>BQMF02000211.1:0-683532 GCA_027922465.2 Turritopsis dohrnii | reverse complement strand
CTTGTTTGCTACGATAGGTTCTGCTATAGTGATCTTTGACATGTCGATAGTGTAAATGTCGGTAAGTTCTGCACTAGAGTTAAAGTCATTCCGTGAAACTTCGATTTGTCCAAAACGCAACATCTTTATTATATGCAACAAAAACTCCAACTTTGAAATATTTATGAGACTACCACTTTTTTACGTATTCTGGAGGTACTTCCGTATCCTCAGGAATAAGCATAAGTTCTTCACGTACAAAAGATCTCTCCGGCCCATCTTCTAGGTAGTACAAAACACGCTGACCTTGGTATTGCAATATCTTATCGACCCGATACGTTTCCCGACTCCAGTTGTTGTCTGTTGCGCGTCGTTTTATGCCGTCATGTTCCTCACCCGGCGCTAGCAAATAGCGGTATAATCCCGCTTCAGGTAAAGTTTCTTCCTTCGGGTAAAACCCAACTTTTAACGGAACTTCCTCCAGTTTAATCGCCTTTGAGGGTTTCATCCCGGTTCTGGCAAGAACATTGTTGTTCAGTTGACTCACACTTTTCTGGTAGTGTTTTACCCAAGTGGTACTGTTTTTCTCTGGATCTTCCAACTCCTGCGCATCTTGTATAGGGAAAAGTTTCTCCGCGAGGAGTTTGTTGAAGTTTTCCACAAAGGCCTGCTTTCTGTGGTTATGCTTTGTTGTAGTTCTCACCACCTCGACATCGTGCTTCTGGAAGACCTTGGCTGTTTCCGACTTGAACTCTGATCCGTTATCTACATAGAGCTTCTCAGGCCACTTTAGTGGACCCTTTTTGTAAATGTCAGCAAACATCTCTGCAACGTCGCTCGCCTTCTTCGTTCTCAGAGGTCTACTCGCTTTATACCCTGAAGCAATATCGATCACATTCAAAGCGTACTTGTACGTATTCTGATAGACTTTGTCATGAGGAAGATACAAAAGATCGGCCTGGTGGATCTTGTTCACCTTGGTCACGTAAAAGTGAGGATAGTCGATGTGCTTAGGCCTTGGTAGATGTATCTGATATAAAGCTTGATGAGTTAGCCACTTCAACACTTGTTTCCTAGTAACTCCAGCAGCCTTCTGAAGCTCTTTAATGGCTTTCTTCCCTTTCCACAGATTCTCTGGTTTGTAGTAGATGTCACGCAACGTTTCAGTCATTTATTACATACGGTAGAGCAGAAATCCAACAATACCTAGAGTTCCAGCGATCGCTACCAATTCACCAGTCTTTTGAGCTTCAGAAGGGTTATAAAAATCCGTTAATTCAGGCCTAGGGGGTAAAGGTGAGAGACGCTGTTGTGTTGCCTCGTAGTACTCGTGCATACCTCGATCAAGATCAGAGATGTACGCAGAGGCGTTATTTTCTTGTCGAAGTCTGTTGTTGATAAAGTCAAGGCGTGTCGCGCGCTCTCGATCCCATTCCATTTGTGCTTGTCTCGTTTTTTCGGCTGCCATAGCACGTTCTTCTCGATCTGCTGCTGCTTCCTCATCACCAGAGAGAGCCCTCTCTGCGTAGTTGCCAAACGTGAATAGTGCTGCACTTACTGCCCCTCCTATTAAGATGCTAACCATTTATCTAAACCGAAATTTTATCCTTGTACCACCCTTGCTTGAGTGCGTAATCATCTGACAAAATTGCCATCTCAAGGTATAGTCCAAGCTTTCCCACATCAGCTAAATCTAGCTTTGCGGATGGAGCTCCTACACTGAAGAATTTTTTTCCAGCGTACGCGTACAAGCTGGTGTAGCCTAGTAAACGTGCCGCCTGCCACATGCTATCCATGAATTCTTTCTCCATTTATATTAAGCAAAAATGATCTTGTTTTTGTGCTTGCACCTTTGAGCCAGTGTCAGCGGAAGGCTTAGTAGAAGATCGTGTGTAGAAGTAGCAGACTAACAACCCCACAGCTAAAACAGCTATGGCACCACCAGCTCCTCCAATCATATACGTCTTAGTAGGTACTTGTGTAGGTACTTGCGTAGGTACTTGATTAGGTACTTGATTAGGTACTTGTGTAGGTACTTGCGTAGGTACTTCTAAGTTCTTTTTATTCTTTCGGTTCCACTCTGCTAGCTTCTTCCCGCTCGCGACTCTCCCAGGGTCCTTCAATTTTACTATCTTCTTCTCGTCTTCGCTCATTTATTTGACGCTCTTCAGCGATTTTTGCGTACTTAATCCAATCAAGATTGCTAAAAATGATCGCAAACAGCGCCAAAGGACCGAGAAAAGTTTTACAATTTGAGTAGATAGTAGACCCTATCACATCCATAGGTGAAACGCCAGGCATAGATGCCGCCATATAACTCGTGATGGAATTAGTGATGAGTGGATTTCCGTTGATCTCCTTCATCATCTTTGAAACATCTCTCACACCTACCAAATTAGATATCAGAGCGTTGAAATCAGGCGTTTCTTGCTGGAACTCATTCCCCTCCGTGTATGTTTTGTATAGCTTTTCGATGGTCTTGTCTTGCAACTTATTCACTCTTTCAACTGTCCAAGGTTTTTTACCGCCAAGATGTTGACCACTTTGTACAGCACGTATAAGTTCTGCTCTTTTCTGCGCTTCTGCTGGAGTACCAACTACGTCAATAGATCCATCGATATTCATTACTAGATTTATTATATGACGACACTTCCAGAAAACAAACATCCAAAGTCCTGTCGGAACGCAGAAACAGATGAGTAGTATTACTTCGTACATTTTCTTTCATGTGGCGGTGATGAGCTACATGAAACGAATATTATATTATTATTGAAAACAAAACTCCCTTAGGAGAACCCCCTAGGGTTTTTGTTGTTGATGATGATGTTGTTGTTGCGATACCCTAGAGGGTTTTTAATTCATTGTCTTCGATCTAACCGGCACTCCACCCTGGCTTCTCGAATCCACCAGCTCTGAGCTCTACCCCTAGATCTTAGACTATTTGTGTGTGACTACTTACGAGCTCCGACTACTACGCACGTAATGGCCGTTCATGTTCTGCACGAGTGTATTACATTTAGTCACAGTTTTTCCCGACAACTTTTGGCACATTTTGTGGTGAATACCGGGAGCGGACGGCACCATCCAGTTCCAATCTAGCCGCTCCACTAGACCTTCCCTTTCCGGCAGACTCTGTCGCCTGTTCACCACAATTTCAAATTATTCCGCTCTTAAGTTTTATACCATTCATTTACACTTCAATGTCTGCTTGTGGTGTCTCTCGGAAAAATTCAGCTTAAAATCACTCAAGCGTACAATTTCACCTCATTTGCGTCATGAGATCATGAGAAAAAACTTCTCATGAATTACTCACTATTCAGCATGAATCTTATGAATTTATGAATCCTCGAGCACGCGTTGTGATCAAATCTGTCTGTATGATGCGTTTATCATCGTCTCTGTTCAAAGCAATCTTGTTCACTTTTTGTGTATACATTTGATGTTTCTTATTTTGAAGCACTACCATTTCTCTATATAGATTTCCTCCATCTTCTAGACACTTCTTATAATCTTCGAATGTAATGGATTTTTTAACCACACACTTTTTCATGCCTTTGCATCGCTTGTCTTCCTTCTCTAGCGTCTTGTATGCATAGAGTTTAGCTCGTAAAGCCACAAACTCCGTCATGATCTTACCACCAAGTTCGTCCTTCATCAGACCAATAACCTTCTCATTCTTTAATGTGTATAATCTGTCTTTCTCTGAATAATTACTCGTGTCAAATCTCTTTTCTACATCTTCAGCTATATCTCGATAGAAATCTTCCGTCTTGATGTGGTACACGAAGCTGTCAGTGTCCATATAGCAGAGTTGCAGCTTACTGCCATATTTCGGCTGCATGTAGTCATAGTGGAATTCATACATTAACATCTTACTCATATCAAGTATAGCCTGACCTATGTATACAGGCTTCATCATCTTGATACTTGTCTTACCCATCTCCACACCCATCAAGTTTGCGCTAAAGCGAACTCCACTTTTAAAGTTAGGTTTCATGACGTACCCCTTATACTTCTTTTCGCTCGTAACTAACTTCATATTGCGATGGTTCCGTATATTCTCCATCGTCTTACCAAACACGCTATTGTTCATAAGCTTGAAAAAGTCTTTTTCGAAGTCGTTCTTTGATTCTTTTCTCAGTCTTGTGTTTAAGTTTATGTAAGGCTTGAGCCAGGCAACCTGATGATACCTGATGACTCGGTGGACTTTCTTCAGAACTAAGCCATGAGTCAACGCTTGATGTAGCGCTCTTATATCTATGACATACTCATGCTTGTTGTGGAGATTTGGTACGAGTTTTTCCACCTTTGCAAGCGTCATTCTCTCAGGTAGAAATGGTAAACTATTATGAGCATCATGTAGCCTCTTTGGATACTCGATATCCACCTCCAGCAGATAGCCATACTCATTCTTCTTAACTAACTTCGCAATACCTTCAGGTGTGAACTTCTCAACATTTTTTACCCATCTAAATCCATGTGTTGGCAAGTCTGATGCCATAGCCCAACCGTAAAGGTTGTTTGCGTCAAGGTACATTACATATGAGGATTCCTCCTTCGGATCATATTGATCATCCATATACTTATTGTTTGCTTTTACATAGCGATGTACAGCTTGTGTTATACCTCCTCGTATACCTCTCTCGAACATTAACAGCATGTCTATGTCTGTGAGCAGTTCTAACTCTATTCGGGTATACTTCAAGGCTGCTTTCCACGCCAAACCGGGTGCTGTGTAGAAATGGAGTGGATCCAATTGGTAGTGATGCAAGCATGTATCCCGAAACGTTTCAAACACATCTGCTAGCAGTAGAACGTCCGTTGCCAAGTACACATCGTGGTAATCTCCAAGTGTTGTCACGTCTCCTTTTGGAGACACTCTTCTCCACACCTGTTGTGCATGTTCGTAGTCTGTGTCACTTATACCACACATGTTCAGCTTGCTGTAAAAGGCTTCTTTTGGAGGTAGCTCTCTCTCAGCAAGCTTTTCCCAACTATCCATATACTCATATGGATATACACCTTTGCGGCGCATCAACTGAAAGATGCTATCTTCCTTGTAAAACCATCGAAGATTTCTACACTGCTCATCGCTAAGATTAGAGGACAATTTATCCAAACTTGATGCCATGAATCTACAGCTGTCAATGAATCTCAGCTCGATCTTCTTGTACACTTGTGCACCATCAGAGTTGAAAACACCAGCAAGTGGTATTGCTATTTTGACATGGAAGGATATATACTTTTCCCTATTTTCCGCGATGCATCCTATATCTTCCGTGTTGTACTTTTCCCCAAGTTCTCTAATGAAGAGGTGTGCATCATAGCCACTTAAGTTGTGAAAGATGATAGGGATATGATGTGGGATCTTGTATCTTAGGTTGCAATTGTTATGTGCGGCACCTCGATATAAACCTGTATAGTGACAGTGATCTCTGACTTTGCGATTTTGAGGATCTGAAAATGGCAGCATACATATGTGACAAGTTTCTGCATCCCAATGATCACGCTTCTGAACATCCGTCAGTTCTATCATCGACTGCTCTGGAAATGTCGCATACAACCGCTTAACTTCATCTTCCAGATGATCCACAAACTTCTTTACACAATCTTCACCTCTGTATACTTTTAGAGGATCTTGCACATCTCCATACGCAAACTTGCTGTACGTACACCATCCTGAAGGTATGTGCTTCGATAGTGTTTTTGTGTTCTTCTCTCTCCCATCTTCCTTCATAGGTACTAAAAGACTCTCGAAATCTGCATAGATAGCAAAAGGTACTCTGAACTGCATCTCTCCATTGTTATAATACAGCCATTTTTCCTTCTCTCCAGGCATCTCCACTCTAACTTGTTCATTGCCAGAGCAGTAGATATAGTGCTTGTCTCGTGACTCTACATTCTGAAAACCATTTAGACAGTTGATGCAAAAGTGCTGTGCATGTTGATGATTTGTGTTTTCTTGACCCAACAACCTTGACAGATTCTTGATGGCTGTATAGTGATTTTTCTCTCCATCACATACCATCAACAGATTGACTTGCTTCTTTGCGCTTATGTTACGATTAGATTCTCGTGTGGTGTTGATCCTCCTCTTTGTAGACTTTTCTTCAATATATAGTACGTTCACCCCAATGTTAGGATTATTCTTCTCGAACTTTCCTATCTTGTCTATTGCTACAGGAAATTCCAAACCATCCCAGTTGTACTTATTCTCATACTTCTGTAGCTTTGAAATGCGTTCTGAATGACTAGTGATCTCTTCATGATGTAGTGCTGCTATTACAGCCCACTTGAAGCATTCTTCATCATCGTTTTTAGGGTTGATGATTGCCTTTTTCGACGCTATCCAGGATGGTAGTTCGATGTATGAAGATCCTCTCATCAGCTGCAGCTTGTGAAAGTCTACGTCCAGGTGCATGATGTGATCGATGGTGAAGCCGCTTTGTGGTAATGCAGGATGCTCTACTTGGGTTTTGATATATGCAAACATCTCATCCAATATCTCTTTCATGTCACTACCTTGGAACACTCTCATCATCAAGCTGTTAAAAACTTTGTCTATCCTTATATATCCATATTTATCTCCTTTTGTAACATCTTCTCCTTCTAGATCATCATCTTCAAGTTGAATTAAAAGCTTCACTCGCTTCTTCCACATGATCCATAGAGAAAGTTGTACTTTAGCAGACCCCATGTCCTCAACCTGCTCTTCCATTAATTTCTCCACATTTGCTCTCACTAGTGTGAAGTATCCATCAACATCAGCTTTTGCTATACCAGCTATACGAAAGCTTCGGAAAGTTTTATGTAGTGCATGCTTATGCTTCATAGGTATAAAATCATCACTCATACTTGTGTTGTTGGTGTCTTCCATCGCCTGTTCTTCAACCATACTTTTTAACCCAAGCTTTTCCTTTGTATTGTTGTACAACTTTAAAATATCACTTTTTGCTTTAGAGAAAGCGTTCTGTATAGGCTCTTTAATTGACTTTGGTACATAACTCACAAGCCAGTCATACCATTCGTTGAGTTTAGATTTTACAACTGATCGGTTCTTCATCATCTCTTGAAGCCCAAAAATATCCATGTATTCAGGCTTCATGTATCTATGTATAGTGACTTGTCTAAGAGGTTTCCTTACTCCAGCTCTCCTAGGTGGTCTTACTGGAGCATCTAATAAATTGATGAGGTCAGCCTTCCTAAGCTTATAGTACCCTTTAAAGCCACGCTCTTTTGCTTGGCTTCTCAATTCTCGAACTGTTTTGTTACTCAACATCCTTTATTATATAGACTTTTTCAACTTGGAAATTTTTTACGAGTGGACAGAACTGAGTCAGGGGATTTCCCTGACTCATTTGATGAATTTTTACGAGGAGGGGAATTCAACCGATGAAACTGCTGACGTCAATACTTTTCGACGCATGCGCAGAAGGGGTTTGATTGATGACTTCGATGATAGTGCTGACGTCAGCACTTTTCGACGATAGTGCTGACGTCAACATTTTTCGACGGTTTTCGACGATAGTGCTGACGTCAACATTTTTCGACGATAATGCTGACGTCATCATTTTTCGATGATAATGCTGACGTCATCATTTTTCGACGCATGCGCAGAAGGGGTGGGGTGCTGAGACATTTTGTGTGTGCGTGCGCGTGTGTGTGTGTGCGTGTGTGTGCGTGCGCGTGTGTGTCCTGCAATCGGCTTTTTATTATCTCTTCCCCTAGAGTAGAAATTTCCTAGTAAATAATGACTCCCTTAGTAAATAATGACTCCCCATTATTTCGGATTGAAAAATGTCAGGGAGTCAAAATAAACTAGTTAATCATGACCCCCACCCATCAAATATCTTTAACTTTTCGAATGTTTTGATTTGGGACTCGCGTGTTTTAGAACTGAAAGACATCATTGTGCACAGTTTGAAAATTTCTGAACGACATGTTTTCGATGTTCAACCTGCAAATCCTTTCTGGAGGTTTAAATATGGCAGCTAAAAATGCACCCTGATCCCAAGTATTTCATGTCAAAAGGAGAGGTGCAAAAAAATCTGAGCAAAAAGAAAAAAAAAAAAGAAATGAATGAGTCCAATTTTCCAACTTGCAACGGAAAATGCCGAAATCTGGCCAGGAAGATGTCAACCCAACTAAACCCTGAGAAAATTTAATGACAAAATAAGTTATCATATACCTTATGATATAGTCGAACGTGCTAACTGCACTGGGCTCAACTTCAGTATTTTCCATCAACTAACTCGAAGGCCCAATTGCAGTTGTTCAAATATACGAAAGTTCAGTCAAACACAGACATTATCAGACTCAACTGAAGTTGAGAATAAGGTATTCGGTGAAGGAAGGTGTTGTTGTGTCTTAATCGGATGTCCATGCTTTGCAATTCTTTTGGTGATTGTTTTTGTGACTATTTTATGTTATTTTATGTTGCAATGCGTTCATTAATTTTCGTTGACGTCATCGTCGTTTTGTGTGCTTCTTGCTCTTATTGTGCCGTTTATGTAGGTGCTTGTTCCGTTGTAAATGTCATGATAATACATTGTGCGTTTTTGTGGATAGGTTATTGCATATTCGTTTGATTTGGTGATAGCGTTTGTCGATTTTTTTTTTTTTTTTTTTTTCGTATGCGTGGGAACTATACAAATGCTGCATTATTAGAGGTGCACATCCATTGCCGGTTGTAAAAGTATTAATTTGAATGTGTTTGTCCGATATCGGTGTGTCCCAGAAGATAATTTGTATATGTAGGGACCCAGAGTGAAATGGGAAGAAAGCGTCATCGTCGAATTTTTCAAAAGGTTCTTGACGTGAATGAAGAAAGGTGCTCGAGTTGTATCGTTTGGATGCTTCTTTCAGGGCTATGTGTTCGTTGCTGTTTGCATATGTTTTGTATGACATTGGTACCATATCAATACAAATTTTACATTTTCATTTTGAAAAACTTCAAAAGTTTTTTCCGAGCAAACAAAACGTTCTAGCTTCCGTCTAGTTTCTTGTCAAAAAGACATATTTTACAGAAAGGCTTTCTAAATCAAAAGTAAATAAATCAATAAATATAGACACTACTTGGTGTTACATGTAGCATGTAGAATTACGAAAGCATCACCACCAGAGACGATGGCGTTACGAAAGCATCACCGCCGGAGACGATGGCGTTTCCTAAGAGTTTCCTTAATTTACTTATCAGAATGTGTGGGCGCTGACTAAACTTGCTTGGATTGGTTGAATTTGATGATTCACAAACACAAACAGAAAGTCAACATTTGCTTTAATTCAAAACGACAAAATTCAAAAATTCAAAACAAATTTTATCCAAAAAAAAAAGGAAACTTACTTTTGCTGTTTTGTTTCGTTTCAAAAAAATAAACTCGATCGACTTTTGTATCAAACGGCGGCCCATACATGACATTTTTTAGTTCCGACTTATAACTAAGCTTATAACTAGCTTATAACTAGCGGCCGACAGTTATAACTGGCGGAAAGTGTTTTCTGCCAGTTATAACTGTTTGAGATAAAAAATGTCATGCATGAACCACCGTAGCAAGCAAACTCCATGGTGTAAACTTTGTAAAGCTTGTTTGGGTTAGCGAGGGTTCAGGCTATGCCTCGTTTTAGAAACCAAGGTCAGATGCAGTTTACCCGTCTTGAAAACCGTTTTTATGTTGTTTATTTTAAGTAGCATATTCTCTCTAACTAGGATTTTGCCCATCACCTTTATTCAAAACAATTTAAACTGATCCATTTAAATGTATAATGCATGAAGGAAACATGGGAAAAGCTGAAAATGAAAATGGACATGCAAGGCACAAAGTGTAGAAAGGGCTTAAAAGATAGACGAACAGTCAACAATATCTACAAACATATGTTGTTGGCAAATATTTTTGGCCACAAATTCATAAATTGTCCAACATAGGAGCTTACAACTTCGCTTCCATTTTGAATAATTATGAAATTTGAACGAACATAGGAGATTTGCAACCGTTAGGATACGATGATCGCACCATGTTGAACGAATCTACTCCAAATGAACCATAACATGAAAGTATGTGTTTTCGCAAATGATCCAAGATGCTTGGTGGAAGCTCGGTATTCTAAGAGGACTAGTAAAATTTATTTTGAAATAAACAAATATCGTCATAAAAAAAATTTACACTTCGATAAAATTCAAATTCGTAATAAACAGTTTTAAGAGCAAAACAAACGCCCTCTCCCAGAAAGACCGCCCCCACCGTGATAAAGTCATTACAAAAAAACCGACTTTCTATGTGGTTAAGAAAATTTCTCTAGTCTCAAAATCGACACAGATGTCAAAATAAAATCCAAAAAAGAGTATTTTCATGGCTATTTTTCTATAACAATGAAGACCTTCGGAGTGACTTAACATTAAAATTGTTGTTGTTGTTGTTGTTGTTGTTCATCACAAAGAAGGAAGAATGTTCTCTAAAAATTCATTAAAAAACAGACGTTTAAAATAAATGTGTTTAAGACGTTCAAACAGTCTACAGTGAGTTTCTCTTCAAACAGTCCACGGTGAGTTTCTCTTCAAACAGTCCACGGTGAGTTTCTCTTCAAACAGTCCACAGCGTGTTTCTCTTCAAAAAATTTGCAACAAATCTGTTGCAAAGTCACGTGACATCCCATCTTAGGCATCTGGAAAACCTAGTAAATATATCGTATAAATCAAGTGGACAAAGTCGTCAAAAATTCAAGGTGACGAAGAGCACCTTCATTGAAGAACAGTATAGAAATGTACTCCTTCACAGTGACTATCAACCAATTTGTCCACTATGTACACAGTTTTTAAACAGATTTCCGGAGGAGTATTTTATTGATGACAGTGTTTCAAACCAAACGTAAACATGACGGGTACAACAACGAAAGAACTAACTCCACAAAGCATGAACCACACATCGAGGGTATCATTCATCCAAGCTGCATATCCAAGTATCCTGCACATAGAACTCACTCCATATGGTGTCCATAACAACACAAGAGCTGCGCAAATATTCAGCAAAATCGATTTTGAGATTTCGAAGGTTTGTGGTTGAGCCTTTTCCTTGAGATTATTTTGCGGAAAAACGACCGTATTATTTTTAACCGATTTTGAGAAAAAACAACCGGTAAACATAACACAGACCGGAATAAGAAAAGTAAATATGAGGAGCGAATAAAAGTACACTTTATCCACTTTGGTCTGACTGAACCAATTTAAACAACAGAAAGAATTGAATCCGTGAGGCACATATTTTCCAATTCCTAAAAGAGGCAAACAGCTCCAGCCGACCCCCCATAACCAGCAAAAAACCATGTGCAAAACAGCTCGATAAGTACTGTCGCTCCAGTGAGATATACACATAAACGCTAACTGGATAAGGAAGACGTATGCTGAACACGACGTCGAAAAACCATCCAAGCTGCAGTTGATTCCGGAAAGTATTTTATCGGATTGGAAAGTGGAGAAAAACAAAGTGGATGTACCATAGGATACTTGAAACAAAGTAGCAAAAACGATGTTGAGCAAATATAGATACTGAACACTTTGTAGACCAGAATATTTACTCATGGACCGTAGTAAAAGTACAATACTTCCAAGTGTTGCCAAGAGTAACAGCCCAAACAAAATTGATAAAATATTTTCCATGTCCACCTCAGTCTAAAAAGCAGAAAAATGCAATAAGAAAGTTAGATTGCCGATTGATGAACCTAAGACATATAAGAACCTTGGCTTAACGAAATTGGGATATTTTAACTATTCACAGTTCAATCAGCTCTTTGACGTTTCAGCACCTGAAAATAAAGACTTGTAGAAATAGAAAAACACCTTCCCCGAGTTTTTTAAACGTCGAAATATTATTAGCCTAATCCGTCTCGTTTTCATGTGATGATTTGATGAAAATTATCATAAATTGTTTCAGTTTGGCGATTGAGAAGTTTCATGGACATCCCTAACAAACAAGCCCAAGGTGAAAGCAAAAACTGTGAATGTCCAACAAAACACGAATCAAAAACTATTTCTGTGTGGTTGTGAACCAACAGCAGTTAGTTGTGGCAGATACCATAACAAAATAATAATCCATATTGAGTGCTGGAAATAGTAATAGCAGAACTTGTTGACAAATCTTGATAAAAATCCAGCATTGCGTATTGTTTTTTTTGTGTGTGTTTTTACATACAATTCCTCCTGTGTTAAATCCTCGATGTTAAAAATTTTAAATTTTGCGCTACAAATCAAAAAATCCGTTGAAAGAGCATTATGTCTTGATAACATAAAAGTTTGAATTTACCAAATTTTTATATAATTGCAACGAAAACAAATCCCAGAACACTTTTCGTGAAACCCTTATGTAACTTAATATTTAAAAATTTAAAAATATTTAAAAATCCAGAGAGAAAAGCGAGCATAGGTTGTTAAAGCAACTGACTATTCTGTGTAGTTTCTTCAAATCTTTGATTTATTTGTCACCAAGCTCCCGACACTAGGATTAAAATTTGTTTTATTCAAGTTTTATCACTTTCATAAATTAAATGCTTGAATATTTACTTTGCTTTTCTCCAATACATTCACACTGTAATTACTGCATTCACGAATTTTTGATGAAATCTCTGAAAATTTCTGACATGACGGGTCGAACAAAGAATGAACAAAGAATGCTTCGGGAGACGAAATTTTTTGGATGAAAACAAGAGCAACAGGGATATCTTGATACTCATTGTTCCTTAAATTCTGTTGTTCTGAAATTCTGTTGTTTCGGTTTTAAAAAACAAATTGACTACTACATAGGGTGGCTCATATCTGCCACCGATATTGAGCTGCCACCAATGTTAAGCTGTTGAATAAGGTATTTTACTGCGCAGTAGTCAAATCTCTACTTCGCAGTAGAAAGGTCTCTACTGCGCAGTAGAGGCACTACCTTTTATATAAAGCGTATCGATACCTAAAGCATATGAGATATTGTGTGCTTATGACGAGGGTAAATAATGTCCAGTTTGTTTTATAACCTATGATCGGTTACAATGAATGTAGCTACTACTGCGCAGTAAGAGATTTACTACTCTCTACTCGCATGTAAAAATTCTTGTCTTAAAAAACCCAACCAAATAAAAGTCAATAAAGAATGGAAAGACAAACATACAAGCATTTTATAACACAAAAGTATGGGAAGAAAACATTATAATGATATTGAAGATTATCAAACAACTTGGAAGCGGATTGAAATCTTGAATGAGGACATAAACTTTATGTTAAGATATAAACGGTCTGGAATGAATCCCATACATTGTAGAATTGGAGGAAGAAGATCTGCGTCACCTATTCCCAGAAAGTTTATATATTCCACGGACAAGAAATTACTTAGCAGATCAATTGTCAAAAATTCCCAAAAACGTTGGAGGTTACAACAGATAAAAAGCCGAATCGATATTAGAAGTGGCGTTATCATTGAAAGATTATATTACAATGATAGAATTAGCAAAAAAGAAGAAATTACACATATTAAGCATCTGTTGACGAAGTATGAAATGTTGTCGAAGAGAAAAGTCAGGACTTTGAACACAGTAACTGAAGAAGGAAAACGAGAACACGAAAAGAAAACGCTGTTGAACTTTTTCGGAAATTGAGATTCCGGAAAAATTTGTTAGTATATTCTCCAAAGGACTAGAGTGTAAGATTGCAGCGGAAAAACGACCACTCATTGACGTGATTTGTAGCATCGAAGAAGTTGTCAAAAGTTTATGTTCACCTGCAATGGTGAATGAGTATAGGTTCGAATGTAAGAGAATCATTAAAAACGGAAGAAAAAAAACATGATGTATATAATGAACAGTTATGCAATGGGCTATGGGAGGGAAAGCAGTATTGTTATGACTAACTTTGTCAAGGTTTATTGCAACTCAGGCAGGTTTTACAATGTGGGACGGATTATTCAAAATTGAGAAGCAGCATTATCTGGCTGAACAATTCAATTTCTAGACAGTAATGGCCTGGCTACAAAACTTTGTTTAAGTGAATGTATGAATGAATGAATGGAATAGATTTTTTTTTCATTTCCATCTGTTTTTTTTAGCTTTCAAATGTCACACAAAGGGCAGGAAACTGTAACACTGAAACAACTGCAACGTGGAAAACCGTAAAAACCGGTAAAAAGACAGCTGGTAAACAAGAATATCATGAAACGAAATAAAGATTCCACATGGTAGGGATCGAAAAGAAAAAAATACATCATAACTAAAATTACATAACTCAATGAAACAATGTTTTAGACGTTACCCTCAAATCAAAAACCCAACAAAACATTGAAATTTTTTGCACGTATAAAAATGACTTTCAAGATGAAATTAATTACATAAGAAAGAATTGAATTGAAGGAATTTCTTTAAAAACGAATCGTCGAAAAATTGTAATTATTGACTAAAAATCAAAATCGAAATCAAGGTCGAAATCATGATAAAAAATGTATCTATCCAACTGATAAAAGGAATGTCAATTCTCAAACATTTTATACTTTAAGGTATAATTTACATAAAAGACACATCCTTAAATAATGAACAAAAAGAACAATGAATCGATTGAAATCTAACAAGCCATCATCTCTAAACTAACTTTTAATGACTGTAATAAAGTTACGTTGGAGAAACAGAAAGAATGTTAGAATCACGAAAGAGAAGAACATGTCTGGCTTATCTCACCTAATTAAAGAAACAAAGCATAAAGGAAAAAAATATATACTATTTTAAAATATATCATTTTTCAAATTACCTCAGCTGAAGGGCTACTTGGGCTTGCATGAAAACTTGATGTCTTCAAAAGTCATAGATGTAAAGAAAACTAGATGTAAAGTTTCGAGACAGATGGTAAACGCAAATGTCATGAGACGGAAAAATAAGTATCCATGGTAACCACCCGAAAAGAACAAACTACATCAATACAAAAACATTTTAATGAGCTGACGTCAACGAACCAATAGACGAGTTTTTGACGATCAATTACGGGAAAGATGTATAGACCTTTTTCGAACTTCTGTTTAAACGACGCATGAGCTGTCGTGTCTAACCTCGCTTTTAATATTTAAACTGCTTCTAACTATCGGAATGGGAATTGGAATAATAGAGACTATTGAACAATAGTCTATATGGAACAATAAATCGCATGAAAACGAGTTTAGATAGGAAACTCAGTCACAGTTTAGAGTTTAAACAGAAATTCGGGAAAGGTCTATTAAAACCTAATAGACTCAAATCAGAACGCCCAACAAAACAGTTACGTCATAGACCTATAAAAAAAGCAGAACGTAAAACCCATGGTTTAACATCAAAGACGCCGCATTCTTTGATGAGCTATGCGCGACACTTTATGAAAATTTTAATTTTTGCTCTAGAAATTAAAAAATCCGTTGAAACGAGCATTATAGTCTTGATAACATAAAAGTTTGAAATTATCAATTTTTTATATAAGTGCAACGAAAACAAATCCCAGAACACTTTTCGTGAAACTTTTATGTAGCTTAATATTTGAAAATTCAAAAATATTTAAAAATCCAGAGAGAAAAGCGAACGAAGGCTGTTAAAGCGAACAAAGAACAAAGTTCATTAAACAAAGAGAGCCATGAACCGATTGAAGTAAAGTAAAGTAAAGTGACGTTGGAGGAACGGAAAGAACGTTAAAATCACGAAAGAGAAGAACATGTCTGGCTTTATCTCAGCTACCTTATCGGACAAAACTTAGTCGGACAAAATTTTAGTCGGACGAAAATATTAGTCGGACAAAATTTTAGTCACCTCCAAATATTTCAGTCACTTTTGTCCGACTAAAATTTTGGTCTTTTTTCTAAAATTTGAGAACTTACTTAATTTTCGATAAGGATTCTCGAAAAGCGTGCAGAAGTGCGCCGATTACTCTAAGTTTTAGATATGTAAAGGAAAACGAGGGGAAAGGCATTTTTAATAAAAACAGTTTTGCCAACGTGAAAAACATATGTCCAACAAAATCATCATACCACGACGGCACAATTTTGCCGTCGGAAAAAATCCTTATTAAATAGGTTGTAGTATAATTTTATTTTTCAATTTCATATGTCATATTCCTGATCAGTATAAAAATCTATTTTGGTCCCTGCATTGGCTTCAGGCGTTTCTTCTATTATGTCTATCTTCTTCATTTTGTTTTGAACTACCTTGCTACCACTTTCATCGGAAGTTTCTGTTATTACCAGTGCTTTTCTCTTTTCCTGTGGATTCCTTCCTAGAATAAGTGGGGCTATTAAAAACGTCCAATCTGTTTACGAAAGGATCGAGAATCCTTTTAGAGCGTAAAGAATAAACAATGAACATCATGAAAACGAGCGTTAATATTATTTATCTAAAAACTTTACCTCTTTAGAAATTGTTCATTTATGACTAAGTCATGTAAAAATATTGTATTCGTTGGTGAGCAAAAAGAAAAGTCATAAAGAAATTATGAATATTTAAAATTTTGTAATTAAACTGATAAGAAGAAGAATTCGGAAAAAAATAATTTGGACCAAATATTTAGTCGGAGATAATAATTAGTCGGACAAAATTTTAGTCGGACAAAATTATTAGTCGGAAAAAATTTAAGTCACTTTTGTCCGACTAAGTTTTCTCCGATAAGGTAAATTAAAGAAACAAAGCACAAAGGAAAAAAATATTCTATCATTTTTCAAATTACCTCAGCTGAAGGGCTACTTGGGCTTACATGAAAACATATAGAAAGTAACTAACCATCTGTGACGATGCATGTCCAGAACACTCTTCTATTACATCTAGATCGTGATGAAATTACCGTACAATATGATACGAAACCCTCATTGACTCAGAAATGTTAACTTATCAGAAGCAGTGGTCGTGATGAATTAAAATATGTAAAATACGCGAAGCAGTGATGAATTTACGAAAACAGTTTTGGAGGAAGTAAGGACGCAAATGAACGTGAAGAAAATCTTACACAGGCTGAGTATTATGTAGATATTTTGAAGAAATGTTTATAGCTATCTGGATTCCCAACAAACTTTCAAAACTACAAGTTACAGAAGACTTTAAATTTTTCACCAATGAATCGATCATTCTATTTGAAAAACATTTGAAAAAAAACTTGAAACTTGTTTTCAGCGGCGGATATAGAGGGTAGTTGCAATTTGTAAAGGAGAGTGCTAGAATTTAACCATAAAAGAAAAACGTTCAGATAATCCCATTGGTAATATAAATTGAAGTCACAAATTATATTAATGTGCTCCTCCACGAAGGTACAACTTTACTTTAGATCTGCCACTTTTTCTCTAACAATAATTATAAAGAAATACTACTAAATAAAGATACAATTTGAAATTTTCAGATCATCAAAATCACTTATCATTTCTCTCACCAAAGTCATCTTGGTCAAAACAAAAACAAAACACAATTACAACAACAACAACAACAGCAACAACAACAACAAAAATTATATTCAGCACAATAGCTTTTATATTTTGAATATTTTAATATTTTCAATATTTTTTTGAAAGTTTCTTCAAAGGTCCTGTTTGAACCGATCATCAAAACAACAAACGGGAAGAGTAGGAAAATAGATGATAGCACAAGAACACGTGGAGCATCAACAAGTACAGATGTTTTCAGGCTTGATAAAAAATCTAAGAAAATAAAGATATGTTTTGTTCCTTGGGAAAGTTTATTTGCATATTAACACAACAGAACTACAACTTTCTATTGCAAGCATATTGTATATAACAAGGTTTTGCTATTTCTGTTTTTTATTTATTTACGAGTGTTTGGTTATCTTCGCTAAAACTGGAGCATTTCTCAGTAAAGCCCTATAAATATATCTGTGCAAAGTAGGCTTGAGCCGATTGCCTCAGGATCGTCTTGAAATCCAAAAAAAGCTAAATAATTTGTATCATTAAATGTTCGTTCAATTGAAATTTTGACTGGACTCATGACTTTATTAAATGCTATTCTGTTATGATTTGCGTTACGAATAATGATAATTTGTGTGCACGAAAAAAGAAACAAAATTTAATAAATGCACAACGGGCAAACAGTTGGACACTATGTCCAGTTAAATTTGCTATCAACTCATTCAGAGCAACCTCTGGTTGAAAACTGATAGAATGTACTCTTCGGTGTCCACCATAAAGGATCCTTTGATTGTTTTCAGGTCTACAAATGGTAATCCAACCTACGAATCCCCACCCTTTGCATGTGCTGTGGTGTTAACACACGTTTTACAATTCCATTAGTGGTAGCTATGGTGAATCGAGAGACCTGGAAACAACCTGAAAGTTATACATGTGATTTAGAATAAAATTTGATGTCATTCAGAGGCGTAGCCAGAGGTCAGTCAAAATTTGTGAAGGAGAGTTAAGTCATTTAAATTAGAAAAGGAAAGCGTGCAAGTAACCTAATCGCCTCTTAAGACTGAAAAGAAATATCGTAATGTTGGACTCCTCCACTTTTTTTGACTGACCCTGAATACGCCTCTGTCATTGATAATTGTTATGTTGGTTTACCAGTTATACTGGTAGCGTCACTGAACAGCTACATAAATATTCAAACCTTTGAAGAAAAACGCAAAGTACTTCCATCATTAAATATCATACAGTGGACTCTCTATAATTCGACTTTCCATTACTCGAACTCTCCATAATTCGAACTGAATCATTTTCCCCTTCGAGGTTTGAGTTAGAGAGAGTTTACTGATTTCAAACATTTCAATTCTTCCAGAATCTCTTAAGTTATATACATTTTTTTTTTGGAAAATCTGTACGGTATTTCCAATCACTTACAACATCAAGATAAAATTCGGTTATCAACAGGTAGATAAGCATCAAAATGAAAGCTACATCGTCAACAGTATTGTATAGAAGAATGCTACATCGTCAACAGTATTGTATAGAAGAAAGCTACATCGTCAACAGTATTGTATAGAAGAAAGCTACATCGTCAACAGTATTGTATAGAAGAATGCTACATCGTCAACAGTATTGTATAGAAGAATGCTACATCGTCAACAGTATTGTATAGAAGAAAGCTACATCGTCAACAGTATTGTATAGAAGAATGCTACATCGTCAACAGTATTGTATAGAAGAAAGCTACATCGTCAACAGTATTGTATAGAAGAATGCTACATCGTCAACAGTATTGTATAGAAGAATGCTACATCGTCAACAGTATTGTATAGAAGAAAGCTACATCGTCAACAGTATTGTATAGAAGAAAGCTACATCGTCAACAGTATTGTATAGAAGAAAGCTACATCGTCAACAGTATTGTATAGAAGAAAGCTACATCGTCAACAGTATTGTATAGAAGAAAGCTACATCCTCAACAGTATTGTATAGAAGAAAGCTTTTCCTAGCTTCACGAAAAGTGTCCATATTTGTTTCTCAAGTTTTCCATCGTTTCACTTCGATAATCATGTCTTTCATCGAATGAAACGGGCTTAATTTATTTTGGTCGTCTCTGAGCCTCGTAGTATAAACGTTTACATCGATTTAGTTAAAAGCATTACGAGTGTTTTCTTCTGACAGGATTTAAACATTACATTAAAACGGTGAAAACACTTTTTATTTAAGCAAATGAGGCCTTAGCCTCACTAAGCCAGACACATTTCACAAGGTTTACACTGTTTTAAGTCTAATGTTTGAGTCCTGTCCCATCAACTCTATAGTACATACCGTTCTCCTCAATAGCGAATCAAATCAATTACCTTGTATGAAGGTGAAATAGAATTTTTAGAACAACAAAGGGCTTTTTGAATTCGTTTTCACCACAAATTCTGAGAAAACTTTATGAAATTAAGGCCTGTCTACAATAACCTGTTGTTGTTCTCCACTGTGCTGACAGAGTTTTCATGCTCTCCATCGTGGCATACTATAAAATGTTAATATATGATTAAAATTTACATACAATCAATCTTTGCGATAAAACATTTGTTAGTAGGTTTGACAAGATAAGCAAGTTGAACAGAAAAGTCTAAAGCCCCGGACACACGAAGCAGTATTTTAGGTGATTACAATAACTAGATGTTTGTATTTCATTGTGTCACCTCACATCTATTCACCCATTGGTTGTATCAGATAAGTTGCTAGAAGTAATTGTTGGTGACAACACAGGAAGTATTTGTGCTTCTTGATTTTTTTTTCTACCAGCAACATGGTTCGTTTAACAATATTTCCGTACGGTGACAAATTACAAAAACCAATCGAACTGATTTTGTATGTTCTTACAAGCAGCAAACATAGAAAAACGTTAGTACTGTGTAAACAGCAACAACAACAACAACAACAACAACAACACAACAACAACAACAACAACAACACTAGTCACACATCAACATTTTCAGATGAAAATAATAAAAATTTGTATAAATTGTGTCCATGGTATTATTTCTAAGAACTAGTAACCCGGGTAAAAATTTTATATATATAATATATATATAAACATAATTATCACGGATTCCTAATAATTCTGTGAAGTTGGCATTTCTCTTTGTAAACAGGCTCAAACACGTCATTAATGTTCAGTTTGAAAACGAGGCATTGGATGTTGTGACGTAAACTCGGGAAAGGCTTGTTAACAAATCTTTGTTTTTATGGCCTGAAAGTTTTTGAAACGCTGAAACTTCGATTGATATATGATTGTTGGATTATTTAAGTATCATTCATGAATGTCTTTACACGATCAGCAAATCCGAAATTTACATATTTACAAATGGAATATTTACAAATGCAATGTTCTACCATGGGTCCTGCTTCCAGATCGCAAAAATTAAGTACAAAAAGTAAATAAAATAATTCTGGTAAATGAAGAGAAAGAAAGAATAAAAAAAACTTTCGATACGAAACTTGCGATGACAGTTGCGAATTCGCGAGTTACTGAGATTCAGTATACATTGTATAAATTGAAAAAATGTCTAACCTCTTCGACAAGCTTGAAGGGAACTGCAGATCAATGGAGTTCAAATTGTAAAAACTTGCACGAAAAAACTTGCTTCTGTTTACAATTTATTTTGTTGTTTTTCATCACAGCAGGTTATTTCATCACTATGTAACCTGAATCTTTGTTGTTTTTTTTAGTTATTTTGTTTATTATCGAGGAAGCAAGTTTTCCAGAGTTGGCTCCGCGTCATCGAGTGACAAATGTCGATTTAGAACGAGTTAAAACGTTACAATGGTCGACTCGATTTCGCAAGTTTTCAGACTTGGTTCTAGATCTCTGAAATGCTGCTGGATCCATCCCAAAAGAACGTCTTGAAATTGCATTCCTAAGACCAAGTTTCCAAGTTATTGCTATTTTTTTTAACTGTTTCTTGATCGGGAAACAGACAGATGCACCGACGGTGGTAAAGCTATTTTTGGAATTAACTTCATCTCGAACTTCGTTGCTGTTAACTTTTTTAACTTTTGGAGAGGTGGAAACGTAGCCGGTATTGCACTAACGACAGCTGCATAATCACCGTGTCGAATGAAACTTCTTATAAATGCAGAAAAATTAGCCTGTATAAAGTGAATAATACATTAAGCGCAGCCCTGTGGAAACGAGTGCATTTTAACATACGTTTCTTGTAAATAGAAAACATCTTAGCAACAGAGGGAAACATCTTAGCAACAGAGGGAAACATCTTAGCAACAGATGAAAGCATCTACTTACAAAGAGAATAAAAACTTGTCTCTGTGAGTAAAAAGGAAAGTTGAAATTTTCTTTCTCTGAGAGAACATACCATTCATTTGATGTTTAGGCGTTAAAAGTAATTCTCGAAGGTGTATTGACTAATGCGCTGTCAATATCCTTTATTCATAAACCGAATTCTAGTGATCTTTATCGGTTTTCCAGGGGGGAATTGTCCTGTCACCTGCGTTTAGATACGAAACCAACATCGTTCCTAGGTCTTTTTGTGTATAGCTCGCCAAGAAAGAGTTTCCAGATGACGTTGTAATTCGAACTTCTTTGCAGCACAGTTAGCAATTATTCAAGAAAAAGTCCATCCAAGAAATAACAGATATAAGAATGAAATTTTGATGGATTTTAGAAGCAAAAAAGAAGAAACCGTGGTCACACGATAAAAAATAAATATCTTCAATAAAATCTGCTACATCATACATGGTAAGACAAGGTTCACTGCATTAAAGAAGAGAAAAATAACTTTCATCTCTGGTAAAAATAAACATCCTAATTGTTAATAATCGAGACTAAATGTTGTTAAATAGGTTAATGCGCATGCGTAATGTTAAAAAAAAAGCTATAACACATACTAACAATCCCGCACAATTCGTGAAAACCTCTGCGGAGGAGAAACATTTACTACAGAAGATTACTTGCAGGCACACACTTGAACTGTCACTCAAAGTTTGGTTGTCGTAACTTTTGACGGCCTGTTCGATCATGAATGGAAAGGAAACTACTAACAAATACATCATCAAATATTTTCTCCTTTCCTCTACAATATTTACTTAAAAGAAATTATGTCAATCTCAACACGAAAGCTATGATCGGTTTTCAAATTCCCCTAACCGTGTCACAACATTATCAACTTTAAAAAATAAAAGAATATTACCTCCGGCTAAACAATGACAATGAAATAGAGGCTGTCCATCTGTCAAAATGAAAACAAAAGTGATACACAAAAAGCAACAAAAAATTTTTCTGAAATTTATATTATAGGATACTTCTTATATTAATAATTTGAATCTGCATAAATTTGCATAAATTACTGAGATGAAACATACAGGAAAGTTCAACCGACTTTTCCAACATTTAGACCTGAGTGCCGTACGCCGAGTAGTCTTCGTTCTTTTCCTCTTTCTTCTCATCGAAAAATTCCATCACACTAGACTGGTTTCCGAACATTCGTTTTATAAGTACCTCACCGTTTTCCTCGACTTCGTTATCCAGTTGGGATGTTGTTTCCGTCACGACAGAAATCTCCTTAGTGTTGGTAACTTTAGTGACGGTCGAATAGTGGTTCGTTATGACAACTGTTTCTGTGAATGTGTCGTTAGCATTGACGTCAGTTGTAACGTCAACTGTTGTACGTGTTTCCGACGCCACATGTTCATCGACAGAAACGACGTCACTCGATTGGCGATTCAATAAATGGGTTGGTGAAATAACTCCAGTTTCCTGACTATCTGAGGAGATCGTCTGTACACACTCCGTGTCGGAGGTGGAATGTAATGAAGAATTCTCTTCAGGCGTAAATTCCAGTCGTTCCGAACAACGTGAACTAGATTTATCGTCTAAGGAGGAGACACACTGGAACGGTGAATTAGTAGAAGGCGCAGGAGAGCTTTTCAAATCCTCAGGGAGCGAATCTTCATCGTCGATAGAAATTTGTGATTCCGTTGAAGGCAAATCGTCATCAGGGTGAAAAGCAACTCGATCAATGGTTTCGTCTTCATATCTGTCATCAAGCAAATCGAGACGGGAAACATCCAACTCGGCATGAACGTCGTCAAGTGTATGTCGGACAATCACATCTTCAGCAATCGTTTCCTTTGGCTTGGCTTTATTGTCAACATGATCGCCCCTCTCCTCCTCACTCTCCTGCTTCATTCGCAACAACGACAGCTGGTACGCACTCGGCTCACTATTGACAGCAATCGTGTGTGAATGGTCGGCTACCAGGTCATCTAGAGCCGTCAAATCAACAATATCGTGTTTAACGGCATAAGAGACACTGCCTTGATCTTCCTTTGACGGAAATTCGTCAGATTGGACAGACGTCAAGTGATCAGGAGAGCCTATATCATCCTGCGACGACAAACCAAGACGGTTACTGTCATCAGGAGAGCCTATATCATCCTGCGACGACAAAGCAAGACAGTTACTGTCATCAAGTTGATGGTTTGGTGCAGTACCACACGTTAGATCTTCGTCACGTGCACTAGTTGACGACTGCTGTAAGTCTAATCCATCTCCATACGAAGTGTCGGTAATTTCTCTATCTTTATGCGAAGTGTCGGCAATTTCTCTCCTAGAGTCTTTTTGATCGAAATCTCCAGACGGGTGTATCTCTGTATCGATCAAATGCTCAACTGAACTTGAGGAGTGACGACACAGATCATGTTCAGGAGTATTATGGGATAATCTTCCATACTCCCCTTCATTTTCCACTCTATTAACATGATTTTCGTGAAGACCATTAACTAATGGAGTAGGTGAGGTGGGTGTGGAAGATCTGGTTCTTTGAGGAGAGGTTCGAGGGCGCAACTCACGTGAAAATTCATTGGGTGACAGACTAAACAGCTCATCAGCTACATCATCATGTCCAGAATACTTCAGGGCATCAAACAAAGCTTTATAAGTAGCGTCAGCAGGGCTTTTGGCGCGCCAAAATTGCAATAATTTGATTGATGGCTCGTCATACTTTCCACTACTAAAATGGAAAGAAGAAATACCTAACAAATGAAAAGATAGAGATAGGATCGCTAACGTCACTGCGGTGAAGAGCATCTTCAAATAGTGTGTTTATTACTACAGAAATGTGATCCTTCGCAGTAGTTTTTCAACTTATTTTTGTACTATGGATCAACCAATCAGAAACTTGTTAAAAGGTAGATTTACACGGTAAGAAAATTAGCAATTAATGAATAGCGAATTAAAGAATTAAGTTTTTTAGCAACTGTTTATGTTCAGGTGTGTCTCAGTTAACCATGCATTCGCAGGTAGAAAATCAAATGAAATTATGTTATTGATAGAGACATTAATATACGTGAAGTTTGAGGTTCTCCTTGGGCCGACGAGACTAATGGTTCAGCTAATGAACAGATTCTAAATAAACCTCATTACATCACACGTATCATGACGTCACGGGAACCATCGACTAACAATCCAACCCCTGATAACTATTCAAGCCATCTCCTCGAACGAACCCTGTCTTACAGAAACTTCACGGTAACCGAAACCAAAGGGTAAACCGAACAATATTTTAAGGTCTCTTGAAACCCTAACGTGAATATACTATGTTTACCATGAATATACCATGTTTGCTATCAAATATACTATGTTTGCTATCAAGTTTCATTCGACATTCCCAGAGGGCCAAACGCGTTGAAAAATCACTGCGTATATATGTATATTCCTATGGAATTGTATTCTATGACAATTCTATAGAAATATACACATAATTCGATAAAAATGCTCTTCATCGCAGTGACTTTTTAAAGATTTGGACCACTGGGTTATTCACCAAATTTGCTGACGTTTGCATAAACACCAAGACATGCATGTTGATCATGACAACTGTTAGTCACGATTGTGAGAAGGAGAGCAGGAAAATGCAAAACCTCCAACACAACAGGTTTTAAAAACTGCTTTCGATCAGGGGAGAAAAATTTAATTTGCCAGCGTCAATACGAAGATTACTATATTTATGAATTTAAGAGTCCTTTATAAATTTAGTTTTAATGTAAAAACCTGAAAACTTTTCTTAGTAAATTTGACTTCAAAATAATTAGAATTGATAAGTGTAATATTAACAATAATGATGTTATTATTATAAATATTAAATTATTATTGTTGTTGTTTTCTTTGCGCATATTTATTACGTGAAAGTTCAAGAAGCAGAAACTAAAGCTACGAATGGAAACGAAACCTTCACGTATTACATCAAATAACACCTGAAAAAAGGCGTATAATTTATAAGGCGCTTGTAAGAATTAAGGGCGTCATTAATTTATATATTATGAATGGTAATGAAAAGTATTACAAATAGATGGATGTTAAAAAAAATAGACTTTCTTCAATGTTAAGTGTTTAGATTGTTTTATCTCTTCCGTATCATCAGCTTTATTTAATTTATCAACAAGTTTAACAGTTAAGCATCTTCTCGTTTAGTCGGTTGTTGGATACGTAGCAACGGGATTGGTTACCTAATGTCAAGAACAGCTTGCTTATCTCGCTTAGTCAAATTTAACTCGTCACCCAATTTCATCCATGATTGATTGACTTTTGAGCCAATCAGCTGTATCGTTTCATCGTTAACTAGAAAAAAACAAACAAAATCGTGAGTGACGTCATAGAAAATTGTCATGGTGATAGCACAGCGCGTTAGGAATGGAGTGAATAAAGAACTGACCAGTGTCAAGTGGAAGTGGGGTGCTTGAGCAACGCATGGTCTGAAGAAAAGAACAGAGCAAAATATTAAGTCAGGAGAGAGTGAAATGAATATATAGTTTCCTACAACACCCTCTAAATTTCGTCACTTTTCATCGACAAAAATTTCGAAGATAAGATAATGCAACCGTTGTATCCATACAGTTGATGGGACAGGATTCGAACATTAGACTTCCGGTGTAAACCTTGTGAAATGTGTCTGGCTTAGTGAGGGCAAGGTTCGGGGGAAGCCTCTATGTTCAAATACTTTTGTAAGGCTTCTCACTATTTTAATGCAATGTTTAAGTCCTGTCACGTGTCCTGTCACGTGAACATACTGCTCTATCATAAAACGAAAGAAAACCGGAAAGTTTTTAAGACAAATCTGATGTTACCTCAGCGTCAAAATGAACGTCAAGATTGCACAACGTCGGAGATTTCCCAGTAGCATTCTTCCGTAAGCTCCCAATAAACGTCAATCGCCCGTTTGCCGTACCATCGACGGACATGAGATTTGCTTTTATCGTCAACTTGTTGGATCGTAACGGATTAAAATTGAGTTTCAGGTTTTGTGACTCGATTGTCGTGATGTTCCCGCTCAGATGAACATGAAGAGATTGGGTCTCATAGACATGAATGACGTCAGATGTTGCGAGTTCGGTAACATTCCGATAATGCTGGATCATTTTTCGGAATGATGGCTCATCAGATACAAGGAAAACGCGAATGTCGAACTGGTTTGCCGCGTCGAGTTTTCCGTAGACGTGTATCCTGGCGGCATATGGAGCGACGGATAGTGTTTGTTGGAGAGTTGGAGCGCGCTTCAATAACGTCTCAACAGAATTAGTTTGCAACAACCAATATCTAAAAGACAAAAATATCTCGCCCTTACAAAACTTTGTTTGTATAGCTTTTACCAAGACAAGGAGTAAGCAAGTCAACTTCCTGCAGACTGACAAGACCAGCCATGCAATCTTGCGATACTATCAAAGAAGACATTAACAAAGAAGACTGATCAATCATCCAACGAATTATATAAAAATTTATGTTAAATCGTGAACTATGAAGAATTAAAATGATATCCTCCATCAGACATAAGTTAATTCAGAACTGACCATGCCCTTGAAATTGCTTACTTTGTGAATTCTGTTGTAGTGAAGCTGGCATTATCTCCAACAATCGATAAAGCTGTAGTACTTGTGATGTCTCGCCATTCACAATCCACTCGGTCGCCGGTTGACTTTCGAGGTGATAAAGGTAACCATGCCAGCAGTCTTAAATTCTTTTTCATACTCTTGTCTTCCTTACTCAACCACGGGCAAGGTATATTAATTGTAATTGGCTTTGCTAAGTGAGTTGGTGGATCGAGACTAACAATCGGACTGACGTACGTCTGATCTGTCGGCTGTAGCAGACTGTCGTCACAATTTTGTACCTACATGGCGTATATTCATAGTTTACGGTTTCTTCTACGAAGTTTTAAATTATACTTTCAAGAAAAGAAAGGATTTCACCATAACGAGGCTGAATACAATGTTTATAGAAAACGTGTAAAAATATTTGTTCCACACACTTCTTCGAAGATATGCAGTTGAGAACTTCGTTGAAAAATCACTGCTAAGGAGTACATTTCCATAGAAATATACACACTATTTCTATGAAAATGCTCTTCGTCGCAGTGCTTTTTGCCGATCTTCGTGTCGGTTACCTGTAAGACAACTTTGGTGCTTGTGTTTAAGGTGTTTGATGGGAAGATGATTTTTACTTGTGGCGAAACACTCGACTCAATCTTGCCGCCGTCAGGAGACATTATGAAGCGTTCCTTTCGAGGTCTGGACACGACAGCCAGTTTACTAGGCACTTCCTGAAGGATGACTTTAATTTTGTTGGTTTTCTCATAGTCGCCGTCTAAACAACAAGATCTTTTGACAAACAAAAGCTTCCGACAGATGTTTCAAACGTACAGGGATAGTGGGGCTTTCGATGGACCAGAGAAATATATAATGAATGTCCCAGCTAACCGAATCGTCTATTAAGTGGGGTGCAAGGAAAAAGTGAAAAACTCCCACTTAACGAGATTCTACTTAAGCGAAGTTTTAGGCAGTCTTACATACCCATCCCAAAAACACTGAAGCGTACCTGTGTCGTCGTCCACAAGAGCAGAGACATGTTCCTTCCAATTGGAATGACCGGCGTCACAACGCAATACCACCAACTCACGACCAGTGTGGCGGAGAGCAGCAAAATGCGGCACTTCAAGAATAACAGGCTTTAAAAACTGCTCTCCACCAGGAGAGAGTTTTAAAACATGACTTGCAAGTGATTCATTCGTGTTCAATTTAGGTAACCGCTCCAATGACTCTTGACTGCATGTTATTCTGGTTGGCATGGTTACAGCACCTCGTGGAATAATGATTTTGACGCCAGATTGTTTGCTCTCCATCGTACCGCCTCTTGCGTCCACATAAAATGTCGTCAAAAACCTAAAAGAGAAAAAAAAGAAATAAATGACGAGCTGAACAAATGAGAAATTAAAAATCAAATAAAAAAATATTTTTAATCATCCTATGGGAACCATCGCATTAAATCGAACGCAGTGACTAGGGGCAAATAGCCTGACAACCAATGAGGTTAAATTAAATTTTATCTGGATCAATGTTGGTGATAAATGACGAAAGAACCTGAGTTTAAAATTTCTAGGGATGGACTTGTTACGCCAACGAAATCTTTGATCGAAGATATCTCGGAAATGGTTGGTCGCAGGTCGTTCCAAAAATTTCTTGATCAGTTTGTCCAGCTCAACAAAATGGATAGACTTGATTTTAGTTTTCAATTTTTGGCGCACAGACAAAGTGGGATTTTCACAAGAAATTTAAATCTATATTTTTATAAGGGATAATAATAATCAAATAACTTCTTACGTTCCCTGTTTCGGTGGTTCGGTAATGTAAACATTATCCGGGTAGTTCATGTTTCTTATATCTCTGAGTGGCGGCGCGCCGGACTGAGAATGGTCCGACATGCCGTTGGTAATGGAGTTCATGTCGCTTGTGTTACGGTGTGAGACGTCAGATGTGACCGGTTCGCTTTGTTTTTCGAGACCTTTCAGGAAATCTTCATAATCTCCATCCATAGATTCCACTGTTTGCTCGAAAGATGCCTGTACTTCACTTTCGTTCACTTGCGAGTTTGATCGATCGGGAGTCGAGCGTCGTTCGTCCAAACCAGCAAACGATTCGTCAAAATCTTCTTGTACAATTTTCTTCTGAATATGAACTAAACACAACAAATTAATCCAACGTGTAAAAACCGACATGAGAAGTCAAAATACGACGTGACGTAAAAACCGACATGAGACGTGACGTTAACGACGTTAAGCTAATAACATAGTCAGAAACATAACCTTACCTTCTTCTTCAACTTCGTCTCCAGCCTCTATGAGTAATGCTTCCTCTAAAGCTTCTGGTTTCAAAAACGTTCGATGGACCTGTTCCAACCGACCTTCTGCAGTCTTCTAAACAAGACAAACACAGCTCTACAAACTGATTGCCACACTGAAGAAGGAAATCACTTTCTGATTGGTTAAAAGAACTTTCTGATGATGGATTGGAACAAATATCTTACTCATGAAAACCAACGCCTGTACAAAATTTTCTTCATACACGTTTTCATCAAAGTAAAAAAAAAAACACTCAATGAAATGAATTTTTATTATATTATTCAACCCCCCGGATTGTGTGTACAATGTGGAGAAATTTCTTACAGAAATCGGGAGGTTAAGCGAATTTCTAAACAGCTGTTCATATCAAAACCCTTGATCACGTTGAATTCTTTCCAAAACAAGGGGGAATTGATAGCAATAGTGAATTATTTAAGAAATAGAAGGAAAGACGCATAGATAGACTTCATAAGAGAATGTGAAGAGCTTGTGTGAAACAGAATGAAAAACAATGTAAACTATATATTTTTCAACACTTGTAAAATATTAATGAGAACGAAAGTCTGCTCGAATGTGTTTTTTTTTTTAAGTCCATTTGTGAAGTTAATTAGAAGGCAACGAAATTTTCAAATAGATATATGAAAAACTCTCGTGGGGACAGGGCTTAAAAGGATAAGTAAGTTTCAAAATAACAAAATTCTTCTTCAAGGCTATTATTGACGATCAGTCTAAGGATCGAGGGAAACGGCATATAATAGGACACTAAGACCCTTAAATTAAAGCAAGCACGGGTTAGAAGGAAGTACTACCATTTACAGGTAATTCTTACGCATGCGTACTACTAACCTCTTTCGATTTGCTCTTCGGTTTGGAGGTTACCTTGGTAACTGTTGTCAAAGTTACAATTACTACAGTTTGTTGCAATGACTCAGCTATATACAACGCTGAGTAGCCATCCTATGAGCAGAACAAACAATAAAGCAAGTCTAACAAATATGTTTGTCAGATCATCCATGAAATAACATGAGGTTTAATTACAAAAACAATAAATAAATTTAAAAATTAAAAGCCACTAAATTAGTTGTCATTAACTTCATCTAACATCATTTTAATTTTATCTTATATTATTTGAATTAAAAAAACAAAAAACACGACAAAAAAACAATTGATACAAAGAGCCTTGCATACATCAAAACAAAAAGCAGGATGAATCGAGACCAACAGTAATTCTTACCTTATTTAGTGCATTTGGCGGTGCATTATATCTTAACAGCAGTTCAACGATTTCGTTATGTCCTTTGTAAGCAGCGATATGTAGAGGGGTGTTACCATTCTAAAAGTGAATTCTTTCTTGTCACAAAAGTAATTAAAAATCAACTCGTCCCATAAAACAACTCGCGTAAATAGAGACTCTGATAACTGGAACCATGTCCGAATCATTAGTGTTTTACATCTTACAATTATGATATAATATAAAATTCAGATGATAATGATTTAAGCTCCTTGTGATTGGCTTAAATCATCATTTTCTTCCAAACTCCATTAAAAACAGTTTTCTCGTACAACCAAAAGTTAGTTTCAACATCGTCCTTACATACCTTAGTTTTCGGTTCAACATCAGCCCCGTCCTTCAGTAACAGCTCAGCAACCTCAGTGTGACCATACATAGCCGCTAGGTGCAATGGTGTGAAACCACTCTACAAAGAATTACAAAAAAATAACATGGGCTGGCGTCGTAAAACGAATGAATCTACTGTGACGTCACAGTTACGTCAAGTGTTATTTCACAGACCTGAGTAGTGGAATTGATGTTGGCTCCGTATTTCAGCAATCTTTGAATAACCTCGATTCGGTTATAGTGCACAGCAATATGAAGAGGTGTCAAGCCATTCTATGTAATAAATATTAAAGAATTTTGAATTTATAAAAACAGAGGACGTATATACAAATTGAGTTGAGTTGAAGCTGATCCTACTTTTATGCCCCGAAATAATGCGCCCATCATGTCGTTCAAATTGTGATAACATTTTATTGGGAAATATTTACTTTTTAGTCGAACAATGATGCAGATCAGAAAAAGCAGTGCTTACTGTAGTTTGCACACCAGGTGATGCCCCTCCATCCAACAACTCGTCGACGATTTTCGGATTTCCTTCCTGTGCGGCCAAGTGTAACGGACTTATGCCGTTTTTGGTCGTCAAGTCCGCCTCGACGCCACGCTCCAGAAGTAACGTCACCAAATTAAATTGGTTTTTCTTGGCTGTTATGTGCAGAGGGGTAAATCCGTTCTAAAACATATAAAGAAACAGATTGAGCAAAAAATAAGTAAATAAATAAAAATTGAAAACAACAGAAATTTAACAGATTCACTGTAACTCCTAGCCTCGACTTATTTTTTTATCAAGCTGCCAGAATATCAAAAAGGACTTTTATAGTTAAAAAATTGTTAAAGAATAAGATTCTGACGATGATCTTCAAATGGTTTTCATGTAGGATGCAACTATTACAACTTTACCTTAGCAACTATACAACTTTACCTTAGCAACTATATAACTTTACCTTAGCGACTTTATAACTTTACCTTAGCGACTTTATAACTTTACCTTAGCGACTTTATAACTTTACCTTATCGACTATATAACTTTACCTTCGCGACTATATAACTTTACCTTCGCGACTATATAACTTTACCTTAGCGACTATATAACTTTACCTTATCGACTATATAACTTTACCTTAGCTGCAACTTGAGGATCAGCATCAGAGTTGAGAAGCTTGAGAGCGGCTTCAGGTTTATCATAGTGGCAGGCTATGTGCAGTGGAGTAAGGTTGTTCTAAATAGAATATACACCGTTATTCTTTAGAGAAAAGGTGGTCACGTCGAAACCTGCTTGTAGTCAAGGTTCGCTCATCAAAATAATGCTCATTGAGAAACTAACCAATCAACAACAAGATTACTTCGAAACTGGACCAATCATAAGGCTCTCTGCAATAAGGAGGTTATATAATTGATGCAGTTGTTGATTAAATCTAACGGCGTACCAAACTACCCTTGGTATTACGATTATTTTATTCATCTATTTTATAAATTGGAGTTTTTAACAAAACGTTTTCAAGTCCAGGAATTGACACAAAATAAAGCTGAAAATAAAATGCCACACTTTGAACTCCACATAAAAACGTCAAAAAGTCACTTCGGCGAATAGCGTTTTTATGGAAATAGTGTGTGTCTTTATAAAGAAATGTACTCCTTTGCAGGGCATTCGTTACACCCTGGGTAACTATAAATAAGATGAAACTTCCAAATTTTTTGAGGGATCCTTAATTCAATAAGAACCCTGGAAGTCAAGTTAAAAAGCAGAAAGAAACAGTAAAGATCTGAAAGACACAAACCTTTCCCTTAGCATTGACATTGGCCTTTCTTTCCAACAAATGTTGTATGATGTGCACATGACCATGTTTAGCAGCTTCATGCAGGGGTGTGAAACCACGCTAAAAAAGAAGTGAAACATTTTATGTGCCATTCCCCATTCTCGCCCATTTACATGCTAAAACTTATCATAGGTCACAGTTATTTTAGAAACCCAATTTTCGAAAGTAATCGATACATCCACTAAATACAACAACAGCAACAGCAACAACAACAACAACAACAACAACGACAACGAAAACAACAACAACAACAACAACAACAACAACAACAACAACAACAACGACAACGACAGTTAGCTAGTGGTAAAATCATCATTTTGCTAAATCCTTTTTCATGTCATCAACATAATCTATTCCAGATAGAAATGAAAGGTGAACCTTTGATAATATTGAAACATTTGCATGTCGATCTAGCATACTTTCAACAGCTCGTTCATCACCATCACGGCATGCAAGATGAAGAGGTGTACAACCATCCTTTAAAAGATATAGTATATGTTAACATTGTGCAAGCAACACCCAGTCCTTGAACAAAATGATGAAAAGTTTTATATCAACCTTATTGACAATATCTGGATTAGCCTCGTTGTCGAGAAGGAGGGAGACCATACTTGAGCTGCTTTGCCGACATGCATTGTGAAGGGGTGTATCATCGTCCTAAAAATAAACAAAGATGGTGTATTTGATGGGCTTGAAGAACCTCCAAGTACTTACATAATAGTATAGAACTGGCCATACAAGCAAATTCTAATGCCTATTTCGAGAGAAATGAATTTTTCTTAAGAGCGTCATACATTCCGAGGTGGTGTAATGAATATTCCATACCTTGGATTTTGGATTAACGTTGGCACCATTTCGTAACAACAACCTCACGACTTGTATTTGAGTTGTCCTACAAGCTACATGTAAAACGGTTTCTTTTCGCTGTCAAATAAAGGATAAAGTGATGTCATTCATTAAATTACGTGTCAAAAAATGTCTGAAAAAATTCCATTTTCACTTACTATGGTGGTTGCTTCTAACGATGCGCCAGACTGAAGAAGTAACAGCACAATATTGACATGCCCAAAGTAAGCTGCTACGTGCAATGCGGTCTGTCCATTCTAGAGAAAAGGAAGCAAGATGTCGCCATAAAAATAGAGTAAACATGTGAAACTTACAAGAGTATGATAAAAAACACCAAATAACGTACTTCTATCATCACTATCAATTCATCATTGTATTGTATCTTTCAGGTAATTGAGAGCTTGTGGAAAACAGCATTACAAACACCTTGTTTTACTTACATTGTTTTTGATGTGAACAGATGCTTTATGCTTCAACAATAATTGAACTATTTCCTCTCGATTCTTTTTTGAAGCCACATGTAACGCAGTATAACCATTCTGTGCAAAAGAAAGATTTAGTACTAACTTTAGTATTTAGTAGTAAAAGGCTTTTTGCCCAATGAGTTGTTTTATCATCACTATCAACCCAGTGAGCTAATTTGGCAAAAGCCACTGGAAAGAAGAACATTTTTATTGAAATAGTGCATATATTTCCATAGAAATGCACTTCCTCACAGGGATTTATCAGGGATTTATCATTAAATTTGCCCACTGGGGCTAAAATCGAAAACTTTCACATAATTGAAAGACAACTTAAAATCGAAAACTTTCACAATATTGAAAGATGACTAAAAATGCACCTTTGCTCTGCAATCAATATCAGTCCCTTTTTCTATCAGCAGTTTAGCTGTTTCTACATGGCCATAATGTGCAGTAACATGAAGTGGCGTGACACCATCCTAGTGTAAAACATTAAAAATATTCAAAAGTCATAAGGAATAAATACCCAACAGTTTATATATTCAAAAACTTTTAAAGTTTATTTCTAAATTAAGATAATAATAAAATATACAAACATTCAGAGCACAACTTGAGAAGCAAGGTCGTACATGATGAAATGCTATATTGCTAAATGAACTTACAAGTGTAGTGTCGTCTATATGAGCCCCATGAGCAAGAATATGATTGGCGCTTTCTGTATGGTTCCCTTGTGAAGCCATATGCAATGCCGTCAGGCCATGCTAGAAAAATAAAATATCACATCTTTAAAGCTGCAATGAAATCAGGAATAAAAATCCCTTAAATCTTTTCATAGAAAGAAAACTCTTGTTTTTGTTTCTTTATCTTTAAAAAATTCTCATAAACAACAAAAAAACCAAACCTTTGTTTTGGCTGTGATTGGTGCACCATGTACAAGAAGCAACTCAACACAATGTTCATGTCCCTCTCTTGCAGCACAGTGTAACGCTGTCAAACCATCCTAAACAGAGAGAAACCATTATAATAGAACATGTCCCATAAAATACGAAATAATAGCTCATGTAATATAACTGTGTCGAGGTATTGTTATCAGAAAAAATGGAAGTTTCCCTTTTTGTAGAAGAGTGTATCTTCTTCATTTCTTTCATATCTTAGGTCACAAATCTACTGCATTGAAAGTGAATTTTGTATGATAAGAGGACATTATAATTCATAAACTATCATCAATAGTGACATTTTTTCATTAACAACTAATGTCCAGTTATGTTCCTAACAACCGAAATTAAAAACAAGATAACCTGATATTCAAATTGTACTATTATTATGACAATCCATTATTCCTTATTTGAACTTCCTAATTTTAAGTCTTGAATAAAACAGTGCTGCTGATGTATATAGTGCATAAGAATTTTCTACCGGTGAAAAATCCCTTACCTTTGTTGCGGCACCTAAATTAGCACCTGCCTCAATCAGAACAGTTAACACTCGGATCTGCCCATGGCGAGAAGCAACATGCACAGGAACTACATGATGCTGAAATGAAAGAAAGTATTTCAAAATAAACGTAAAATTGTGATCTAAATTAACACAATAAAAGAATGCTACTAATACAAAAGAGTTGTTTATGAAAAGCAAACATGAAAAACCACCTTTAACATCAGATTTTCAGTTACCTTTGCTGGTGCATTGAGATCTGCACTGTGATCTATCAGATAGTTTGCAGCTTTGATGCTATCATGTTTTGCGGCAATATGTAGAGGGGTATAACCATTCTAAGGAAAACAGGGATTTTAAGTTATCAACTGGAATATGAATATAAGTTTACACAAAAATGAAAGATGATTTCGTAACATACTGATATCCTCTCATTCAGGTTTTTATGATCTTTAGATAGGAGCTTCAGGGCAGCTGGATCGTCTCTCTTTGCCGCAGCATGCATTGCCCGAAGTCCCTAAAGAAAAAGTACCATATCATAACAAGCATAATTGCGTATACACACATAAAAGATTCATAGAGACTCTTAGTCATTATGATAACAGAGACGCCAACATTGAAAAATATGTGTGCGAGGTTTATAACCAGCAGTTTTGGTTGGCATACCAGAGAACTTTTAGAAATTTTATACTCTGTGTTGCAATAAAATGCACTCAGTAATTGCAGGAAACAGTATGAAAACTAGCAAATTTGAAGATTTGAAGAAAACCACTTGAATATTCCACAAAATTTTTATTTCAGATAAGGATTTTCAAAAAAAAAGTGTGTAGATAACCAAAATGTGTGTGCCACACACTCAAAGTGTGTGAGTTGACTATTAGTAAATATTAATACATTTGCATACAATATTCGCTTTCCAAAATAAGAAATAAGAGATAATAAAAAAATACTTTAAAAATTTATACCTTTGAATTGTGCTCCAGTAACATCGTTGCAACTTTAGTGTGTCCTTGAAGTACAGCTATATCTGATGGTTCAAAACCACCCTATGAATAAGATTGTTTTTCAAGTTTTGATTCATACAAAAAAATGTTCAAAAATAACATACCAGTAACACACATATGCACAAAACTAAACTTGTTTTCAGTATGGTTATCTTTCTGAATGCTGTGTGACCATCACAAATATTTCCAGGTATAAAGAAACTATCAAGCAAATCAATTTTTCGACAATCTTTTTCTACTTTCACTCATTTGTTTGGAAATTATTTTTTAAAAAAGAACATGTTGTAAAAATTAAGAGCAAAGGAAAACATTTAACATTTCATTCATAATAAAAACAAATATTTGTACTAAAGAACACTAATTGAAGATGAAAAAACAATGATTCGAAATCGTTTATTACCTTTCTATTAAAATAAACCTAAAATATCCCTTTTTATTGCAAAATAAAATAGATTTAGAAACATAAAGGACATAAAAGACATTAGTTATCCTGAAAAAGCAAAAGTAAGGGAAGGCTCAGTGGATGATAAATTATACATAAAGCATCAAAATATATTGTTATTGCAGCATTACAACTGGAATCACAGAGGTGGTAATGTTTGGTTTTAGCAATAAAAGAATTTGGCTTTCAAACCAGTCATCATAACTTCATGCAAACACAGACCACATAACACAATCGTAAATACAACACACTCAAGGAATCCTGAATAGAGATCCTGCATAATTCTCTTTTACCTATGCCACGTCACACAACAGATCGAAAAAATAAAAAATAGAAAACAAAATGCATGAAGTAGTTTAACAGTTTTTTGTATCTGCTTGTCTTTATCATTTCATATCTACCATATGGTAGTTGTTTCAGCTATATTAGGGAAAAGGGAAATTTCAGATTACATCTAATTCCCAAATATGGTTGGATATTTAACTCACAGTGGAGCTCAAAGTGTCTTCATCTATCTTGATACCTTCATGGTAGTGTGATGAAAGTTTGAACTATGGCTTAAACTATCACTATTTCACTTTTCATATCAAGTTCATCAGTTTTGTTGCTCAAAGACCACAAAGAATGTCGAAAATTTAATCTTGTCTATTAAAGAATAAGAACTGCTTAAAAATAGAAACCCAAATGACCTCACAAGCCACAACACTTGTGTTTATAGAGAAACTGTTCTTAGATAGCCATGTTTAAAGCTCTGCATTCCATCAAACATATGCTGATCAGCTAACTGATGAGAAATGAAAAAGAGGAGGAAAATAAATAAAAAGAAAAATCATTTTGGTTGAATATTCATTCCTTGAATGTTGGAAAGATAACAAAACATGCTTTTCAGAACTTCAAAATCAATTTAAAGAATCGTTCTTGAAGCAATTCAAAACCAATTTAAAAAGAAGCAATTCGTTTATGAAGAATGGAAGCATAAGGTCAAAATATAACTCATGTATATGAAAAGAATAAAATGCAAAAAATGCAAAAAATGCTTTGAGATTAAAGACGTGTTATCAAAAAACTACCACAAAACCTAGCACAAATGGACCAAAACAAAAGTTAAAACTTCAAAAGTAAGATAAAGATAAAAAAAGCATGAAGTGTCAAAAGTTAAAAACTTCTAAAAAGAAATGTTAAAATTGACATAATTGTTCTTTTCATTGTATAACTAAATAAATGCAGGAGCATCTACATAATGATGAAGGTCAAGTATTTTCCACCACCAGTTGAAACATAACTTTGTTTCCAGTGCGCAAAATCGTCAAAAAAACTTTACAACAAAGTGCATTTTATTGGAATGGTGTTTACATTTCTATAGAAAAGTATTCCTCTGTAGCGATTTCTCAACAAATTCGCACTGTGAGTTGACAATGAAGAACAAAATATCTCCTTCAATTGCTTTTACAAGCAATTTTCATAAACTTTTAAATCTGCTTACTTTTACTTCTTGATGAAAAAAAGGAAAACAACGCTACTGAATAAAATTAAAATTAAAAACATAGACACACCTTCAAATGAAATAAAGAGCAGTCAAGTCTGTTCTTGATTTTGTTCACTCAAACCATTAAAATTAAAATCTTTCACTCACTAAAATTCTCTTACAAGAACTTGAGATTAGAAAACAATAATTGGAAATAATAATAAAAAAATTGATTTTACAACATTTTGCTTTAGACATACCTAATGAAAAACAGAGCTACTTCTAATTTTCTTTACAAATACATCATTTATCAAGTATTATGTGAATGGCCTGTACACACTTGATGAAATAACTTCAGCATGAAACAAAATGTAATACTTTTTCATACTAGATCTTTTAGAAATGTCAATATGAAATGAAGTAGAAGCAAACTGGTATGAAAATTGTACCAATCGCTATCACATCGAGGATAAAATATGAATCAAGAAAATCTTTCAATGTGAACAGGGCATTCAAACTGAATTCCTATTTTCAAACACAATACATGAAGGTGATAAATGGTAAAGCTCAGTGCCGTATCCAGAACGAATTTGGGGACTACGCTAAAACAGCTGGGGGTCTGGGGCGCGCTGAGAGCGCCCCAGTGGGTCCAGGGCATAGCCCTGGTGGGGGTTCAGGGGGCGAAGCCCCCGAAAAATTTAGGAATTTAAGCAATTCTAATGTCTGAAATAGCCTAAAATTAGCTCGAAAATAGTGCTTACTACCTGCTATACTGAGTAAGCTGCGTATGTCAATTTGTTCTCTTCTTTAGAGTTGCAACATCAAACGTGCAACTTGTTTACATTCGGCACCACGTGAAATGAAACGATACGTTGCAATAATCTACCATATTACTTTGAACATCAGTCAGCTTTGAGTGGGGGAGAGAAATATCGACACACAACACACATTTCAGTTTCAATTATTTTGGCAACGAAAACTTATGTAAAACATTGTTTTTCACTGAATAAAATTTTCTTCAAAGTATAACAAACATAATACTTGCCTAATTTATCGTAAAATTGCTAAACGTTGTTATTATTCTCCCCTCGGTTTGATTTGCCGTGTTTTGTTCATTGTATATTTTACAGAACAGATTTTCTCAGACGTCAGCAACCTCAAGTGTTTTTTTCTTTATCACAAGAAGAAACAGCTGATATTAAAAAGATCTGGGAAAGAAATTGATTTTTTTTCTTTTTCAAAGCCATGTTTGATAACGTAATTACGAAAATCTGGTGGCAACATTTTGTGAAAAAAAAATAACTAATAAGAAAAAAACTATTATTATCATATCTCATTGTTTAACAAAAAACAATAAGTCAATTAATCGTGCATGCATAGAAGCAAAAACATGCTCAAAAAGTGATTACGTAATTTCTCTTCAAAAACAAATAGAAATAATCGATGCGCAATAAGGAATGTTGTGAACTTTAGTAAACAAAGATCGTGAGAAAGAGATTTGACGCAATGCGCGGACTACGGATGGACTCTATGCCTACAAGAGGTGTTTATTTGGTGAGGTAAGATTGAAAACAGATGCTAATCTTGCGTAGCGATCATATAGAGCACTGAACGACCGAAATTAGCTGCCAATTTTTCTTTCCCTCTTTTAATTTTTGGGGACATTTTTTTGGGCGCCCATAGCGTTCAAACGCTATCAAATTGGGCCTGGATATGGCGCTGAAGCTTGAATAATTCATTGTCATATTGAATATAAAATATATATCTGATAGTACAAGTATACTGTTATCACGCCAGGGGTATAAAGAATAGAGTGAGTTCTCAACCAAAAACAATTACAACAATCAGAAAAAAACTTTTGAAATTAAATCTGGTGCTAGTAATCTTCGCAGGAATCTTGAAAACTTATTTGACCAGTACTGTGTGTGTGTTTGAGTTTTACTTTCAACTTTAGACTTACCCACAGCCAATGATAATTCCAGATAAAAATAAAAGAAGTGTTTTGAAATAGCACTATTGAGTTGCATCTGAATAGATCGAAGCAGGTGTTTACTGGGAAATAGAAGTGGGGTAATTTTGTTATTAAGGCTGTGTTGTTAACTTTTATTTTGTTGTTATTCTTTTACAGATTCTCTCATACTTCAAGATTAGTATTCCATAAGGGCTGCCACATAACACTTTATGCTTATATTTATTAGTGGATTATGATATTGACTGACTGATTTCGATCAAAATCATTTTTTGATCATAGTCAGATTGCAGAAGTTGAACACTGTAAAGATTTAACAAAATTGTAAACCTTACGATTCTATGATGTTAAGGATGCCTGGATTTCACATACATACACACATATACACATACATAATATGATTTATATATTTCACATGCAAAATGAATCATAAAAGTGTCATCATAAAATGCAAATGCATCAAGTTTGCAAATGTTTGTTTTTCTTCCAATGCTTCTTCGAAACAAGTGGTTGCATTGAAAGAAACATTGAATGACTAGAAACTTACCTTAGCTGCCAGATGTATGTTTGCTGCTTTCTGCAGAAGCAAATTTACCACTCCAACATGATTTTCCTGAGCAGCCATATACAACGGAGTCATGTCATCCTATAACGAAAAACAAACAAGATGCCCTAACAAGTGAAAACAAACAAACAAGTGAAAAGCCTGCTGAAAATTTCTTGAAATTCAAACGATTATTTACTTTCAACTCATCTTTAAAATAAGAATGACCTTTATGAACTATGAAGCATGAGGCATCTGGATTCAAAATGAAATAAAGGTTAAAAAATGCTTTGTATGGACAAAGAATTGAAGACAGTAATCCCTCGTAGAGATTTCCAAAAACTTCTTACATCTGGATGGCAACGAGATGAATGAGCAATAAAAAGAAAACAAATAATCTTAATGGATTACTTGATTACACAGAAATCCAATAATAACATTTGTAATACTTTTTCTCTTCAAATTTCATATTGATCATCCTAGAGACGCCCACAACCCATCATAAAAATTGCATAGCAACCATAGAAAAGATTTGCGTAAGAGAAAGTGATTGCTAATTATGAGAATAAAGACGAGAGCAGAAAGATGGTGAATAGAAAGTGGAACACTAAAAGAATTTAAGCTACACTAAAAATCAAAACAAAAACACAAACTAATTTCGAAAATGTTTTACTAGAAACATCGAGATGACAAAAAAACAAAAACAATAATTTCCAAATAAAGCCAAAACTTAGAAACAGATCTTGAAATTGATTGACATCATAGAAAAAAATATCACCATTAATTTCCCATTAAAACTAATTGAAACATCCAAACAATAGTTTAGACAACCATTAAGAAAAGGAAGGAAACGAGTTCAACGTCATCGGTTATACTTTGTAAATACATGAGAACAGTTTAATCAAACAAAAAACAAAACAAACCCTGCAATCTGCAAAACATCTTTCTCATTGCACATTGATATTTTACGAAAATTATTCAAATGACTTAACTTTGATTTGTGAGGGAAAACATGCAGAATCAATCTCAACACACAAGAATCAGATTTTTTTCATAGTCAGAACATTAACATGGGAAGAATTGGATAAAATTCATAAAATACATAAAATCTAGCAACACACTTGTCTACTGAAATAATGGACATAAGTAAAACTCTGTATTTCTGTATTAAGAATAAAAATCTTAACTTTCTACAATTCGTTTTTCCTTACCAGAAAATGACATATGACAGCCGGGTGTGCATTAACAAAATTAAATAAGAGCAAGTAAATTAGAACACACACTGCCATTACACAAAATGTGAGTAGTTTCGCATCAAAACAAGAATATGAAAGAGAATTATGATGAAAGAATCAAGTTCAGACAGAATGTCCTTTTAGTTGTCACTTTTATTAACATGCTTGCAACAGGAATTTAATTTTTACTTAGAAATTAGTAAAACTTACTTTCCCTTTAAACCAAGCAAGATTTTCAAAGATTTTTTTTGCACTAAGCAAGTTTATTTCACTTTCATGATAAGGAATCATGTATGTCATGTTTATCATGATTTTAATGTATGACAGAAACAAAAGTTTACAAAGCTTTAAAGGACAAAATTCGACTCTTAAGGATTCACTTTAACATGCCTTCTTGCCATGTCATCTCTTGTAACCTACCTGACAAAATTTCTTCGAAATTAGTAATTACAAAAATACTTTCAAGAAGCTGTTTTGACTAAAGCAACGATATTACTCACTTCTGCTTGAACGTTAACAGAGCAACCATTATCTAATAGTATCTTGACAACCTTTTCATGACCACCCAAGGATGCTATATGAAGTGGAGTGTTCAGTCGCTGAAATCAAAAAGTACAATGTAACAGCCAGAAAACAAATGACTTTGCATTTAGCAGTTTTTTACTTAATTCGTTTTAAAGAGTAACAGGACCTAGCAAGAAAACACTACTATTATACTGCTATAAATTGTTCATGGGTATTACTGTACAACCTATCTCAGCTGACACACTGGGAAGAAGTGCATTTCTATTGAAATATACATGTTATTTCAATTTAACTGTTCGTTGCAGTGAATTTTTGACGACTTTGCTCACTGAGTATAGGTTATACAGAAATGTGCAATTTTCCAGAGTCAATCGAATAATTGTAAAATCAAAAGATGATCAATATGCTTCAGTAAGACGTGATTGAACTTGTCAAAACTAATTTGCATCATTATACCTTTGTGATTGCTTTTAAATCAATTCCTTTGGCAATCAAATAGCTTACAATATCAGGATGATTTTCTCGAGCAGCTAAATGTAGCGTACTTAAACCACCCTGAAAAAGACATTAAACCCAAAATGAATATTTCAAATATACAAACAAATACTTTAGTTAGCTTTTATGATTTTATTCATATGAATTGAAGGATTGGTAACATAAATATAACTGGCAAGCAAAAGTAATGCAGGTAGTTTATGAAAACAGCAAACATAAAGGAAACTTTGAAGGAGATTAAATCATACGAGAAATACTCACAGGGTTTTTCAAATTGAGATCCACACCATACTGTAAGCATGTTTTGATTTTGTCTAAATCACCAGTTTTGGCTGCAATGATATACTCTTCTTCCATCTGAAATAACAAAGTTCAAAATAAGTAACATTAGTAGTATTAACTCTTAATTATACATCTCACTAGCAATTACTTTAGCCATAGAGTATTTGCTTTCATGGTGATGAAGTCAAAGTTTAGAGAAAGTCTCGCCAGGGGTTACTGCATAAACAAAATGATCCAATTTACTACTACTTCTTATACTGGCTGTTACTGCTTGTGTTCAAAACTCTCTAACGTACACATGAAACAAACATACTACTTTAGTTTCAATTTCTTATGCATAAAAAGTAATACACAATTTGAAGTCTAATGCAGGACCCAGTATGTGTAAGAAAATTTTCATCCTAGCTACTCTATCAAAATATTCTTTGTTACATAAAAAACCCATCCTATTCATTAACATCCCAATCTTTTTTTATATTATAATGAGATAATTCAAAATAAAAATATAAAATTATAAAACATTAATGAAATCAATAGTGAGCCAACATAATGTTTTTAAAAACATTTTTCATTGCAAAACAAAAGAAAAATCTACTGAAAGGATTAAACAAACAGCTTGCTCCTAAAATGTCTTCCTGACCAATATAATTTTCTGAAGACCATCTATAGAAATTATTACTTTAACCAGAACAGATTTGTTATTCGTAATGTACACAAGCGAATCCACGATAACATTGACATTTTAGTTTGTTGTTGTATCGGAATGAAAAACTGAGTAAGAGACAACATAAATGAAAACAACTTCATTTCATTTTATAAATTTAATATGGAAGTCACATTGATCCAAAAGGCGATAGATCAGCGAAATAATAAAAAGAGAAACGAAAAAACGAACACTCTCCTTTTTACTTAGTAAATGTAATGAAAGAACAGAAATTAAAGAGTTATGCACAAAAAAATCATTGGGAACAAATGTTTGGCAAGAATTATTTCACTGGGGATTGGGAATGATGAAGTAAATAAAGTAAAACAATAGAATATAATAGAACAATGGGAAAATTGTCACGACATTAACACTGTATTTAATTTGGAAATGTTTTTTTTAAGGGAGTTTATAAAATGAAAGTAAAAAATATTTCTATGAAGAGCAACTTTCTTTGCTAAGCAACAAACTAGAATATTCATACACCTTGGCAATCACAAATTCAAAATGGTGAATTTTAAAGAAAACAATATTATTTTGATACTGATACAGTGTTCTAATAAAGATACGTCAATCCTGGATTCCGTAGCCATGTTAGCTTGTTTTTTTTGCAACATGTGAAACTATATAGTTACTTTATATACCAAGTCAGCATATCATTAAATGATCACAAAAAATAATTCAGATGTCTCTATAATGAAATATTATTCCAGAATATATTCAAGCAGAGTAAAAAATATGATCAAAACAGTAATATATTAGATAGTTTATCTTCAGACATACCACTTCACATTTAGACAGTGCAATTGATCTTTAGAGCAAATATTGGCAAAACAATATCAGTTTCTGGCAAAACAAACTTAACAATGATTTGAGCAAATATAACATGAGTCAGCAAAATATCACAACAATGTGTGAGGCATCTAGCAAGAAACCTGCCAAAGTTATATTCTATTTTGTTGGGTTTTTAATTGTTTAGTTATTTTTTATATAATTTTAACACAATTATAAAATTATGTTTAGAAATTGGCTTCATGAATTTCTGGAATGTTTTTCTACAGCTATAACTAAACTGAGCAATATTGTTTTTCACCATCCTGCCAAATCTGCTAACAATTATATTCGTCATTTAGAAAGAACAATGATTTTAACACTCCAAACATATTGAGGACAAATCATTCAATGTCACTCATTGTGGATATATATCTCAAACAAAATTATGGGTATAACAAAGACACCATTTAAAAAAACATCTTCTGAATAAAACAAAATATTCCTTGTGATCAGCACAAGCAAAATTACTGCAGAAAAAATTACTATTTAGCTAGACTAATCATACACTAATTATGAGTGAACATAATATTCTACACATGGCTACAAATAATAACAAGCACTCTACTAGATCAATGTTTCTAATCTCTTAACTCTCTCGCATATACATTGAAAAACAATAACATATCACATGCAACACACATAATGTGAGAAGAATGGCAAAAGTTTCCTTTTCAAAATTAAAAGTCATTGTATTGAGACAGGTATGATAAAAAATAACAAATAAAAATAATAAATTTTGGTGGTTCTTTAGGTCCTCATACCTCTCCTCAGCTAAACTAAGGAAAAACGCAACCAGGTGTAATTGGATAGATATATTCAAAATAAAAACAAATTGTTTGTTACTGAAAGCTAATCAAGCAACTTCAGCTATTGAATAAAGAAGGGATGGATAAAAGAAGGAATGGATAAACAATGAATGTTTTAAATAAGCAACAACATTTTTTAATGGTAAGCAAAGCAGTGTACTCAATGCAAAACTCCCTTTTCTTCAACACTAACCATTAACATTTCTCAACTTTGACTTTGAATATCTAAATAGTAATAAATATAACTTATATATAAATTCTTTAAAAATGTGTAAAATGTTGTTCTAGAATAATTTTTTTAAAAAAAGCAAATATTTCACCAACATGTATCATATTTTTTATTTGCTGCCAAAAAAGACGAACCTTGACTTGAAAATCAGAAATACATAAAACAAGACCAATGCAAAACATGAAGATGGAATTCACATATGCAATTCAAAATTGAAAATTGAAAAGTATTATATACAGAAAATCAGTTCATTTACCATTCAACAAAACAAATATAGGAAGAGTATTTGAACATTAAGTGATAAAAACAATTTCGGCTGAACAGAGCACCTGTTACTGAATAACAAATAAAATTATGCTCCCTTTAAAACTAGTATACAGACTAACAGCACAACTAATCTATGAATTATGCATTTTTTGGTCAAACATCGGTTGGAACAAGCAATCATAAATAATACATACATGGTTTTAAGCAAAGTAACAACAGACTATCAATAGTGGTTGAAAATACTGAAAAACAAATTAAAATGGATGAGTGATCATCAAACAAAAGTTTCATTTTTTAAAAACAAATGTATAACATGAAAACAAAATGAACATGAGTTTTGTTTCCAAAACGAATTTGTCATGAGGAAATGTCATGATGATACCAGTTGAAATATATTCCTAAATTAAAACGTTGTCACTGACATATTTATCTTACCACAAGAATTGCTGTGCATTGTTGGTTTGTGTGGATTAATTTGGGGGGATCATCTCAAGCAAGCAAGGCACCTAGATACTAGATTTCAGGGCCATATGGGTTGGGCATGGAGGCAAATTCTTTCAATAATGAAATGGAGGTTTTTTCCAAGATTTTCTTTACAATAGTCCATAAATCTAATCAGGGCCACATTCACATAATACATTATTCAAAGCCGCTACCTGGAAACATCTTTGGCTACGTTCACACTCACCAGTTCCATTACGTCCAAAATAACCTCCACCTTAAAGACTTGCAATCAAAGCACTTTCCCATTTGTTTTGTTAATAATGAAATCAAGTTAATAAACCAAAAACAAGCAACAACAAAATTTGGGAAAATGTCTAAATTTTTTGTCTATTCATTGGACAAAAATGACAAATATTTGGCCAAGTGACCAAAATTTGCACCGACAAATTAAAACCTGAAGGACAGTTCTAACCCTTACAGAGATTAAAAAAAACTATATATAGAATATAACCTGACGAAGAGAATAACCTCGAAAGCTTGTTAGGATGTAGTTTTTTATGACAATGTATATAAAACATAATATGTATTTTTTACAAAAAGCCAGTCTGAAACTGATGAATAAGAATATTTTTTCATTTTAAAAAATCATAACAGTTAAAAAAGAAAATCAAAGCCACTCAATTATGACTTTCAATTTAATTTAATTTAAAGAAAACGAACCACCAGAAAATATCAATACTTTTTTTTACTTGTTATCACTTTTTGACTTGCAAAGAAAAACAAAAAAATATCCCAAGAAACAGGATTACTCAAAAATTACGAGAATTGAATTTTTGATGAATTTCAAAACAAGGCAGGTAAATTAACTATTATTAAAAAAATTTTTAGACAGTGATTTTTGAGATGTAAACAATGTAAGATCAAGTTGTTATATCAGTCCTGCATCAAAAACCAATAATAGCAATGTCATAACATTATAATAATAATACATAATACATAATAATAAGACAAAGAGAATAAATCTAGAAAGCTTGTAATGCAATACAATTTTCTGTGAAAGAATTAATATTATTATATATATATATCTATAACTTTATGACTGCAATTAGCAATGAGTCATTCAGTCTGCTAATCACATGCCAATAATTTCTTTTTCAAAACTCAAAATCACATACCTTAGTGCAAGGCTGCTGCAATCCCTGAATGACTTCATTTTTAATTTTCTTTTTCAGTTTAAAAAATTTCATATTTGAGACTATATACAATTCATTTTGTAAAAGCCACAAATGTCTTTGACATATGCCTAAGATAACTGATTGCAAAATTTTTTGAAGACATTATTATCATTTTTCAATTGATAATTCATGATAATTTGAATTTTAGATGATCAATGAATGAAATAATTTATAATTCAGTAACATTTGAATGTTTGACCTTATTTTCAAATAAGGATATCAGAATTACACAATATCTGAAAATCAATCAACTGTTCTTCCTTCTTCTTTATTGGAAACCAAACTAGGACATGTCCATAGTTAGAAAAAATTACAATGTTGGTTTTTACCATTTCTACGAATTCAGTTCAATCCTGAACATTTTTTAAATAATCAAATATTTAATTTAGGACTTACAAAAGTCCTAATACAAATGAACTACAGTTTCAACATTTCTGTAAAAGATGCTCAGCCTCAGAGAAGAATTTTATGGGAGCTTTGTCCGTCCGTCCGGGATGAAAATTAAGGTGTTTAAAATCGTTTAAAGATTTTTTGAGGTTTTTCAAGCCAAAAAAAATCTATTTTCAAGGTCAAAACTTTCATACAATCATTTATTTTACAACACTGTGAAAGAGCAGAGATATTTTGGCAAACGTCGAAACCCGTAGTGTATTTTGTTGTTTTCATAATAACATATCAAATTTACCTTGTCATTATAGAAGTTAAGGCTCGTCTCTGTTGATGACCTATCTTCGACACTTTGTCGCAATCCTTTACGTGAAGGATCTTTCATTATTAAATTTTATAATACCGCGCTTAATGTAAACGTAACCGAATTACTCAGAAGATTTGATTATATTGATTCATTCTTTTACAATTCGCATCTTTTTCTGCCATGTTATAATCGAAATTGTTTGTTTATACATCTCAAATCGTATCTAGTGAATTGATTTCCACACACGCACGGAATACACACGTATCTTTGAGTGAGTCATATTTAATTAAGCCACCACACGTACACTCTTCTCCTCAACATCAAACCCAGGATTCTTTGTATTTTGAATGCGTCGCTGTCGGTATATTGAAAAGGCAGAAAGCTCTGGGTTTCAGGTTGATGTTCTCTTTCTTCAGGAGGAAAGGATTTTCCGCTTTTTTTAAAATTTCCTGCGACTTCATAAATCCTTTTTAGGAAATGAAAAATGAAAGTTCAAGTTAAGATTTTCATGTTAATAAAATGAAAAAAGTAAAAAATAATTGCAACAATTTCCGCAAATTTTCAATTTAAATAATTCCTTCAGAAGTTAATGGCGATGTATGTATCGTGTGAAGAAAGTCTCTGTTGGTTGAAATGATTTTTAAAATGGAGAGAAGAGAGAACATAATAGAAGAACGTAGGATCAAGATTTAATGGCTTCATTGCATTACAACCTTTTTTATGAAATCAACCTCAAACCCAGAGTCAACGACAACCGTTTTCTATTTTCCTGATCTACATACAGTTAGTTCTCTCTAATTCGAATTCCTCGTAGTTCGATTCGAATTCCTCATAGTTCGAATATTTCTAAAATTCAATTCACCATGAAATTTCCTCCTTAAACTTTCATACAGTGAAACCTCCTTAAAGCTTTTTTAACATGCACGTAATTTTTGTCGTAACACCTCCTCACGAACTTTTTTTCGTAAGTTCTTACGAAGAAAAAAAGCCTTGACGGAGATTTTCATTCACATGCACGTAAAATTTGTTGCAATAAAAACTACAATATACTTTTCGAACGTTTTTAGAAAATGTGTTGTCAAATTCGAACGCAAGACGTCATTTCGAACGTTCGATGTAATTTTTCGAACGTTTTTTTCTTCTTGAGGCATACGGAGGCTTACGACGATTTTCTTAAAAACAAATTATTATTATTATTATTATTATTATTATTATTATGAATGTTTTACAAGGATTTTTACAAATCAGTTAAAAAACTGCTATCAATTTGTGTCCTTGAAAAAATATTAAAAGCATAAAAATCAAAATATAATACCATAAAGGATAAAAACTATTTACAATCTTATATTCTTATATACATGTTTATACATGTATTTACAATAAAAACAAACTAATAGTTCTTCTTAAAATCAAAGTTTTTCAATTTCTTGGTAAAACCGGCCGCGGACTGCCTGATTTCTGTAGGTAGTAAGTTGTACAACTTAGCTCCCATGAAAAAGAAACCAGATCGGGCAAGTTCAAGTCTGACTTTAGGCATTTTGAGGAAAAGATCTTTATTTCTAGTGTTTTTATCGTGTTCATTTATTGTAAAATAATCCAAGAGGTTTTCACAAACGTTTCCGTCCAGGCACTTTTTCACCAGTTTAATAGAGTGTCTGTGAAAGTCGTTTTTAATTGAAGGCATAGTTAAGTTCAATATTTTACTCGCACGTGTCTGAAGGTTTTCGAGTTTTACCTCTTGAGTTCTAGTAAGATTTAGTTGGACAATGCAGTTATACCTCAGAGCTATTTTTTGTTTTTAAGGAAATCGTCGTTAGGGCTTACGAACGTCTGTAAGACCTTGCGAAACCTTTTCCTTAAGAAGAGAATGAGTGAACATTGTTCGTCGTAAGAGCTTACGTAAAATTTTACGCGCATGTGAAAAAAGCTTAAAGCGGACACTTACGGGACCAGAGATTTTGTCCGCTTTAGAGAGGTGTCCGCCTTGGAGAGGTTTTGCTAATTTTGGCCAGAAACTCGGAAGAAATTCTACACCTAAGTTGCGAACCCATACACATGCCCATATTACCCTTTACTATTGCCGCCCAGTTAGGTAAGTCAGTCATAAAATGAAATTTGACCTGAAAATAAACATTTGTTTGGCGTATTAAAAACCATTAGGACTGAAAATTACCGGGGAGCTGGTTATGGGTTAGAGTTATCATGTATATTCCACGTATGTGTGCAAGAAAGTGCTGTCACTTGGCTAACAAATAAAATAAACCTTATAATAAAAGAACAAGAAAATATTGTAATCAATAAGAAAAACAAAGAAATAAAATACTGAATTTTGATGTTCTTGTCGAAATTCTTCGGTGCTTTGGACTGTCCGCTGGGAGGTTTCTTTATAAGAGTTTATTAAAGATTCGTCCGGGACAAAGCTTTTTGTCCGCCTTAGGGAGGTTGTCCGCCTTAGGGAGGTTGTCCGCCTTAGGGAGGTTGTCCGCTTTAAGGAGGTTCTACTGTAGTTCACTTCGTAATTTGAATCTCTGTAATTCAAAAGCCTTTAAGCAAATTTTCAGGTCCCTATGTCAAAATTCCCAAAAAATGTAAACTAATAGCCATTAATTAATTTCAATTTCAATTTCAATTTCCTGTTTGAATGTTTTGACTTTTGAAATAGGCGAAAAGAAGGAATAAAATTAAAATACAAAGGCTTTATTGGGATCATTGGGATTAGAGATTGTATTTCACCTAATAAGCTTTCGACAATGTAAAGACAAACAGGCTGTTCAGAAGAGAAGTGCTATAACCAGCACACGGCTTAAACCATGTACGAATCAATAAAGCTGTTCTTTGAAATTCACATGTCTGACCAACTTGTCTCAATATTATTATATATGAAATGCACTTTTCTCCAATTCGAACTTTTAATCCTTCAATATTTCCCCCTGAGATTCGAATTAGAAAGAGTCAACTGTATAATTATTTCAACTAAATCTAAGGTGCTGTGTTTTTAGATAAACGCCCCTTAGTAAAAAATGGCCTGTGGGCGTTATTTATAAACAATCAACTTACAGTATTGCGATTTCTACCGAAAGCACACATCGGGAAAAAAGCCATCAAGCATAGAATGTTAAAATCACAACTTCTAGCAAGATCTTGTATAAAGTTTTGATATTTTATTAAAAAAAAAATGCTTCGTCTTCGTTCGACAGATATTACAATGTTTTTGAACACGGTAAACTTTTATGCTCTGAAATTCATAATTTTACGACAGCATCTCAATGTTGTTCCGGCTTGTGTCGGAGGGTATATTGTACATATCGGATTTAGTGCGTACTGAAAATAAAAATGATGACAACGCACTTTACAAGGGAAGGTAATAAATCAAACTGTTCTGCCGTTGTACAATCATGTGAAAACATTTTTTCTATACACAGAGCTCAACTTAAACGTTGATCTTACCTGAAACTTTACTATGCTAAACTTTGCATCGTTTTGATGTGCAACCTCTTTTCCCAAGACTTGCCTTTTTGGTACATGGGCGATATAAAAAAGACAAGACGTACTGGGAACGAGGTTGTTTTGTTACGATGCCCTAATTAATAAATTGTTTAACAGTGCCGTAGCCACTGTTGTATTTTTATATTATAATGAATTCATTGACAAATGCGAAATAAGAATAAACATTTTCAAACACTTTAATGCGTAAAACATTTACTACCTTTTTCCATATTCTTTCGTAATACTTTTCTCATGTACTTCATTTGAACTCGAAACGATAGTCTTATTGTTTGAAAATACACTAATGTTTCACGCCAAGTAGAGATTTCTTATTGTTTAAAATTGATTTTCGGAAAGGCAGTTTTAGTCAATCCAGAGGGCTAAAAATCCAAACATTTTCCTACCCCGTCGGCCCTAACCGACCATAGTAGGGCCTCCTTAGATACTAACACTCCCCCCTCATCTATTTTTGAGTGCAATTTATTTAATTTTTAGTTGTTTAATAGACATGGTTTACATTATTGAAATCTCGTCTATATTGATGGATGGATAGATAACAAAACTAGATAACAAATAACATATTCATTTACAATATAAGATAGGCCCTTGGAGGCAGCAGAGCTCTCATATCTCCATTAAACACAAAATCAGCTAGCTAACACAGCAGGTACTCGCAGAATCCCTACATACAGTCATGAGCAGGGAAACTCAGCAGTATACAATTACATGATCACTCATAATATACAGTCATGTATTAAGAATTCCTTTGCTTCTCTGCAGAGGCGTAGTTAGGGTCAGTCAAAAAAACCTGGAGGAGTTCAACATTATGATATTTCTTTTCAGTCTTAAGTGTCGATTAGGTTACTTGCACGCTTTCCTTTTCTATCCTAAATGACTTAACTTTCCTCCACAAATTTTGACTGACCTCTGGCTACGCCTCTGCTCTGGTAGAAAAAACTGCAGAATTGATCTGTGTTTGCCTTTACAGTATTCCCCAAAACAAACTGCCCTCTGTGCGTGTATTCCAAATTTGCAGGAGGCCACAATCACCCTCATAAAATATCTGCTAAACAGTTCAGTCACGATCAACAAATAACCTCTATTGGTATCAGGCTGCAACAAGGCAGAAAATTTTTATTACGGACGGACGAACAGAATACTGATGAAAGATCAGCTGCTATTGACGAACAGAATACTGATGAAAGATCGGCTGTTATTGCGCTGACCATAACAATGAATATTACTTTAGATTGTAATTAGTAAGCCAATAGAGCACATACTAGAAACAAAGTGAAACTTCATAATTATCCCTTATGACAGTGTTTAACCAGAAATGCAGGAAAGCTCTATATTGAGTTTTCATTATAAGCATGAATCTTGAATCCACTTCACATTATAGAATTCAACAAAAACTCTGGTTAAAAGGCTGCCAAAGGTTTCGAGTGGCTTTCTTTTAAACAATTTCAAACTCTAACAGAGGTGTGGAGCACGTTCAACACACAGTTTGAGTTTGTCAAACTTTTCGCAGAAAGTCTTATAAAAATGTTTGAAAAAACGAGACATGATAAAATGTTATGCTCACTGACCCAGGTTTTTTTTTTGTTTTTTTTTTTTGTTTTTTTTAATAATAAATAAAGTAACAAACATATAGGACAAAAGGCTTGAACACCTCCAAAGCACCCGAAGGTGAGATCGCCAGGTATTCAGCCTAAGAAGTAACACAGAATAAATGACATATAAAAGCATGGAGTTCGATCTCTAAAAAACAGTATCACTGAAAAGTGATTGACTGAAACGCTCAGTCATCTTGATATATTTAACTGTCAAACTAAGTGAAGAAGGTAGTGAAGAAGGTAGTGCTTCGTTGTTTCCTCTACATTAGTCCGACATGAGCATATCGGATCAAGTGTATCTTGGAAGTTATGCCTAAATTTATGTGCTTTCAGGTGACTAAAGTCTACTCTTAGGCGGGTAATGAAAGTCACACCCGTTATGTCATTCAGCCCATAAACTGAGTTCTGCAATGGTTTGCGACCTTTTAAAATTTCTCTTTTGAAAAATAATAGATTTGGAAGATTCCTCAAACCAGCATCAAGCTTATTCCATTCACTGATGCAATACGGGAAAAAAGAATTTCGGAAACAATCAACTCTCCCAAACATAGGGGGTATGGCGCAAGTAGCTCTAAAGGAGTAGTGTGGGGCATCATTCCGACGCACTATATCTTGCAAGTATTGGGGTGATGCACCATTTACAATTTTGTAAAACATGCACATCCTTCTACAATACCTTCGATCCGACAAAGTTTCAAGTCCAAGTTCAAGATAAAGTTTTTCGCGGGAAGTTCCAGAGAAGCATCCAGATATCGCCAAAGCAGCACTATGTTGAATGGATTCCAGACGTTGAGTAAAGGAATCATTTCCAGGGTTGTCGTAAATAATATCCCCATAATCGAGATAAGGCCTTATATAAGATTTATATATTGTCAAAAGTGTATCCCTAGGAAGAGCACTTCGCAACCTCTTTAACATCTCGATGGTTTTCAGGATGATGGTAGCATGAAATCAATTTGTCACATAATACGTGTGTACATGACATCCAAATAAAGACAACCAAATCATCTCACTTATGGAAGAGGGTGGAGCTATAGACCTTTTCCCCTCACAAGAAGATGAAATCTGCATAAAAAACGTAAAATAAACCCAATTTAGTTAGAAGAAATATCGATTTGTTCTTAGCGTAGAATTATGAAAATTTTGATTGATTAGTGGTTGCAAAGTCGAAATTGATCCGAACTGTCACAAAACAATAGCCTGTTCACAATATCCCACCTAGTAGAAATTTATATTGATGAAAATATTTTCGACTGTTTAAAGTTTGAAAATTCTGGTTTCCAGAACTCTAGGTAACAAATTTTTCAGTCCTGTTCTCTAGATATTTGGTGGTGGGAGTTTCGTCATCTGTTATGGTTATTGAAACTTCTCAGTTTTGTCATATGTAGCAGGGAGATCGAATTTCACAAAAATTTGAGTGCCAAAACTTCAAAATAGCTCAAAACTTACTCAGAAACTTATAATAGAGAACAGTTTCCTCCTCAGGGTAAAGTATTTCAATCCTTCATCTGGACAATGTAAAGGCTGCTTCAACCGGTTAAGTAGACAACCTCAGTGGTGGATATGTCGAAATTTGTGTAGGAGAGCATTAACCATAATTTGTGAATTCAATTTATATTACCAATGGGAATATTTGAACGCTTTTCTTTGATGGGTAGATTGCTAACACTCTCCTACACAAATTTCGACATAGCTCTAGATCCGCCACTGAACCTGTTGGTAACCAATGCGCCTCGAGAAGATAGTGAAGATGTTTAAAAAAGAAGATTGATATTCAAGAATTTTGACACAATACACCTCTCGAAATCCTATTAATTTGGAAGCAATTAAAAAACGGGACCATATTAGATTAAGCAACAACTTACTATGTTGAAGGTAAAACTGTTAACTGAAAAGTCTCAAGACCTATGCCATGGTGAGGTTTCACAACGAAGCGAAAAAGGGAGACGTCAAACTCATCTTTAACTCTCTACTAATTCAAATAATACAACAGTTACTTTCTTTGTAGAAAGCCATACATTTTCTTTTCATAAATAATCTACAAATATATACAACCACATCTATTTACAACAATTGAGGGAAATACACTTTTTACACGGGTCAAAAATACGTAATAGGGAAATAGGAATGTGGCTACTTTGAGTCGGTGCATTGTGCAAATAAATGAAAGTGCAAATATATTTATCTGTGCAGTCTTAAAGTAGCTTCCTTAAATTTTTTCAAAGGAGGACATCTTCCTGGCATTATTTACAACGGTTTCATTGAATCTTTCATGTGAACTGATAGTATAAGGTAAAAGAGAATATGTGAAGTTGTATTCCATGAAAAAGAGGTTGTTATCATTAAGAGGAAAAAGTCTTTTGCAATGCTCTTTTTCGATCTATGAACGAGGACGTAGAAGATGATTTTCTTAGAGATGGAACAGTGGTGTAGGCCCTTGAGAACTGTGGACTGTAGTATGTACCATTTCGTAAACATTTGGATTGTTGGCATATCTAAATAACAATAAAAGTTGTTAAAAGATTTTTGAAGGAAACTCAAGAACAACCTTTACATGAATGAACTTTCTGACTTGGTTGTTTATCATGATGTAGCTTGGTCATTTCTGTTTGGGTTAACGAGAGCATTTTTGCTTGTGCCTCGGGTTTTTTTAACAGAAATAAGAAACTTTCAACCAAAAGTTTATGTAATTGCAAAATGGTATGGTCTTTCTTAGCCATCAAGACAAAAACAATAGAAAAGAACTGTTCTGACGTAATAAACAAAAAGCATTTATTAAATAGATTCCCAACATCGTAAAATTCTCGCGATGTTGTTTATGCCAGAGTGTTTGTTTGTTTATTTTGCTAAAGATCTTCAGATGAAGTGGTTCAATAAAAGAGGCGTAAAACGTGCACTTCACATGCGTCATTTCAATCCACATAATCTCAACCTTGTCATTTATATCGAAAGTGTGAATCAACAACATTATCAATTTACAAACGTTAGGGGAAATATCATTTAACATTTTCGTAATTATTGCATTCGATTTACGCATGAAAAATTAATCCTATGTACAGCTTCACTCAAGATCCATTCAACTAAACATTTTGCCATGTTTTAAAATGATTTTTTGGTTTATTCATGTATTTTTTTCCCTAATTATAGAAAAGATGGTAAATAGAAACGGCTTTATTGCTATTTTTTAAAAAGGTTGCCTAAAGATGTTTGTTTACAATGGGAAGTCTTGATAAAATTACATTGAGCAGTAACTATTACTTACAAATGCCATCTGACCCAGTTTTTGTAAGGAGGGTGTGGAAGGTTTTCTGCTGAATGTTCGTTTTGCCATGAAAGTAACAGATAAGATATTGGTGACAAGGATTTTACCATTCATATAACCAATCGCATTCGCTGCTTCAACGGGTGATGAGTAGCTCACTACTGCATGCCTTAATTTTTTCTTGTCAGCTTGAGAAAGTTCAATGTTGATAACTTTGCCGAATCTTGAAAATTCTTCTTTCAACTTCTCTTCTGTAATGTCGTTATCCAGATTTTGAATTTTTACTGGAATACCTAAAATAATTAGATGGCTTGGTGAAGTGTTTTTCATTAGACATTTTTTTAACTTCAAAGGTGGTAGGTAAGAGGGAGAATACAACCTAAACAAAGAGACATCCAGTAAGTCTCCCTTTTGATAAATCAAGTTTAAATGTAGTTTCTTATGAAACATATAACATAACTTTTTCTGTGTTTTGAATATGACAGAAAGGATGGTCGATATGTTGTGAAGAAAGTTGTTACCTTCAAATTTTAAGGATGCTTCTGATTTTTCATTTGATTCTTCGATTGGTTTTTCTGCTTTCACTATATTGTTGTTCTCGTCGCAAGTGGTCGAATATGTCTGAAAAAGAATATTTCCAAAAATTAGAAACAGGCTATAAAAAAACATTAATCAATCAGGTAGATAATACTTTCGATGTGTTATAGATATAAGCTGCGAACTAAGTTCATAAAGCAATGTTTAATTCCTTTATCTAATTATTGTAAAAGCTCTCATTATTAAAATGAAACAAATCCTAAGTTTTAATCATCCTCTTCGATTATTTCCTTTTACTTTAATAAATATTTATCGAATTTACCTTTAATGTTCTTCCCATAATGATAACTATTGATTACTGTGACAGTGTACTAAACAGTTTAATGTAAGTGTTAAAATGAAATGATTTGATTTTGCATGTGGCGCATGCCCTTTTATACAATGGCTTGTATGTGTTTATATTTGCATAGCCTTTACCGCCAATTATGAAATACAAATTATTTTTAGTAACATTGACGTCATAAAGATCTTCAACTGCATGTGTGAATACATATAAAGTCACACGAGTACTATGCAAAATTTAATGGGAAGAACAGGAATTAATTCATAATTCTTTTTAAGTTTAAACGTGATAATCTCTTATACGTGGGCGTGAGAAAGTTTGGGAGGAACTACAACAAAATTTAATTGCTCTTTTGTGAGTAATGCTAACACGTCATGTAAGAGATCTTGACATTTGCAAATATTACATCCTCGCTGTTAATGAGTATGGTTTGGAATGAACAGTTTTCCAAATTTTTCAAATATGTTGCCTGTGTGATACATGAGAGAATGAATATCTTTGTGTTTGAAAAGCCATCTATGGTTATCTTCAAACATTGTTTTTGGAAATTAAAATTTTGTGTAAAGTATTTTGAGCATGAAAAAGTCGATAACAACACAACATTCGAGCTGAAAGAAAATTTTGGAGTCATGTTACTTTCAGATTCTGTATTTCTTTCAGAGCTTGAGTTTTCTTTCAAAAGTTTTGGGCTATTCATTTTCTGTTGACACATTTACTTTTTGTTTATATTTTGATTTTACATGCAAACAAAAGGTATTTTGCAACATCCTATGTGCAACATAAAAGCTGACTAGACCTAATTGTGATTCTAAGACACATCAACTAATATCTATAAAACATCCACAGGATATATCTATTATAAAAATGCCATTTGATCCCTGTCTCTTATCAATTGCAAATATTTTAATTTGGTGTTGCTATTTGACTAAATATTGTAGTTGCAACAGAAACTGCGTGAAGAATTTTTATTTGTTTACTTTTGCGTTCCACTTTGTTTAGACACAATACTTTGCATGTACAATCTTTTACCAAGTTTCAAAGTTGTATACACATGCTTTAATAGTACCTAATATGCTCTTCAAGAATATCAAGGCAGAAAACAAACTTCATAGTTAAAAATATCCTAAGAATAATGTCGAATGCAGTTTTCCAAATTGGAGACGCTAAAATAGACTGTCAGTTTTATTATTGCGCACGCCCTTAGCTCGCAGTGGTAATTTTTGTAGTGAAATTTTGATTCTAGAATTGCAATACAATATCATGGGTATGATCAATCCAGGAATGTCTTAAATGCACAAATACCACAAAAACGTATGTTAAATAAGGATACTATAATCCAAAGTTGGTTACTGCAAACCTACATCTACGAAAATGTTGCAAATGGAAGTTGCCACTAAGTTCGACAAAGAAAATGAAGACACGATAAGGTTTTCTATAATATTTCGGACATGAAATTATAAAAATCTCCATGGAAACACTTATTTTCACATTTTTGTCATAAAAAGATATTTATCATTGCAAAATTCCGTGTTTTATTTTGCGAAAAAATATAAACAGGAAGCTTCTCATCGTTAATGTTTTGTTGATGGTATTTGAAAACCAAATTTCTTCATCTACTATAGTTTTTGGTATACCCACCCCCTTATTATGTCAATTGTTTTTTTTATTATATGGAATATATTATGTGGAAGAAATTAGAAAGTACCTGTTAGGTACAAGAACCCTGGGTTACCACTGCACAATAAGTTCTCAGTGTTTTTGTCCAATTTGTTCCAAGTTCGTCATGTAGTGAGAATTGCAACTGAAACATTTTTATGAAACAAATTGAAAATTTCAAATAAATAGTTTCAAGCGATGAATTTACAGCGAAAAGTTTTACCAGTGACGTTTTTGGTTTCGAGCAAAAAAAGGAAGCCATGGGTTTTGATAATGAAAAGGTAACATGTAACTTTTCCCTTATTTCTGTGTTGTCCTTTATATTATATAGAGTTTTTTTTTTTATCAAATTCTTGGTGGAGCGGTTTATAGAAATTTTGACACGATGTTGAGCACGTACACCAATCTATGATAACCTATGACCATGTCTTAAACCATGTCTGTAACCATGTTTTCTATGTCATCAAACACCAGTTTCAAGTAATGATGAAAGAGAAAAGGAACTACCTGCGTCATGAAAAGTCTTTGTTTCTCAGACTAAGAGGGGTTAAAACCTCTAAAATAAAGCGTAAACATAGTATCTGATTGCCAAAAACGCTTAAGTACTATTGGGTTGTACTGCCAATGGTTTGAGATCATTCTGTGACGATGAACAGCCACAAAAATGTTTATGTCGCGTGTGTGGTGGATGTTTATGTCGTGTGTATGTGGAAGTATGTTTGTCTGATATCGTTACAAAACAAACTTGAATGAGCGAGACATGACGCAATCTATTTAACCACACTTACCCAGATTAAATAAGTCAAACTAAATCATGATTACATAGAGTATTATGTTCGATGTATTTCTCAATTTCTGTGTTGAATGAAGATCGATTTCAGGTTGCATTTTGATTGGTTGAAATTATGAAATCGACTCTGTTAATTAATCGTACGATTTTGAAACAATAAAAATCGATGTTCATTACATGCAAAACATTGATAGAGGTATTTAGAATGTCCTTCCAAGGGCTCCTTGTGTTTTCGATAGGGGCCTTGTAGAATTTTGACCACGACGAAAACAGCGACATACGAGATATTCAAAAAGTAAGGAATTAGCAAACAATGACATTTTACCCATTTTGTTTATTGTTATACGAAGTTTGTTGATGAATTTAGTGAGAAAGAATTGCCAGGAAAACATCATTATGAAATAACGCTCTTCATGTTTTCGTTTTCAGTACAGCTTCAAAACACTACTTTCCATGTTGTGCAAATCTGATAAGGTGCAGTGAGATTAAATTTTAGAAATTTAGTACGATATGAACGAGAGTTTCCCTCCCTAAACAAATCTATGAAATGAAATGAGTCTTCTGTTTTAATTCAAGCCGTAGTTATCGCTGAAGTCTTGAAAGGTGCCTGATATTCATATAACGACAATGAGACCTCCGGTACTGGCTGGTTGATTCATATCTCGTATTGGAAGTGAAAAATGACATTATCTAGGGAAATATGCTTCCTCCTGTTAAACGAGAGAAGGATAAATCTAAAATAAAGTCTTGATAGGGATGTAAAGCTTAACGGATCGTGTTTTTAATAACAGAGAAATTTGTCAGCCGATTGCTGAGGCAGATCGAGGAGTATTCTAAAAATGTGAAGGAGTTCAGCGTAATAAAATTCTTTTCCTTAAGTGTTTTTTTTTGGTACTTGGGGCGTTTTTCTTTTAAACTGTTTCTCTCTTCCAGAACAGTTGACTACCTTATGAATTGGCTCCAATGAATAGATACCTGAAATCAATCAGCTTAAAATACATATGGTCGTAGTGTAAGTAAGTAAACTCATAAGGCCACTTCTGCAATTAATTCAATCATACAACATTGTACATCAAGATTTCAAAATAAGTTATTATTTGTAATTTTGTAACCAATAAAAGTCGATCAATAATTCATTATAGTTTAAAACCGCCTTCAACAAATTAAATATGAGGTGTGCGATCAAAAGTTTCGCCAAATATCTGCCAAATCTCACAGTGTGGCACTCTTTCAAAAACACTTTGTTTCGTCATCGATCTAAAAGCCGTCTATTCGTCACAAAATTTAATAGACTTATCTCCTTATCCCTTTGTGATCCGTTTATCATTAACATAATGCAACCTAAGTCACCTTCAGAGGATTTGATTTTGTGTGAAGACAATATTTTCAAATCCGGTTAGACTGTCGGTTTAACAGTCATGTGGTTGCAGTAAGGATATTTATAAGCGATGGAGAAATAAATAAGAATGAGATTAGTGATGGAATATCGGGATTTAATCGGAAATCATTCGGGAAATGAGGTCATTTTTCTAGTCATTTCTTCTTTCCCTTCATTTTTTAAAAGAAATTTCAAATAATTTATATGGTAGCACGGAGTGAAAAACACCAAGAGTTTTTACTCCGATTATGATCCGATATTTTATCATCTGTATAGCTTACCCTAAACTTTTTCTCTCTCTCTTTCCTTGATTAATCGGTGTTTAGCAAATCAAATAATGCAGAGATTTCTGATGTTTACAAGAAGGATAGAACAAGCCATGTTTATATGCTGATACACAGACAAGCTCTAGGAGTGTTAATTCAAATCGCGTGTCAGAGATAGTGCTCTGTCATGAAACACTAACATTGACGCAAGCAGTACCGAACACAGTGTACTCAAAAAGTCAAGAATTTTCATCTGTTTATTCAAGATTACCTTTATTTTCCGTTGTTCCATTCTTCGGAAACCTATCTTCTTTGTTTCCATAGTTTATAAATCATACACCAAAACGTCTTTGAATTTGTGTTTCGCTAAATATTTATCGACCTACTGTTAAGTAAAAAGTTGTGTTTGTTTTGACTTGCAATGAACGTAACTCCACAAGCTCAGCTACGTAAACAAAACTGTTGCCCATAAGATGAATGAAGCTTTAAGTGGTTAGATAACAAAGTGGACAAATTAGATCAGAACAAAGTATATATTCTTATTTTGTTTTTGTGTTTTTTGTATTGTTTTTTTTTCTCAATTTTGTGATGGAAGGTTACCTCAAAGTTTCCTTGATTTTTTGATTTTTTTTGTAAATATACAATTTATCAGGTTTACATGTTTGCATATTATATTTGCTTCGCTCCGTTAAAGCTTTTTTGTTAATTTGATCCCCAGCGAGACCAGTTCGTGTATGAAAATGGACACCGATATTGCAAACACATCAAGACCTTTTTTCATCCATTTGGTCTTTTTTTCTTATTTTAAATTTGTTGTTTCAATATCTCATATGTCAACGTATTGCACAACTTCAAATCACTTGATAAATATCTTTTGTCAAAGAATTTGTTTCGACACGTAAACTTGATTTTAGTTTTACAAATTAACAACATTAAGAAGGTTCAAATTCCTGGGTTCCATTGGATGGAGGTTGGAGATGATCTTCGAAGATTTTATGTAAAGGCATTCTTCAATTGTTTCTTTTGGAGTCTTCAAAATTTAGGCCAAAAAAAAAATGACAACGAATGTCTCCATGGAAACATAAAAGGGTTTCACAAACTATTGTTATCTTCTCACAGCTATTTTCAACAGTGTTGAAAGGGATCTCAAAGCAAGTAATTGTAGAACTGTATTGTAGTAGTTGTATTAAGGAGATAACTGTATTGTGGTAGTTGTATTAAGGAGATAATTTTGCTATTAAGGAAGGTCTTTGATTTTCAAAAGATTATTTGGCCCGCTCATATTTCCCCGATCATACTTGAATTTTTCCAATTGAATCCGTAATAGTAATTTTACATTTTCTTTTCTGGGTTTTGAGTAAAACATTAGTCTTTACCGTTGGGTAAACCTAAGACGATGAAGAAAGATTCAAGGTCTCGATTTTCACGTGGGTTCGAATATCCTGGTTTCATGAAGACTGTGATATCAAAAGATACCAAGCGCTACACGAATGGCAGAGCTTGTTTTGTTTTTTTTAAATCAACTTACTGTCCTCAAATTATTCCTGGAATCACTTCTGATTATATTATACTAGATATAAGATTGCATTTCTGTATCATATCCTATAATCTTGAAAGACGCCAAAACAATTAAAACATTCAAACTTTACTATGTAATCAAACAAAGTTTTGTATTTCCTTTTCCTTTATTAGGCCGGCACTTGAAAGGCATTAATTTTTATGACGCTTTATCAATAGTATTAAAAAGTGGTGGCAGTGTTAGAAAGTCCGTGAAATTTTGACTGCCGGTTGTTTAAAGATAAAGCCAATCAGGACTGGCGTAAAAAGGACGGTGTTAACTTTGGGCGGATGCAAAAACAGCCGATAAGATTAATCAACAACATCAATTTTAATCAGACAAAACAAACATGTCGACAAACATTCGACAAACATTTCGAGATATTCTTAATATACAATATTTAGTTTTCAATTGCATTAAGCAAACAGTACATTGATCGTTGTAAGTTTAATAGAAATACTAGTCGTGATATGTCGCGTGTCAGTGGATTTTAGTCGTGATATGTCGCGTGTCAGTGGATTTTAAAGTTAAATACTTTATTGAGGAAAGTTCATCATGGAAAAATGACAAAATTCCTGTTTGGTGAACTTATGCGTCAGAAAAAAGAAGTGCAGGCTGAAATACACTATCATTTTTCAATGATCATTTTTCAATGATACATTCCAATGACACTGAAAATTAAAAATTTTTGCGCGAAACACTATCATTGAAAATTACAAACATGGACCCTGAGGAAGAAACAGCAGCTGCTGTCGTTGTTTAAAGGCATGGCTAAATAGACGAAATGAACTTGGCATCTATAATACCCTCATGCATGAATTACGTGTGGGGGAAATCTCAGAATATACGAGATTTTTAAGAATGCCACCGAATATAGCTGCTTCATCTTATAGACGGTGATATTACGAAAAACATACGAGACCCAATCCCTGTTCAAGTTAAAGCACATTGTCCCAGTCCATCCTTGAATTTTGTGAAGCTATTTACATGCGATTAAAACTTGGTTGACTCCTCCAAATTTCAATAAATGTTTCAGTTGCTTTTTGCGTCCGCAATTTCGCGTGTAAAAGTCTTCAATATATTATTTTTGTTTATGTAAGTGTCTAAAATCACATCCCGTGCAACGAACACGTGCGCGAAAACAATAGATTCGATTCGAAACAATAGAAAAAAGATGACATTCAAAAATTAAAAGTTGAACATGTTCAACTTATCATTTTTCAATGTCATTGAAAATGAGGGTATAAAAAATGACATTTTTTTCTGAATACACTGTCATTTTTCAATGATAATTGATCATTGAAAAATGATAGTGTATTTCAGCCTTAAGTAAGTGACGATCATCTCATAAGATTCATGTCATGGTTATGTTCCTGATCAACGGCCGCCGTCCGTATATCGAAAAGGCAAGAAACCCTGGGTACGAGGTTGGTTCCTGATGTGCAAGCTCCAGAAATTAACGGCGAAAACATAGTCTACTGAAGCAATCGTAACGGGCGAACAGAAGGTGCTGCGCAGAAGGTTACATGGGAGATAAAAGGTGGCATTGAAATGTCATGCAAGTATTACATATACGCAGAGAAGAACTAAAACGTAAAATTAGAACGATGCTTAGAAAAGTATCAATGTAATTAAAAATGTATAAATACAAATGTCGTGCAGTGAAGAAAAATCTGTATCAAATTTGATGGGTTCATAACCTAGGGTTTTGGGAGTATAATCCAGAAAAAAACTTCGATTTTTGATACCGCATGTTAACATTAATTCGAAAAGCATTGAAACGAATTCTTTGGTTACAAAACAGGATTTGATACAGGTAGTGTAACAATAATTACAACTAGCATGTAGCTTTAGCTAAAAATGCCCCCGCGCTCAAGCATTCCAATAGACCTTTCCCGAATTTCTGTTTAAACACCGTGTTTTCACCTAGCATCTAAGTTTCGCCTCTTTTTCAAACTCTTCAGCCCGCTTTACCGAGATCTCGGCAAAGCGGGCTGGCTCGTTTCTCATGTGATCACAAACACAAATTTATGACACTTTCTTAATAGTAGCGAGATCTCGACAAACCGAGCTAGCCCGCCTAACCGGGCTAGCCCCCCTCCATGTGATCACCCCCTTACTTTTTGTTATCTCTTAGTCCTATGTCACACTGATGCTAATATACCTTTCAAAAAGTGTAAACAGGCTTAACAAGTAACATCAGAAAGTATTTGCTACAAACAAAAGAAATGTGTGAACTAAAACCATGGATACGTATTTTTATAATCAAAATAAGATTAAGATTTTTTAAAGAAATTCTGTAAGAGCCAAAAGAAAAAAAAAACTTTTTCAAAAAAACAAAATTAAAGCGAAAAATCCTTAGAAATCTGCGTTTCAAACTTTGATTCGAAACAAAAAATAGCCAAAGTTTACAAAAAAAACAAGAAAAAAATATAAAAATGTTTTATTCATCATGATCTTTGGAGGACAGAAAGAAGAAAAACACGTCTTTACCAATACTCAGAAAGAACGTTAGTCCTCACTCACCCGTCGAGCGAGTGCGATAACACTTGGTAGAAATGTTAAAAATGTCTTCCAAGAAGTGAACAAACAAAATTTTATGTTAGTAAAGAAATGTCTGGGTGAGAAAACTGGAAGCTACACCTTTAACAGATACTTTGAAATATCTAAACATGGCCGTTGTACTCGAGATAACAATCATATGATTAAACTAAAAGCAGTTAAACTGGAAGTTGCTAGACAAAGTTTTTATGTCAATGGTGCTAAACTGTTCAATAGCCTCCCACGAAAGATAAGACTGACAAACAGTCTGGCTGAATTTCAGTCTTCTCTCTCTGAACACCATATATGATTTTAAAATATCAATACAGGGTGCGCCATACTATCCTTCTATCCTATCTTAATTTTGATATTCTCGATAATGGAAATGATGATGAGTAAAGGATAATCGGATATATAAATTTGAAATTTGGAATTGTTTGTATACTTATAGATGCCTCTGCCCAAAATCTTGCAATTTAGTGAATTTGATACCAGAGATATTTTAAGTGTCGGTCTTTTGTTGGTAAATTGGATTGATGACCAATGATGACCAGCAAGTTTCCCAATTTGGAATCCGGAAAGATTCCGGTCAATAAGCTGATGCATCCATGCTCATTTGTAGAAATGTCTTTTCATTTGATTAACAGTATGGGAAGTGCAGTGTTTTTAACTTACGACAGTTGGATTTGATTTGCGTTCAGAATTAGGAAATTTGACAAATATCGAAAGCAAATATTGAGTCGTTGTCATTTTCTACAATGAAATATTGAATGTCTAAATCGCCTGTTCTTCATAAAATCATTTGTTCTCTTTCATCTTACTTTCCCTGCATTATCGATGGTAACAACTGTAGCTGATGTAGTGTCTGAAAATGATGTATCTGAATGTTTGGTAAAAGGATGTTATAACTGCTTTTGAAATGATTCATTTCATTCTTAATTTTAGAAACTGCTTCCAACAAACAATATCGTAGTACTTTGCTGAACTAAACGAAGCTGACAAACAGCAGTTGAAATTGAAACAAAAAAATATACTTCATGAGCTGTAACCATGGATACATATAATGTTTTATTTCCTTAATCACCCTATTAACAACTCAGCAGAAATTGCTGTTTTGACCTTTCTGGAGCAAACATTTTTTTGGTTTTGCTTCACAGTCCGTCGTTTTTCAACTTAGCCAAAAGCCTCAGGGCCTCTTGTTGGTCAGCGCCAAAGGTAGCTGATCTTTCATTTCCCCGTGTCTGTCAGTCCGTCAGTCAGTTAGTAAGATCGCAGTTCTTCACGCCCTGATTAAGCGCCCGTTATTGCTAAATTTCAGTTTTTCGGTTCAAAATAAGAAAGTTCAAAGCACAACATTTATTTTTGGTACATATATCGCTAGTATGTAACTAACTATTTTATTATATACTTATAAGCTTTTTTTATCTACAATAAATTTGAATGTTCCGTATGATCGTGCAATAACCGATGCGATGTTACACGGTCGTTGTTGATATTCAACGGCGCAATACAATGTCTTCGCATTTTGGATTTTCGAATGCACTCTTTCGAACGAATTCAAAAAAGTCAAAACTAATCCGCGTTGTGCATACCACTTTTATTTTAGAGAAACTTCTGAGCGTTGAATAAGTTAACTGATTGAAAAAAAGAAGCAAAAATGTGTTATTGTAATTCTTCGCGTCGTAATTCTTCGCGTCGTTGAATATCAAACACCTCGAGTTAATAAATCGCGATATTCAATAAAAAGCCATGCAATATCTGTTTAATATATTGCAATGCAAAGAGGGTTCATTTCACTCAAATGAATAAATGAATTAATCGTTTTAATGCGCCCTTTCGCCACCTTAATTTATAACGTAGGCCATTGGGAGCGAAACATTGCAGGGCTAAAAATTAGTAGTCGAATTAGTTTTATTTACATTACAAAAGCATATTGAATCAAGACGTTTACAACTATGATCCCCAATTGGATAGGAGAGAAATTTATTGAAGTGGAAGAAAAAGTCAGGCAAGTTGCATAAATTATATATTTGTATATGTCAATGATTGAAATTGTTTTCTTAGCTCAGGGAAGACTTAGCTAGGTGTGCTGAGAATTATTCTGAATTATTCTATCGTAATTCTATTCTTGTGGTAGCACTTCCATTTTGCAGTTTTATAGTGAAATTTTGATGAACAAGAAAAAAGGATTTGAGATGATGGAAATATATAATTCACTCGGGCAGGGAGCTCAGGGTTAGGGTTAGGGTTAGTCATAAGCGTAAACCATGGGGGGTGGAGGTGAAAATATTCTACTACAGTTCACCATCAAAATATCCATCCCTATGCAGACAACCGACAAATTCCCTCGCATCTAGCAGACCGGTCTACTTTTGGGTTACTTTTTTCTGCCTTGTTAAAGCTCATTTGAGAGATATATGCATACTATGAAAAATTTTGCATAATATAAAGCTTGAATTTTTTATACCTGCTGTGCCTAATACTTGAAACTGACTATATTGTATACCGTTGATCGCCCTAACTTCGGACATCCTTCCTAACTTCGGACACAAAAAACATATCTGCAATATACAAACCACACCAATAATAATCAATACTGCACTGTCAATTAAACTAAATCCAAAATTTATCTGAGCTTTGCAATGTGATTACGTACGTGATTTATTAAGACTCTATCTAAACATCAGATCCATGGAATTCACACAGACTTTGCACATATTTATCGTGATGTGTATGACATTGCTTTCCACATCCTGCTCACATTTTCTTACTTCGTCTTTCCCCGTATTATCTGAAAGTTATAGTGTCTGTTTGGATTTTTAGAAGACTTTTAAGAAGGTCCCTTTTCACTTTTCAATTTTCCGCAGATCAACAAATACCTTATTATACAAAATTAAACCGCGTATATAACTTAATTAAGCTGCACAGCATAGAAATAGTCTTCATTAAATGCGGCTTAATTTTTAGCACGGCCTACAATATGATTAACACGGCTTGATTAACACTCAACCACGACTGACAACATTGAAACCTATCCATTTTGAGATACCGTAAATATCCGAACAAGTGCCCTGGGCGCTTATTAAATTTTTGGATTTTTTGCATGGGCGCTTAATCAAGGGGGGCGCTTAATAAATGCTGGGCGTTAGTAAAATTTTTCTAATTTTGCACTAGATAAAGACAACAATAATTTTGATTTTTATAATTTTTCCTGAAAAATAAAACTGAAAAAAACATTAACAAAGTGAGGTTTCGTCTTACTACTGTTTTCTTAGTTTTACTAAGGTCTTACTAGATTTTTTAGTTTTAATTTAAACAAGATCAACATCATCTTTCTCATTTCAAAACTACTACATCAGATTTTAAACGCAAATACAAGAAATTACATCTACGTTACAGTCATTGGGAAACGAAAAATGGGAAGTTGGACTTGTGGTGCCCGTACAAAATGTAATCGAACAGTAAGAGTCCCTGATGAACAATTGTTGAAGATCAAAGAAGAGTTTCCAACTAGAGTTGAAACATAGGAAAAAAAAATTATAGATGCCCACAACATAAACTACGTATTTTATTTATTTACCGTATAAGAAAGTAAAAATTTCAAATAAGCACCCAGTTTCTCAAGACAGTTTTCGATTAACCGCCCTCTTTTACAAGGTGGGCGCTTATTCAAGAGGGGGCGCTTAATAAATACTGGGCGCTTATTGAACTTTATGGAAATTACCTGGGCGCTTATTAGATGGGGGCGCTTAATAAATGCTGGGCGCTTAATCGGATATTTACGGTAGTTAAAAAGATTTTTAGTTTCTTTGATACAAAAGTTGGCAACAAATCATTTCTGAATTTCGATCAGCTCTGGTATCATCCAAACCATTGAAAGCCATCATGTGTGAGTGAACATTCTTTACTTGGTCAATATATACGTGTAATTTTTCATGAGTGAGAATCCTTTAATTGCAAAAAATGAATTTATCTGTTTTTGTTTTTCAACTAATTTTTCTTTAGGTGTGTCTTAATTAATGAACATTTTTTCACAACTTATGTACATTGCGGCTTAATTAATGTGCAGCTGAAATTTGACCATCTTAATTAGGTGCGCGGTTTAATTTCGTGTAATAAGGTATGTTCTTTCTCTAGCATTTGTATGTTCCATTTGTTTCTGTGAATCCTCAATCAGTAAAAGTCCTGGGAATGAGGTGATATTTTGTGAAAAACAGAAGCAAAACTAGAATCCTATAAAGTGCCATTTTGTGTTTGTGACACATTATCATGCAAGATGATTGAACTCTGGCAAAGTTATTTGTTTCAAAGATATGCTAGGGGATATGGAATTTTTGTAAAAAAAAATATCATAAAAAAGTTCTTTACATTATTAATATAAACAGTAATTCTTCACACTTATTGCGTTTCAGTATCTTTTATCTGCTTCATCTATTATTTTAGTATTTGTTGTGACTTAAGGTTATGTACATTTTGCTTACCAGACAGGTCTGTTTATTACAGTGTCTAAAGTTAGCAAGGCTGTCCAAAGTTAGGACGGTTGACAGAATAAAGGGCAATAAACTTGAACAATTCATTCAGGCAGTGTAGTGATGGTGTACTGTGAATCTTCCTAATTTTGCTGAATGCGAAAAGATTCTGATGATGAATATACTCATAAACTATAGCAGAAACTATAGTTTGATTGACAGGTGTAGGTTTTTCATTTACAGACAGTTGAATTAGATTTGTGTTCTGAATTAGGAAAATTGACAGTACTGGCTAGTACTTTAAAACTGGCAGCTGCAACTCATGGCAAGTCTCCTAGTCATGTCAATACTCTACTCTGATGAGGCCTTACACAGGTTTTCTTTATAAGGAGTTGCAAAATCTGGCGTTTTTATTTTTGGATCCTTTCTAAACTTGTTCTGTTATTTGATCCCAGTCAATTTGTTTGTCAATTCTGCATTCATGAATGGGAGTCCAGCGACACCGTCTTTGCCTCTAGTCTAAATTAATAGCACATTTGCTTTTTGTCTGTCTGTCTGCATACTCCATCAGTTATACAAAATTTAATACAAATTTTTTCAGATTTTTTTAACCATAGAAAATGAAAAATTTTCCCATGAATTGTCATGAACTGGATTTTATATTTTTAGGGTTGGTTAATTGAAAAGTGATTCACCCAACCCATCCTGAAATAGATAAATTCAGCTATTCCCTTAGTAAAATAATAGTATTTGTATATCTGTTTGCAAGTTTCTGTTAGGGATGAATTTTGTTAAATGGGCCTAGAACTAAGTGGTGCATTGTGCAGTTATACATAAATTTTTACACTTTTATTTTTAGTAATCAGCAACTGCTTGGTATTGGATCTTCATTTAACTTAATGATTGATGTCCACTTAAATTGGTAGAAAGAAAAGTTCACCTGCTCGATTAGCCAAACTCGTGTGCTTGTAAGAACGTTAAGCTGGAAAGTAAAAATTGAAGCTGAAATAAAATCGATTAAAGTATCCGTAATTGCTGTAGTTGTTCTTGTCCATTTGATTTCTGTAAATATTACCCGACTAATAAGGTTTTAATTGATCGTTATGGAAACGCGCGGGCGACCTGGTTTTCTTTCAAAACGTTTACCGATGATTACTCTTTACTTTTATGTTTTTATATGAATTTGACTTTGGTACTTCCGTTAGAAAACAATGCGCATGTGATATGTTATGGCACTTGTTATTCGGCACTTAGGAAATTGTCTTTATGGTCTGCACAGGATATAGATCCAAATATTAAATTAGAGGAAACAAATTATATGTGTGGTCAGGCTTCTCCAGTTGTCATTCGATGACTTACCTATTCAATAGTGCTAACGTAACGTGGTCCTTTCCACCGCATATGGTTTTAATGTATCTTTGTTTTGGGTGAATAGATTTACATTTTCGATTTGTATGCCTACCAACAAAAAACGGGCGTACCAGGTTTTAAAAAGCAATTCTTTCGTTTTGTAAGTAAGTGATTATAATCTTTTGATTTTTGAGCATATATTTTGCGCTGACCTTAAGGCCTCAGGGCCTCTTGTCTTTCTTTCATTTGAACCGTCTACGGGAAAGATCACGATTACAATACCAGTCTATTTATTTTCTTTTCATCTTGATGTGTTACAGTATTTTATCTTTATCAATTGATTGTATAATTCGATTAAATGCAAATGGCTGTGCTGAAAAGAAAACGTCAAATGTCTTCATTTGATGATATACTTGAAGCAGTGGCAAGGTCCATTCTAGGTTAATAAACAATACAATACATTATTAGAAAAATAAAAAAATCTGTTTTTGTATTGTAACACTTAAGATTTATATATTAACAGAAGAGTTTATGACTCGATAAACATTTTCTGAATGGTGCGAATTATACACAAGACTTTTGAATAATCGAGACAACAAAGTGATTAACATGCCTCATATATGTGATGACCAGTGCAAAATCAGACAACTTTCCAAAGTTCCCAAAGTATATCGAAATTTCATTGAATAAAACGAACGAAATGATTTGCAACAAGCAACTAAGCATCGTTGCTATGGAAGCACTTCAACACAAACTATTTCCTCCCGCAATAAGTTTTTATTTTTTCTACCGCCAGAATTGAAGAAAATGTACATAAAACGAGCAGAGAACCATAAATTTCATTGAAATATTTGTTATGTGAACCGAACCTACCTTTCTAGCAATCTACTCCAATACATGATCTGGTCCTACGAGATGGCCCAACGCAATTGGCACCATAAATATTTCTCGGCGGAGAACTGCATGTTCTTGAATCAGTCTGAACTCCAGTACCACATGAAACACTGCAGGAAGACTCTCTCCATGGTGACCAATTGCCATCCACTAAAAATTAGAACGTAAAAATAAAAGTTCGTGATCATTAGGTTATTCTAATATAGAGTATAAGAATAAATAAACAAACCTGGTCCATCACATTCACCAGGGATAAAAGTGACGTCATCGATTGCAATGTCTGAATGAATACCACGAGGTTGAGCAACAAATGCAAGCTAAAAACAATATTAACTAAAAATGTTGCAAGTAGTACAGTTGAAATATTGAATGTCTAAATCGCCTGTTCTTCATAAAATCATTTGTCCTCTTTCATCTTACTTTCCCTGCATTATCGATGGTAACAACTGTAGCTGATGTAGTGCCTGAAAATGTTGTATCTGAATGTTTGGTAAAAGGATGTTATAACTGCTTTTGAAATGATTCATTCCATTCTTAATTTTAGAAACTGCTTCCAACAAACAATATCGTAGTACTTTGCTGAACCTGACTGTTCGGAAGTATAAATTCATTATCTAAGCAAGACTTTACCTGGTGTATTTCACTTTACGAGTTTACTATATAATGTAGGTTACTTGCTATTGCTGTGTTAACGTTGGTAAATGTTAATTCCTCTCAACAGATGATGGAAATTTAAAAGTAGAAGTTGTTTCAAATAATCTTAAAAGCTATCTATCATCATTATTTCATATTGTCCTTTTCCTTTTACATGAAAGTCTTCTCAAACAAAAGGTACATGAAAAAGAAATGCGTTGTACAGTCGATAACAGAAGATGAAAAACCATTTGCTTTTCTCTCGTTCAAATAAAAGTCGACGAAATTCGACAGAAGAACGTTCCCAATCTAATAAATTACTGGCTTGACAATATAGTATGTACACAAAGTCGGAGGTTTTAAGTGCTTATGGTCAGCGGATTGAAAGGCCTGAAGCTTTTTGGCAGGAAAAATCATTGGTTTATCTTTTCATAATTTTTCATATTACCACGCTATATACCTATATACTTCCAATTCACAATACTCATGTTCACTTTCTGCTTACTTGGTGTTTTGCTGTAATCACGTCAAATTAAAGAAAAGTTCAGAAAATTCAATTTTAAGATATACATGACATGATGAAAGTTACATTTTATTGTACTTGGGTTTTTTCATCATGGTGATACAATGGAAGATCCTAAGTTCTACTTCTGTAAGACGCCTATGATGCTCATACACTTTTCCAAAAACGTCTATCAATAAAATTAGTTTTGCTCACATGAATAGTAGCACCAGGCTTTAAATTAAGCATCACACGATGCCAATAATTTCTGACTTTGCTAAGTGTTCCAGTATGATTCCAAAGTGTATATGATCCGAAGCCAGATTCATCCACATGTACAGCTAGACTTCCCATTTCATTTCGGAATTCCGAAAACATGTTGACGTAGAAGGATAAGCAATAGGGAGAAAAAGGGGTTGTAAGACGTAAAAATTCAAGCTTGTAGATAGTGTTGTAATCGGCGCCATTAGCTTCAAAATAAGCAAATTTTCCACTACCTACAAAAAAAAGAAAATGGTGTAACGGATCAGTGATACGTTTTTGTGTTGACTGCAAAATAATGAAAAAGATGTTTTTCAAACCATCAAGCGTTGTATGATCAAATAGTGGCCCCGTTCGTGGCGAAGGTGTATTACGGTCTGTTCGCCATCTGCCTTCATCTCCTGACGTAAAATAGCCCAGACCATTTTCAAAATGTGTGTCAATATCAATATCTTAAGAAAATAAATCAATTTTATGTGCAAGGAACAGCAGCAAAGCTATTTTTAATCGCTCATTAATGTTCACATACAATTTTCACTATGCAGTAGGACAAGTAAAAGCTATTAAATGCTTATAACTGCACATTCTTATAAAAAACATTCCAGAAAAAAAACTTTTTAGTCTTTCCAAAGAAGATTTCACAAGTGCATGAAGGCTGTAGGGATCGACGGTCATTTACAACATAAGAGTGTGTAATCACTGTTGAACACTACCATCTTGGACAAAAACATGTGACAAAACAAAAAAAATCCCCTAAACATAAGCAAACTTTTAAATTCCTGAGAGTATGAAGTAATATACTTGTTTCCAACTATTTTTCTTAATCATTTTATAGATTGTTGCTAGGATCAATTTCATACTTACTTTCACTCTCTGATAACAACTGCTCACAAGTTTCTCTACAACAGGTTCTTGTTCTTGTGCGGCTATGTTCTCCAATATCTGGACAGTCAATGCAAATAGACCATTTGGACCAAGCACTTAAACCACCTAAATAAAATTGAAAGGCTTTCAAATGGAGCTTTGTTTCCAAAAGTAGCATTTCAGAAAGTTTACAGCGTGTCCTGAAAAAACGACTTTCAAATGCGTATATATTTGTATATCTTTTTAATGGCTTGTTTGTTCGCTCCAATCTTTATACCATTAGATAGATATTTTTCAATTTTACCAAAAATACATGATTTTACTATAAACATTTCTTTTGATATGGTTGACAGTTTCATAAATGTCAATAAAAGCGATAAATTTGTTAAAAATTAAGAAGCATTAAAATGGCATGGTGCCTTCACTACCTAAAACCTCACAAAATCAGAAAACGTTGTAACAGGAAGTGTTGACGTGTGTTACGGGTAACTACACGACTGGATTAATAGTTTTTATGTTATCTTTTGTTAAGCAATCATTATGGAAAAACTGAACTCAATGTTATGAACTGCTGTTATGAGCTACCGCCTTGGTGAAATGGATCCCATGTTGCTGCTATATTTCGAACTTTGCCGCAGTGTTATCATGATTTATATACTTCGTCATGTACTTCATGTCCCAGTCGGCAAAATCGTCAATTGATCACTGCGACGAAGAGCGTCATTATTGAAACTGTGGGTATAATTTTATAGAAATGCGGTCATTAACAGTGACTTTTCAACAAAGTTGTCCATTGGGCTTACATTCCAAACTCAGCAATGACAACAATGAATAATATCTAGTAGAAATAGAAACGTTTGTTCCTAATGGATATTAGCAAGCGGCCCGCCACACACCTGCAATAAGTGATTGCATCCATCTTCCTGGAATATATGGTATTCCAGTGCTTCCACAATCAGTAGCTGAAACAATGTTCGATGTTCCAGAAAAAGGAATAACATAATGCTTATTCTCTTCATCCGGTGAAGACGGAAAATACCATCCAGCCTGAAATATAACAAGGTAACAACATAACACTTATATTCTTCTAGTAAGAAATAAAAGAATAAAAACAACGTGTAAACCTGAGCGTGAGGGCTTGTGCTACCAACTGGACGAGACCATTCTAGCTTGGCGTATTGAAAGATTATGTGTCCTTCATTTCCATCAGTACAAACGATTACTTGGTACGTATTTTCCTGCTGCTGGTTTGGGTTGCTTTCGTAATCAGAATAGTGTTTGATATTTTCCCAAGTAACGACGATGCAGTATTCAGGGTCAAATTGGTCGAATCCTTCTTGCGCGATCAAGCTTTTTGCATAAGTTAGATCATCCACATCGTCTGTCAAGCGATAATGAATGTTGCCGTTTGGTCGCGTCACGTCGTTGTCAGAAAAAAAGGCAGCAATGATGTTACGAGACGTTTCTGGCAAAGGTTTTGGGTCGTATTCAGAATAGAAACTTCCAAATGTGAGATGCCCGTTCATGTTAAGCTAAATTTGAAATCTTCAAGTAAATGATTTTGAGAATGAAATTTCTCATAGATTTAGTTTCACAATCGAAGATCATCCAAAACATTTTTCGCAGACTTCTGTCAAATTTATTGAAAAGTTGTTGAGGAGGAGCAGATGTTTATAGAAATAAATATGCTTAAATTTACATCTCAATTCAACGGAAATCAATTCGTTGCTGTGACTTATTGACGACTTTGCCCAGCACGATGCCTTAATAACATAATTAGTTTGTCATTGATTTGATTAGTTTTATTTGTGTTAATTGTAGTGTTAATTGATCATAAAAGTCGGAGTAATAAAATGTCGGATAAAATCTCTTATCCAGTGTGTTTCGTAATGTTGGAAATGGAAATTTTAAAGTTGTTTTTTTAAATGAATATACCGAATTTCAAAATAATTTTTACATCAATGGAAAGCCATGTTCAAGCTTTTTAGGCTAGTATATTATTGTGAAAAATGAAAAAGTGGCTTTTGAAAAAATAAGGAAAATGTCATCGAAAAATGTAATTAAATTTTTAATGGTCGATTAAGATGTGAATGAAAAAAAAAAAGATTTTTTGAAACAATAACAGCAATTTGGAAAACGATAAACAAATTTAAGCTGTGTGTTCACAAAAAACGTTTAACGTTTCATGTTTTAAAATATCAATTTGGGGGTCTCAGCGCAAACATCAAATTAATAAAAAATTTGAAATGATTCGGTGCTTTGAAACAATAAGCACGATGTAATTAACTGTATTTAATTTAATGTGATTTTAATGTCATTGGATAGCACTTTTCTTATTTCTGTTTCTTTTGGTATAAAACTGTTCTTATTTAAAGAATTATGTTAAATGCTATAGTAAATAATTTTTTAGGTAGCGATCTTTTTAAAACATACTGTATGTATACACCACCGATAAACATAATTACATTTAAATGACATAAAACATTCTATTGTGATTAGGAAAGCCATTCGTAATAAGGGACATTGACAGTATAACACAAAAAACTGATCAAACATTAACAACAAAACGAAAGTGGTGCAAAAGAGTAGATACACATTTTTGATGTTGGAGCTGAGGAGAAAACTGAGCCGAACTTAAATATCCAGAACTAAAAAAGCATAACAGTCCATACATGAATCAAATGAATCAGTTTTGTATTTAGACAGGTTCAAAGAATCTCAATTTAGTTTTTCACTTAAAACAAACAAATATATAACATTTTCACTCTTCCGTTTACTAAACTTTGAGAATTTCCTTTAGTTAGAAAAGATTGATCACAGTTCAAGATAATTATGAGTTTTATGTTGATGATGAGGATGGGTTTTATGTTGATGATGAGGATGAAGACAATGAAAGGGAAGTAAATTTTGATACAGTGGATATCGAAGAAAGAGAGAAGATTTTACATATAGTCATGATATAGTCATGATAAAAAAAATAAATTTAAATGGTAATATCTCAGGAACTAAATTCCAGTAAGCAAGTCGTTGTTTTGACGCTGTTTCGACGTCGTATTCCAATGTCCCATGACGGTCGTTTAATGGTCGAAATGGAAACAGCACAACAACGTCAGATTTTGACGTCAAAAAGACGATCAAAAGAACCCATAAATGACGTTGTACGGACGTTGTGCAACGTTCAAAAGACCGAAAACAACGTTGCACTAATGTTGTAGCATGGTCAAATTGACGACGAAAGGTAATAACAACATATTGGAAAGTCACCAGTGGGAATTGAACCCAAACACTTTAATGACAAATAGAATCACCAGAAGCTTCATATTTGGATAAGAAAGAAAAGATGACAAAATATTCTTTCTTAAAATTTCCTATATATTCGACCTCAACATCAGACTCTGATGATGACCTTAATTTTTACTTGCTTTTTAAAACATCGTTTTAAACTTTGTTTGCAGTGCACAGCTCACGAACCATCGTTTTTCGTTTCTTTCTTAATCTTTCTTAATCTCGAACGTCAGAATTGACTGTAAGTAAATAAATGATTTTAAATCTTTTTTTTTTCAACCAACCTCGGCATTTTCTTGACGTCGGTTAATGTTCGTTTTTGGTTACGACGTTAGAACGACCATAAAACAACGTTGTATTGACGTCGTGTGTTAACTGGGATGGTTTTTAAAACTCTTTCAAATGACACAGAAAAAACAATTTTGATTTTTTATGCTTACTTCCCCTTTAACTGTGAAAATCAGGTAAGCCACGGGTTAACACTACACGTTACTGTTTAGTTTGATCTTTAGCGACAATACTGCCTCTTGCTTCTTCAGAATACGTCATAAAAGCACTTGTAAAGACAGAAAAGTCTCAGAAAACATACTCACATAAACATTTCGAGATAATGTTATGCCAAATATTCGAAATGCTGAATAGTCTGGTGGTATGAAGATTAGCTGATATCCATCATCTGATCCTGTTGTATGACTGTTTTGCGCCTTTACAGAGTTTTCGACTGCAGATCCAAAATAGTTTGATCCGAATGGTAGCATGTCTGAAACTGACAAAGTTTCAAACTTTTGTAATAGAATACAAATTATAAAGACTTGAATCTTCATGATCATTTTGATGAGATAAAATCCTTTCCCTAATTAATCTTCCACGAACTCATCAAAAACATGCTTTCCCTAGTTAATCCTCTACGAAGTCATCAGAATAGATCCGTTCCCACGTTTATGCACAATGGGATTATTTCATTTGATTTTTCTCCAACTGTATGACATTAAGTGTGTCAGCGTTTTGCTTTTTATAAGGATTTCCTTTCTTGATAACTGCCATAAAGAATTATTTCATGATACTTTAAGTTTCTCCAATAGCTCTTCCTTCTTCAGATTCCGGTATGTGTTCTTTAGAATTGAGCTTCCCTTTGTTTGAATATATCCGGAAAAAAGACTTTTAGATTAAATTGCGCATTCTAATTTAATCATTTAATAAAATCAAACTATAGCTGCGAACTCAGCGCAAATGACGTGCTTATATAACATGGACATCAGTGAGAACTATTTGCCAATATTTGCATAAGTGTATAATTTGATAAAGACGTTATATAAAAAGCAAGACAACGTGGGTTTCTCACACCTGCATTTATTTCTGATTGTCGCTAAAGACAACACAAGTTTCAGGTACTTTTAGGAAATTGTTTGCAAATAATTCAATACCAGCATAATTAATTTGGGAAGACATACCTTTTTATTAAAAAGAAAAATGATGATAAAACCATTATAAATAGCAAGACTTTACAATTGAAAGTATCTTCTTTATTCATATCTTAGCATGTGTTCTTTAGAACTAAGCTTCTCTTTGCTTGAATAAATCCGTAAATCATGTGACAAAATATATCGATATCAGCAAGAACTGTCTACAAACAACACTGTAGGTTCCCTGATGTATATTTATATCCGATTGTCGCTACACTCAGTATAACTAGCATGTAGCTTTAGCTAAAAATGCCCCCACGCTCAAGCATTGCAACTTGTATACACAGCTAGCTATACATTGCAAGCTATACAACGTAAACAAAAACAAATTTTTGTCAAATTTTTTATTGTGGGCCTGGTAAGTGGCATACTTATATGCTTAAATATTTCGACAAAGCCAGTTTTTCAGGAAGTCTCAAAGCTGCTCAACACTCACTCAAAATCGCTTTAGAACTGTCTTGCATTATGATCACGAGACGAGTATGAGGCTCTAGTCATAACACTTGTAACTTTTAATGTATCCATAGAAATACAAAAAGAGAAAGAATCACAACACTTTTAGATTTTTTGAAACAACCGCGTTCTTTTCGCTGGTATCGTAATTGTTTCACTGATATAATTTCAATTTTAGAATGAATTAAACAAATTATGCATAAAATTCAAAACATAGTTGGACGATCTTTTGTCTTTATGACGGAACATTACGATATTATAAACGAACTTTATGTGTCACATAAACCCCTATATCTAGTGAAAGCCATCCTCCTGATCAAAGAAATTCAGCACACTGTAATACAGTGTGTTTCGTAATGTTGGAAATGGAAATTTTAAAGTTGTTTTTTTAAATGAATATACCGAATTTCGAAATAATTTTTACATCAATGGAAAGCCATTTTCAAGCTCTTTCGGCAAGTATATTTTTGTGAAAAATGAAAAAGTGGGTTTTTAAAAAATAAGGAAAATGTCTTGGAAAAATGTAATTAAATTTTTAATGGTCGATTAACACGTAGTTTAATTACATCGTGCCTATTGTTTCAAAACACTGAATCCATTCAAATTTTTTATTGGATTTCTGCGTAAGCAAGAAATACTTTACGATCGTCCGTGTTTTTCTGATTTTTTTTTTTTTTTTTCATCTTACTGTCCAAACCTACGCATTTTTGTTTCTTAAATTTCATTGGTTCATAAAAAAGCCGTCTCAATCGTGATTGGTGCATAATGCCCGATTTCTACGAAAGGGTGCTAATAATAGCCACCTTAACTTCAATAGCGATAGTTTATTGGCTTGATTTCCGCCATGTGATCATCGGGTATTTTTTGACTTTACGTTTGCACGCCGTTTGCATAATGGCAGAAGAAACCGAAGAAACCCACATAGACTTCCACATTGATTGATCAATACTGATTAGATTTAAAGGAAGATTTAAGGGAGAAAGGGGAGAAATTGATAACTATCTTACAATGATTCTACTGCGTTCATTCTTTTCTAAAACAAGTTCTCAATGTTTTATAAAAACAGTGTGTGAAAAGGAATGCTTTTATCTTTTGGAAAATGTCTGGGATTCATTGAGCCTTTCTTAATACAAAATATCGTTTGTTTCATGTGTGGGCTGTAGTGCTTTTTAAGCTCTGGATAGATACAGCTCAGCTCAGTTTCCTCTTCAGCTCCAACAACATACAAGAATGTCTTGTATACCCTCTGCCTGTGCATCATTTTATGTTTGATGTTTCTCTAGCGATTTTAGCTTATTTACTTGATAGTTCTTGGCTGTATTATCAATGTCTTGAATTAGGAATGGGGACTTACTATTTATGATAGGAAATTGAAACTTATATACCTTGGTTGCCTGTAAATTCTAAATACTGGACATTCTTTAACTCAAATTTCTGCTTTCAGTTATGTTTGCTAATTTTGGTATAAAAGTTTAGGTCATATTTTTCATAATCCTAATTTTTGTTTACTTTTTGTGTTTGCGAAGTCTTAGTAATTAGGAAGATTGACCGTACATACGTAATCAGTGTGATATCTGAAAGCATATAAATTTGATGCTATTTTGTTCATTAGGTTTATTGGCAATTAATATAAGTTTCGTATTGTGTCAGTTATCCTTTCATAATGCCCTCGCATGTATACGTAATTAAAAATTTAATGTTTTTTAAGTTTGTGAATAAATCTTTATAATCTTTTCATGAAATTTAGTTCAGGTAATGCATGTTTCTAAATTAAAAAGATGGCAATGACAAATTGTACTCAAATTAAAGCACAAATTTCTGTTTTCAGTTATGTATGTTGATTTTGTATGTATATATAGATGTATTTTGTATCATTAAAATCTACGCTTTCCTTTTTGTGTTTGTGAATTAGGAATTCTGATAAGAAGATTGACAAGACATATTGAATTCATAAATTCATAACATTTACATTGACTTACATGCATACTCATTGTCCTATATACCTGAATTGATCACTGAATCCTTAATATCATTTCGTACCAACAAAATAAAGAACATTATGTCATTCAGATTAAGTTTATTGGTGTTTATTGGTATAAAGTTTTGCGTAGTGACAATTATGTTTTTTCTAGACTTTTGGGGAGTACATGATCAGAAATTTAATAAATATATATTGCGGATTAAACTTTTCTTAAATTTCAAGAATGTCATAGTCTTTCTTTTTTGTAATGACAGCTATATATATTTTTCAGTAATAATCATTTAGCTTGATTGTACAAACAGTTTTTTATGAAAAGCTAAAGAATGACATAAAGAAAAGCTCATTTTCTTCTTCGATTTTGCAGAAATCCTTCTGCCCGATAGAGCATCTTGTTCTGTTTTCATCTTACTGTCCAAACCGGCGCATATTTGTTTCTCCAATTTGATTGGTTCATACAAAAGCCGTCTTAATGTTCTTTGGTGCATAAAGCGCCACTATTTCGCAAGGGTGCTAATTAACTTTAATAGCGCTAGTTTATTGGCTTGAATTTCCGCCATGTGATCATCCGGGTATTTTTCGACTTCACATTTGCACGCCGTTCGCATAATGGTAGAAGAAACCGAAGAAACCCATAGACTTCCACGTGTTGATTGATCAATATTGAACAGATTTAAAAGAGGATTTAAGGGAGAAAGGGTAGAAATTTATAATTATCTTAAAATGATTCTACTGCCTTCATTCTTTTCTAAAAACAAGTTCTCAATGCTTTGTAAAAACAGTGTGTGCAACTTTTATTTTTTGGAAAATGTCTGCGATTCTTTTAAGCCTTTCTACATACAAAATACTGTTTGTTTCATGTGTGGGCTGTATTGCTTTTTAAGCTCTGGATACATACAGCTCAGCTCAGTTTCCTCTTCAGCTCCAACAACATACAAGGAATGTCTTGTCTACCATCTGCCTGTGCTACGGTGGCATGTATCTGCCAAAAAAGTTTCGCGTTTTTTTTCATATCACAAGAAAGAAGTACATTCCACAAAACAAACGAATCCGCTCAAAATGAACTCTAAACGAGCGAATCCGCTCGACATGATGTCAAAACGAGCGAAACGAACTCAGAACGAGCGAATCCGCTCGATATGATGTCAAAACGAGCGAATCCGCTCAAAATGAAGACAAAACGAGCGAAACGAACTCAAAACGAGCGAATCCGCTCGATATGATATCAAAACGAGCGAATCCGCTCGATATGATGTCAAAACGAGCGAATCCGCTCAAAATGAAGACAAAACGAGCGAAACGAACTCAAAACGAGCGAATTCAATCAAAACGAGCGAGTTCTGCGTGTTGAAACTTTTAACACGGGTCGTACCTTAGACTCGATTAGATTATATTATACAAAACTCAAAGACAATGGTAAAAGGAAGACCTTGCTAAGCAACACTTCAAAAATGGTTTTAAATACAAAGAAATTTTGATTTTATTGGAGAGAAGACATAAAAAATAAAGATAAGCATTCGCTCTCTCTACATCGAATACTGCATAAATACGGTTTAAAGAGAAAGAAACTAGTTATTGATACCAAGGAAGTTGTGGATTCAGTAGCAGTACATTTGAAAACTAGTGCATCACAAGTTGGTTATCGGGCTATGCACCAAAAACTTGTTGCTGAAGGAATTGCTACTGACATGAATACTGTTCGTTTGGCCCTTAAAGCATTAGATCCAACTGGTGTAGAGAGACGTCAAAAACATAAATTGAAAAGAAGAGTTTATTCGGTATCAGGACCAAATCACTTATGGCACCTTGATGGTAATGATAAATTAACCCCATATATATGGCTTCGCTATACATGGTTGCATAGATGGTTACAGCCGTAGACTATTATGGTTAAAATTGAGTCCATCCAATAAAGATCCCAGACTGATTGCCTCCTACTTTTTAGAGTATGTTTCTAAAGTAGGTGGAACAGCAAAAATAATAAGAGGTGACAGGGGTGTAGAAAATGTGGCAGTAGCTGGTATTCAACGTTTTCTTTGTCGGTTTTCAAATAACCCAGAGGTTTCCTTCCTTTTTGGGAGATCGAAATCCAACCAACGAATTGAGGGTTGGTGGTCATTCCTTAGAAAATCTTTCCTACAATGGTGGATGAACTTTTTTAAAGACTTCAAAGATCTTGGATTGTTTGACGACAGTAATCCAATACATGTTGAATGTATTCGTTTTTCATTTTATGGCGTTTTGCAAGATGAGTTGACAGATGTATTGAAAAGCTGGAATTCACATCGCATTCGTCCAGTACCACATTCCGAAAGTCCAGCAGGTAGACCAGATATACTGTATATGCACGATGGGAACAAGAAAATGACTGTCACAGAATCTGATATAGCAGCAGCAACACAATTTTGCAAAAGTGCACCAACATTTGGATGCATAAAGGAATTTAGTGAATTAGCTTTGATACACATGGCGGAAAATAATTTAACAATGCCTAAGAATTTTGACCAGGCAAAAAACTTATATTTAACGTTACTGAATCTAATATAAAAGACTCTGTCAGTTCGCATAATTTGATACTTTGAGCAAAAATTTTTATTTTCCACTCAACAAAATACTCTTGTCCAATTCATTACCTTGTTCCAGGACTCACCTCATTGGATATCCTTTTCCGACTTTCAGTTGGTTGCTTTATCTTTTTGCTCTGCTAGGTAAATTTTTCAACTTTAAGAAATACTGTATCATATTTCATTTTTGAGAATACAAATGCATCTCTCAAATATCTCGTCGAAATTAAAGGAATTCCAAGGGAGGGTTAGGTACCATGGCAGATTTGGGCATCTTATCGTGCGTTAGAAAACAAAATGTCCGGCCAGGCATCTTAAACGTCCGGCCGGGTGTTTTAACTAGTTTTGAAAAGCCCGGCCGGGCGTCTTCACTCAATACGTCCGGGCGGGCGTTTATAACAGTCTGGTCCTGGAAATTGCCATAAACAAACCTTCAAACAAACTTTTGGCCAAGAGTCTCAAATGACCGGCTGAGGATTTCAAATGTCCGGCCGGGTCTTTATGAACTTGTTTGATAACTTAAAGAACGGATGTTTCCAAAACTAATTTTACAGGCCCAACTCGTTATTCTGGTCTGTTGAATGCACAATTTTGCTGACAGGTCTGTAAGTTTTATCTTCGATGACTCCCGGTAGTATGTAAAGTTGTCCGGCCGGATATCAAATTAAATTAATTAAGGCGGGAAGAAAAGTTCTTCCCTTCAGCTAAGCTTAACGTTAGCATTGGAATAATTGGTAATCTATGATTGTGAGTTAATTATTTTACTCGATAAATCAGACATACTTTGCAAATAAACAAAAAATCCCCGCGACTTTGTGGCACGTGAAAAGCATTCTCATTATGTCAAACTTGGCTTATTGCAGCGTTTTGGGGTTCCAGTATAATCGACAGAGTTAAACTAGTTTGTTTTCAAATTTTAATATGCATGGATTTGTAACGTCACCCCTACTATCTTTATTATTACGAGTGAAACTGTCAGTTGAAAGTGCAGTGGTAAAAATACCTAACTATACATGGCTGGAAGGGAAAGAACAGAGACAGTTTAACTTCGACTTAGTCTTTTTAACAAAATACGTGTGTTTTTTAACTTAAAAAATGCCATTAGCACTATCAAAACAAATTAACAAAACCTTCTTTGCATCATAAAAGTTGGACAAGACAAATCTTTGTAAAAATCTAACAGAAGAAATAAAACCGCTTAAAAACATTTTCAACGAAAATTAAAGAAGAATAAAGAAAGAAATAGGATTTTGAATGTTATTTGTAAGATTATAACAAATCAACGCATTTCTCGTATATCCACCATTGTGTCCTATTAGTAACATTTCGTTTTAATGTCCCTGCATAGTGGTTTTATAAAGAATACATACCACGTAGGACAGTAACAGAGAAATGTAGAATATTTAAACAAAAGCGAAATAGAAACAAAACGGGTTTATATAGGCCACAACTCAAAGCTGGTTGCATTCGGCAAATACGCTGGTATACAAAAGGTAGCTTTCCAAGTAGAAACATTTTTGAGAAACTTCATTGTTTTGAGGTCGATATGGAAAGAGTAAAACCTAGAGATAAAGCAACTGGGAAACGAAATCTGCTGAAAAAGAAGCTAATATAATAATAGCTAATAACAGAACACACGATGAATTCTCGCTATTCATTATGAATTCTCGTTTCAGTAGACGTCTACTGAAAAATATCGTCTACATAGACGCACGGTCACTTGGGAAATACATAATTGCCGATTACAATACAATTTCGCACCTCAGACTTGATCAAAATATTTTGAGTTAGAAATCACTTTAACCAATCAAAACGATGGTTTCAAACAATGGTTGTTACGGAAACGTAATTGATTAAATATTAATGAAGTAACCGTGTTCAGTTTATGACGTTTTTCTTATAAGAACACGTGGTGTGACGAATACAATTTACCAATTATCATCTGTTTTTGTTTTTTTTTTCAGTAGAACGATCCGGGAAAATACCAATCGAGAAAAACGCATGTTGTATTTCATAGCCATAATAATAGATATAAATATAACAAATATGATCCCTGATCCACCCTCTAATGAAACTGGGTAGAAAACAACATCAAACAATTTTAAAAAAAACTGTTTATACAGAGTCAATGAAGTCATGAACAGTCCAATTGTCCTGGTTATTGATCTGAAAATTCAAATTTTCTCTGAGATGTGTAAAACTGCTATACTGCCTTGGAAGAATGAGAATCTTGAAGCAGGTTTTGGAGATTGGTCGTAAATGATCTACATGCTGGTTGACAAATTCTAGTTTTATGGTAGAATCTTTGCAAAAAGCTGACGACCCAGTTAAAAATTGTGAAAGTTCACTACCTGAACAGTTACGAATATATCGATGCACCCCAGTCGTTATTTTCGAATCAGATTTGTTTATTTCATTGCTATTCAAATTCTTTATAACCAAGTCAGGAAGTGGTGTGGTACAATAATATAAGGCATCTACCATGTTCGGTTCAAATCTGTGAAATAGGCTACCAAGCCCTTTGGTGATAGCTTGCATCCCGAATAATGGATTACGTACCAATGCTGTTCTACTAGCTTTTTCAAGCAGTTCACATAAATTTTCTTTCTTTGGAATAGCAAACACTGAGTACTCATTCAAAATATCCATAATTGACTGTTCATCTTGACTAAACCCATTTAAAAATGATTTGATAATTCTTTCTTCTGCTGGAGTAATAAACATTAAAAATGATGGTACAAGCTCAGACTTTTCCACTTCACCAAACAATGAATACTTGAGAGCTGTTTTCGAAAGTTCTACTGGAAATACATCAAATAATACGAAACCATGGTATATAATTTTCCCAATCGTAACCAGCTCTTCATTATCAAAATTTGAGGCAGGAACTTTCTGGGAAATCCATCCATCTTTCCATACAACGCTTTGTAAAATGCAGAGTAGGCATCTCTTCATACGCCATCCCCGACAGCATCCTCTCCAGAAAAGGTAAGAGCTATGACATGCTTTATCGTTTGTCTTTTCAAATATAACTGGATCATGTCTTTATATATGCTGTCACGACCAACTGATGCATATTGGACATTAGAACTTAATTTAGCTTGTTCTTCTTGACGCATCTTTTGTACTGCTTCATAAATGGTCTTTAAGTCTTCATCAAGACTAACATCTTCAAAGGATGTATCAATCATTCCCCTTCCCGATCCAGATACATTTCCAGTAACAAATCCATGAAAGGCCACTTCAGGAGACATCACTGTAGCAACTTCGGAAATTGACATATTGTATATCCCTGATTCAACTTTACAACCTGGCTTCATCTTTTCACCTTTGTAATTAAGTATGTTGAAGTGCTCTGGATGCATTGACAAACTGCCAATCCAATCATAAACTTCTGTAAAGTAAGAACCAGCTTTAAAAATTCGTACTTTATTTCCAAGGCTGACATGCCTAACAGTTACTATTTCATGTGGATTACAAACATCTTCTGCAGGCTGAACACGCTCTAATCGACTGTTCATGATTTCTATCAGTCTTTGCTTTTCCATTTCATCTTTCTGGTTTTGTTCCTTTTCTTGGCCTGTTTTCCAATATTCTGAGTCAGTGTCATACATTTCATTTGACGGTGCTGCACATTCTTCTGATGTTTCCACTAAAAGAAATTGATTCTGGCAATTATTTTGAGAGCATACAGAGAAGCTTAATAGGAATTTATAATATAAACTTTATTGTAAACATGAAACTGCATTACAAAAAGTTAAATTTGTGGAAAAAGTTCTTTTACACACAATGTAAAACATACAATAAGTAGTCATACCTAAATTATTTTCCTGAAGTGACACAATTTCTTTGCTTTCTTTTCCAGGAATTTGCAAGTCAGGATCTGTTTCCACTACCTTCTTTTTCTTTTTCAACTTGGCGTTTCCTCCACTTTGTGAAGGAGTCTCAAAATCAGAATCAGAGCTGTAGTGTGATTGATTGTCATAGTTTACCTCTTCATCACTATCACTACTGAAAGAATAATCTTTAAACGACTTTTTCTTTGTTAACAAATAAAGACGAGTTTTACTAAGTTGATGCTGCTTTATATATCCCAACAGAGTAAACATCGTTGCTTTTCCATCTACCATGATTTCATCTGGCAATGAATTTTGAGAGAAATTTCCCAGGTCTTTCTTAAGTGTGCTAGTTGTGCCAAACTCTGTGGTTCCTGATGACAGAAACAGATTTATAGCATAATTTAATATGAACTCTTTGTCAACATTTTCTTTCAATTTAACAGTCCGTATGCCTCCACCATTTTTTTCTTTCACCAAAACATATTTTTGTTTCTTATCATTGTAATGCATCCATCCAAGTAGCGCAGTTCGATCTCTTCCTGAAATTTTACGTTTATATATTTAGTCTATTACTGTTCATAACAATAGCCTTTAACATTTCCTTCTTTTCAGTATTGGAATCCGAATTTAACATCATGCAATGAGCTCTTAACGCAATAATATCTCCAGTTGCTGTAAGTCCTAATTCGTGTAGTACAGAATCTTTGCAATGGGAAATGGCAGCAGCATCCATCTAAAAATATTATAATGAAAATGTCTGTATGTTGACTATAGATGAGTTTCTAAGTGACATAATGTTTATAAACATTAGTTTATAAACAATATTTTTAATTTGAAAATAAAAATTACATATGGAAAGACGAGAAAATCTTCTTTCTTTTGGTGTAAAAATCGCATAATTTAACCCAAAATATCAAAAGATATGACTGATAAAAGTTAGGATTCCGTTTTTTTTTCAGGACACACTGTATACCCATGAAATTTTTAAATTAATGGTATGTATGACTCAAATTTTTTGCTAATCTTTTCAGACTGAAACTTGTCAATTACATCCTGTACAACACCTCTTTGATGCAAAAACTGCACAACCTGTAATGGAAGAAAAATGATTTGACTTTCTACACATGGATTCTTTTTACTGTATATATTACATTATACTAGTTCAAAAAAGCAAAAGGGCAAATATATAAACAGATGGATGACAAATCATCAGGTATTAGTAAATATTCTTCCACTAATACAATATCACCAATTACTGTAGTAGGTGCTTAATGCTGGAAACAATATATACAAAAAAAAACAATGTTCAACTTGAACTTTGTTGTGTAATGCTGCCTCAAAATAAATGTTATCCAATATGGAAAAAGTAAACAACTAGTTCATACAGTCTTTTATTCATTCAATATCCGTTATCGTTTAAGCGAAGATAGTCATTTCTTAAACTGCCCACACATAAAAGAAATTTTGAAGCACATGGTTATACTCACGTTATCAGTACTTTCATCCGCCATCTTTCCTTATGTTTTCTTTGAGTTACACGCGTGTGATAGCACCCTCAACAATATGATGTCTGCGTGTTTTTTTCGGGATTCGCGTTTTGACATCTATCAAGCGGATTCGCTCGTTTTGAGTTCGTTTCGCTCGTTTTGATATCATATCGAGCGGATTCGCTCGTTTTGTCTTCATTTTGAGCGGATTCGCTCGTTTTGACATCATATATCGAGCGGATTCGCTCGTTTTGACATCATATCGATCGGATTCGCTCGTTTTGAGTTCATTTTGAGCGGATTCGCTCGTTTTGAGTTCATTTTGAGCGGATTCGCTCGTTTTGTCTTCATTTTGAGCGGATTCGCTCAAAAAAAAACGCGAAACTTTTTTGGCAGATACATGCCACCGTACCTGTGCATCTCATTTTATGTTTGATGTTTCTCTAGCTATTTTAGCTTATATACTTGTATAGTTCTTGGCTGTATTATCAATGCCCTGAATTAGGAATGGGGACTTACTATTTACGATAGCAAACTGAAACTTACCTTGTTTGTCTGTAAATTCTAAATACTGGACATCTTTTAACTCAAATTTCTGTTTTCAGTTGTTTGCTAATTTTGGTGAAGTTTAGGTCATGTTTTTCATAATCCTAATTTTGTTTACTTTTTGTGGAAGTCTTTTCGTAATTAGGAAGATTGAACGTAGTATGTACGCAATCACTGTGATATCTGAAAGCATATAAATTTGATGTTATTTTGCTCATTAAGTTTATTAGGAGTTAATGTAAGGTTCGTATTGTGTCAGTTATGCTTTCATAATGCCCTGGCGTGTATACCTAATTAAAATTTTAATGTTTTTTAAGTTTCTGAATAAATTTTTAAACTCTTTTCATGAAATTTAGTTCAGGTAATGCATGTATTTAAATTAAAAAGATGGCAATGACATTATATTACTCAAATTAAAGCACAAATTTCTGTTTTCAGTTATGTATGTTGATTTTGCATGTATACATGTATTTTGTATCATTAAAATCTACGCTTTCCTTTTTCCCTTTTGAATTAGGAATTTTGTTAGGATGATAGACAAGACATACTGAATTCATAAATTCGTAACATTTACATTGACTTACATGCATACTTATTGTCTTATCTGAATTGATCACTGAATCCTTAATATCATTTCGTACCAACAAAATAAAGAACATTATGTCATTAAGATATAATCAAGTTTATTGGTTAATCAAGTTTTGCATAGTGACAATTATGTTTTTTCCAGATTTTTGGGGAGTACATGATCAGAAATTTAATCTACTTATACTAATCCGCAATCGTGCATACCACTTTTAATTTAGAGAGTGTTTTGTTTTTGTTTTTTTAATGGTCAAAATCTTCTTAATCGTGGTCATATAGCGGCAGTCCGGCCAGTGAAGAAACTCTTCCACTGCAATCCAACGATCATTTGTTTTGACACGTGATCGTCTTTTCGCCGTTTTCATTGGTTGCCGAAATCGTACAAACTATAGCGACAATGTTCGTTGATAAGAAATCCATTTTCATTAATCGTTTGACGAACGAACAGGTCTGTACGAAGGTATTATTATAAAACGTTTATTGTTTAACTTTTTGCTTTTCTTTTGTTGTTTTTTTATTTTAGATTAATAAAAGAACGTAAGTAAATGTATTGACGTATTATTTATGTATGTATTATGTAAAATCATACTGAAATGTTTTTTATGTGGAAAACGAAAACGAGTATACATCCAGCACATGTTTCAACGTTTTACTTTGTTTTAGTTTTCGTTTACTTTGTTTTAGTTATCAGATATGGCTATATAGAAGAAAGTGCAGTGAAGAAATGCAGAAAAAATCAATTTTCATTAATCGTTTGACGAACGAACAACAGGTCTGTACGTGAAGGTATTATTATAAAACGTTTATTGCTTAACTTTTACTGCTATTATTCTATTTTAGATTAATAAAAGAACAGGTAAGTTATGTATGTATTTAAATGTTTGTTTACGTTTTAGTTATGGCTATACAGAAGAAAGTGCAGTGAAGAAATGCAGAAAGAAATGATGTTCCTTTACACAGTAACGAATGGTTTTCATTTTAATTTAGTTTTGAAAGATTAATTAATTGAGTTTTGAATTATGAATAATGAGTTATTCTATCATTTAGTATGTATCTTCGCTGGATGAAAACTGGATGCTGGATGAAAAGGAACGCGGAACGAACGAAATTTGTTTTGGTAACGCGCGCTGTAATTTATTTATTTACAAATCAATTAAAAATGGTTCTCATGGCTGTGGAAATGGGGGGAACGTCAACCATGTCTGCCTTTTATTAGATTTTCCTGTACAATTTAAGATGCTTGGTACTTTGTCTATCTGCCTGTCTTCCAGCCAACTTTATGTCTTTTGTTTTTGTTTGCTTCATTATGGTTGCAATGAATGTGATTATTTTAGCTGTTCTTCAACTGAAATCTTTTCTTTTATTAAGTCAGAAAAAAGAAAAGTGTATAAACCATTAAAGAAATGAAGCACATGGTTAAATTATGAAGTTGAGAGGGTTCTGTACAATGAAACTGTCCTACAAAAAAGAAGCATTATTGGATAGATTTTTCTTCAGTTTATATTTTATCAAGTTTATGCATTATTTTGTGTTATGTATGGTGGTATATAATCGTTTACGTACTATATGCCTGGGTGTATAAGTTTGGCATTATGTTTTTATTTGTTACTTTTTATCTTCTGGGTAAATTTGTGTTTTTAGTTATTGTTTTTAGGATATGCGTACTTGAATTTCCTTTTTGTTTTTTGTTTCTTTTTGTTTTGTTTTTTATTTTCGGTATTACAATTGAAATATTATTCTTTTAGGCAATAATAAAAAAGCATAAAGAAATGAAACTCATGGTTTTAATCATGATGATTTTGGGAAGAACAGACTATATATATATAATTTCAAAATTCATTAATGATAACAGTCCAGAAGTAACTTTGGAACAAAAGGAAAAGTTGGAAGGTATCAATTTGTTTTGAATTAACATTTTGTAATGTTTGATTTTGTGGTAAACAGTTCTGTGTTATATATTGCCATTTTTTTACATTAAAGTTACTTCTCTTCTGCGTATAAATATATATTCTGAGCCATGTTGCTATTTGTTTCTGTTTTTAATCTTCTGAATGTAATAACAAATTAATGCCTGTAAAAAACTTTTACACAAGTGAAATTCTGCGACAGAACGCATACTGAACATGGGTGGCGAGCGACGCCGCCTTGGCGGCTAGTCTATCTACTTATACTAATCCGCGTGCGTGTGCAACACATTTAACTTAGAGAGTGTTTTGTTTTTGTTTTTTTAATGGTCAAAATCTTCTTAATCGTGGTCATATAGCGGCAGTCCGACCACGCAAGACACATTCACGATTAGTATAATAGCACGTGGCATCATTTGACGTCAGTTTTTTTATGATCACGGGGAATCATTGCATTGCATCCCCAATCGAACGCGACGTTTTTGGGGAAATATCTCGAGAACCAATAGGGATAACTGACGTTTTTTGGGGTCAGCGATACGGGTGACGGGGTGACGCAACATTTCGGCCCAAATTTTATTTGGTACTGCGGATATGACGTCATTAAAATCTTTGATCGACGATATCTCTGCAACAGTTGATCGTAGCGAAACGATCCCATACATTTTTTTGATCAGTTTTTCGAGCTCTACAACATCAGTACACTTTCCAGTCCCGTTTCCGTAATTGAAATTTTCGTCACGGGGTTCTCACACGGGAACGCAGGATTCTTGCACATCCGTTTTGAAGTTAAGTTCGGTAAAAAAGTTTTACCCGGGATACTAGTCTTATTATACTAATTCGCGATTGTGCATCCGGTTTTTATTTTAGAGAGTGACATATTTGGTTTTTTTTCACGGTCAAATCCTTCTTATTTTTTCCCTTTTCGTCGTAAAACCACGCCAAAGCGAGAGTGATTTTTTTGATTTTTCGCGATTAGTATATGCTCCTCCGTTTTGTTATTTTTGGCTTGCGCAGTGGAAATCAGCCGAAAAACGTCTTTGGAGGAGTGCGAGCAATGCAATGTTAATCGTTCGAAATTTGTCAACGATCATTTCGTGAGCAAGAAACTTCGCGAAGAAGACGTGTTTCTTTTTGTATACGAATATTTTGATTTAAATTTGATTGTTTTAGGCAGCAAATCGACGAAAGAACTGACGAAGAAACACAGGTTTGTATGTACGAAGGTATTGTTATTATTATAAAACGTTTTATTATCGTGTTTATTGCTAAACTTTTACTCTTATAATAAAAGAACACGGGTTAGTTGTTTTTATACAATGAAAAATCATATTTAGATATACAGAAGAAGTGCAGTGAAGTTTTTAAAAATTAGCTGCAGAAAGATCGAACGAACAAAAGGTATTATTATAAAACTGTTATTTTTGATTAATAGAAGAACAAGTTAGTATTTAAATGTATTTAAATGTTTGTTAAACTTTTATTGTTATTGTATTTTAGATTTTATTTTAGATTAATAAAAGAACAGGTATAACCACATGCTTAGGTGAGTTTTTAAACAGATGTTGTTTTTTATATATAGGTTTTTTCAGAGGAAAACGAAACGAAGAACGAGATGAAGAAAGTCTATTTTTATTTTACGAGCTGTTTACGTATTTCTTTAGTTATCAAATAGTTATGGGAGTGCAGCAGTAGAGTAGTGTAGATGAAGTTGAAGTTGTTTAAAAATGGCTGCAGAAAGGATGCTGTTTATTTACATTGGTGAAGAAAATGGTTTTACTTCTTTTTTCGGAGAGAAATTGTTTGGAGAAGATATAAAGTAATATACGTAAGTACATGAGTCAAACGGATTTAGTAAATACAGCGTTAAAAGAGAGTAAAAACAGAGTTAAAACGATCAAATCATAAGATGCATGTCCCTCGAGCAGTTAATGATTTGTTTTGGTAACGAAGTTGCTGTTCCTTATTTTATTTAATTCAAAATGGTTCCACAGTTATGAAGTTACGAAGAAAGCATTTTTATGACTTTCACTGTATAAAAATGGTATTGGAATTTCAGTGGAAAGCAAAGAGAAAGTGTATCTTTACAAAAGGAAAGTATGCTGGAAAGTTAATCGAGTGTTATTAATTTGTTTACAGGTATGAAATACAGAAAGTAAAAGAGTTTAGAAGTGTTTGATGAACATGATCAATATTGTTTACTATCATGATGATGTGAATTGGTATTGAAAGGTAAAGTTAAAATAGTATCTATTTAGTTAAACACAGTTAGTATTAGTGGATAAATAAAGGATAAGAGGGATGTTTACTGTTGTGTTTTGAATTTTCCAGCAGAGAGGAGCTTTGAACTGGAAATAAAAAATGGCTCCACGAATGTTTTCATATGTTAAAAATTTTTCAGCTATACTAATTCTGTCATTACGTTTGTGTTTTTAATTATTATTTTTAAGGTTAATACATTTTCAAAGTTTCTTTTACTTTGTTTTGTTTTTCTTTAGATTTCGTCATAGCATGATTAGGTTTTTTGTATATGTTTTTTTAATGTTTTGATCTGTTAAAATAGAAATGAAGCACATGATGGGTTATAATGTCGAGAGGGTTACTTAAGATTTACTTACTTATTGACTGTGCAATTATCTTACAACTATCTTACAAAAAATAATTGTTGTTGGCTGTATTTTTCTTAAGTTTATATTTTATCGCGTTTATGCATATTTTGTGTTATGGTAATCGTTTACGTACTATGCCTTGAAACTATCTTACAAAAAATAAGTGTTGTTGGCTGTATTTTTCTTAAGTTTATATTTTATCGCGTTTATGCATATTTTGTGTTATGGTAATCGTTTACGTACTATGCCTAGGTATATAACTTTGAATTTATGATTTTATTTGTGACTTTTTATCTTTTGTGTAAATTTTTCTTTTTAGTTATTGTTTTTAGGATAAATACGTACTTGAATTTCCTTTTTTTTTTGTTTTTTTTTTTTTTTCGGTATTACAATTGAAACATTATTCTTTTAGGCAATAATAAAAAAAGCATAAAGAAATGAAACTCATGGTTTTAATCATGATGTTGATGGTTTTGGGAAGAACTAAATATATCATTTCAAAAATTCATTAATGGTTGCAGTCCAGTAGTAACTTTTGAACAAAAGAAAAAGTTGGAAGGTATCATTTTTGTAATATTATTCAATGTTTGGTTTTGTATGTCTGGGTAAACGGTTCTGTGTTATACATTGCGTTTTTTTACATAAAAGTTACTTCTCTTCTGTGTAATGAATATATATTCTGAGCCATGTTGCTATTTGTTTCTGTTATAAATTTTCTGAATGTAAGAAATGAATTAAAAAATTAATGCCTGAAAAGAAACTTTTGCAAGAGTTAAATTCTGCGACACAACGCATACTGAACATGGGTGGCGAGCGACGCCGCCTGGGATTTTTTTGAGTTGCGATTCTATGATTTATTTTTTCGTCATGGGGTACGTACACGGGTATGGTGGATTTGACCTAATGTTTTCGAAGTTAAGTTCGGTAAAAAGTTTTTACCCGGGATACTAGTCTACTTATACTAATCCGCGTGTGTGCATACCACTTTTATTTTAGAAAGTGTTGTGTTTTTGTTTTTTTAATGGTCAAAATCTTCTTAATCGTGGTCATATAGCGGCAGTTCGCCCACGCAAGACACATTCACGATTAGTATAATAGCACGTGGCATCATTTGACGTCAGATTTTTTAATGATCACGGGGGAACCATTGCATTGCATCCCCAATCGAACGCGACGTTTTTGGGGAAATATCTCGAGAACCAATAGGGATAACTGACGTTTTTTAGGGTCGGTGACACGGGTGATGGAGCGACGCAACATTTGGTTCTAAATTTTATTTGGTACTGCGGACATGACGTCATCAAAATCTTTGAACGGCGATATCTCCGCAACGGTTGGTCGTAGCAAAACGATCCCATACATCTTTTTGCTCAGTTTTTCCAGCTTTGCAACATGGGTACATTTTCCAGTCCCGATTCCGTAGTTGAAATTTTCGTCACGGGGTACACACACGGGAACGCGTCGTATTTCTGCAGATTCTTTTCAAAATTAAAGTCGTAAAAAACTTTTTCGCGAGATACTAGTATATACTAATCCGCGTTGTGCATACCACTTTTATTTTAGAGAGTGTTGTGTTTTTTTAAAATTTACGGTCAAAATCTTCTTAATCGTGGTCATTTTTTCGTTAGACCATTGACAATTGACGATTAGTATAATAGCACGCGGCGTGACGTCAGTTATTTTTATCGCATCACGGGGGAATCATTGCATTGCAACCCCAATCGAACGCGACGTTTTTGGGGAAATATCTCGAGAACCAATAGGGATAACTGACGTTTTTTGGGGTCCGCGATACGGGTGACAGGGTGACGCAACATTTGGGCCCAAATTTAATTTGGTACTGCGGCTATGACGTCATCAAAACCTTTGATCGACCATATCTCCGCAACGGTTGGTCGTACCGAAACGATCCCATACATTTTTTTGCTCAGTTTTTCAAGCTCTACAACCTGGGTACATTTTCCAGTCCCAATTCCGTAATTGAAATTTTCGTCACGGGGTTCCTTTTCGAAATTAAAGCCGTAAAAAACTTTTACGCGAGATACTAGTCTTATTATACTAATTCGCAATTGTGCATACCACTTTTATTTTAGAGAGTGTTGTGTTTTTTCTAAATTTACGGTCAAAATCTTCTTAATCGTGGTCATTTTTTCGTTAGACCATTGATAATTGACAATTAGTATAATAGCACGCGGCGTGACGTCAGTTATTTTTGTCGTATCACGGGGGAGTCATTGCATTGCATCCCCAATCGAACGCGACGATTTTGGGGAAATATCTCGAGAACCAATAGGGATAACTGACGTTTTTTGGGTTCCGCGATACGGGTGATGGGGTGACGCAACATTTGGGCCTAAATTTTATTTGGTACTGCGGATATGACGTCATTAAAATCTTTGATCTACGATATCTCTGTAACGGTTGGTCGTAGCGAAACGATCCCATACACTTTTTTGATCAGCTTTTCGAGCTCTACAATATGGGAGCACTTTCCAGTCACGATTCCGTAATTGAAATTTTCGTCACGGGGTTCGCACACGGGAATGTGGCATTCTTGCACATCCTTTTCGAAATTAAAGCCGTAAAAAACTTTTACGCGAGATACTATCTATATACTAATCACGAGTGTGCATCCGCTTTTTTCACGCTTTCACTCTCTAAAATTTCGGGTCGTTTTTGCGGTCACTTATTCATAATGGAGTGTCAGACCACGGCAGTTAATATTTTTCTGTGATTAGTATAGGGGAAAACATTGCATTGCATTTAATCGTTTCAAATGTTTTGATTATTCGCGAGATCAAGAAACAATAAACAACAACGAAAGTATTGCGCGAAGATTTATTAATGTTTTTAGGGTAAGTACGCTTTAGAACTTTTTTGTTTGTTTGTTTTGTTTTTTCTTATAGTATTCACAGGGTTTCTGCGTCATTACTTTTCAAATAATACGCGATTGAAGAAATGAATATCATGGTTTTTAATCATGACGGTCTGGGTTCGTAAAGAAAATCGCAATTGTTTTTAATTCACATTTCGACACTTTTACGACTTTTGCGTTTGGCTTTTATTTACGTTGGGGTATGGATTCCGTGAGCAGTTACAGCGATTTTAATCTTTTTGTTGTTTACCTGTACGCACAATTTATTTTTACTACTGCATATATCGTATCGTGAAAGATTTATTATGAATATTTTGAGGTGTTTCAGATCTTCTGATAAAAAGTTTTTCTGTTCATATTCCAGTGTTGAACTAAAAATGCTTTAGCCGGAATACCTAGAGATTTTTAATTAAAAGTGTGAAGAGTGCTTTTTGTTATATTTTTTAGAGTTCAGCAATACAGTTAGAACTTCCAAATTCGATCTCTCTAAATTTATGGATCGAATTTTATGGTACCTGCACCTTCTGTTTCTTTTTCTTAAGGTTAGGGTTTAGGGAATTAGAGAGAGTTTACAAAACTTACAACACTGATGCACTTTCGTCATCATTTTTTGAGACGTCATTTTCAGAATTAAAACCTGTAAAATTGTTTTACACGGGATTCTAGTCTTATATATAATAGCGAGTGTGTGTCACACTTTTATTTTGGAGAGTGATAAATTTTGTTGAATTTTACGGTCAAAATCTTCTTAATCGTGGTCATATTTTTCGTTAGGCCATGCGTTTTTTTACGATTATTATATAGTAGCACGTGCCGTGACGTCAGTTTTTTAATCTATCGCAGGGAATCATTGCATTGCATCCCCATTTGAACGCGAGGTTTTGGGGGAAATATCTGGAGAACCAATAGGGAAAACTGACGTTTTTTAGGGTCTGCGATATGGGTGATAGGGTGATGCAACATTTGGACCTAAATTATTTTTGGTACTGCGGCTATGATGTCATCAAAATCTTTGATCGGTGATACCTTTGAAACGGTTGGTCTTAGCGAAACGATCCCATACACTTTTTTGATCAGGTTTTCAAGCTCTACAACATGGATACACTTTCCAGCCGCGGTTGTGTGCTTTAATTTTTTTTCACGGGCTTTGCACACGAGAAAAGCGAATTTGACACTTCCTTTTCGAAGTTAACTTGGTAAAAATGTTTACCCGGGTTACTAGTAAATATATGTGACGATTTCAGGGAAAATCATCACTAAGGATTTATCGCTATCTTGCATTAAATTAATGCAAAATTATCGCATCACATATCGCATCATTATCGCTTCACCAAAACTAATTAATTCGCAAATATCGCATAATTATAATAATTTTCTAATAACCAATCACAGCGGAGAATCATTCGGTCGGCAATTTCAGCTGCCATTATAAAAAAAACGAGTGTTCAGAGTGTTGTTTAGACTAAAGGCTGTTTTTGGAAAATTTAGTGCGGAAAGAAACGGACGAGTACTACAGAAAGCCGTGATTGGATCTTTCGCTAATGTAAACGTAGCTTAATTAATAACCAGAATTTATAACAAAAGAAATATACTTGCATGAGCTGCAAAATATATTTTAAAGACAAATGTGCGCCAAGAGAGAAAAAAAAATCTTTTTCGAAAAGGAAATATAAATAAAAACTAAAAATCGTTGCTATCGCCGTAATAAGATTGTTTGTTTACATAGTAGATTCCATGTTTCATATACGTGACCGTCCAAGGGATTTTGATAACAAACGATATAAATAAAATAAAGTGACGGTATTTTGTTAGAATATGAAAAGTAGGTGAATCCTACTTACTACGTTTCGTTTCGTTGAACGTCTATGTATGTTTATATTTTTCATATTCCCATGCACCAGTTTTCGAGGTTAGAACATAACTGGGAGTATTATATCTAATTGCTATTTTGCCAAATAAAAATAAAAAGTTTTTTTATTGATAAAGATGTCTACACTCTCAAAAGATGTTGTTGTTATCGCGACTTCAGCATTATTTTGAAAACTCAATGTGACGGATGTATAATTACAGGTAGCACGCGTTCGTGTTAAATAATGAACTGATTACCTGGTTCTTATTCACTAAGAGATAAAATAAACAACAGTTTGTTCTCAAGTTGCTACAAATAGAAACCGTCTGCTATAATTCTTTTTTTTGTTTAAGTTGTTCCACCGCTGTTCACATAACAGAACATGGTTCACATTCAGTTTAAGAAAAAAGAAAAAAAAGTTTGTTTTAAAGTTACTACCAATAGAAACCGTCCCTTACAATTCTTTTTTGAGTTGTTCGATCGATATTTTGGTTTATTCCTTGGGGGAAAATCATTACTGACGAATTTATTATTACATTCTGATATTCGGAAGTATATCATGACTAATAGCCGTTATGGTAAAATGAATTCCAACACAAAGTTGTATTTGTTTTTTCAACAAGCGCATTAATTACTTCACGGTAATTATGTAAAATCTAAATCGAATGTATAAATTAAAAACATAGAATTTTATCGCAAGAAATATCGCTTTAAGCAAAGAAAATAAGCGATAAATTATCGCATCTTTTATCATTACTGACGAATCTATCGTTTAATGATGCGATAAATGTGCATTAAATCTATTGTTTTGGTGCGATAATAATATGCGATAAATTATCTAAGTGATGATTTTCCCTGAAATCGTCACATATATTGTGGATTAAACTTTTCTTAAATTTCAAGAATGTCATTTCTTTTTTGTAATGACAGCTATGTATTTTTCAGTAAATTCTTACATGCATAAAAAAATTACATGCCATAAATTCCATAAAAACTTACATGCATACTCATTGTCTTATCTGAATTGATCACTGAATCCTTAATATCATTTCGTACCAACAAAATAAAGAACATTACGTCATTCCGATATAATCAAGTTTATTGGTGCTCATTGGTATAAAGTTTTGCATTGTGACAATTATGTTTTTTCCAGATTTTTGGGTAGTACATGATCAGAAATTTGATAAATATATATTGCGGATTAAACTTTTCTTAAATTTCAAGAATGTCATAGTCTTTGTTTTTTCATACTGCAGCTGATTTTGCAGAAATCCTTATGCCTGCAAGGGCATCTTGTTAATTTTATGTTTGCGCTGAGACCCCCAAATTGATATTTTAAAACATAAAGGTTTAACGTTTTTCGTGAACATACAGCTTAAATTTTTTTATTGTTTTCCAAATTGCTGTCATTGTTTTAAAAAATCTTTTCTTTTCATTCACATCTTAATCGACCATTAAAAATTTAATTACATTTTTCCAAGACATTTTCCTTATTTTTTCAAAAACCACTTTTTCATTTTTCACAAAAATACACTAGCCGAAAGAACTTCAAAATGGTTTTCCAACGGTGTAAAAATTATTTTGAAATTCGGTATATTCATTTAAAAAAACAACTTTAAAATTTCCATTTCCAACATTACGAAACACACTGTATAAATAATCATTGAAGTCACATTTAATCAGGATTCAGTGAACCTAAAGTGGTTATTAAAATAACTGTTGTAGAAGTTGCATGTTGTGTTTTCGTTATAAAAATGGTGTCTTGCATGTTTCTCTTCCTTTTTATCAACTGAGTAAGTTTGATTTAATAAGCTTTTAGCTCGATTGCCCTCCACTTATCTGTGATTAACTTAAGCCTATCAAGACTTCGTTTAATGGTGGAAAACCATAAATAAATTGGCAGTAAAAATCTCTAATTTCTCGTTAATTGTCGGTAAAATTCTCGTGTGATTAATTATGTGTTATTTTGCGCGCCAAAGAGACTTGTATCGAGGACGCGGTTCTAACCGATTGTTAGAAAAGAACAATAGAAAATTGAATAGAGCAGCTGAATGTTGTGATTCTTTCTCTTTTCGTATTTCTATGATGTATTGAAACATGCATAAAATAACCCCCTTCATTCAAAGAGTTGACATGATGGCATCAATTTAACTTCAGGACAAACCCAATAATTGAAAAACTATTTAATCGGCCAACGGTCATTTAAAGAACAAGCACTGTTTTATGATGTCATTTCTATTGTTTTGAAGAGAAATTTAAACTTTTGATAACATTGTATAAACACAATAAAAACAAAAAGAATTGTGAGCATTATCATTTTGGAATGGGAGTTCAGATTTGAAAACTCCTTGACGGAGTCTTCACGGTTTTTCATTTACATTAGAATTGAGTTAAACTTTTTTAGGATTACTTTTCAAATTAAAAGAACAATAAATTGTTCACATAAAACAATGGTTAAAACGTTTTACAATACAACAAATAGTTTAATGAATAGTGTAACCAAGTGGCATAGTATAGCGGTGGTGGTGTTTCAAAACCAACTTGGAATGTGCAAACCAAATAGATCTAAACTTAAACAGATGAAAATCTGCACATAACTTTGTTACTTTTTGTTATATATCTCTTAGACCTAAGTCATACTGATGCTAATATATCTTTCAAACAGTGTAAATAGCCTTAAGTAATATCAGAAAGTATTTGCTATAAACAAAAGAAATGTGTGAACTGAAACCATGCATACGTATTTTATAATCAAAACAAGAGCCAGGTGGCGCAAAACGGTAGCAGCAAGTTTACTTTTCACACAAACGCTTTCGAAATTTTACTTTAAGTATCTCACTGGTGGAAAACAGGCATTAACGATCAATTTGATGAAAATAATTAATAGGTGTAAACAGGGTCTAATCATAAAACACCAGCAACAATTTATTTAAAGACAAAAGAATTATACATGCCTGAGCTGTGTAACATGTTTTTTTTATAAGAAATTCTTTCATAAGAGCTTATGTAGAAAAAAAGTTTGTTTATAATAATAATTTCTGATGAAACCAAAATTGAATTCCAACAAATAACTGCCTTTTTTTGAACTAAATCTTTGAAAGCCGTAATACACAAACACAGTGTAGTAGCTAACAAACGAGGTAATAAGAAATTTTGAACTAATAAGCTTTACTAACAAGAAAAGCAACATATCAAGTATTTTCAGTTAGCGTAATGAACTAAAAGTCCCACTTTTATGTACGCCTATTTGATTAGAATTCGAATGAATTCTAATTTTGCGGATTAAGTTGTGAAATATCAGGTTATGTACTTTTAAAATAAAAGATAATCTACTTTTAAATGTTTGATATGAAAAAGCTTCCAAATTACGAAGGCTGCGTTCCTTCATTAGAATTTACATTGCGGTTTTGGTAGAGTTCCGCAGACTCTAAATTGCAGACTAATTACCATTTCGGCCGGAGGAGGAGGAGGAGTCCACGGGGTTTTAATACGGTATTCGCTTTCGATGCTACCGTAATAAGATTTGTTAAAGAAGTTATCTAAGAGCCAAAAGAAAAAGAAATTTAAAAAAAGTTAAGGCGAAAAATTCATTAGAAATCTGCTTTTCAAACTTTGATTCAAAACAAAAAACAGCCAAAGTTTACATAAAAAACAAGAAAAAAATATAAAAAGGTTTTATTGATCATGATGACGCTAGGTTTCGACAGTTAAAGGAAAAAAAATACAAACAGAACGACAATTTGTAATATGATTTTCTTGCATACACAGAAATCCAATTACATGTCCTCTAAAATGTTTTTAAGGAACGATCAACCAGAAATTAATACAACAATAACATCAACTCAACTAAAGCACCTTCCTTGCAGCAGAATGTAGCAAACAAAAAAACTCGTTTTTCCGAGTGAAAGATCAGAACGAATAGAATTCTAACTGTTGCGTCATTCCGTGATTCCAATTGCTCCACCTCTACCATTAGCTACCATTTTAAATTCTTCAGCAAGTAATATTATCTCGACCAAACCTTAACTGGTAACTGATTGCAACAAGCCCACTAAGTCCACATATGTTTAAGAGAATGCTGTGAAAACACAAAATGGCTTTTGACTAAAAAAGATACTGACTAAGTAACAAAATCACACATTTGGTGAAAAAGTGACATGTAGTAAGTTGGCTGTACTGATTAAGTCACAACCGATGTTTAACATCGTTACGGGTGTGTTGATGTACGTAGAAGAGAGGGTTTATCTTAGGTTGAAGTTACATAGGACGTTAGCCAAACTTCATTTCATTTGAGGGCCATTTGATTATGGTTGAATACTATTATATGGCTCATCAGAAATAACACTGTGGCATAATGGTTAAACATATTTTGTAATTAAACGCATAAGTGCTCGTCCAAACTCTTACTGGAATTATATTCGTCTGCAGCCTCAGATGTTTCATATTCTTTTTATTTCTTTCTGATGAATTTTTCTAATGCTAGCTAAAGAACAGATTATTTGTGTGGTATTACAATTCTTTTTCCCATCTTCTTCGTGATTCTGTTAACCAGCAAGCAAGACCGATTAACAATTATTGTTAAACGTCAAACATGTAATTTGTAAGTTGATCTCATAATGAATTTTAAGTAATCACACAATACAGTATGAGTCTTAAAAACTGTTTCGCAAAATTCAAATTAAATTTAAAACTGAAATAATTGGAGTATAATGATAATTTTTACACCATTGGACAGGACATTTAGCCAGCTTTCCAAATGGTATAAGAACCGCAAATTGAAAACATGTCTGCGGGCTGGAAGCGCAAATTCCTTCGGTTCAACAGAGCGTTAAGTTTTAATGGTCTAAAAGGACCAAGATATATTTAATATTATTTCGTATCAACAAAATGAAGAGTATATCATATGATAGTATCAGTTATGATTTCATGAGGAACTGCGCAATCAAAAATTTAACGTTGCTTTGCAGAAGTTATTCAAACTTCAAATTTCAAGAATGTTCTTTCATTATTCATGCTTCATCCTATTTTGCAGAAATCCATATGCCTGTCAGGGCATCTTGTCTTTCCTAATGTTACACAAAATATTTATAAGTAGAGATTAGTTTTTGATTGGCTTCAATATTTATTTGCTTTATATTTACCTCAAAGTTTTTCATTTCTGTATACTGTAGTATTAAAATTAGGTATAAAGGATTGGTTAACTTGTCAAGAACATGTTTATTATGACGAAATTTACTTACACATTGATGCAGTTGTTGATGCATTCTGCTAAAATATTATTCAGTTGTTTAAGGAGGAATATTAGTCACATTTAGGACTTTTTAGGATTTTAGGGCTTTCAACAAAAGCGCAGTGTATTTTGCGAAATGTTTTTTAAACTGGAAAAAAGTGTATTGAAAAATACATTTATCACTTTCACCTTTTCTTCTATCGTAGTGAACTTTACAGGAAATCAAACATTGTGAATCTCTTACAGAGTGAAATAATCGTTTCATAGAGTGACGATAAAAACATAACGTTATACATAATAGCGAGTGTTTACTCACTGTTATTGTAGAGAGTGACTGTTTCAGAGTGATGATTGTGTGCCAAAAAAACGTCTTATAATTGTGAATACCGCACAGAGGTGAGAAGTGTTTTTTCACGATTACAGTAGGGAATTAATAAATGCGAAATAAATTCATATGGAACGGGTTTGCCCCCAAAACGTGCAACAAATCAGTGAACCGTAAACATAAATTCTGTAAATAATTTTAAGAAATTTCGCGATCATAGCCTATTTCGGGAATCTAACAGAGGGAGATATATGAAACATTTATGTCTGGCTCCATAAGAATTTTAAAACGTCGGGAGATTCTAGTGTAAAAAAGAATAGAAATATCTAAAACCTCAATAAATAACATTTTCTATTTCAAACAGATCGCATTTACTAGTGCATAACAGATCAATCACTCAGTTCTACCGCATCACTTTCTTGTGACTCCATTCTTGTGACTACATTCCATTCTTGAAGACTTACTTGTACATCTTCTGGTACCTGCCTTTTTGAAAAAGCTCCTGATATCCTTTTCTTGTTTCTTTTCCCTTCCCCCTTTTTGGTTGGCAAGCAATTGTGACTTCATGCCAGACTTCGTTATATTCAAGAATGGTACCAGTAACATTTGCTTCCTCTCATCGAGAATATAACGTATATGTATTTCCAGAAATTGCAAAAAGGTACGCTATCAGCTTAAGGATCAAAGCACCCTGCTATAACTGGTAGTTCCTTTCAAAAGCAATAACAGGTAAATTGTGCATATCATGCAAAAGAAAATTTTTTCCGATGAAAGAAGTATCCCAAAAGTGGACCTTCCACATTCTTTTTGGCGTAGTGCAAATAAAAAGCACTTCAAAAACATACTTGAATCCTTAAAATTACTGGGTGAAATCGTTGTACTATATATAGAAAAAGAACACTTTCAAGTACCAGACGATCAACCACAACTTTTTTATATGATATGGAATGATATAATACTTTATTTTCTGTTACAAGAAACATTCATGGATCATCTAGATTATGTAAGGTGCGTTTAATACGAAATCATATAGACAACATATGAATAAAAGTACAATAGACTAAAATAACTATAAACTATAACCAGTTGTTTCCAAATAACATGGGAAACTCGTAGAAGATCTTAATGATCTTTTCGTCGAAAACCGATTTAGCAGCTACAGCCAATGTTTCATGTCTTAGACGTTTTGACAAGGATTTGTAATGTTCGGATTTTATAAGATATAGTGTGATCTAGTAAACAAGATGAGATGCAGAGGTAGGAAAATGAAACAAGGGTTGAGTTATAATTAGAAGTACTGTAACAGGTTTACAAATTTCTTTACATCTCTTTTTAACAGATTTTTGAAGTTAGGTAAGGATTTACTGTCTGATAGATAACATGAAGGAGTAACAAAAAGATTCCACAAGTGTGGTCCACGATATCTGATGCAGAATTGACTAAGTTTATTTTTAAAAATTGGTTTGACTAGCATTTTATTCATTCAAGTTGTATATTTGTTCTTGGAGCGATTTCCATTTTACACTTAAACATAAATGTTAGGGTTTGAAAAACATTTAATTCATAAATCGCTAATATGACACATTCTTCAAAGGGAGGTTTAGTATGCGCATTGCGATCTTTGTTGTTTATAACTCTTATGGCATGTTTCTGGCGACGAGCAAGAGAAATGAACTTACTTTTTGTGCACTAGCCCATAATTATGTTGGCATAGTTCAAATATCTATGTACAAAAGTATAGTAAAGTTGTTTTAGTATATGTTTGTTCAAAGTATGTTTTGCTTTATATAATACTCCAATCCCCTTTGATACTTTAGAGTTGATATATTGAATGTGGTCTAGACTGCGAGCTGCACGAGTCATCCAGTCATTTAGTAGGGCATACCCTCAGACAAAAATACTTTTGATATAATCAAAGCCTCTCACTATAAGAATTTGAAATAAAAAAAGTTGCCTCAAATATCTACTGCAGTTTTGGTGTAAAACAGCTCATTTTCTGGGCAATATACACGATATTTCTCTATATCGTTCAAGGATCGGAATGATTCGGGTTTGAATGTGTAAAATGCGGACTCAGTGAATTTAAAATTCCTCGAGTTCTTCATGTTCGCTTAGAAATAGAATTCCGGTCCGTTATTTATAATGCAGATGTAAACAAACCAGAAATGTAAAATAGCGACGAACGAAGAAGTCGAAGAAGATGAAATGCATGGTTGTTTCATTCATTTTTATGATGAAAGTAAGATAGAATTAAAGGAAACTACTTAAATAACATATCACAATATCATTAATAAAAGAAATGGTTGGTTAACTTTGGTTTTGGACAGTTTTTCTACTGCAAAGGCGATATAAGTGGCAGAAAGAATAGCTGATTTGCCTCCTGATTATGATAACACAAATTCAACTCCCCTTGTTTATCACAGATGTTTCAAGTAAAAGAAAAATGATGAAACACTTAACGTTGAATGGCAGCAGACAACTGGAAAATCTGCTCGACTGTCAGACGCATTGTCATTAGAGAACAACAACATTTAAATAGAAAATAAGAAAACTAATATTATGCCAAAAATATGTGTGAATTGCAAGAAAAAAACATTTCTATTATACAAATCCTGTTGACAAGAAAAGAAAGTGCAAAGGGCTAATTCGAGCTGAAACTGTTGATAGGGGTTGTTTAAGAGAAGCAGCAGAGTTGAAAAATAATGAGACTGTCCTTATACGTATTCGTAATAAAGACTTAGTTGCAATTGAAGCTCATTACCACAATATTTGTTATAAAGATTATATTAAATGTATGGCAACTTTACGTACTTTTATCAAGAAGATCCACAACAAACAAACTTACCACCAAATTCAAGAAATGATTTTTCCTACAATGTGTCATTTGATGCCCTTTGTCAAGATGTGATTGAAAATAAATTGATAAACCAAAACAGAGTGTACAGCTTAAAGTCACTTTGTGATGTTTTTGTCAAAATTGTAGCCGAAAAACAAAATTTAAATGCTAGTAAATATCAAACAAAGCGTTTAAAAAAGAAGATCCAAGAAAAATATCCTGATTTAAAATTTTACCAACCAATGCAAAGAAATCAAAGTGAACTTGTGTTTGATTGCAATGCCCAATCAAGTATAATTGGAGATTTTATTGATTCTGGTGCTATTACTTCATCACAGTCATCTCAATCTGAAGATGAAAGTTATAAAGCATGTGCTGGGAGATCTAGATTCAATCATAACAAATCATTATACCATCAAGTAACAATTGAACTTCGAAATTTACTGAAAGATGTTAATGGTGTAGTTGGTTGGCGACCTAATTTAAATGATTTTAATTGACAAAATTACAAAACAAAAATTCCTCCTAAACTTTTCACTTTCCTCTGCCTTACACTTGGTTTCAGTGAAGATATTTTTACAACAGAAACTTATTTTGATGTTGAAGATGGTTTGGCTTTGAAGGTACTGGTAGTAGCCTATAATTTGGTGTACATTCAATCAAAGGGTACAAAGCAGACATAGAAATCTTTAGCTTTTGCCAAAGTAAGTTGATGGAAGTAATCGAAGCTGCCATTGGGGATGATGCATTAGTCGCCAGCGTTCCTGAGGCATCTGCTGTGATCATTGATGCAATGGCGGTTATGCAAACAATGAAGCCGTCGAAAGAAACGTTTGGTTCCTTGTAATCAAAGATTATCTGCCTAGTGTTGTCAATTGGCGCTACTTTTCATGCATCAAGAATTGACTTTGTTGGGGATAAATATTCTGAAATAAGCATTAAAGGCGCAGAAAGAAGCAAACAAGCTTGTTTAGGAAATTAAACCTATCAAATAAGTAATGGTGATCAGCCTGTCCCAAAACAGTGGAAGAAGTTTTTATCAAATGGAAAGAACAAGGAAAATTTAATGTTTTTCTTACAAAAAGATTGGGCAACTAAAGATGTTCAAGAATGTAAAGGTTAAACTGTTTTTATCACTGCTGTTTTATCCTGTTTTTCTTTCCAGCCAATAAAGGATCGCTTACTTATAACGGAAGTTTTGAGATTTGGAATCGAACCATGAAGAAGCAGATACAGGAATGATTTTACACACAATTCATGCCTCTTCTGATCATTCCCATATTATAACTCGAAGTCCTGATATCGATGTTTTTGTCATTGCGATGTCCATAATATCAAAAGTCGAGTCTACGACCCTATAATTCGCTACAGGCTCGCAAGACAAAACGCGTATTATCAATGTAAATAGTGTTGTTGATCACTGGGGAATCACAGAATCTCTAGTTGGACTTCATGCTTCCACAGGTAACAGAAACTTAAGATGTAAAATTGAGTTATTCAAATATCTCCAATTGGTCTATCACATTATAGAATTAATTTATTCAGCTATAACTTCCTGAACATTTTTAGGTTTATATAGATAGAAACATGTAGAGTTTTGTTTAAAATCATTCTTATATTTGTTTCTTTATATTTTTCCTTTGAACCTTTTTAGGATGCGACTCAACGAGTTCGAGTTTTTTGGAAAGGGAAAGAAAAAGGGAAAGAAAAAGGTGTTACAAGCCGTTACAAAACAAGATGGCCATTTAGATGCATTCTCGCAATTAGGGAATGAATTTCCCATCCCAGAAGACTTTTAGAAAGAATCGAAAAGTTTGTTTGCTGTTTATATGGCAACGATGGAGTTACCTCTGTTGATGAGCTCAGGTATTTATTGTTTCGGAACGGAAAATTCGATGAAGAGGGTCTTCCACCAACCAAGGTTTTTAAAGAAACATGCACTTCGAGCAAACTTCCAAGCATATATATGGAAACATACTCATGTTGCCATTCTTAATCTACCCCCATTCACAGATCATGGCTGGTTAGTAGGAGATGGGAAGTTAGACATCAAGTGGATGGAAAATCCTGTCGCTCCTGATAGCGTTCTCAATATAATTAATTGTAAATGTAAGGGATCGTGTACAACAAGACGTTGCTCGTGCGTAAAAACGAAATACAGTGTTCTGATCTTTGTCAATGTGTAAATTGTCAAAACAGAAAACAAAATGAAGATGAGCAGGACATTCCCCATAGTTTTTCTGACACCGACGAGTGCGATAGTTACGAGGACGATGATGACTATCTTGATGATGAATGATTGACCAAATCTATTTAGGTTTTATTTTTATACATAGGGCAAATAAATGAAAATAAAAACTAAGGGCAAATAAAATTGGTCTATTTGTTTCGTGACCAAACTGTCACGGTAGTGTTCCGAAATCTATTAAAAATCCATATCTATTCGATAAATTTCAAGAAATAGTTTTCTCACCCTCGAAAACAAGTACATTACAAACTATCCTAGTAAACGCAAAGACGTTGTTTCAACGTTGTTTCGACGTCGTATTTCATCGTCGCTTGAAAAAATGCAATATAGATTTTGCTTGCTTTTTAAAACATTGCTTTAAACTGTTTGCAGGGTACAGTTCACAAACCATCGTTTTTCGTTTCTTTCTTAATCTTGGATTATATTAATTTATTCAGGCATTCTTCTATCCTTTGATCCAAAGGAATAGATAATGGAAGACACATTTTTCATGGTTTTCAAGATGATTTTTGGTTGCGACCAACCCTGACGTTTTTTTGACGTCGGTTAATAGTCGCTTTTGGTTACGACGTTAGAACAACCATAAAACAACGTTGTGTTGACGTCGTGTGTTAACTGGGATATTACCTGATACCTTTTTTCTATTATAAATTTATGAAAGGAACAAAATAATGTCATTATTTCCCACTCAGTACGATGAAGTCAATAAACACGACAGCCACGATAAATCATATTTTAAACCTATTTTTCTTGAAAACTGCAGAAATTTTCCGTGGCAACGTTTTTTGAATTTATTTCTATTGTTCAAAAAACGCACGATTTAATTGGAAAAAATGTTTTTAAAAGGTTCCCTAGTTGTGCAGCTCACAGTCTATTTTTTGAAAATTCCAAACTGTAAAGCATTTGGATATGCTAACACAAGTGGGAAAAATAAAGTGGTTTGCAACGATCACTTTCTGTATATATGGGTTTTTATTTTATTTTCTCATTATATGGTCCCTTGAGTTTTTACCAAGCTGGAAAAGCTGGGGAAAATTTTTTATAGGGTTTTGAATTGGGTAGGTTCATTTTAGCTTGGAGGCCCTTAGAAAGTCGATCTTCGAAGTTCTTATTAAGCTTCTTATTATAAAACTGATTGTAACATCTGATAGGACTTGAAGAGTAAATCTCCAAAATGGGGTCATTTGTCTAATTTGGTCCCCCAGAATTGGTCGATACGTCTTCAAAAATGCATAATTTTATGCTGACGTCAGCATTGAGAAAACGTTGAGTGAAAAAACCACCTTAATCAGACGCGTCTAGAAGAGTGCTATCGATTAGAGGTATAGTTTATGAAGTTTCCATGGCTAGATCGTGAGATATTTGAGTTTTAAATTATGCTGACTCAGCAAAAGAGAGACAACAACGTCGAAGAACGCTTCTAAGGGCCTCAAAGTTAAAATGGTATATTCATTTAAAAAAATAACTTTAAAAATTCCATTTCTAACATTATGAAACACACTGTATATAATTTTTAAAATCCTTGAATAAAGTCCTATCGAATGGTGCAAAAAACGCTGAAATGTGGTATATGTGTGAAAAGTTATAAGCTGTTAAAATCTCAGACTGAAATTCTCTGGGATACACTGTGTAACTATAAAACGTTTTACGGTTTGTTATCAAAATCTTTTGGAGCGTCACTTATACAAGTAATGTGAGATTTAAATAAAAATGTATTAATTTTGGGAATACATAGTTCAAAAAAACGAAAGAGAAAAAAAAACTTGTTCATTAATGATATCAATAATATCAATGTCCATTCTTTCTTATACAGCCTCCACACAGTGCCAGTACATGATTCGACAACAATTAATTTTTTTTTTCATTGAACATATTGTTCGAAGCTGAGATTATCAGCGCCACCACCACGCATTCCTTATTTGTTGAAGTGAAGAATGTATATATTGAATATATATCATTGATTTAATAAGCAAGAACATTACTCTTTCATTAATACCTTCCAAAGTCTGGTGGTTTATGCAATATCTGGCTTTATGCTTGGCATTATCTTCTTCTTCCAGTCATTGAAGTATTTTTTAAAGAAGTTTTGTATTTCTATATGTATCTTTAATCCTTCACAAACATTATTGAGAAACCCGTGTTGGAAAACTCTGAAAATCATATGTCAAGGCCCCCCTTCCGCCGGAATTCAATGTTTTATATGGTTCTACGCAAGCCAGACAGCCACGTGGATAGCTTTAAACAAGTACATCATTGAATTCTGGAAGGATTGAGTTTTTGTGAAGGATTGTTGGAACTTAACATTTACCCAAGTGCTACGAAGTTGCAGAGTAGAGCGTAGCAAGCGAAGCGGAACGGAGCACACACAGCTTTGATTTTTGCAAATCTTTAAGCTAGATATTAATATAGTTGATTAAGGCAATAAGTGTTCAGGGTATTGGTCTTTGTCAAATTGACGAATTCTACGGTGGCGGACAGTCCAATGTGGTCGCATGTTGGAGTAAAGTAGATAGATTTCCCCGGAATGATTTGAAGCTTCGTGTTGTGACTACCATTTGGAAAAATAAATGCATTACTCTTTAGGATATTTATTATAGTTAGTTCATAATTTCTGGATGCCTCTTAAGAATTTTTTGTTGAAATACTTCTTAATTCTGGTGAACGCTGCTAATATTTTTAGCACAGGAAATCATCAGCTTTAGAGCTGCGTTATTATTAGCTAAGAATGTCCTCTACAATTCTTCACAAAAATTATGAGACGGTCTCCCCCTCTCCCAGAACTCAAAAATTTCAAAACATTTCTATTTGCAAAAACGATGCTATCAATCTATTTATTTCCTTTTCAGTTTGATGTGTTACAGTGCTTCAACCCTATAACTTTATTGCATATGTCGATTAAGTGCAAATTGATGTGCGACACTTAGTGATAATTTACATGAAATCATCAAATTAGAAGGATACAGTGTACTATACGTTAATCAGTGTTACAGCTTAAAGGAATGCAGAGAATGTCTTTATTTGATGATATACTTGAAGTAGTGGCAAGGGCTCCATTCTACAATAACAAACAAAAATATATCATTAAAAGAATAAAATTCTTATGAATGCCACCAAAACGTCGCAAGAATTTTGCATAGTCGATAAAATGATTGAAATGCCTGGTGCAAAAATGAGTCATCCTCCCAAAATTCCCTGATTATATCAAAATTTGACAAAATCGAAAAATAGAATTACAATAACTAAACATCATTGGAAGCTCATCGACACAAACTATTTCCTCTCTTATTTTTCTACCGCTAGAATTGAAGAAAATTAGTGTTTCAAATGTACGTAAAACGAGCAGAGAACCATAAATTTCATTGCAATATTTGTTATGTGAGCCAAACCTACTTTTCTATCTACTCCAATACATGATCTGGTCCTACGAGATGGCCCAACGCATTTGGCACCATAAATATTTCTCGGCGGAGAACTGCATGTTCTTGAATCAGTCTGAACACCAGTACCACATGAAACACTGCAGGAAGATTGTTTCCATGGTGACCAATTGCCATCCACTAAAAATTGGAACATTAGAACATTAGAACGTAAAAATAAAAGTTCGTGATCATTAGGTTATTCTAAGAATAAATTAAGAAACCTGGTCCATCACATTCACCAGGGATAAAAGTGACGTCATCGATTGCAATGTCTGAATGAATACCACGAGGTTTTGCAACAAATGCAAGCTAAAAACAATATTAACTAAAAATGTTGCAAGTAGTACAGTTGAAATATTGAATGTCTAAATCGCTTGTTCTTCATAAAATCATTTGTTTTCTTTTCTATCTGCGTATCAGACAGTTTTAGTCATATTGCCGGCAAGAAGCGATAACAGAGAGAGACGAAACGTTTGTTTTGCTATATTTTAAATAGAAAACGTTTTTAAGAAAAAACGACAAGAGAGTTTTCCCGAAACTAGTACATTGTACTACATAAATATAATAGATATAAATACAATATACCAGGTGAGTCAAAAAAAGTACCGGTGTTTTACAGAAAATATTTTTAGATTGAATTATTTTAAAAGATGATCTTTTTTATTTCTGATTAGAGGAATCTGTTAAGTATAATTTGGTGTATCATTCTTCTAATTTGCTTAAGTAGAAAACAAGTTATGGACAAAAAACTGGAGGTGGTCCTTGTAAAAATCTTCGACAAATGGACAAAAACATCGAGCAAACTTCCAATTCACAATGCGCATATTGAGAGCTTTACAAGATTTTTTGTTTTTACTGAAGTTTTCCCATCTTCAACGTGTACTAACTTGTTATTGCTGAAATTATTTGGGAATATGCATATTAAAGAAAATTTCACAAAACAAATTTCTGAAAGTTGCGTGAAATGATTAAAGTTATATTTTATTTCACTCAGGAAATCACATCATGGTGATACAGTAAGATTTTTTTTTTCTCATTCTGTATGACGCCCTCATAACTTTCCATGCCCGAAAAATTAGTTTTGCTCACATTCATGGTAATACCAGGCTTTAAATTAACCATCACACGATGCCAATAATTTCTGTCTTTGCTAAGTGTTCCAGTATGATTCCAAAGTGTATATGATCCGAAGCCAGATTCATCCACATGTACAGCTAGACTTCCCATTTCATTTCGGAATTCCGAAAACATGTTGACGTAGAAGGATAAGCAATAGGGAGAGAAAGGGGTTGTAAGACGTAAAAATTCAAGCTTGTAGATAGTGTTGTAATCGGCTCCATTAGCTTCAAAATAAGCAAATTTTCCACTGCCTATGAAAAGAAGTTGTAATAGATCAGTGACAAGTTGTTGTGTTGACTGCAATATTGGAGAAGGCATTTTTACAAACCATCAAGCGTTGTATGATCAAATAGTGGTCCCGTTAGGGGCGAAGGTGTGTTATGGTCTGCTCGCCATCTACCATCATCGTCTGACGTAAAATAGCCCAGGCCATCATCGAAATGTATGTCAATAACAGTACCTAAAGAAAATAAATGAAGCCTTTAATACTTCGGACAACAGCACAACACATCTATTGTTGTACCATTTACATTTCTTAATGGTCATTAATATTCATGTATTATTTCCACTCTGCAGTGGGATAAACAAAAGCTATTAAAAGTTCCTATATTGCACATTTCATTGGCATGCAACAGCAACTTCCTTCCTATTCTCTTATGTCATCTTACGCAAACCTTGAAATACTCTAACGGTTCCAGAGATTTCTGCAAGTCCTGAATCTTTTGATCAGGTATCATTTGACAAGAAAACAATTCTTAGAAGGGATTTCCCATTTTAAAGACATAACACTTCTCATGAACATTTGGGGTAAGGCTGGCAGTTATATTACATAAGACTCATTTAATTATCATTTAGACTGGTACTGATCTCGAAAATTTGGTTTAGATAATCAGTTTGTTTCAATAAATTGTAAGGCTATATGTTAACTTACATGAGATGTTAGAATCCTGATATCTTTCTTGAGAGACAACATGACAGCGTTTAATATCATTACATACAATGTTATTATTACATAAATAGTTTCAACAGATTTTTTTAAAACTATTTTAACGCTGAAAATATACATAAAACATATATAAAAAGCAATTTTCAAGTAAAACGTAAGTATATCGCGGCATACATACTTGAACATAGTTCTAAACAGTCTTTGGTTTCTCTTATTGGTACTTCACATGGTTGTTCATCGCAATTCCTTATGCGTGTAGAATGTCCAAAACTACCACAAACCTGGATGCTGCATTCAGTCCATGTTGTCCATGAGTCTGGGGCTATGTCTAAATGTGAGATTTGATGCAGTAATATGAGAACTTTGACTGCATTTTAATCTTAAATAGCTAATCCATGAAAAATCTTTAATGCTGGAAAAATGCTTACACTTCAGCATATAAATCAAAGTTGTAAGCGAAAGTAAACTTACAAAATTGGAAAAACAAATATTCTTGATTTAAAACAAACAAACAGGCGTAAAGATTTCTGCAAAATCTGCTGAAGCATGCAAAATGAAATATGTTATGACATTTATGAAAATCTAGGTGGGCTTCGAACGACTGACCTTTCGGTTAACAGCCGAGTGCACTGGTCAACTGCGCAACGTAACCACTAGTGTATATGTATTGCATTATGCACGTTTTATGGCTCTTCTGTTTACAAAACGTTGAGAACTTCTTTTTAGTTAGAAAAGGATGATCACAGTCCAAAATAATTATAAGTTACTTCTGTAAATTTTCTTTCTTCATCTAAACATATGTTTTATGTCTTAAAATATATTTAATATTGATCAAAAAAACTTTTGTAAATCTTTCGCTGACATGCAATGCACGGTGCTTTGGTTTCATGTAAATGTACGCACGAGATTTCAAAAATCGCTAGGTTTGAACAGTAAGAAAAAGAAGAAAAAGTACCAAAACTGATTGTAATGTATTTCTTGCTTACGCAGAAATCCAATAACTCTTTCAGCCTTCTATCTAGACCTTTCAAAAATTTGTGTTTGAACGCCATGTTTATGCTGCCTTGCTATTAAGTTTAGCCTGGATTCTATACATTCTAATGTTTTATTAATTACATTTTTTATTACTTAGTGATATTTACTTATATCCATTCTTTGCATTAGAATAATTAAATCTTTAAGATCAGGAGATACTTGCTTGCCTAGTCATCACACAATGTTTGAACAGAAGTTCGCGAAAGGTCTATTTATAATGTCTAAACTTTTGATAATTTGAAATGATATAAGGTTACCTAGATGCAGTAGCTTTTATTTAGAAATTGGCTCTCATTTAAGGAAATAAACATCATGGTGATAAAGATCATGGAAATGTCTTAAATTTCCTCCTGTTCCTATGCGAGCTTTGACAGAAATCTTAGCACTATTTTTTAAGGCATTTTCTGTATTATAAAACATTTGATTTTTCCAGTGACAAGAATCGTCATAGTAGCTAACAGAACATGCAACCAATAAATCCAAAGGTTGGATTTTTTACATTTTCATTTTCATTTGTAAAAATTGAAATGAAGCATATTTAAGATTTGATGGATTGAAATAAAAGTATTAGGAGGTTTCAAAGTACAATGCGAGAGAAACATTATTTTTGAGAATGCAAAGTTCAGGGTAATTTAACTTTTGAATGTAGATGAAGTCCTTCTCTATTGAATCACCTATAGCATTTAGTACGCGCTGACATAAGCCAGAAAATTTGACTTAAAGTGTTTTTTTCTGAATGCTCTGAAAATTCATGAATAATCAAAAAACGTAAGTACGTTTTCGGTTGGGAGTGACAGTCTTTTACAATATTTATACGAATTTATACGCTTCCTTAGAGTGTGAAATGATTATTTTTTTGTTTGGTAAAGTGGTGATAGGATCAATTTTATACTTACTATCACTCTCTGTTAACAACTGATCACAAGGCTCTCTGCAACAGGTTCTTGTTCTTGTGCGTCTATAATCTCTAATATCTGCACAGTCAATGCAGAAGAAAGACCATTCTGACCACTCACTTAAACCACCTAAATAAAATAAAAGTGTTTCAAATGAAAAGCTTTCTTTCTAGATGTAACATTTCAGTCTTCCATATGGCAGAAACTTTCATAAACATTACAGTGTGTCCAGAAAAAAGACTCTCAAATGAGTAATATCCTTTTCGTGGTTTTTTTGCTTATTGCTAATTTTTATACCATTAGACAGATATTTTTCGAAGGTCTCAAAATATATATAATTTAGTCAATGAAAACAAATATTTTAAAAACCATAAAATGTTTCTTTCCTAATAAAATAAAATAAAATCACATTTAAATACTAACTAGTGAATTTTTGAAAATTAAAAAGCATAGAGATGGGATGGTGCAAACGCCCTCGCTACTTAAAGCTGAACCAAAGCTTTAAATATCCACCAAGTAAGAAACAATTTCAAAAGAAAGGGTTATGGGTAATTACGCGATTGGGCTATTTGTTTTTATGTCGACTATTGCTAAACACTTTTAATTGATCATTATGGAAAACTGATATGAACGTAACTCGATTAGGGGGGTGCCTTGGTGAAATAGATCTCAAGCTGATGCTATAGTTTGAAATTTACAGCGTTTGTTACCACATTCATATAAGCTTAGTTTTATCAAGTGCATGATAAAGTATGTAATAACTGTGCTATGAAAATGGTCAATTGTCTTTTAACAGGCTATACAATAATTCTAGTAATCGGAAAAATTACTCATCAATGTAGGCATTCCCGTTAGACAAAAGCGTTAAAATGCCACTGCGATGAAGAGCATTTTTATTGAAATAATGTGCATATTTCTAAAGAAATGGACTCCTTCTTAGTGATTCTTTAGAAAATTTGTCCACTGGGTTCACATTTTAAATTCAGCAATAATAACAATGACTATCTACCAGAAATAGCAACATTCATTTTTTATGGATATTATGAAACAGACCGCCACACACCTGCAGTAAGTGATCGCATCCATCTTCCTGGAATATATGGTATGCCAGTGCTTCCACAATCAGCAGCTGACACAATGTCTGATGTTCCAGAAAAAGGAATTACATAATGTTTATTCTCTTCATCCGGTGAAGACGGAAAATACCATCCAGCCTGAAACATAACAAGGTAACAACATAACACTTACATTCTTCTAGTAAGAAATAAAAGAATAAAAACAACGTGTAAACCTGAGCGTGAGGGCTTGTGCTACCAACTGGACGAGACCATTCTAGCTTGGCGTATTGAAAGATTATGTGTCCTTCATTTCCATCAGTACAAACGATTACTTGGTACGTATTTTCCTGCTGCTGGTTTGGGTTGCTTTCGTAATCAGAATAGTGTTTGATATTTTCCCAAGTAACGACAATGCAGTATTCAGGGTCAAATTGGATGAATTCTTCTTGCGCGATCAAGCTTTTTGCATAAGTTAGATCATCCACATCGTCTGTCAAGCGATAATGAATGTTGCCATTTGGTCGCGTCACGTCGTTGTCAGAAAAAAAGGCACCAATGATGTTACGAGACGTTTCTGGCAAAGGTTTTGGGTCGAATTCATCATAGGGACTGCCAAATGTGAGGTCCCCGTTCATGTTAAGCTAAATTTGAAATCTTCAAGTAAATGATTTTGAAAATGAAATTTCTCATAGATTTAGTTTCACAATCGAAGATCATCCAAACATTTTGCACAGACTTCTGTCAAATTTATTGAAAAGTCATTGAGGAGAAGCAGATGTTTATAGAAATAAATATGCTTAAATATACATCTCAATTCAACGGAAATCAATTCGTTGCAGTGACTTATTAACGACTTTGCCCAGCACGATGCCTTAATAACATAATTAGTTTGTCATTGATTTGATTACGTAGTTTTATTTGTGTTAATTGTAGCGTTAATTGATCATAAAAGTCGGAGTAATAAAATGTCGGATAAAATCTCTTATAACTCCTGAAATATTTAACATTTCAATGTGATTTTAATGCGATTGGATAGCACTTTTCTTATTTCTGTTTCTTTTGGTATAAAACTGTTCTTATTTAAAGAATTATGTCAAACGCTATAGTGAATAATTTTTTAGGTAGCCATTTTTTTAAAACATGCTGTATGTATACACCACCGATAAACATTTGAATGACATAAAACATTCTATTGTGATTAGGAAAGCTATTCGTAACAAGGCACATTGACAGCATAACACAAAAAACTGATCAAACATGCGTCAGTTCTGTCCACTGGTAAAAAATTTCAAAGTTGAGTAAATAAATGGAAGATGACTTTTCAAATCCAGTGTTTGACTCTGCCAAGAATAGACTCCTTGAAATATTCAAGGAAATGTCAAAGCCTCCAGCGACTGCTCCGGAACAAACATTATCTACATGCCATTGCTGTTAGAGCAGGAACATTCTTTCAATAGCAAAACAAGTCAGGTCATGTGATGAGGGAACATCAGTGTTTAATGAATGTAACAACTGCCATAACAAGTGGAGGGATGGATAATGAATCCACTAGTAAAAACCTTCTGAACATGAGGTAGGGAATTCCCTGACTCATGCGCTATTTCTGTCCACTGGAAAAAATTTCAAAGTTGAGCAGCAATATTGTAATAAAGAATGATCGAAAGGTTTAACTCAGCAATAAAAGAGGCAGGTGGTAATGGTGACATCGAGAGCGTCAAGGTGTTAAAGGCACATGGTGTGAGTGATTTTAATGTGGCAGTGGCTGCAGCAGCTTACAAGGGTCATCTCGAGATCGTTACGCTGTGCAAGGAGTGGGGTGCGACGGCTTTTGACTGGGTAATGGAAGTAGCAGCTTACAAGGGTCACGTCGAGATCATCAAACTCTGCAAGGAGTGGGACGCGACAGAGTTTGAAGAGGCAATGCTAATAGCAGGTAGAAAGGGTCACATCGAGATAGTTAAACTCTGCAAGGAGTGGGGTGCGACCGAGTTTGACTATGTAATGATAGCGGCAGCTTCTAATGGTCATCTCGAGATCGTCAAGCTGTGCAAGGAGTGAAGTGCGATGTGGTTTGACTTGACAATGGTAGTAGCAGCAGAGGATGGGCACTTTAAGGTTGTAGCACTCTGCTGAAGTTATGATGATATTCATGAAGAGCTCTTTCGTTATCATCACACGCGTTGCTTTGGGGAAGATCTCTACTACGAGTTGATAGAAGTTGCTATGCATCCGGATAGGGTGTGGGATTGGTACTATGATGAGGATGAAAAGAAATTTTTAGGTGCCTATCTTCAATAAGTAGTTTGTATACTTATTGAACGACCTTGTAACTCCAAGGAAACTCACATTGCATGTAAAGATAAGCGTGTTTCGAATTCTTCAAGTGTTGGAAGACGCCACTCCAGTCGTTTTTAGAGATGACATTGGTTTCCTCGCTGATAAACTTGGCGTCGCTCAACTGATTAGGATACCAAGTGAATAGCATCTTTGCCTGTCGTCAGATGTTCTTTAGAAGAGCTGTGTAGACTTGGGTGAGAAGCCATAGACTATGTTTTTGATTCTTATCGAATATCTCATCAGCTATAGAATCATCGATGATGAATAAGGTTTCCTGCCCTGCAAGTTGTTTGGTGAATCTCTCAATCCAACATAAGAAGTCCTGTTGTGGTGTAGGTTCGATCAGAAAAACATCATCATCTTCCCAGAGAATCGTACAGTCTTTATAGGTTGTATTCCATCCAAGGGAAGGACAGAGAATGATAATATGATCAAAGTGGTGCTTGAACTGATTCTGTAGTAAGCGTAGAACCAGTTCCGTCTTACCACAGCCTGTCGGTCCTGAAAAAATTGTCGTACAAGGATCTTTAACATGGTCCATTTCTTTTAGTAGGCGACACTATGGAAGCGTGCATTCGCGAAGTTTATCTGTCCATCTTGTAGCACAAACACGTAACATTGAATGGCTCCCGCACCATCAGCTTTTTTGGTGATCTGCAATGTGACACCATCTGAAGTATTTTTTGAGGTACCTCCCCGCATCATGTAGAGTGCTGTCGGCAACACTTCGAAAGTCGATAAAAAGAGAGTAATTAGAATTGAAAAAGTTAGGAGGACTAATGGCCGTCTCCTTGTCGAAACTGAAATACTTCCATGCCGGTTCATACATGTCTTTCGGAAGTAAACCATTTGTAAAGAGCTGATTAGGCTCTCCTTCGATGGTAATATCTACCTTGCTGATTTTCGGGTTGTAGTAATGGGTGTTATTCATAGCGTATGCTTTTCGTTTGTCTGGGTCAAGAAAGAATAGAACAAGACCCTTTAAACTCACACTGGGCACGTTTATCTGTATATTCCAGGCGGTATCTTTCTTGTCCGAAGGGATTATTCTATGGCGTAAAACACGCGTGTAGGGTAGTCGTCTATTGGCAAGTTCATTGTAGACTTTTAGTTTGAACTCAGAGTCTTCTGCTTTGTCGAATTCTAGAGCAATGTTGGAGATAGTGTAGGTACCGTCACGATCTTTCTTCGAACCACCTGATCCTGATCCTGCATCTTTGATGACCTTTCCATACTCTGCGAATTTAATTTTGAAGCTTAATCGATCGCCAAGCTGTAGATAGGGGAGATGCTTGACTACTTCGAAAAATTCCCACAGAGGAATGGCAAAACGGTTACCATAGACAGCTGCTAGGGTGGACTTGCTCGCTGAAGTACTCGTTGCACCCGGTGTGACTCTGAGCTTGTTCACATCACCCTCTGAATCTATCCCTTGTTCAATGTGTCGCAGCTGGCTTTTTTCAGATAGCCATCTGTCTTTGTAAATTTCCATCACATCCGCATTTTGAATGTCTTGGATGATATTTCCTTCGTAACTGATAGTCAACTGTTCGATCAAAGCCTTTCCCAAGTTGTTGACGATGTAGCGTCCTGTATCGGTGGAGTTTAGCTCGATATCAAACAGGAGCTTGAGAGATTCTGGTAGAATGACATCATTAGCACCTATATTCGGCAGCCTGACATCTAGATTTTGAGTCTGGTCAATGGTACTTGGTGTAGTAGAGATCTTGACATGCTGACGCGGTGCGTTGAAGGCAAAGCGAGTCATATATTCCTTATGGGGATTTGCAATACCATACATGTTTATTATAAGAGAAATGGCTTCTGATCCATTTGAAACACCTTACGGTAAATGTAATGATGAAAAAGAAGATGCCTATGATGACAATACACCGCTTATATCTAACACAGACTATTCTTCTGAAATCAAAGCACATCAAGTGCACAGGGAAAAGAAATTAAAAGACAGACAATAGGAAGTTTATCCCAGTTTTGCTTTGGATCGGTTTCGAGTATCATCAACTAATACACCAGGTATTATGAAAGTTGAATTTTATAAAAATAGTGATTGGCACCGAATATCGAATGCAAAAACAGGAGGATTTTTAGCTAAAAATACTATTAAAGGAATCCTAGGTGGAGAGGATGCTATAAAAAACCAGTTAAATGTTAAAACATCAGAGTGGATGCATAAATGGAGACATAAACTAGAGAAACAACTAGAAAACATTCAAATGGATACCTTGGATAACAGGCAAGTCATCGACAATATCTTAAATGCGAGGGAGGTATTGGTTGAAATGCTTAAGCAAGGCACCCAAAAAACGTTAGAGGTGGAAAAGTTCTTACGCAAGCAATGGATTAAATTTAGTTTGCGTGAACTTAGAAGCTTAGACGGTGCACTAAGACGAATAGGTGGGGAGATGGAGAATAACGTAGCAAAACTGAGCGAAGTTGATAGTCGAATAGCAGAAGAAGAACGTAAACTAGGTGAATCCAATGAACCTGCAATACAAAAAGAGATTAAGCGACGACTCTCCAATTGGAAAGCGGAACGTGCAGTGCGACTAGAGGTGCTCAGTGGTAACCGCAAGGGGTTGTCTAGCCAGTGGTCGCGCATCAAAGAGACTGTATTCAAAGTCTTCGATAAGGATAGAACACTAGGGGAGAAACTTCGCATCTTCTTTCGAGAGCAAGGGATCACAATCGTTTCAATCTTAACAGCGGTTTTGCTGGTAATATCAACGATAGCAACCTCTCTCACAGTTGGTGGTGCTCCTACTCGAGAAAGTTCTCCTCCTACTGCTTCTGGAAGAGCTGGTGTGCAGCAATGGGTGAAGAAGCAGCTCGAAGCACTTGGACGCCTTCTTGGAAAACTTGCAAGTAAACTTGGAGCTGCATTGCCGGGGATCATTGGAAGTGTTGTAAGCTGGCTATTAAACTTTCTGAAGAAAGGTGTCATAGATTTAGCAAGCAATGCATGGCTAGTCTTAGTTTTGGGGTTTTGTCCGATAGGCAACTGGCTATGGTTTGAAATACAAAAGAAGCGCAATTAATCCGCCACCTACCCACATGAGAGCCTGCTTTTCTTCTTCGTGTTGCTTAGCCGCGGAAGACGTTATAGCTTGCTTAATGAGAGATGTTTGAGGATGACGACGAGGTTGTGAAGAAACCGTTCTGCGACCCTGTTCCTCAACTGGTGCTAGCAAATAGCGGTATAATCCCGCTTAAGGTAAAGTTTCTTCCTTAGGGTAAAACTCAACCTTTAACGGAACTTCCTCGAGTTTAATGGCCTTTGAGGGCTTCATGCCAATTCTGGCAAGAACATTGTTGTTCAGTTGACTCACACTTTTCTGGTAATGTTTTACCCAAGTGGTACTGATTTTCTGTGGATCTTCCAACTCCTGTGCATCTTGTATAGGGAACAGTTTCTCCACGAAGAGTTTGTTAAAGTTTTCCACAAAGGCTTGCTTTCTATGATTATGCTTTGTTGTAGTTCTCACCACCTCGACATCATGCTTCTGGAAGAGCTTAGCTGTTTCCGACTTGAACTCTGAGCCGTTAGTAGATGTCATGCAATTTTTCAGTCATTTATTACATACGATAAAGCAGAATTCCAACAATACCTAGAGTTCCAGCAATCGCTACTAATTCACCAGTCTTTTGAGCTTCAGAAGGGCTATAAAAATCCGTTAATTCAGGTTTAGGTGGTAAAGGTGGGAGATGTTGTTGTGTCGCCTTGTAGTACTCGTGCATATCTCGATCAAGATCAGAGATGTACGCAGATGCGTTATTTTCTTGTCGAAGTTTGCTGTTGATAAAGTCAAAGCGTGTCGCGCGCTCTCGATCCCATTCCATTTGTGCTTCTCTCGTTTTTTCGGCTGCCATAGCGCGTTCTTCTCTCTCTGATGCTGCTTCTTCATCACCGGAGAGAGCCCTCTCTGCTTAGTTTCCAAACGTGAAATTTGCCGCACTTACTGCCCCTCCTCCTTAAGATGCTAACCATTTATCTAAGCCGAAATCTTATTCTTGTACCACCCTTGCTTGAGTGCGTAATCATCTGACAAAATTGCCATCTCAAGGTATAGTCCAAGCTTTCCCACATCAGCTAAATCTAGCTTTGCGGATGGGGCTCCTATACTGAAGAATTTCTTTCCAGCGTACGCGTACAAGCTGGTGTAGCCTAGTAAACGTGCCGTCTGCCACATGCTATCCATGAATTCTTTCTCCATCTATATTAAGCAAAACGATCCTGTTTTTGTGCTTGCACCTTTACGCCAGTGTCCGCGGAAGGCTTAGTAGAAGATCGTGTGTAGTAGTAGACTAAAACCCCACTGCTAAAACAGCCATTGTACCAGCTCCAATCATATAGGTCTTAGTAGGTACTTGCGTAGGTACTTGCCTAGGTACTTGCCTAGGTACTTGCCTAGGTACTTGTAACATTGTCTTTTTATTCTTTCGGTTCCACTCTACTAGCTTCTTCCCACTCGCCACGCTTTTCCAGGGTCCTTCAATTTTACTATCTTCTTGTTGTTGTCGTCGCTCATTTATTTGACGCTCTTCAGCGAGTTTTGCGTACTTATTTCAATCAAGATTGGTAAAAATGATCGCAAACAGCGCGAAAGGATCGAAAAAAGACTTGCAATTTGAGTAGATAGTAGACCCTATCACATCCATAGGTGAAGCGTTATGCATAGATGCCGCCATAGAACTTGTGATGGAGCTAGTGATGAGTGTATTTCCGTTGATCTCCCCCATCATCTTCGAAACATCTCTCACACCCACCAAATTAGGTATCAGAGCGTTGAAATTTTTTTTTTTTTTTTTTTTTTTTTTTTTTTTTTTTTTTTTAGTTTTTCTCTCAATCATCTTTGATACAACATTTTATTACAAAAATGACTTCTTCCCAATCACAGCATAAACAATATTATAATAAATAGAAATAGAAATTAAAAAACGTTAAGATTCAGGATTGTATTTGACATTCGGTGGTGATCAAATTTACGTCATCTTGTTCAGCGAACAGCCTTTTTGATCCTCTAGATCCTCTGAGACATAGCAGCTGGCATCTGAGAAGGCTAAAGTTTATTCTACATCTTATCCAGTTTTTAATAATGTGGATCGGTTCGTTTCTTTTATCCGCAATCATCTCTGCTAGTCTGTTGAAAAAGGTCGAGCATTCTCGCGACATACCGCCAAAGCAAGTGAAGACTAGTGGTGTGAAGCTTCCTTGGTCAATACGGTTTACCCTTTGGTTATAGCTTCTTTTCTTTGTTTGTTCATTGCTTTTGTGTGATGCAGTTAGAGACTGAGTTAAGTAGCTTTTAGCTGTGGGGTTGAAAACCTTAACATCAAAGTACGCTACTTGAAATTAGGCGTTTCTTGCTGCTGCTATTGCGGATCTTTGTATGTTTTGTATAGCTTTTCGATGGTCTTATCACTCATCTTATTCAGTCTTTCAACTGTCCAATTTTTTTTTACCGCCAAGATGTTGACCACTTTGTACGGCACGTATAAGTTCTGCTTTTTTCATAGCTTCTGCTGGAGTGTCGACTACGTCTAGAAATCCATCGATGTTCATGAGTAGTTTTATTATATGACGACTCTTCCAGAAAACAAACATCAACAGTCCACCCTGAATGCAGAAACAGACCACTATTATTACTTCATACATTTTTATTTCATGTAGTGGTGATGAGCTACATGAAACCAATATTATATTACATCGCCTTCTTCCACTCGTTGCATAATTTAACAATCACGACATGACCACTAGAAGCTGCCTTTTCCATTGTCTTATCAAAATCTGTCGCACCCCACTCCTTTATCAGTTTGACTATCTGGAGGTGACCATTTCTAGCTGCTGAAGTCATTACCCTCTCAAAATTGGTTGCACCATATTCCTTGCATAGTTTAACAACCTCAATGCTGCTACTTCCATTGCCTCATTAAAATCCTTTGAACCCCACTCCTTGCACAGTTTGACGATCTCGAGATGACCATTAGAAGCTGCAATCCACATTGTCATGTATAATTTCGTCGCACACCATTCCTTGCACAGATTCACAATCTTGGTGTCAACATTTGCATCTATTATTTCCCTCCACTTCATCAAACGTTCGATCTCCCACTTCCCCAAACTATTTTAAAAAGCATCTACGATTTGCTGCTGATCCATCTCTTTTTATTATAGTTTTGTTTTACCCCAAACATGAACTTCTTATTATTGAAAACAAAACTCCCTTAGGAGAACCCCCTAGGGTTTTTGTTGTTGTTGTTGTTGTTGTTTTTAATTCATTGTCTTCGATCTAACCGCCACTCCACCCTGGCTTCTCGAATCCACCAGCTCTGAGCTCCACCCCTAGATCTTAGACTATTTGTGTGTGACTACTTGCGAACTCCGACTACTACGCACGCAATGGCCGTTCATGTTCTGTTCGAGTGTATTACATCTAGTCACACAGTTTTTCCCGACAACTTTTGGCACATTTTGTGGTGAATACCGGGAGCGGATTGCACCATCCAGTTCCAATCTAGCCGCTCCACTAGACCTTCCTTTTTCGGCAGACTCTGTCGCCTGTTCACCGCAATTTCAAATTATTCTGCTCTTGGGTTTTATATCATTCATTTAGACTTCAATGTCTGCTTGTGGTGTCTCTCGGAAAATATCATGACATTGCGCATGCGGATAAAAGATCTCCCTCAACTTTAAGCGTGTTTTGAACGTTATAATGTTTCTGAACGAAAACTCTGTTTTAGAGATCATCCAAATAGATTTTTATTTTTAGACTAAAGGCTGTTTCCGCTTTTGGAAAATTTAACGCGGAAAGAAACGGACGAATACTAGAAAAAGGACGTGACTGGGTCTTTCGCTAATATAAACGTGGCTTAATTAATAACCAGAATTTATGTCAAAATATGGTTCACATTCAGTTTAAGAAAAAAGAAAAAAAACGTTTGTTTTAAAGCTACTGGTTCGATCGATATTTTGGTATATTCCTTGGAGGAAAATGTTTCAGAATTTTAATCAACACTTGATTGAGTGATATACAGTGTGTATCAAAATGTCATATCCACCAACTTTCACGGCGTATATTTCAGTACATGTCTGATAAAATATTGTGAATTTTATATCACAAAAAAGAGCTTTTCATGCCCTACTCATTGATATAAAATGTTTGATAAAATATTTGTTTTTCGAAAAGATATTAAAGAAAAACTCAACGATTTGGTTCATTAAATTCTTAAAAGTCAATTTACTCATTTTGGAATAAAGGCCATTTGCAAACACAACTAAAAGCCATTAGGCTTGAACAATTTCCGCATCAGCCCTTGAGAAAATTGCTTCAGGCTAATTTTCAAGATATCTGAATGACTTGTACACTGACTAATAAATTGATACAGTCTGGTATTCATCAAATTACTCCCTTCTTTAATTTATTTAACTTAATCTTGACAGCTTTACAATTAACTATGATGTTTCGGGGCCAGAAAAACAGTTCACCAATATCTTGTGCATGATGTTTATTCATGAAAACTGAAGATTTTTCGAAATTTGGTCCAAATTTGGCCCAAAATGTCCAATTTTAGTCAAGTCTGACAATGTGACTGCCAGAATTGAAATCTGCACCTTTCAAATGTAATCCATGCAAAATTTCATGAAAATTGAAGAACTTTTGAAGTTTGGGCCAAATTTGGCCCAAATTGTCCAATTATAGTCAATTCTGTGACAGAGCTATAAGTGCGGAAATTGAATAAAAAAAATTAAAAATCATCACACAGTAAAAACATTTTATTTGAAAATTTTAAGATTAGTTGTTATGGGAAAAATACGCAAAGCTATACTTAAAACTTTTTAAAGGTTTCATTAGCACAGCAAAAGATAATTACTTCATTAAAAGTTTATTTGCATGTCAGTTAATTGACTTTTAAGAATTTAATGAACCAAATCGTTGAGTTTTCCTTCAATATCTTCTCGAAGAACAAATATTTTCGCAAACACTTTATATTAATGGAGGGAGCATGAAAAGCTCCTTCTTGTGATATAAAATTCGCAATATTTTATCAGACATGTAATGAGAAATACGCCTTGAAAGTTGGTGGATAAGACCATTTTGATACACACTCTAGAATCAAAAAAGCGATTCAATAGAATTAGAAAAGCGATTGCAATCTGATTTTCCTTAGTAACAACAGATGAGTAACAACGTACCCATGGTTACCACATTAAAGGAGAACTAAACTAAAAAAATTACAAGTTCATTTTTTTGCCCTATTTGAAACAGCTTTAAAAATGATGAAAGTCAGTTTTTGAATTTTCAAAAAATCTTTTTTTGTTCTTGAGATATTGCCGTTTAAAGTTTTTTCCCGAAACATGATCTCCATGGCAACGTGACATCACAACGTTCAAGAAGATATTGCTGACATATAAATATGTGAATAACTCAGAATGTTTTAATGATTTATTGTTAGAACATTGCATGTAGAGTGGTAAATAACTGCAGTTGTGAAAACAGCAAAGAAATTTATTGCCACTGTTACCCCGACTCAGTTCCAGCTCTCTGTCAATTTTTGCTGACAAAGCTATAATAACATCATCCAAAACTATTACTATGATGAATTTCACTTTAACTTATGCCCAGTGAAAACTGTCCCATTTTCTAAAATTTCGTTTCCCTTACCTGAGTAGATCTCCATTTGTAGCTTTGTCAGCAAAAAACAGGAAAGGCCTGGAAACAAGCCAGGGTAACTATGGCAACAATTATTTTTAGTGACTTGATACCTGTACGGGTTTGTCACTATACATACAAAATTTAAGCAGTGCATCACTTATATTTCTTGAGTTATTTACATATTTGTATGTCAGCAATTTCTTCTTGAACATTGTGATGTCACGTTGCCATGGAGATCAAGTTTTGAGGAAAAACTTTAAATGACAATATCTCGGGAACGAAAAAAGATTTTTTGAAAATTCAAAAACTGACTTTCATCATTTTTAAAGCTGTTTCAAATAGGGCAAAAAAATGAACTTGTAATTTTTTTAGTTTAGTTCCCCTTTAAGATTCCACATTTTGCAATTGAAAGAGTAGTTTCATAAGAACAAAAGGTTACTTTATTAAAGCGAGTATATTCGCTTTCCGATGAAGGGAGAAAATCAAAAAGAAGGCTATTTTAATCTTTTATTTTGTCAGAACTAGGACTGTAGCAACCTTTTTTAAGTATTTAAACAGAACACAATGGCATAAAATTGTTATAGAAATCTTTTTCCAAGAAAGTAAGCGCTACCAAATTGCGCTTATCTGCAATAACCTCTTTGAAATATTTTGACAATATAATCATATCCATTAATAGGATGTTATGGGAAAAGGATAACAAGCTTCCTTAATGTGGTAACCATGGGTACGTTGTTACTCATCTATTGTTACTAAGGAAAATCAGATTGCAATCGCTTTTCTGTCCATTATTTAAAGGAGAACTGAACTGACTCATTTTCTTGCACTATATGAAACAGCTTTAAAAATGATGAAAGTCAGTTTTTGAATTTTCAAAAAATCAGTTTTTGTTCCTGAGATATTAAGGATTGTTCACCAATGACGTCAACCATTTTTTCGAGATCAGTGTAAACATTTTCATAAGAAACTTAATTAGAAAAATCAAGGTTCTAATAGTTGACGTCATTTGTGAACGGTCAGCGGCATTAGCGCGATGGGTATTAAAATCGTTGTTGTTACATATTTCCCCATAGGGCGAAATATAATGTTAAAACTGGCAGTTTCCTTCATCATCTTCTTCTCCGTTCACTTTTATAGCCGCGGTTCAGTATTAAACTTTGGTCTAACTTAGTAGATAAGAATAGAGGTTAGTCTTAAGTGGTACGTCATGTTTTTTTTTCAGACAGTGCAGTGCAGAGGCAGTGCCAGTGGAAAATGTTTGTTTTCTGCTAGCTTTTACGATCATTCAAGAGATAAAGCATTGAATGATGGAAATAAATGTTTTCAGTTCAGTGCTGTCCTAAAATATTCTGTATATATTTTGAATGAACGTGTGAAAATTAGAAAAAAGGTTATATCAAATGTTTACCGTGTTTTGTTTTTGTTGTTGTGGTAACAACTGTGTTACGATTATTGGTAGTTAATTTCTGGTAACAAGAAAGGATTGAAGCTGTGACTTTAGAGCAAAGGCGAAAGTTCATCATTATTAGCCAGGCTGAAGACTCATTTTTATTTTGTATATATACGTCATGATTTGATAATGTAGAGCCCAAATAATTGAATATATATACATATAATATACACAGCCATTATAATGGAAACCCTTTATGGGAGAACAGTCAGTTTGAACGTTAATTCAAAGAGTATATATAACAAAAGCTGCAAGTAAAAACATGATGTCGTATATACAACAAGAAGTTCAGGAAAAGAATTACGTAACAGTGTTTTAATTCTTAGCAGAGGATAGAGATGAGATTCATAATAAACGCGAAGGAATCTGGTCGAGTGTGCTTCCTGGAAAGTAGGTTAATCTAATAACAGAAACATAATTTACTAATGGATGAATTCCATGATCACATATCTTGTTTTGATACTGTATATATTATATATAATTGCCCCCGCAGCGAGCGTAAGCGAGCGAGGAGGCATAGTAGTTTCACGAGATAGGCGAATGTCAGTTTCCGATTTTGTTCATCATCATCATCTTCATCCTCCAACTTTCGTGTTGACGTTACACGGTGGAATACAATTATTAGCTGACTTTGCTGTTTTTCCGTTTCAAAGCATGGTACTGTAAGTGGGAGAGACAGAATGTTTTTTCGTATCTCTTTCCTAATTTATTATTGTATTATACTATGTTATTTAGGAAGATCGTATGCTAAAATTGCTTGGACATTTTTCGTGTTACTTTTGTGTTGTTTTAGTGAAGTGAACGACAAGGATTTTGAAGCACAGCTTGAAATCTGAAATTTTGCCAACCATACATTTTATTTTTGTATATATATGTTTTAGCTCTAAATATTTCATTCAATAATTTCATTTCATAGAAAATTGAGGCTAGATTTAATCCTGGATCCGACCTTCTCGCACAGTATAAAAAGCGAAAGGTCATAATCTCAAACCCTCTTTATTCGTCTTCTCGCAAAAATCACAACATGGCGGAAACGTAAGTGTTTTGTTAGTTAGGATATCATATTGCAAATCTGCTTATATCTAATTGAATGATAACGACACCGTTATCATATCAATCAAACGAATAGTACAAGATTCACTTGCTATTCCGATTTGATTATTTAACATCAATAATAATGTTGTCACGTCTCTTTCGTAGGGACAGTGATGTACGAACTGGTCTCGAACCAGAACTAGTATCCAATGATAACATCTTGCCGAACCCTGATGAAACAGAGGAGAGGAAGAGACGAGCTAGCCTTTCCGAGCTCAATGAGGAAACGCCACAAAAGATGATGCGTTTTGAATTAAATAATACTGAGGAAAATGACTGGGAACTACCCCAGGGCATGGCAGAGTATGTAAACAAGTACCTTTCGAAACATTTGTCTAACAAAGATATTAAAGAAGGAATACTGGATGCCCATCCAGTTCCAGTAAACATTAAATCATCGAAGGATCTGGATTCCTATATGAAAGAAATATTGACTGAAAATGGAAAATCTATGACAGTGATAAGGCACTGAAAACTGTGTCAGATAAAGTCAGAGACATTTTAGGCCCTCTCTCAGGCTTATAGACAATTTTTGAGGAAGAGCGAGAGGCAATGACTCAGGTTCGCAGAGATGGCAGATCTTTTTGAAAAGTCCATACTTCTGTGGGGACAAGCATTGAACTGCATCAATTATCAACGCAGGATGAACGTTTTGAGTACTCTCTTTGATAGTACTGCCAAAGTCAAGGACATGCTTAAGGAGAAAAGCAAGGTTTGGAATGAGGATGAGAAAGATTTGTTTGGAGAGAAATTCAAAGATGAACTCCAAAAGGACTCAAAGGCAAAAACTAAGACAAAAAGCCTGTTTACTGGTTTAAAAAGACTTGCACCAACCAAGCAACCCTTTCGGCAGGGCCCTCTGTTCAACACGACTCGAAGAAGCAGAGGGCAATTTAACTCTGGGTTCGCAAGAATTGCATTTAACAGAGGTAGGAGATTATTTCATTCCAAACAATTTAGAGTCTCCAGTACTAGGTCTTCTTCCCCTAGAACAGTTTCCAAATGTCCACCCAGCAGTCTTAAACCTGTTTCCAGTGAGTGTGTTCGACATAAACAAGAAACTTGCCGGCAGACTACAGTTTTTTGTGAGGAATTGGGAAATTTTAACACAGGATCAATGGGTGATAGACACAGTAAAAGGGTTCAAGATACCTCTTCTTTCAGTACCACCCACAAAAGGGTTTGCCCCTCAGTTAGTGTCCAAAACAGACGAAATGAGTCTGGTGGACAAGGAGATAGAGGAAATGTTAGTAAAAGGGGCGATAGAGAAAGTGGATCCAATCCCTCAACAATATCTCAGCTCAATTTTTTTGGTACACAAAAAAGATGAGGGATTTCGACCAGTGGTGAATCTCAAATCATTAAACAAGTTCATGCCATACGAACATTTCAAAATGGAAGGACTTCCATTACTGAGAGATCTGCTGCAATCGGGGGATTGGATGTGCAAGCTCGATCTAAAGGACGCTTATTTCACAGTCCCTCTTCATCAAACATCAAGGCGATGGGTCCGTTTTCTGTGGAGGGGGTCCATCTATCAATTCCTTTGCCTTTGTTTTGGGCTAGGCCCTGCACCCAAGATTTTTACAAAGTTACTGAAAGTACCAATAGCTTTACTACGGAGACTGAACATCAGGCTAATAATTTATTTGGACGACATTTTATTGATGTCGACATGTCAGGAACATCTTCGGATGGTCAGAGATACAGTTGTGTTTTTGCTACAAAACGTAGGTTTCATCATAAATGCCAAGAAATCAGTATTCCAACCAACTCAAAAGTTAGTATTTTTGGGAATGGAGGTAGACTCTGTAAGAATGACTCTGAGCTTACCAAAGGAAAAGATAGGCAAAATTCTGGGTCAATGTCAAGAAATTTTGGAAAAACATCAGGTGAAAATAAGGGAAATGTCTCAGTTGATAGGTTTATTAACATCTTCAGCGATGGCGGTGTTGCCGGCACCGTTGCAGTACAGAGTTATGCAGAGACAGCAGATTTTCGAGTTGTCTCAGCAACCACAGGGGTTAGAGGCTATGATAACACTATCAACAGAGGTGAGAGTGGAGCTACAATGGTGGGTACAGAATCTCAGGATTTGCAATGGGAAATGTCTCTTAAGCAAACCCCCTCAAATGGTAATATCATCGGATGCCTCCAAACAGGGGTGGGGAGCAGCCTGTCGGGGGATGTCTACAGGGGGTCCTTGGACTTATCAGGAAAGACAAGAACACATCAATGTTCTGGAATTAAAAGCAGCCAAACTAGCAATTTTAACTTTTTGTCGACAATTCCCAGAAGTGAAGTATGTACATATTCAAATGGACAATGTGGTGGCTCTCTCATACTTAGTGAAAATGGGTGGGACAGGCAACAGAAATTTGTCAAACATAAGCAAAGAATCATGATCATCAGATCATGATTACTGCGGAGTACCTACCAGGGAGATTAAACGTGGAAGCGGACAGGGAATCCCGTTCAGTAGAGGATTCAAGCGAATGGAAACTGTGTCCAGCAGTGTTTCAAAAAGTTTGTCATCTGAGATGGGTACCAGAAATAGATCTCTTTGCCTCACGAATATCTCATCAGGTCCCAAGATACATGTCATGGAAGGTGGATCCTTGCAGCCAGGGAAGGGATGCTTTTCAGGTCAGTTGGACCCATCTACAGGCTTATGTATTTCCTCCTTTTTGCCTAATAGGTCGGGTTCTGCACAAAGTATTAGTAGACCAGGCTACAATTATTTTAATTACACCTGCATGGCAGACTCAAGCCTGGTATCCTCAGGTCTTGTCAATGTCCATAATGGATCCAATTTTATTACCAAAATCCAAAAGCCTGTTAATAAGTCTGAAAGGCTGTCAACACCCTTTACTAGTAAACAACAGTCTACAGTTAGTGGCCTGGACAGTTTCAGGAGTAACTTGGAAGCAAAAGGAATATCAAAACCAGCTGCCGCTCTCATTGCAGCAGCCAAAAGAGGTAGTACATTATCACATTACGAATCGGCCTGGCGCAAGTGGAGTGGCTGGTGTATTGAGAGACAGGTGGATCCCTTTTCATCTTCTTTGAGTCATGTATTAGATTTCCTAGCTAGCATGCATCAGAAAGGGTTAGAGTATAACACTATTGCGGGATATAGGTCTGCTATATCTGCGTATCACAAACCAATAGAGGGTTTCCCTGTTGGAAAACATCCCCAGGTCTCTAATCTCCTGTCAGGGGTCTTTAATCTTCGCCTGACTAAACCTAAGTTCAATTTTGTATGGGATGTAGAGGTGGTAGTTAGGTATCTTGGTTCCTTGGATTCATCCTTACTTTCAGACAAGATGCTTACCCTTAAGCTAACCATGCTTTTAGCTTTAACATCAGCAGCCCGTGCACATGAAATTCGTTATTTGGACATAGATAATCTTAGTAAGCACAAATCGTTTTATATTTTTCAGTTTTCTCAACTAACAAAAACCTGCAAAAGAGGGAATCGAAGACCTCCTCTAAAACTAACTCCTTTTTCAGACAAAACTCTTTGTGTTTGTAGACATATTGATCTTTACATTGCACGGTCAAGTTCTTGGAGAAAAGGGGAGAGTCAGCTACTTCTAAGTTTTATCAAGCCACATAAACCTGTTAGTGCAAGTACAATCGCTAGATGGCTGGTTGAGGTATTAACGCTATCAGGGATTGACACCAATACCTTTACTGGTCATTCTGTCAGGTCAGCGGCTACTTCAAAGGCCAAAGCCGCTGGGGTGCCTACTAAGGAAATCCTTAAGAGGGGAAATTGGACTCGAAGTTCAACGTTCGAAAAGTTTTACTGCAAAGAGATCGATGTCTTTAATGAATTTCAGGAAACAGTCTTAAAATGAGCTTTGAAGAGAGGGTTTGAGATTATGACTTTTCGCTTTTTATACTGTGCGAGAAGGTCGGATCCAGGATTAAATCTAGCCTCAATTTTCTATGAAATGAAATTGAGGATTGTGCAAGAGCGCGAAGCGCTTGAAGTGCAATCCTGATTTTATGAATAGAAAATTAGGCGACGATTTACTCCTGCCCACCCTTTCCCTACCCTTGAGGATCCATTTTTCTTCTAGTATTTCGTTTCTATTTTTAGGTCGTGGTGGTAGTTATCGAGGGTTTAACAGAGGACGAGGAACCAGTACTGCCACTTCCAATACTGTTTCCAGAAATTAAAATATTTTTTCTCTTACGTCATTAGTTATCAAGAAAATATATCAGATATATAAGAATATTGACGTTATTTATTATTGTTTGAAACTTTCCCTAGCGCTTGATTTTTGCTCGAAAAAAAAAAAAAAAAAAATTCCCTTTTGATCAATGTTCTTTGTTTTTCGATTTTGTCTTTCGCTTTTTATACTGTGCGAGAAGGTCGGATCCAGGATTAAATCGTCGCCTAATTTTCTATTCATAAAATCAGGATTGCACTTCAAGCGCTTCGCGCTCTTGCACAATCCTCAAACTTTGTTCAACGCACTAATTTTTGGCAAAGATTTTAATTGGATTTCTGTGCATGCAAGAAAGCTATATTACAAATTGTCTTTCTTTGTGTTTTTCTATTTTCACTGTCCTCCTCGCGTCAAACCTAATCATACTAGTGTGTGATCATGATCAGTAAAAGCTTTTTACATTTTCTTGTTGTTTTTTTTATAAACATTGGCTACTTTTTGTTTTGAATCAAAGTTTAAAACGCAGATTTCTAATGGATTTTTTGCTTTGATTTTTTTTTTAAAAAGTTTGTTTTTTTTCTTTTGGCTCTTACAGAATTTCTTTAACAAATCTTGTTTTGATTATAAAATACGCATCCATGGTTTCAGTTCACACATTTCTTTTGTTTGTAGCAAATACTTTCTGATATTACTTGTTAAGCCTTTATTACACTTTTTGAAAGGTATATTAGCATCAATAAAAAAAAAGTTATCCTAAAGAAAGTTTAACTCAATTACAACGTAAGTGAAAAACCGTGAAGACCATCCGTCAAGGTGTTTTCAAATCTGATCTCCCATTTCGAAATGATCATGCTCACAATTCTTCTTGTTTTTATTGTGTTTAGTTTATACAATGTTAACAAAAGTTTAAATGTATATATTTGTTTCTGTGTAAAGATTTGCAAAATCATTCATCTGAATTTTTTTGAGTTTTCGAACAAAAATTTGTTTTTGTTTCCGTTGTATAGCTTGCAATGTATAGCTTGCTGTGTGTACACATTGGAATGCTTGAGTGCGGGGGCATTTTTTAGCTAAAGCTACATGCTAGTATATGTTTTATTTTGTAAAAATTAGGCCGATGGAAATTTTAAATTAGTCTCACGTCACTTATCTCTTGAAAATGTCATGCTGCACTTTTCATTATTCATTAATTTTGTTCTGGTGCCATACATAGCCGGAGAACACATCAAATACTTTTTGCATTATTGTAATCACCAAGATCCTGCCGGTCGGAGATTCGGTACTAATATAAAATTTTCATCAGCCTTAATATACTGTCAATTTTCCTAATTATGAACAACCTCTTTTTTATTTACCTTCTTATTGCGAACGTATATAAATCAAAACACATTCCAACATAACAGTCTGGAAATTAAAAGCACTACACATCCTGTGTTGCCAGAAAACAAACATCTGCCTTCAGATAATATGTATGGTGATTCGGTGATTGATGTATATTTTCACTACAGTACCGAAATCTGTTTATTCATTTTTTAATTTGGAATTTCGGAAGGCCATTCATCGCATTGACGGTATGTTTAGGAGTTCTTATTCTGAAGAAATAATTTGTAAGAATATATTTTTTTGTATCAGAGACGTTTATTCGGAATACTTGAATTTAGTTTTATAAATTGTCATTCTAAGCCCTTCTTTTTTAAAAAAATAGCTATCTTTTTCCTAGTTTGGAGTGCCACACATTAGAATTGGCTTTAATCAATTTTCTTTTGTTTTTTATGGTACAAGAGATAGGAAACTTGTCAACCTTCTGCATGGAATAAAGATTATATGTTTATTACGATGGCATTGCCGTACATTTTGATGCAGTTGTTCAGTGGCAGATCTAGAGGTATGTCGAAATTTGTGTAGGAGAGCATTAACATAATTTGTGCATTCAATTTATATTACCAATGGGATTATTTAAAGGCTTTTCTTTTATGGTTAGATTGCTAACACTCTCCTACACAAATTTCGACATACCTCTAGATCCGTCACTGGTTGTTAATATTCTGTAAAAAACTATTCAGTTAAGGCGAAATATTAGTCGCATATACCTTATCGGCCCTTTTTACGCCGGCCCTAATTCCACCACCCCAACATTTTGCCTTAACGCCACTTAGGGCCGTTATTTACGCCTCAAAAGTAACAAAGAAAAAATAAAATTTTAAGCACTATTTTTCACTTTTTCTGTTCAAATTCTGTTCATATTACCAAAGCAGTGTCACCGAATCAATTAATTTAGCGAATCTTTGTGAAAATCCTTTCCAAGAAATCGATCTTGTTGTTGAAAAAACTTCTTAAATCAAAAGCTATTATGTTCTTCAAAGTTTATATTTAGTTTATATTTTTTCATAAAACCTTAGGGAGAGAAGATTTGGCGCTAACTCGATTTCACGAGTTTAATAAAAATCGATTGTTGGCCGTTGCAAATTCATAGACTGTTTTATGAAACTCGAGAAATTCTCCTGCAAATATGTTTTCTCCTAAGGTAATATTTGTTCTATACAAAGATCTTGCAAAGGTTTAACGAACTATCGAGAAAAAAATCTTCAAACCTGCATATTACTGTCAGGCTTTTTACTTCAAAAGCCTCTGAAGTCAAATTCTATAAAACCCATAATGAAATATATTAGAATTAAGACCTGTAAAATCTAAATTTCAACTTTAAAAAATAACGCCGATTTTTTGAGAAATTTCCATTTTTTTGGCCCTTTTTACGCCGGCCCTTTTAACGCCGCGCACCAAAATTAACGCCACATTAGGGCCGATAAGGTAGGTCATATAGTTTTTAGCAATATCCATAGCAATTTTTCAGTAACTTTTTAACTCCTCAGCAAGAATTGTAAGTGAAACCTTATCATTTGACCATCTTCAGTTTATAATAAGTTCAAAATAAGTTCTTCTTCTGGTTATCAAATTCAATTCCACCCTGATTAGTAAGGACAACATTTTTATCTGAGTATCAGGCTGACTTGTCAATAATGTTTATTTTGCTGGTAATTGTATCATTGTAATTGTATAGCGAAATGATACATATTTTCTTATGGTTATCGATGTACACACAGTAATTCTTAAAACGGCAGTTTTGGGGAAATATATAGTCGCATTTTTGCGAATCTTGTTTTTGTTTTCGGAAAGTTTCAGCCTTCTCCCTAATATTTTTTTATCTACTTAACAATTCACTTGTTGCTATGTTAATTTAACATAAAATATAATTTTTTGCGTCAATGTTGGCGTTCTCCATTAGCTTAAGCTGACGGTCTATATTAATAACCGATTCACTGTTTATCTGTCTGTTTGTCTGTTACGCAAAATGATAGATGTAAGCTGTGAAAGAGATCGAGGATCTGCAACGGAGGGATCGCGGAGAGCTTAAGTAGATTAGAATGTATAAATGTAAAAGTTTCAACCAAAAGAATGATAACGACGGCAAGAATTTGTTATACTTTTAACTGAAATATATGCAAATGAGTAATATAAGCTAATTTCTAAATTCATACTTCTGCAATAAAGCATTTATAACCCCCGTTCAATGTCATGGTAACAAATGGAACTGAAAAGTTAAACTTTAAACCAATCATTTGGTTTTCTTCCCAGGAAAAGAAAGTTGAAATAAACGATCATTTTGTCTGCCTGAAGACAACAAAGAGAAGTTATGTTTACTGAAAAAACACACCAGGCCTGTATTAGATATTCATTGTCCTGTATTGTCCATTTGATTTTTTTCTCAACAAGATATGAATTCTGATCATGACTATACAATCCCTCAAAGATTTGTCTTCCCTAGATCACAATTTGATAGAGATATTGTTGATGCACGGCAACATTAACATGATGAGAGGCAACAACAATCTCCTCAACAACGTTTTCGAATTAGAAATGCTGAACGACAAAAGAGATACCGTTCAAATATCTCAATTAAGAAGGGAGAGGAATGCACAAAATCAAAGACGGGCTAATCAGCAACCTGAACAAGCTGTTTCTGGACTTGAAGTACAAGCTCATTGACAGCAGTCGCTTAGTGATAATGAGCATCCTGAACAAGCTGCTGCTCGACCTGCAGCTGAGTCACAAAAACACCACCACCACCAACAACAACAACAACAACAACAACAAAAACACCAACATATTATTAGAATCAATGAACGAACTGAGCAAGCCGCACAAATGGAATAGTAACACTTCCAAATTTGTTAGATTATCCACCTAAGTTACGAAATCTCTCACCCGATGACTCTACTCTGGGTAAACATTCTCTATATCACAAAGAAGCCGCAACAACTTTTGTAGGTAACGATGGTGCACAGCAGAAGTATTGTAGTTTATCCAGGAGATCAGCCCTTGCGTAATATTCCTTATACACCTAAAAACATTGACTCCATGATGTATCCAATGATTTTTCCTAGAGCTGATCCTCGATGGAGTCCAAACATGAATCACGTACAACAACATGCAACTAAAAGGCGGAATAAAATTACTTTAATGGGAGAAACTTTTGCGAGAGAAACTTTCGCGAATTTCGCGAATTTTGGACATTTTCGCGAAAGTAAATCCCAAAATATTTTTGATTTCGACCACACGCGAAAATAAATCCCATAAAAATTTACAAAAAGTGGCATTCGCGAAAATAAATCCCGCAAAGATTTTTTCAAAAATTCAAAAATTTCAAAATGTTTACAAAACAAGTTTTTGACTGTATCCGACGACGAGGTTGAAAACTGATAAAAACACGTCTTGAACTAAAAGAATACACGTATTTCACAGAATTCGTGCTGTCTTTGAACCGATTGAAGTGACAAAAAGTGTTACAGTGAGGTTTATTTGAAATTTCATGCGTGTAAAATAAAGAGAAACATTGAACTAATTCAAGCTTAACAAAATTTGTTTCTTAATCATCTATATTTATAATTGTTATTTTCTTCGAAGCATCAGGCATTTTGGTTTTTGAAGACCCTGATGATGGTTTCGATGGTTGTCGAAACATGTCTCGGATGTGTAGTGTTTTGCTTTTTTCCAGAATTTGGGAATTTTCCTTGGGAATTTCAGTTTTCTCATTCGCACCACCTTGAAGTGAAATCTCATTACCAAAAATAGAGCCAAGGAATTGCGGATTTTCATTTGATCTCTTTGACGAGTTACATGATGATGAATAAAGTAGTTTATTATATATTTCCCCATAGGGCGAAATATATGTTAAAACCGGCATTTTCCTTCTTCATCATCTTCTCCGTTCACTTTTATAGTCGCGGTTCGGTATTGAATTTTCACCTAGCCAAAGTAGATAAGAACAGAGGCTAGCCTACAGCACGCCATTTTTTTCAGTCAGTGCAGAGCAGATGAACAGTGGAAGATTTTTGTTTTTTTTCTGCTAGCTTTTAAAATGATTCAATAATAGATGAAACGTTAAATCATGGAAATGGATCGTTTTAGTTCAGTGTTGTCTTAAAAAGCTTTGTAAAAACTTTTGAATGAACGTGTAAAAACCAGAAAAAATTGATGTAATGATGATGATGTTTTGTTTTTGTTGACAACAAACAATGTTATGGTGACTGGTTATTAAATGCTTGGAGCAGTAAACCATTGAAGCTGTGATTTCAGTGAAAGGGTGAAAATTCACTATTAAAAGCCACGCTGAAGATTTATTTTTATGTTGCATCCTGGATAAATGTGGCCCAAACTGAACAACACTGAAAAAGCACATGATGTATACAGCCATTAAAGGAAATCCTTTTTATATGGAGCACATCCAGTTCAATCAGTTTCTTTGATTCATAGATTACATCACAAAAACTGCAAGTACAAACGTGACTGGTTATTAAATGCTTGGAACAGTAAACCATCGAAGCTGTGGTTTCAGTGCAAGGTGAAAATTCATTATCAATAGCCAGGCTGAAGATTTATTTTAATTTTACATCCTGATATAATGTAGCCCAACTGAACTGAAAGCACGATGCACCAGCCACAATAAAGGAAACCCTTTTCATGTGGAGAACAACCAGTGTGTTAATTCAAAAAGTACATACAAGAGCAGCAAGTAATAAGAAGCAAAATAAGAAGTCAGAAACTAATTGCGTATAATATTTTAAAACACAGGATTGAGACACATAATAACTTGACAGAATCTGGTCGAGTGTGCTTCCTTGGATAGTCATTTAATCCAACAACAGAAACGTAGTTTGCTATGGATGAATTCCATGGTCACGTATACTGTTTTGATACTGTATATATTGTATATTTTATTTTGCAAAATTTAATATACTGTCAATTTTCCTGTACGAACAACGAACGTAAATCAAAACACAATACAAATGACAGTCTGTAAATTAAATCAAGCTGGAACACGAACTTCTACTTTGAGCTATGTATATAGTGATTTGGTTATGGATACCTTAAAGGTATTAAATTTCGCGGGTAGAAAATTTCGTGATTTTCGCGGTTTTGGGTAAAAATCGCGAAATTAAGTACCCGCGAAAAAATGTCCGAAACCAAAAATCGCGAAATTACATACCCGCGAAATTTTCTACCCGAAATTTTAAATTCGCCAAATTTTGCATTCGAAAATTTTTCTTAGCTTTTCCCATGCATTCTTAGCAGAACTAATGCATTCTTGTGAAGGGGAGAGTAAAATAAACAAGTTAATTCAAGTTTTTTACTGTTTCAGTCTATTTCTGCTGTTTGTTATTGTTTTAGTTTCCCTTTATCGAAAAAAAACACGAATTAGAATACCCTGAAAATTTTCGTAAAACCGAAAATCGCGAAATTAAATACCCGCGAAAAATTTCCAAAGCCGAAAATCGCGAAATTAAATACCCGCGAAAAGTAAAAATTTTGCAAACGCGAAATTAAGTACCCACGAAATTTAATACCTTTAAGGTATGTATTTTCACCACCAAAGTTTTTTTTTCCATTTGGGATTTATATATGGTCATTTTTAGCACAAAATAAACAATGAGGTGAACATATTTTTTTGAAGAGAGATGTTTATTCTGAATATATACTTGAACTATTCTGTCCTAATTTGAAATGTTACACGTAATATTTGTTACTCAGAGATTTTGATTGCTTTTGATAGTTATTTGCTTACCGTATTCTCTGTAATAAGTGCGGCGCTTACAATTTTTTTTTGGAAATTAGGGGGGGGGGGGGGGGGGGGGGGGGGCACTTATTAGAGAGGGGTGCTAACTGGAGAGGGGCGCTAGTTAGAGAGAATACGGCATATATGACTACCCAAAAGTATACCGTGGTATCTTTTATTTTCTTCTTTTGTACAGAAAACCTGTATACAAATTTGATTGTATAATGTTTGTAAGATAGTTTTGTCCGAGTTACAAAAGGCAAGTGTTCTGTTAAGGAGAAATATTAGTCGCATTTAGGTCTTATAATTTTTAGCTACGTGTCCATAGTAACTTCTCAGTCACTTTTTAACTCCACGGCAAAAAATTTTAAGAGAAACCTTATCATTTGACCGTGAACAACTTCATTTCATAATAAGTTCAAAGTAAGTTTTTCTGTGGTATTAAATTCAATCTTAGTATCAGGTTGATGGTAGTTATACTGTACCTATTTAATGATACATTTTTTCTCATGGTTATCAATGTACACATAATAATTGATAAAATGTTTGCAACTTTGGGGAAATATATAGTCGCATTTTTGCGAATCTTGTATAGTTGTTCAAAAGAAAAATATCTATCATAATCATTGATTTTTTTCTGTTTGGTCGTAGGTTTATCGTTAATTCAACTTTAACTTCAAAGCCTTGTGAAATTCTGAGGTTAAAACGTAAGAAAAAGTGATAAAAGTTACTCTCTCAAAATGTATTTTTGGCTAAGTTTAAGGAAATTTTCAGGCAATTCGCGAAAGTTTATCTCGCAAAAATTTCCCAAAATCCACATTCGCGAAAATAAATCCCGCGAAAATGTTTAAAATGTGGCATTCGCGAAAGTAAATCCCATAAATTTCGCGAGTTTTTGACCTCGCGAAAGTTTCTCCCGCGAAGGTTTCTCCCATTAAAGTAAACAATTGGAGTATTATATCTATCGTATTGCCATTAAGGAGTGAATATTCTGTTTTGCATTTAGCTGGAAAACTATTTCAACAGGTCGTTCTTGACAGCTATGTCAAAGTAGAGGGAGTGAGACTCGAACATTTACGGACAGATATCTGCACAGGCTTGATGGTTTATTTTGATGAAGCTGCTCATGAACGAAATTTTCGTGCTGCTGGTAATATTGTTGTATTGACATCTACCGTTAAGCTCATTGGCTTATACGTGGTAATTTACTAAATTTTCACTATTTCATTCATATAGAAGAAAACCTCTTATTCCAAATGAACTTCCCAAACTATCAATAGGTGACACTGAGACACGGTCACAAAATTTTTTGGTGTGTTAGTTAATGAAAATTTAAATTGGTCAGACCACATTCAATATATCAACTCTAAAGTTGATTTTAAGTAATATCTTTCTACTTTTTGCGAAGTAAAAACAAGACTGACGTCTAAAAAATATTGAATTCATCTCCATTGTTTTTTGTTATCCTTAACCGCTTTCCCAATAAAGCAACATGCATATTTGAAAACTTTCACAAGAGAATTTGAAAACTATCAAAGGTTTCTTTGGTAATTCGGTCTATAAAATGACCCTTCACTACTCGTACTATTTCGAAAAGAGTAGATATATATAGTTGAAATTGAATGTTTTCTGAAATTGCACCAGTCGATTTGGCATAAACAATCCAAGTTCTTGAGAATTTCAAGCTATTTTTGGAAACTGGAGTGAATTGCTGACAGTTTTGAAGGAACAAAATTGCAGAATAAAGAGATGAGCTTGCTAAACAAAGTTTGATCTCTAATTTCTTTTAAAAAACTTAAAGAAAAGACATTATATAATATTTGATTATTTTCCTATTCTTCCGTGACCAGGAACCTCAGAAAATAAATGCTAATGAACTGTTTTAAAATATAACTGAAGGAGTTTTCTCAGTATGCTGATGTCAGCATGTAGGGGTTTCCTAAGAGCAATAAGAAATAGGTCTGGAAAGACACAAACATCAAAATAACAAACAAACAGATGGTTGACTCTTTGGCGAAGATTCCCTGCTAGAATACTGCTCACTTTAGTTTCTCACGACTGCTAGAATACTGCTCACTTTAGTTTCTCACGACTGCTAGAATACTGCTCACTTTAGTTTCTCACGACTGCGATAATCAGTATGTTGAGTTGACAGGATTCAAACAATAGACTTCACAGTGTAAACCTTGTGAAATGTGACTGGATTAGTGAGATTAACGTTTTTAGCCTCATTTGTTCATATACTTTTATAAGTGTTTTCACCGTAATACTGTTGTGTCTGAATCCTGTCACCTAAGCATACTCAATAGTTCATTATCATTAAGTTTTGAATGCACAGTTGCATATCAGATCGACGGGACCGACAATATGTTGTATAATTTGACCAACATAGAAAAAGTTTCTGTAACTTAAACACTCTCTGTAGTTCAAACGATTTTTCGATTCCTCTCAGCCACCTACAAATAAGTCCACTATATTTCCGAACGAACTTTTAATGAATGATTAAGCTCCTTTTATCCCATTTAAAATATTATCTTCTAAATATGGAACACATAATTATGGTAATATTTCTAAATTATTGATCACAAGCTATGCCAGTCAGTGAATTGTAAAATCTAAACACCACGAAGGAGAGACGTACTTCCGGTAAACACCACATAGGAGAGACGAACTTTCGTATTGAGGAAAAAAATCAAATCTGACTATGACGTAATTATGTACATCACAGTTGAAAATAACATAAACACAAAGAGACGTGTGCATCTCCAAAAGCTTCACAGAAGACAAAGTATAGCAAATAGAAAACGAAAACAAAAAAATGGGAGTGATGTAACTATCTCACGAAATACATGTGACAGCATGAAAAGACATTATTAAATAACTTAAAAATTCCATAATAATATTTTAGCACTAAAACGAGGTCGCACTAAAACGAGGTCTTCTTTCATCCCATCACAACACAAATACTGGAGATAAACAGGTAGCTAATAGAGATAATATTTGGCACATTTATCATAGGGAAAAAAATTGCCGACTTATCATATTATGGAGATAAAAATAGCTGAGTAGAACTCCAGTAACTTGATGTATTTTACTTGAGTGTTGTAATGAATGAATGAACGACTTCTAAATTAATTAATATGATTGATTTCGGTTATGTAGATGGAAAAGCACAAAGTAAAATTCGAAAGTTTCTTGTGCGCATGTCAGTAAGTGTTGAATATAACAAAGAACGATGCGTCACCACACAGTATGTCACTTCGTGGTACGCACCAACGCGTCGATAAAACAAGAAAGATCTTATCTGAATTCAATAGGAAATTTACAACAATGAACCTGCAATAATCAAATTTCCTCCCAAAAGTGCGCTGAGAATAACGGAGATAAACATTACTCAGATGAAACACATTCATCCTAAATGTCATAGATACTAGTATTGACGCTATTGTCGGCATTTTCAGACGGAATTTCATTCGATGATGGAGCTTCCGACGTGTCTTTATTTACGGTAGACGTGTCGTCTGCTTGATCAGTCGCAATATTTGCGATAGAATCGTCACTTTTTGTTGGAGAGGTTAAAGAAGGCATGGGCGGTAATAATATTGGCACAGGGTGTGTGGCGTTACGCTCGTCATGTATGGCATGAGCACTGCCGGGCGGACTTATACACGGCAAAGGTGCGTGAAGTTTTACATTTAATTGGGGAGGATCTTCAGCTATCAGTAATGGACTTTCAGCGCGGATAGCACTTGGTATCACAGGTGCCTTTTCTGGTGTGCCAGGCAAATTGGTTTGAGCTGCAACTTCTGTTGATGTTGTTTGAGGATTGACGTTCGTACCAGATGTAGGGTGAGGTTTGACTTGAGCTAAAGAGATTAAAGACAATAGCATTACAAATACTTTCAGTCATTATGATAACAATGTGATGGTAACGACATCATGTTACGATGGTAACGACATCATGTTACGATGGTAACGACATCATGTTATGATGGTAACGACATCATGTTATGATGGTAACGACATCATGTTATGATGGTAACGACATCATGTTATGATGGTAACGTTATAATAATGACGGCTCCCCAATACGCTTCAAATGAGATTGGGCAACACTGTTGAAATTCCCATGAGAACTTTCCATATGGAAAAAATACCTTTTGACATAAAATGTTTAGTTCAGGTAAACAAAGTGTCCGTGGCCTAACTCACCAGTGGTAAGCAACAGACGTTAAAAGAACAAGTGAAGAGTGCAAAATTCAGAGGGTTTTCAAGGGAGAAATTATTATTCACACCAACCTGTTGCCAGTTCTTCTGCAGTATGTATCGTCATCGCACTGGGCGGATTAGGATCAGGTGGCGAAGTAACCCTTCTGGAGACTGGGGACTGAGTTGCTTCGAGTTCTTCACGAAAATTAGGAAGAAAACAATCAATTCGTTCCCAGGTTACCTAAAGAAAATAAAAGGATTCCGAAACGTATGCAAACTATGAGAAGTTGACGGGGAAATCAAGTTTAGTAAGTGTGTCCAGCTGTTTTGAATAAGAATCTATGCATCCAACCATTGATGGATTCCAGCCACTTCATATCGTAAATCGAACATGAAATGAGACGATAAAACGTTCGATTTATGGAGAGTTCGAACTAAGGAGGTTCAGTTACAAGGAAATGGTAAGTGAAAGAAATAAGTACAAATTACAATAGTACAAATTATAGAGATTTAGCTGTATAATTGAAGGTCAGGAAGAACGGAATGAAGGTCGGGAAGAGCATTCCTTTAACAAACACCGCGGCTTCCATTTAACTTCTCATATCAGATGTGCAGCTTCTATTTCCTTATCAAAATATCCATTGCATTCGAGTTTGCATGAAACTTGAAGCATTCCTTATTGTTTTTTTTCTTTTACTCTGAGACGATGCAGTAAACGCAGACTCTATTCTAGAAATATCTCTAACTTTAAAAGAAGCGTGAAAGAAACATCAAAAATAGAAAAGATAAAAAGCAACAATCTACAGACCAGAACAGAGAAGCAACAATCTACAGACCTGCCACAATGCTGAATACTGGCGGCAGTTGGAATCAGCTTTCAAGTGTTGCGGTTGCGCTCCGCCGTCAGCCATCTGGTTTTCATGGTGATGTTCAAAAATGCCGGCAGTCGACATGACTAACAACATATTCTTTAATGACTCGGGTATAGCTTCGAACTAGCGAGACGAGAAAAAGATACCGACATTAATTTTGGATATAAATGCACTCATATAGTGAATTGTTGTAATATCATGAAGTTTCTATAGAAGAACCTGGAAGAACCCGAATCTCGCTTGCTCAAAACAATTTGTAAGGTTATTATCATTATAAGTAAGGCAACCAAGTAAACGTGATGGAGAAAGTAAAGACTGAAAAGGTAATTTGACCACCTTCCTTGGCCTCACTCACCAGCAAATCGCTATCATCAGCATGCATGTACTTATCCATAAAATCTAAAATTGTCATCCAGAGAGCCGTAAACGTCGATAGCCCAATCAACGTATTCAAGTGTTGCAAAAAAGCCTGGGAAGAAACATGATAAATTACAGTCACAATGAATTCGCCACGATGTTAAAACAACTTCGGTTCCAGTTTCCTCTTGACCATACCTTACAAAGGAGAGTTGCCGCTCTTGTACGAGTTTCTTCCAGACCTACTGGATCATCGTCTGCGGAGACATCAAGCAGGCTTGCTAGCATGGGAAATAACACCTATAATAAACAAACACTTTCACATCTCCATTGTTCACATCTCCACCCATCACAAACTATGAGGGGTGGATTGTTCACATTCCCACCCATCACAAACTATGAGGGGTGGATTGTTTTTCCACTCTCTCATCAACAAAGTTGTAGAAGGGCAAAATCAGACACTTTATGACGTCACAAAAACTGTTGAATTTCTCATATGTTGTAACTACTACAGAATAAGTGGTTGTTTTAGATCAGAAATACTTACTTGGTTGAAACAATTTTCCCATTCGGTTGCCGTTAAAAACTGCAGATCTTCAGCAAGCATTGCCCTTTGTAAAATGGTCAGCGCGGACATGCGAATCTCTCTTCTTCTGTCACATCCGAAACGAGCGATTCCTTGTAACAACGGACACCAACATTTCACCCACAGTAAAGACATTTCACAATCGTGATCCCCTATTAAAGAAAAAGTTTTTTTTAAAGAAAAAGGTTTTTTTTAAACTTTGCAACATTGAACACCGAAGTGAGCATCTTCAACCGCATGATCATCACGTGACCGATAGTATTTTCCAGTGTTTTGTCAGTCTTATACCAGTGGGTCAAATCTTCAAAAAAGGCACTGCGACGAAGAGCATTTTTATTGAAATTGTGTATATATTTCAATAGAAATGCACTCATTCGCAGAAATTTCTTAACACTTGTGGCCGCTGGGATAGAACAAGCACCGCATGTCCTTAATGCAAAATTTATGTATCATGGTGACCACAGTTTTTTTCATTCCATTTTCCAGGACTTTCCAGGACAAATAAGCAAAACAAAGATATTTCCAGAATTTTCCAGGACCTTTTGATAGCTTGCCTCATGCGTTTTAAACGTAGCACAATAAAAAAATTGCGAAAAATATGATCAACGAGAAAAAATATATTAACAAAATCTAACTCTTAAAATATAAATTAAAAGATTGGCATAAACAAATAAAAACATTAACCATTGATTATAAGGCTATATACCATTGAGCTAACCATAAAAATAAACATGTACAAAAAAATTCTAGATGAATTATTTTGAAAATTCCAGGATTTTCCAGGACATTTTTCAAAAAATCTTAAAATTCCAGGACTTTCCAGGATTTTCCAGAATGTGGTCACCATGTGTACGCTGTTTGGGCCAGTACCTGCAAGGTTGAGTTGTCGTGGTATTTCAGACCGTTTTAAGAAGTTAATTTGCTGATGTTACTAGGAAGGGTATGAAGTTACGAGCACAGTTGCTGATGTTACTAGGAAGGGTATGAAGTTACGAGCACAGTTGCTGATGTTACTAGGAAGGGTATGATGCATATCGAGCAAGTTTTATGACATTTCTTTATCTTATAATTTAAAAGACAATATAACTTATTGCAGGAATTATAATGCTGTTAACCCATCAGAATGTTGACAATAGACAGGACCTAACATCAGGGCAGCGTCCGGCAGAAGGAAAAATAGCGCATTACTAACATTCAAAGGGCACTTTTTTTAAGGAAAAGGGCAACCTGAGTTTTATTTCGGTGGGTTAAACCTGTGACTCCCCTATACAAGAGTGATTTTTGACGTTTTTAAAGCAAAATAAATTTTCAAAAAAAACCCAAACAAAATAGAGGGCAACGTCCGATTAACGGATGCTGTCAGCCTTGATTAGACCCTGATAGACATCAAAGAGTTTAGAAAAGTGAACTATGATTTTACTCTTGATAACATTTCACAACAGAGCAATGATATACTCTCACCTCTGAACGTGCTAGGTAGCTGATCAATGCTGTCTTTACTGCTCCAGCGCGCTTTGATTTCCGCTTTCTGCTTTTCAGAGAATTCTTCCCAGGTCATATTACCAAGGATTTTCGATGCATTCGTGTGGAGTGCGTACATGAGATCGAGCAGCTGTAACGAGATGGCGTCGTATATGTTGCCGGTATTTTCGTGAAATTCAGTGTCATCTTCACTACGCGGCGAATCATATTTATTTCCTTTCTTGTTGCTACCAGAAGGAGATGTGCCACGCCTCCTCTTGACGCGTTTCTCCGCAACTGGCCTCTTATCCAATTCAATTTGGTTGACGACAGTATCTTCAAGACGATACCTAAGGCCGCCGTCACTGCTCGCCACGCCGAACAACAGCACGGCATAAATGCACTGAAATATATTGAAGTCCTTGACGTGCGCCATATCGCGAACGATGAAGCCGACAGACGAAGACGCTTTTATGAAAACTTTACAATCGTGTTTGTTTAACTTCTCCTTGAACGTCAGATCGTATTGGTTGACGGGAATGTCGTCGTCGTCGTTCTTATTTATCAGCAGCCATTGTTCGCCGACGACGTTATTCGGATTAATTTCATTGGCTGTTGTGTAACCTAGTCAGTTTGGAATTAAAAAGTAAAAACGTGGTCAGATATCACAAAGTAACTCTTATCTACGTAAGAAGCAAGAAAAGACATTGCACTTAAACGACTGACAGAAGAAATCACCAGCGAAAGGGAATTCCTAAGACATATCTAGAAAGTTATAATACTGTTTTATAGCGTAAATTTGCAGTCACCTACCTCTATCAATATTCTCACCACTAGCTTCAAAAGTCTCTCCAGTCTCATTATCAATCTTTTCTTCCGTGTTCATCGAGTACAGATCTCCAGAAATTAAAGTCAAGCATGGTCCTGGTTTTACTATAGGAGGACTTGCGCCCGCGCCAACCACTTGAAGAAGAGTTAGAATGGTGATCCAATCCCGCGAATAGTGAATGTTAGACGCGTTTGTACGAACAAGTTCGTGTAAACCGTACGATATTTGTTTGGAACAGCTGAGTAATACTTGTGGGTGCATCATAAGAAGGATCCGTAGAGTGATGAGCACTTGAGCAGAGATGTCGTCACGACGGATTAGACGTACGGCAAGTCGTAACAAACCAACGACGGCACGTTCCACAAGAAAACTGAGATTGAAGCGAATACAATATTATATAAATTATATGTCTTTGTTACAGTGTGAAACTCGGAAATTCTATTTTTCAAGTTCACTCACTGACCTGTATTTAGGAGCACTGATAATTATATTCGACAAGTGATCACGTAATGATTGCCATAGCAACGATATTCTATCCCTGTAAACAACAACCATATTTTCAAAACCTTTCTAGAAACCATGAAAACCTTTCTAGAAACCATGAAAACCTTTCTAGAAACTATGAAAACCTTTCTGGAAACCATGAAAACCTTTCTAGAAACAATGAAAACATCGAAGACTTCATTTATATTCTTCATTCTTCTTTGACATATTTTGAAGCGCCACTTTGATACAAATCCTAAACAAATTACTCGCCTGTTTTGAAGCGCTACTTTGATCAAAAACTCAAGAAAAAATACAGCCGCATCTCCATCGTAGGGCACGTCTGTTGATTCGTAAGAGTGCTCCGGCTTAGACGCGATAATCAATGACTAAAAATAAAAGATCGAAAATTCCCCCAAACGTTTTCAATAAAGTTGAAATTGTGAATCCCTGTGGAGGAGATACAGGAGAAAATTGTGAAGGAGAACATCAAAGAAATTTTACCCAGTTCGTTGCAATGAGAATGCTTTAATGACAAAAAAATAATTTGCGCGAGAATGAAATTTGCAACAACTTAAGGTGAAACGTTTTACATATTTTTACAACATAGCCTGATGATGACAATACTGTCGAAAAGCTTTGCTTAAATTTCTTGTTTTTCTTGTGTCTTGTTTTTGTTGAAGTAATCTTAACATTGTAACAAATTCGAGAATTTTTACCTTGACTAACTCTTGTAATGATTCAGGCCTGAGGAATTTACTCTCTGTGATGATTCCCTCTGGGTGACATTCCTACCAAACATAAAAAGAAGCAATTACATCAAAAGTACTTCATAAACTATATTCAATTGTGGATAGGTTGATTTCCACAAAAATAGACCTGTTCAGAAATCGTCTCACAGCAGACAACACCTCAGAAGTTCTTTATCTGCTGAAGTACTCAACAATGATATAAATACAGTGCGAAAGTAATGATTTTAACATTGGTATGATTGAAGAAAGTGATTTCGAAAAGTTCACTAAACCAACATTTTAAAAGATAAGCAAACCTTAATACAGCTTAGAGCAACATCATGTGCTTGCTGGTCCTCTGCATTGAGGCTCGTTGTAGTAGAAGGATCTGACGAACCATAGAATGAAAAGAAAGCTGCAAGCATACCAGCATTTTCTTGTCTAAACAAAAACAAAAAAAGGTTTTGAAATTCATATGAAAGATCTGTGAAATTCAACTCCACATGTATTTTCAACAGTGCACAATGAACGTTTCACATGGGCAAGTTGGAACTAGAAACGTAGAAAATATTCAGCAACTATTCGGTCATTACTTTGGAACAGGCTTCTCGTCTTCTTTAACCAAACTGATCTTGCCACTAACAAAGTCTTCTACCTGAAATTCGTCAAGACAAATGTTTTGTTTTCAAATGTACTTGGCATATAATAAGAATACTGATCATATCAAATGTTGTTTTACCTCTGTGAGTACAGGGGGTAACATTTTTCCCTTCAACAACTGTAACATACACACAAGCAGATTTTGCCAGCCTTCTCTCAATATGTCACCTTGTTTGTGAGCAAGTGAGAATACTGTACGAGCACTTAGCTGAGATTTGATGTTACCACCAAAGTTCACTGGCAAATTATCACTTGGCTAAAAGTAAATGAATCAGCAAAACAATATAGTCATGTTTTCTTTTCAATTTTAATAGAACTGTAATCACTGAGAACATCCATTGGTACTACGGAAGGTGCAATTACGGTTCTAATACTCAACTAGACGAGAGCTATGTTAATTGATTAAGGTGTTGGACTTCAACCTCCAGGTGGGAAGCAACCTATCACTAACCCACCGCAATAATCATAAAATGCACAATTACAAAAAGAATTCCATAAACTCTCAACAACTCAAGGAGATCAACGAATACACATTAACAAATTTTAACAAAATGTTTGTTGGAGTCATTTTTCACATTTTCTCAATCAAATCAGGTTTTTGCTTTTAAAGATGTCTTCGGAATTTTGGTGTAAGAAATTTTCGGTATTTTGTTAAGATTAAGAATTTTGTATAGAAGAGTTTAACTGTTGTATGTATTATAACACACTGACATCCAAGGATTCCAATAATAACAACAAAACCGGTGCTATTTAATCGAATGGTTAACAAGTATACCTGTCCTGTCACCAGCAAACTAGTGAATTTGCATAACGATATGAGCAGGTTATCAAACACTTCTGACAAATTATAATGAGCGGAAATGGATGCACATTTCCTATAAGGAAAAATATTAATATGTTGGAAATTTGGCTAAGTTTACTCATGTACTTAATAAAACAAGAAACTTATATCTTAGATAAAAAGACTTGCCAATGTTGTGCATTCACACCTATTTGAAACAGTGTACACACCCTCTTAACTATCCAAGTGGGCGAAATCCTCAAAAGGTCAATGTGACACAGAAAATTGTATGTATTTCTATAGAAATGCACTCCTTTGCAGAGATTTTTAACAAACGCGCAGATGTACCAGGTAACAGGTAACACTGCCAACAACTGATTGGTGTTATCTTCTCTAATATTATTTTGTTTACCTTCCACTTTGGCTTACCATTACCTGATTGTATTATTCACTAAGTAGTGAACAGAAAGAACGTAATAAAAGATATTTTAATAAACCCTAACCCCCTTGGAAACATTCCATAACAAAACATTCTCACTTTCAATGATGAAATAGTCAAAATTACAGAATAATTAACAATCAGAGATAATAGAAACCCTTCTTAATCTTACTTAAATCCTTGGATTGTCTTTTGAATAATTCCTTTATCAGCACCATGGTCATAAACGTAAGACAAAGCAGCAACAGTTGGTCCCCAAAGCACCAGGAATAACTGCTCGTCATACATAGAAGAACTGACAGGTATGAATAAAGATGTTGGACCACTAGATTTTCTCATCAGCACCTAAAGAAATGCTTTCTTTTGAGTTGTCATTATAAACAAACACACATTGTAAAACGTTTCATTTAACAGGAACCTCTGGTTGATTGACTACACAGGGGAATAACATGGGTGATCGTGTTCACTTCCCAAATTGAAATAAACATGAATTTTTATGAATATTCGTACATACCTTCCATTCATAAGCATCTTTAACTTTACCAGTTCTTTCCGAAGGCATAACAATCTCATTTGTTCTACCAAAAGAATTTTTAAGTAAAAAATAGCAAATGTGGCCAACAAGAGTTTTAAATAATATGCAGAGAACAACAGCAGCACAAAGACATCTTACCTGATGTTTTCATAGATTTCTTCCAAAAGGGTGGCAGGAAAATCTTCACCACCGTTTGTCTGTCGAAGATTTTTTTTAAATTCCTGGAAAAGTTTCATCATAAACAATCACAATGCAACTAGATTATAATTTTTACCAAGTTGCTTCACAAGATACTTAATAAAAATCAAAATGTTTACATCAATAGTCATTGATTTTTGTTGTTTCACAATCTTGTTGTGTTGGTCCACATTTAACATAATAACAGCATACGCCAGCGTAAAAGCAGCATCTGTATTTTTGTATGGTTCAGGGTTGCATTTCTAAAGTAGTGAAAACTACATTAAGTGATTAGATTAGCATTGCATTTTGGGATATTCTTTAGAGTTAAGGCTAAAATACACAATAAGTTTGATTGGACCATTTAGTTGGAACATAAAAAAACTGATCGTGTAAACAGCAAAGACGTACAATTTTTTCTAGTTTTATAAGTTTTTTAAAAAGTTGGACATGTTCAACTTTCGCCAACTAGTTGGATGTGTTTTTTAAGTTAACAAAAGCTCTATGGTCATGTTGTTTACCAGCCACATGTTTTCGAGATTTTTCGAAGAAAAGTGCATAAAGAGAATTGAGTATAGTGAGTGAAAGCATGTTTTTCTGGCAATGGCTGCTAGTAAAGCAAAAAGAAGAAGAAAAAAAACAGAAACATTTATTGAAGAATGGAAAGAGCTTGTATTTTGTAAGATCTCCCATTCGAAATTGGTTTAGGAGTACATTAAAAGCACTATATTTTTTTCTTTCAAAAACCCAAGTGACTTATCTTTATTTTCTTTTTTTTTTTTTTTGCGCTATTATTTTCTTCAACGATATTTCATGTTGCCATAGCTACTAAAGCTACTAACATACGTCTCGGCTCACTAATTTCCATCCCAAAAAGAGACGTTTTTTTTATCAACAGATATGTTTTAATTGATCATGTATACAGGTGGCAATCTACATTTGAACTTATAAGTCTTTTATATCCATATAAGTGGTCCAATTAACCTTATTGGGTATTTCAGCCTTTAGATAAAATTCCAAATAATGTGTTCTCCGATTTATTTAGTAATCAACATAATCAACAACTACAAAAATACAAGAAAAGGCTAATGTCTTTGAGGACTTCACAATTTTAATACACATATTGAATTGTTAATAAAAATGCCGTTTTGCTTTCTTTTATTTTGAATGAGACATATGACTGTATTGTATTGTGTCCTCAGCAAGGCTGACCAAGAACCTTGTGTACCTTGACAAATAAACTTACAAAATAGACATTTGAAAATTCTTCTAAGATCATTGCTATGACAGGAGCTTCACCAGGTAACCTGAATGACTCAAGAAAACTACGCAGAGCTTCATCGATTCGAACTTCTTTCATTTCAAATGACCTGAAAGAAAGGAAATAAGTAAATAAGAAAGCTAGGATATCATTCATGGTATGCACAAATTGAAGTGACAGTCACCTCTGTGATATAAAGATAAAAATTAAGTAGTAATCAAGACCTTGTATCACTTATTTTTTAGCATAGATATTTATTATTTTCATAAAAGTAAGTAATTCTAGTAACCCTGCTTCAGATCACACAGGATTTTTAGGGCCAGGAAAGTTTGCTCAAAACCCATTGGCATTCTGAGAAAATAATGAATGAACAGATTTCTAACCAAGGATCATCAAAACAATACGTACTGGACAAATGCTTCTAAAATCTTTGAATTCTTCCTTTCGCCAATATAATCGCCCACACTTTTCTTGTCTACACGTTGATTCTCTTTAAAAAAATGAATCAGCTCTTCAGGGATAAGAGGAGTGGAGAGGAGGCCGTTTTCTTGGAGGTATTCAATTCCCTTCTTTGGTTTTTTATTGAATTCCTCGATACCATGAATCAGCAACTAAAACAAGGTAACAATAGATTATCTAGACCTGACAATACTTGCATACTACATATTCAATTTTTTCGACAGTTTTCCAGAACAACAAAATCAATGCCTAATTCATGTTGATTTTGATCGCTAAAAATGTCAACGTGACATCACTATAAAACTTTGCTATTCAATTGATTCACTTGAATGAACTACTAGCTTTGTATCCTGCAGTGCCGAATCCAGAAGTTTTTTGGGCATAACGTTTTCTTATATATACTGAATGCATGGTTTAGTGTCAAACGTGAGATTTACGAATTTCATCAAGCAAAAATAAACAATGTGCTCAACTCTCTATTTTTACTTCCTTTTATTCTTGTCATTGTATCATTTTTTCAGAACTGCGAAGGAGAGAGATAATGTTCGATATCAATTCCCTTGAGAGCTTTTATCTCTGTATACGTTCGTTAAATAACTTTAACAGTACACTTTAAATAACTTTAAATCAGCAAACAAACCCTTAAAAGCCCTTTAACTTAAATTTTTCGGGCACAATTTTTGGGCGCCCATAATGGTTCAACGTTGTCAATAACCCTCTGGATTTGCCACTGTCCTGTCAAAATATTTTATATAATAATACCAGTTTAACATTGTGTTATAATTGAAGACATTGAACAAGGGTTTTTGATACTGTTTAAAACACTTTCTTCTCCTTACTCCATTCATCGGTAAATTTGATAATAAAGTGAACCTGAGTATATAAAAAACCATTATATATAATAGGAATTTCTATGTACTAGACAATACCTTTTTCTTGCTTTTTTGGGTGCAAATCTCATCTTTAGATGGTGGATGCAAGTCAGTTAGTTCTTTTACATCCTTATTTTCTTTGTTTTCAAGTTTGTCCTTGTCTATTCCACCTAATCCCATACCAAGCAATTTTTTGCCAACAGCATATCCAGATGTTGATAAGGCAATATTCAACACTTCATTATGGTCAGCATCATCAATACCAGATTCATCATCAGCTTTAACAAAAATCACACGTTCAAAAGGTAAAGACACTGATGGCAATGATGAAAGGTTATTTCAAACATACCTGTTCGCTCTGATGAAGAACTCAATGTCCTTTCCTTTTCTGATGTTTTCACTGAAAGTGAAGAAGAATCTGTTGTGTTACTCTTCTTCTTTTTGTGACACTGTTCTTCTATTTCGTTAATGATGGTGAGGAGGGAATCCAATGCCAGTAAGTTGACAGATGATAAATTTCCAGGTCGAAATGCATTCTAAAATCAAAAGCATACATTATAGTGATTGTTTATTAACTGTATGATAAATTTTCGGTTGCAGCTTACCTTACTCAGTGCTTTGCAAAGATCTTCCAATAAATTATTGCAGTGCAGATCACAATCAAAATTCACATACATTTCTTGAACAAAGAAAGGGATATGAAAAATCTAGAGCAGAAAGTAAACAAAGAATGGTAATGATTATTGTCATCTATTCCAAAAACAACATTTTCCATGTTCATAAATTACTTATGAAGATTACATGTAATTACAAAACAATTATAAAAATGGCAGATTTGAAGCTTTCATGGTTGTCATGGTTTTCAGTTTTCATAAAGCTCTAATAAAACTGATTGTTGCAGATTTTAGTAACTCTTGTATGAGAAATTTTCAAGATACTCTAGTTGATTGTTTATATCTTCTTACCTGGTTGATATACTCCAATGCCATCTCTCTTTTCTCAAATGGAACATTCAAATTCTCCAAAGATAAAATTTCCATAAGTTTCAAAAAGAAATACTAAAAAGAAGTTCATAACAAGAGCCATAAGAAAACATGATCAATTATTTAGTTCGTAACAGTTCCTAACATACATAAGAATTATACCATCTAACAGGTGTCAAAAAAAAAAACAATCTAGGATTTATGTTCTAAACAGGATGTGTCATACCTCTAGTTGAAATTTCAAATGTCCTCTTAGTGCTTCAAACAACAAGAAACTGACCCGCATTGAGAGAGAAAACAAAACATGTATATCACATTGCAATAACTAAAAGAAAAAAGATCATTTTTTCACAAAATCTTCCAAAAATACTGTTACATCATAAATAGATTTCAAAAACAGTTTACAAAAAACTAATCTTAAAACCACTCACCGAAAAAATGTTTTTACACATGTCATCTTTGAGAAGTTGCATCAATGAGACAAAGTGGCCAATATCAGATGAACCTGATTCTAGTGCCACAGTTAATAATGACAATCCGATATGGATCATCGTGTTAGTGTTATGCCTAAATAAAGGAAAGAAAAATAGGAAAAGAATTTGAAAAGACAAAGAAAAACAAAATAAACTATTAAGGAATTAATAATACCTATCATGAGGGTTAATCAGTGTCGTAAGAAAACGCAAAAGCTCTCGAACACATGGTAAACCATATGGTACCAAAGGGCCATGGCCTAAATAAACAAATAAAAAAACATTATTGAAACATGCTATGGATGAAATGATAAAAGTGTCAATGATATAAGCAGACAGTATGCAAGTTCGGCACTAGGATCGGAAGAATAATCAGGAATTCCCCATCCGAAGTCTATTATGTTATGAGTATTTTTATACCATAGTTTGTATATACTTTAGTCAAAAATCTATCCTCACATTCATGAATATCACAAAATCCTCTTTTCAGCAGATCAATTTTGAGTCTATCTTATTCTTTCCTAATGTAGTTGTAGTTGCAAGACAGAATGTTACTCGTGAAAAAGATTTTAAAGATTTTTACCTTCTTTATGGGTTTCATGGGGTGTGAATCGAACTCCTTGTTGATTCACATATTCTGCATTCACTTCTGACTGTTGAACCTCAGACTGAGGAGTATCTAAAGAGGTTTCTGATTCATCTGTTTTGCTTGACGTCAGCTGAATTGTGTCTTCCACATCCAAAGAATCGATGCTGCGTGCGTCTTCATCTGGATAATGAAGGGAGATCACTCCATGATCTTTGAAACCTTCTAAGTTTGCCTCTTTCATTATATCATCAGATTTAGCATAGCGATCGGTTTCACCAGCACGTAAACTTTCAGAAACTGGAGTTTCGGTAGTCTCCTTACTTTCAACACACCCGTCAGGTTTCTCTGAGCTGTTATCAGTGATTTTATCCATGTCATCACTTATGCTTTTCATGATTTCTGGATCCACCATATCTAATGTCTTGTCTAACACTTCTTGATCAGCTTGTTCAACTGGAGTCATCATTTTCATCTGTTCATTGTTTTCAAGATCATTATTACCAGCCATCATCTCAACACTTTCTATCAACTTCTTGACCTCTTCAACTTCATCTACCTTTTCTACCTCTTTAGAATCTGTTGAATCTGCAGAAGATAGGAAAGAATATCAAAGAATAAATTCCAAGAATAAGCTCTCAAAACAAGCAATGGATTTCAGTAAAAAAAGAGCCTCATTCATACCTGCTTTACTATCATCCTTTTCCGCAATTTTAGAATCCTCTGTATCTTGTGCTGATGTGGTTAACACTTTCTTTTCAGGCTTCGGAGACGAGTCCTTATTGTTTTTCTGACCCCTTGGATAAGGACGATGTTTAGATTTCTTGTTTCCCCTTCTTGTACTTGCCAGTGGTCCACTTCTTTTAAACATCTACAAAATTAACTCCAAAAGTGAATTTTAAGCAGTAATGATAGCTCCTAGGAGGAGATACAAAAAGATCATTACCTTGCGTATATGTGGGGCAGAGATTTGATTTTTCAAATCCTCTTTGAACTGTGGCAGCCTGAAGTATAAGTCAATCTAATATTTAAAAATGTACTTGAAAGAAACAAAATAATTATTTCTAACATGTTAACGTTTTGACACAAATAGGAAGCAAAACCAAATTACTGACCGTAAAAACAATAACTGAACCATATCTATCAACGTCTGTTCTGCTGTTCTGCGTAATAACTCTGTTAGAAGAAAAAGAGATAAGATAACTACTACATGAAGTATTGTCGTTAAAATGACATAATACACACTTGAATCAACAACACTCACCACTTAATCTCATTTCAAAGCAAATCCGAAAACAAGACTGCATGATTTCACAAACAGCTTCATTCGTCATGTGAACACCAACTGGACTTAATAAAAGAGTCCGTAAAACCTGAAAAAAAAAATCCATGTTATAACTCAGCTGCAAGGATAATAGTGCATAACACAAACACAAACAATACAGATCTGTTATTGTCTGTAACTAGCTTAATAAGGTCACGTCCTGTAATACAAACCTGCAATATTTTCATCAATACAACTTCATCGCTACCTGGGTCTGTCCCAACAAACCTGGCGTGTGTGACCGCATCCGCTAAATTGTCAATACCAGTACTTGCACTTTCAGATGAAGGATCTAATGAAGAAATTAATTTAACTAATTTGTCATGGAAAAAAATTAAAGTTATCTGCACAAGGTATTAAGAATGCCATAGCATGATATTTTTAACTATAGTTGCATATTTCAACATCTGTTGTCTTTATAACTGTTCTTCCTTTTCTCATCTTGTAGCTCTCTGCCTAGTAGTGGCAGTATTAATTTTATCTATGAAACTTTGAGAGAATGCACTCCTTTGACACAGAGAATATCTAATGATTGAATGTCTATTCTTGACATGGGGATGTACTAACTTTATTTATATACGTTCTTTGTTAATTTTTTCCTCTTAGACTAGACGTTATTTCCACTGTCATAACAAGAAAGCTCAAAAAGTAAAACATATAAAAGTAGAGTGAGACAAGCAACTATATCTTAATCATGGCCTCTACAAGCTTGTTTGAGCTAAATCTTACCAATCAATCCATAAGATAAGAACTTGTTAACAGATGACAGTGCTACACCAGTGATAGGGCCAGTGGTGTCTTCAGATCGTATAACTTCAAGGAAGGGACCAAGGAAAATGTTGACATCCAAGTCATTGATGTCTGAAAAATATAGAAGATTTGCTATTATGTCAATGACGACACTTCCCATGCATGAACAAAATTGTCACATCAACAACATTACGGAACCCTCTGTAGTTCAAGAGAAAGGTGACGTTTAAATGGGTTTTTTGACATTTCACAAAAATAATTATTTTCATACAATTCTTTGAAACAATTATATTAATCATAATAATCCAAATAGTGAAAGATTTCTAATTGAAAACGAATCCTTTACAGGACATTTCATTACAGAGAGCATACAACCTACCACTACAGCATAGTGGAACAACCTACCACTACAACATAGCGGAACAACCTACCACTACAACATAGTGGAACAACCTACCACTACAACATAGTGGAACAACCTACCACTACAACATAGCGGAACAACCTACCACTACAACATAGCGGAACAACCTACCACTACAACATAGTGGAACAACCTACCACTACAACATAGCGGAACAACCTACCACTACAACATAGCGGAACAACCTACCACTACAACATAGCGGAACAACCTACCACTACAACATAGCGGAACAACCTACCACTACAACATAGCGGAACAACCTACCACTACAACATAGTGGAACAACCTACCACTACAACATAGGGGAACAACCTACCACTACAACATAGCGGAACAACCTACCACTACAGCATAGTGGAACAACTTAGTGCAACAATTTTAAGAAATTTGTTGCAGCTTTTTATGTTGCTAGTGGTTTACCTTTTTGAGAAAATTTACTAGTGTTGTTTATAAGCTTGTTGCTTATAAAAAGTGTATAATTACAGTACAGGTTACAAAGGTAAATGGTAAAGAAAATTTGTTTCAAACCAAACCAGGTTGCATTGATAAATAACTTTTATTTAACTTTGTGGTGTAATTACTAGGGCCATAGTTATTTAATACCTGGTTCAGCGTAACCCGCCGCATTATGATTTTTTGGACAAATAATGGGAACTAAAATTAAAAAACTCAACTAAAACAAACAAAAATTCAATTTAATTATGACCTCAGGTTTTCATGCCCTGGTTTCAAATCTCTCCTCTGTTGTTGCATACAGAATTGTAATTAGATCTTCAAATCAAATTCATTGGAACAACAGTGGTGAGAATTGCAAAATAGTTATTTCTTTGCATATTTTCATTTTAACGAAGCTTTGTAAGATGCTTTTTTTGTTTACGAGCATATATGTCTCCTTATCTCATAGTGCTTTTCTTCGTTGCTCAAGTTATCTTTTATACTTCTATTTTTATGTTCTACTTTTAAATGAATATACATCCCGTATTCCACGCAAATAAACGCTGCTAAGATACATGTTCTTTTGACAATGTTAATATAACCTGAAGTGAAAAAAAGAAACAAACACAGCTGGTGTATTTAACGTAAATAAATAGAGAATGGCTCGTTAATATTGTGTAATTCTTCATAACATTTATGAAAAGTTCCGTTCTAAAATCCGCCTTATAGTACACTATCGTTAAAAAATGTGCATTGTATGTCATTATTTTGTTTGCAAAATAATGCATAATGAATAATGCCCACATTCCACATCGCCATTTTTCTTAAGTCTGTTACACTGAGCGAAGTATTAAATAACTATGTCTAGTTCATTTTCAGTTTAAGATACATTTTAATTGATGCAAAAAACATTTTTTGCAAGGACTGTTAAAAACTTTTTTTTTTTTTTTATAATTCAGACACTACACTGGAAAAAGTAGAATTCTTGCTCAATGTAGAACTTTTTATAAATCCAACGTTTAAGTTCTCAAACCAAGAGCAATTTTTCTTAGTTTTACAGTGACATGGAAAGCGAAAAGGGACCATTTGCCAGAAAATTACGCCTGTTTGCCGTAATAAATTCTGCTGACTAGGCGTAATTTCCATATTAATTCACATTAAAATTACGCCGTAAGGAAGACAAGCCATTGCAATTTTTCTTACGCCAGCGTAAGCCGTAAGGCGTAAGGCGTAATCCGTAAGCCGTAAAAAATTCTTACGGCGTAAGGCGTAATCCGTAAGCCGTAAAAAATTCTTACGGCGTAAGGCGTAAACCGTAAGAAAAACTTTAAAATTTTCTTACGCTAGCGTAAGAAGAATTACGCTTACGTAAGCGTCATTTTTAATAAAATAAATTTTACATCAAGTATGATACATTTTTTTGGAAAGCTTATTTACATCTGTAAAAGCTCACGTTAAGAATTTTGAGGTAAACATGATCAATATGTTTTATATGATTATGAGTTTTCATGATCTTCCATGTACACAAATTAGCCGCTAATACAACGTTTTAGGAAAATAAATAGACTTTCCAGTCACTTCCTGAAAAAAAAGTTTCAGCAATAAAACTTTATAAAGGGGGAAACACAAGTCCATAAAACTATTATTTCTTGTGATCATTATTCATAATATGAGTTTTAATTTTATGAAGTCAGTTTACAAATTATTTTTCAATGGTCGGCAGCTGAAGCTTTTTTTTGTTATTATATTATTGCATATTTATTTGACTTTCACATATTCAAAGAGTGCACAAAGAATGATACATCTTATGCAAATTTAATCTTTTGTTGCACACACATGTCAACATAATCAACCATCGTATTTTTCACTGATGTTCGAAAACTTTTTCACCTGGTTCTCATTCAGTTAAAGATAAACATACAATCAGTTATTTCGAAAGTTTCTACGAATAGAAACCGTCCTCTTTAATTCTATTTTAAGTTGTTCGTTCGATGATCCCTTGTGGAAAACGTTTTATCTTTGTTTTCATAAAAATGTTCTTTATTTTCATAAAAATGTATGTTCACCGTTTCTAGCGATTTTTATTGACTTCTGTAACTTTATTCCGATAATAGCCTGGTACACAGGATGGGTGTAGGATGAATGGAAGGAAAGGGAAATGAATACATTTTAACGTCTGCTTGACGAGTTGCAAAAGTTCTCTTTTGAAATACTCACCTTTATTTAAATAAAAATACATACCTGTTTCCTTCAGTTTTTCATCATAAGCATGAAGACGCTTTTCTGAAAGTCGTGGAAATCCGTAATCGGAATAAGATGTTATTAAGCGTGATACTTTACACTCCGAAAGTGTAACACAATAAATGATTACTCAAGCATAATTAACTTGAGTGTAACATTTTACTGTAATCAGTGGCAAATCCAAGAAAAAGTGAAAGGGCTTATTTAAAGTATTTATTTTGCTTATTTAAAGTGTACTGTTACAGTTATTTAAAAACATTCGTTTGATCGTTTTAGTCAATCAATGACAAGACACTTTTGACCACACTACTTTACGAAACTTCAAACTCCATGAGACTTCAATATACTGCACTTATTGTTTCGGCCATGTAGACAAGGAAGTTAAGATTGAGAGAGTCGAGCTTTGCATTGGCGCTCAATCCTTGTGTTTGGGGTTCACAAGTTTAACGTCCCCCACTTGTTTACATTCTAAAATTAAAGACAATGAACTTATTTTTCTTACGGCGTAAGAAATTTACTTTTTTTAAAAATTACGCTTACGTAAGCGTAATTTTTGAAATTCTTACGCCGTAAGAAGCCGTAAGAAAAATTACGCTTACGTAAGCGTAATTTTAGAATTCTTACGGCGTAAGGCGTAAGCCGTAAGAAAAACTTTAAAATTCTTACGCTAGCGTAAGAAGAATTACGCTTACGTAAGCGTAATTTTTAATAAAATAAATTTCTTACGCCGTAAGAAAAATAAAATTACGCGTAATATGCAAATGGTCCCTTTTCGCTTTCCATGTCACAGTTTCTTAAAGCTTCAACTATCGCTTATCCAAATAAACAAAATATTTTGTACACAAAAATATAATTCTTTTTTTCCAATTCAATCGAAAACGGTAGAAAAACACAAAATAACTTCATAAATTTTACTAAAATGTGCCACTATTTGAACAAGAAAGATAAAACGAACTAATCTCATAATTGCTGCATATGACGTCAGAGAGTAGATCGTTGTTTCACAGAGCAGGCTATTTACAGTAAAACTGTAGTAATTCAACATCCTTATTACCCCCAGATGATCCTAATGAAAATCATAAAACAATCTTGATATGATCAATGATTCTTACTTAGTGTTACAGGCTTTTCACGGAATAAAAAGCAACGAGATTGAAGAAAAGGTCTGGTAAATAAGATATCGCGCGCGAAGCGCGCGCGAAAATTTAGGCAAATCGCTCTCGTAAATCAATTTTGACGCGCGCGATTTTTAAATTTTGCTATAAACACTCGTCAAAAATGAGAATTACTCAGGTCTTTTCAAACATTCAGACAACTACAAAAATTATGTTCGGCACCCTTAGAAAGTTTCAAACTTCCTCTACCTACTTCCATAACGGAATCAGCCGATTTGCTTGTACTAGGAAAGTAGGCGGAGCCACTCCGAACACTAATAATGTAGAATCCTAGGGGTTCTGACTGACTTTCCTTTCGCCACTACCCCCATTCCTCGAAGACGAAAAGTTCGGTAATATACCACTAGTTTCAGTCAGACTGGTTTCCGTTTTTTATTCAAGATGGTAAGCGATAAGAACATTAAGAATTTTTTACTATGTCATTGCTTTTAGACTCCCATACATTCTTTGAATGAAAGAAGAAGCAACATAGGAAAGAAAAAATAAAAAATATAGCTTTAAAAGGCTGCCTCTAATTAATCCTTTGTTTATCGTCGCCCGCGCGCATCTTAAAAATGATGCCAATAATCGCCACATTACATTTGATTATTAACATTTTAAACAAAAAATTAATTATTTATAACTTTTTTTCTTATTCTTCTTTTTCATTCTCTTCTTACCATTGTCCCAGTGCAATTTTAAATAATGTTTTTCATTGGCTACTTTTGTGACATGTTTTTGCAACGGAAGAAGAATTGAAAAGTTTTTAAGTATCTTCACAAAATGTTTATCACATAATTTGATCCTTTAACAGGTGTATTAAGCAAAAAGAAATAAAAAAGATATCTCTAACTCATTGAATTTTATTAATTGAATTAAAACAATATCTTTCGAAAATTTTTTTCTTTCTCCCCCGGTATCAAAAAAAAATTGCGTTGCGTAACCAAGAAGAGAAGAGAAAAACAAACATTGGGATGCTTTTTATTTGAATCAAAAAATATGGAACCCAATGTGTAATTGACGAGAGCGATTAATTGATCGCCAACATCTTTTTACGAGCTCCCTACCAAGCGTGAGAGCGATCGATCGCGTCTTAATGAAAAGCCTGGTGTTACTTCTAAAATGCATTTTTCATTGTATAAATAGCCGGAAAATAAGTTTTAAAGTCCAGTAAACATGGTTATCAGTTTGAACCAAGAAATACACAATCTGATAAACCTCCAGTTGATTCAATCATATGATGCATCACTGATTACGAGCATTTCTACAGCGTTATTTTGCTGAAGGAATATCTATGGACTGAATAAGTCAACATACAAGATAGGGAGAGCTGCATTTTACCGCCTAAGCGGGATAGTATACCTTTTAAATATGTTGTTATTGATTTGTTTATTTGCTTTGAATGGGTACAGTTCGCTACTATACTTTATGCATCTACAGTGCTTATAAATACGCAACCTATCAACGATTTACTTGTTTCGCATGATCGTATTAGCAATAATGTGAGAAGCGTAATTCTGTCCTGCGGGGTAAAAATGGTTTGAAAAACTTTTCCATCGCTAAATAAAGCATACTTTGGATTCAGGGAAAGTAAACCTAAAACGATGACTTGAACCTTACATGAATATTTCGTATTCTAGAAGAGGGGGAAGAAGAAGAAGAAAAGGAACATGAAATAGAGGAACTGGACAAGCAAAAATTAAATTTCTTATTCGGGTTTGCCAATTTTCAATGATTTTGTGTCTTCGTGGCCTATTGGTAAGGCACATTTTAAGCTTCTTTTATTTGGTTTTCCTTATCCAATGTATGCAAGTAAACATTTGAGATGATATTCTTCACAAAGAATAATTTTTAGGTTTTCTTTACTTTGCCTGCGATGAACTTGTGTGGTTGACTTCGTAGTGCTGATCTTGGTTCAACGCCATTCCTTGTCGACGTGTAGATGCATAAGGAAACACTGAAGGAATAGAACCAGGAAGTTAACTTCTAAGGCAATTTAATTTTTCTTAAAATTTAGGAAATTCCCTCAAAATAATAACCTAGGATAATTTTCATATAATAGAACACCATTTTATTCATACCATCTGTTCACCTCGACACTTGTGTCAAAGCATTCAATGGAAAGTGTTCCTCACATTTCAAGATGTGTTTAGGAAGTGTAGCAGCCCCTCCAGGTCCATGTGTCTGTAGTGCGCTTTTCCACAATTTTGCTGTTATTCAAATACATGAAAGCATCTTTTAAATTCTTCCATGTTCTTCAAATTTTTCATCATAATCATTTCAGATTGCACGTATAAGCTTTTGTAATGTTACAAATTTCTGAATCCGATTTGACAAGGTGCAGTTGTAAATAAAATATTTTATTCTATGATAAAGCCATCGTTTTGTTATTAAATACTACTCATTCTGGGTCTTACGATCTGCTCTCTGATGTCACGAGCTTCGCTTAGCGTTTTGAAATTTAAAACAAAATGGCGATCTTTTGAGCATATTAATGAAATTTAACAATAAAGAAAATGTTCATTATTCAGTATCAGATGTTTATTAACTAAAATAAATGATAAATTCTATTTCTTGAATGACTTTTAGGACATTTTAGGATAACTTAATTTTTCACTGGAGGAAAGCTTTAAATCAAGATATTTTTTTCTTCTCACAATTACTCATGGTGTGACAGCATAACTTAAGACACAGAAGCACACCAAAACTGAATTGTTTTTCTTTTCAAAAACACATCTATTTTTGAGTGATCAATATCCCTTCAGATTGAAAAGAAAAGGGTAAAAAACAACATAATGTTGACAATAAAACATTAAGTCAACTTTTTGCTGGTCTTTTACTTCTCTACCTTATAGATGTTTTGTCAGTAATGGTTTGATAATAACAACAATAAAGATTGAAAATAGGCCAGTAAGGCTTGGAAAATAAAGTCTGCTAAAAACCCTTGTTGCACACAAAGGCTTCTATATCATAAAACATTTTATTATTACAAACATTACTATCACTGCTGAGTTTGATTGCATCTAACTCTTATTTTCAAAAACCCAAATAAGAAACACATGGTTACCTGTAGTATCCTGCAAGGTGTCTTTTAGCTGTGAAAAGCTGTTTAACAAAGGATCTTGTTCTTCTTCCTGAAAATGAATGTCATTTGACTGAAAGAAACTGGACTACTGTAGAGCTCAGAAAACACCATAGAGTAAAAACATGGAATAATTCAATATACTACAAAACAGCCAACATAATTCATATCATCATAGGCTATGATGGTGAAACAAAGCTCAATATGAGTTATTTAAGAGAATAAGAGGATGAAAAAGAACAATAACGAGTATGTCTTCTCTTTTTTATCTTTATCTGAACCTTAAGATTGTTCCTAACAGTAACTAAAAATGCCATTCTTTTGTATTCATGTTGAGCTTGCACCATCAATATTGCACATTAACAAAATTAAAGTACTTGGTGAAAATGACCACCACTCCATCTATTGTTTCTCCGCAAAGCAGCAACAACATGGCTTAATTCACCCTGAATTATATAAATACCATTCTTTGGAATCATCCTGGAATTTGAGATGTTTTGGTTACATGTTCCATCGCATTTCAATATTCAGATGTTCATTCATATTATTCTTTAGGCTAGATTTAAAGAAGAGGTGAAGGTGATATGCTAGTTCAGCGCTGCAAATAATTTTTTCACACCAGCCGGTCATCGTGATCATTAAAAGTCAAAATCTGCCGGTCACATGGCTATATTGCAGGTCAAGTCAAACTTGAAAAGTGTAAACATTCCATTTTACTGTTTTTGTAAAGGGAGCTGGAGACTAAGAGGCTTTTTAATTTCATTGAATAACACGAAAACAAGTCCTGCTGGTACCACTTACGTTTTCATATTCTTTCGTTAGGTGAACAATAGAATTCATATAACGAAGGAATTTCAAAATTACCTTAGCAACGGTGGCCGTTCTCCCTAGCAACAAAAAATTGGTGAATAATCATTTAATATACTAGTTATTCTTCGCTGCCAATTGAGCACGAAAACTTATATGATAAGTTGAGCATGTTCTAGTTCATATAAATCGTTGAGCATGTTTTTAAAGAGTATCATTGTGCGTGATTAAAAGCGCATCTTGCCTAACTCTAGGAGCGTTATAGCGATCCCTATCCCTTGCTATCAAGCAATCGTCGTATTTCACAAAATCTGATGGTCCTTTCGTTTCAATAAAAGTAATTCTGACCGGTCAAGTTGATCAGCCATAAGAAAAAACACATGATCAAGTGCCTTACATCGCCGGTCATTGACCGCTGACCGCCCGTTATTTGCAGCGCTGCTAGTTTATTCAAATAAAATTTTGTAAAAACAAATAATGGTTATAATTGACTCGTAATAAAAATGCTACAGTAGCACTCATTACTTTAAACATAAACATATACAGGGATCCTAAATTTAAAAAATTCCTTGATTCTCTTGTATTATTTATAATTTATAATTTTTCCCTAACTTGGGTTAACAACTTCAGAAACTTCAAACTCAGAACAATGCAAATAACATTAAATACAAAATATTTCTCGAGAATACCATAAAACAATGAATTTCGTCTTTCAACCAACTGGGACAAGGCAGGGTGAAACAAGACCAGGCAGGACTTCTCCTTCTCCTTTCCTTTTCAGACTTTCCCTAACTTTCCCTGACTTAATGGAAAAAGACCATTTTCATGGTCACTTCCCCGAATGGTACAAACCCTGCTTTACCACAAGTGAGTAGTAATTTTATAATTAGAAATACTTTCAAAATTATTAAGTCTCGAAACAAAGACTATAATAATGAAACCGAATTAAAATCAAACAACCGTTTTTCTATAATTTAGTTTATTATAAACTAGAGGGTAAGTAGGAATTATAGTTTCACAGTGGTAACTAGTTTGAAACTTGTTGTTAGGATTTTAGGCATTTTGGGAAAATTCGGCATTTCAAGCTCAAGACAGTGAAAATAAAAGACAGTTGTAACAGATTTTCTTCTTTTTAGGAATTTATTTTCCATTTCATTTTTACTACCTTCATGATGATCTACCATTTTATTTCCACCAACCAACAACAACAACAACAGACAACACAAGAAAATGTGGACATCATGGACATTTTTATACATTTCCACTAGTAGTACATATACTTGAAGTTTTAATATATAGCAATTAAGCAATGGAAAGATTGGCATTAAATAGGGATCAAAAATAACTTCTTATTAGTGCTAATGTGTTACTAGGGATGATGAAATTTTCAAGAAATTTTAGGTAACTCAATAAAAAGTTTTTAAAACAACAGCAATGGAGAGTGAGGCAGTGATTTGTTTGAATTTACTTTTGTGTCAAAACGTACATCACCTGTATGTACCAGCTGAATATTCATTGTAAGTACACTATTGTAGTAATACAATTAAACAATTATGCATGCAAAACTTATTTTTCCTAATTTTCACTTTGGAAGTCATTTTGTGAAAGTGACAATTATGATCTTATATTCACTTGGTTTTATTATTTCAGGTATAAAAGCACCATCAAGAATAAATTATTAACATCAATATGAATTGGGAAGAAGAATGTCTCTATACGATATCCAAGAGATATATTATGTACTTAAAATAATTAAATTTTTGAGCCAGAGGCAAGAAGCAAACAATGCCACTTCACTTTCTCAAAACTTGTTACAGTGCTGTAAATAATTACCAATCATTTCTGAATTTCAGACTCAAGGATTAGTCAATTCGTTCAGTAGAAGCTTCAATATTCTTCTTCTAGTTCAGAAAGAGAATATAATAATCTTTTTAGATTTTTGCATAAGTAAGGAATCTATTAAAACCATCCATGTTCTGGGCTTGTATTATACTTCTTACCGTCCAAAGCTAGCATAATCACTATATATCTGCATCACTTGTTTATATCTAATATGGCATGTTATTAACATGTCAATCCCATGATAGAAAATGGTGTGGATGTTTTTAATTCAAAATCACATCCATATCTCAAAATATCTTTTGAATGATTATGTGATGGATTGTCAAAATTTCCAGAAACATTTGAAAGTGGTATAATGTTTTTATGCTACTATTTCATTTTTTTCTTTTTATTTCCTGTTTCATAATTTCTTCATCAACATCAACAGCAGGTGGATACATATAGAAATCTTAAACATTTTTTATAGAGAAGAAAAATTATGAGTTCAATTCACGTTCGTTATTCAGCATTCATTATGTTTATCACTTCTTTTCACAGGAAAAGAATACTATAATCTGATTGGTTTATTTCTTTCTTTTCTGTTAGGGAACTTGTTTCAACTTTTTCTGATTGTTCCACAGTGGACAGGAATGGAAAATAACAATAATAAAAGAACCAAGCATGTTCTTTCTGATTCTTTCCGCAGAAAATTTTCCAGAATTCCAAATAAGTGCTGGCCATTCACTATTATACTAGAGTTTTACATTCAAAATAGCTACTTCAACTATTGTACAGCTGAAAGAACCCTTAAGAACCTAACTATTCCCATTATTATCTTGCTACCCTTAGGCACAACAAAACTACCATAAAGTGGGGTGACTTCGATCAACGGTGTGAGTTCGATCAGTAAAAATAAACTGTTAAAACTCTGAAACTAAAGTGCGTTTTTAAAATTTTTTAAAATTTTCATTTATATTCCTATTGTAAAATATCACCTGAATCGTCTTCAAGAGAAACGATCAATTTCTTCAGAAACTAACGACAAAAACATCAAAACTTCACCGCTCACATTGGTCATCGCTCAACGTCATATTCAAGGGTCTAGCCTTTTTGGTTCATACGTGAAGTAAGAGGCTGAATGTAAAGAAAATTATAATGTCTCAAAAAAATTATGTTCTTCACTGCTCTTTCTATTTTTCTTTTCCTTTCCTTTATTGATATAAGTGACGGTTTATGGGAAAAAGATAACAAGCGAAAAAGCGATTCCTTAAAATCGATTTTTAGCTGCAAAAAATCAATTCAAAATAATCGGAAAAGCGATTTGAAATCGATTCTATGGAATCGCAAAAGCAATTCATTAGAATCGGAAAAGCAATTTCGAAAAATCCAGTTTTAAGGCAGAAGTGATGCTGATTATAAGAATAAAAATGCTTCGTTAATAAGATTTTCATCATCGTAGATTCTATGTATCATAATAAAATAGAAGTAATAAACCTCACATTATAAACAAGAACCAAATGGTGAAAAACGGTATTATAAAACTGGCAAACTAATATGAATAGATACAAATACATCATCCATCTGGAAATACATTATTTTTAGACTAAAGGCTGTTTTACCGCGGAAAGAAACGGACAAATATATACTACTGAAATAGAAAACATATACATAAGGTAATGTTTCCAAAGTTTCAGAATGGTTAAGTATTTCGGAAGTTATTTTTAAAATAGTGGCAGAATTGATCGAAGTCACCCAGTTTCATGGTACCTGACAAGTGAAGATTGCAGCACTGTGTTATATAATTGAATTGACTGTCAGTTAGCAAATATGTCTGAAAAATTAGGAATTAAAGATTTTCAAGAAAAAGTATACATAGGAAAATTTTGGTGTTTTTTCTCAGGTGATCACACACAGACCTTCCAACCTTCACGACCTTCATTTTGCGTGTTTTTCACGCATTTTTTCAACAGATCACGCACCACACACGCATAGAAATCTAATGATCATTTTCACGTGTTTTCGAAAACTATTTTCAAAATAGTTCAATTCAATTCAAAATTCAAATGTGACGGTTTATGGGAAAAGGATAACAAGTGAAAAAGCGATTCTTTAAAAGCGATTTTTTGCTGCAAAAAAGCGATTCATTAGAAGCGAAAAAGTGATTCTAGTGAAGCGAAAAAGTGATTCAAGTGAAGTGAAAAAGTGATTCACGTGAAGCGAAAAAGTGATTCATGTGAAGCAGAAAAGCGATTCATGTGAAGCGGAAAAGTGATTTCGAAATCGATTTGGAAGATAATAATAAGAATAAAAAATGATTCGTAAACAAGAACCAAATGGTGAAAAACGGTATTATAAACTGGCGCAATAATATGAATAGATACAAAAACTAAAAAATGATTTTATTTTTAGACTAAAGGCTGTTTTCCACTTTTGGAAAATTTAATGCGGAAAGAAACGGACCAATACTAGAGAAAGGACGTGATTGGGTCTTTCGCTAATGTAAACGTAGCTTAATTAATAACCAGAATTTATAACAAAAGAAATATACTTGCATGAGCTGCAAAAAATATTTTAAAGACAAATGTGCGCCAAGAGAGAAAAAAAATATTTTTCGAAAAGAAAATTAATGTAAACAAAAACTTAAAATCGTTGCTATCGCCGTAATAAGATTGTTTACATCGTAGATTCCATGTTTCATGTATGTGACCATCAAAGGGATTTTGATGCCAAACGATATAAATAAAATGAAGTAATGGTATTTTCTTAGAATATGAAAAGTAGGATTCACCTACTCACTACGTTTCGTTCATTCAACGTCTGTGTATGTTTATATTTTTCATATTCCCATGCGCCAGTTTTCGAAGTTGAAAGATAACCGGGAGTATTATATCTAATTGCTATTTTGCCAAATAAAAATAAAAAGTTCATGAAAAACATTTTTTTATTGATAAAGATGTCTACACTCTCCAAAGATGTTGTTGTTATCGCGACTTCAGCATTATTTTGAAAACTCAATGTGACGGATGTATAATTACAGGTAGCACGCGTTAGTGTTTAATACTGAACTGATTACCTGGTTCTTATTCAGTTAGAGATTAAGGAAACAACAGTTTGTTCTCAAGTTGCTACAAATAGAAACCGTCTGCTATAATTCTTTTGTGCTTAAGTTGTTCTACCGCTGTTATGTGAAATGAACGTGGTTCACATTCAGTTTAAGAAAAAAGACAAAAAAAGTTTGTTTTAAAGCTATTGCCAATAGGAACCGTCCCTTATAATTCTTTTTTGAGTTGTTCCATCATTATTTTGTTATATTCCTTGGGGAGAATGTTTATCAGAATTTTAATCAACACTTGAGTGAGTGATATATAGAATCAAAAAAGCGATTCATTAGAATCGGAAAAGCGATTCATGTGAAGCGGAAAAGTGATTCATGTGAACCGAAAAAGCGATTCATGTGAAGTGAAAAAGCGATTCATGTGAAGCGGAAAAGCGATTCTGTGAAGTGGAAAAGCGATTAAGTGCTTCAAATCGCTTTTTCGCTTGTTATCCTTTTCCCATAAACCGTCACAAATGGTCTCCATACACAGCACAGATCAGACGCCATATTTTTATCAAAAGATACTCAACTCAATGCTTTCGCCACCTCGCACGTAGCCTTTGTTCTAGCCTGCACCAGACTGGATCTTGTTTGTCGGGTTTTAGGAAGCCATTTTTAGCCAATCTAGATATGTCTATTTTCAAAATTTTCTCCTCGGCGCCAACCATGGTGCCGCCTCACGGTGACACAGGATAGAGATAAATCATTCACACATTTCTTTTCTCAAAGGTAGGCAAGTCTGCACACACTACACTCACTGTGGTGCAACCCTTCTTATATTAGAGAGCTTACGCAACTGCGATTCTACGGCGGCTAGTAGTTATGTTGTTATGGTAACTTTATAATATCTGCTTGCTGCCTCCGTCATTGTGAAATGCTTACGCAAACAAACAATAACAAAACGTAAACAAATATGGCGGCTGATCCAGCCAAAGCCTTTGCTCTACAACAATATCGAATGTTTACATACAATTTTTTTGAAATGAAGATGCAATGCAATGCAAACAAAAGATCTTCCTAATGTTTTTCTCATGGCTACCCATCATCATCAAGACATTAGGCAAATTTAAACATTAAACAAATTTCCCAAGAGTGTTATGCGGCACTACAAGATCATGGCGAAAATATTAATGCTATTTGCAGTATAGGTTCCACAAAAACTTCTTTTAAAACTTTTAAAATCTTTTTGAAAATAATGATAAACATTATCCCCAAGGGATTGCAATAGCAATCCTGTCGAACAACTTAAAATAGAATTATAGAAGACGGTTTCTACTTGAATTAACTTTTGAAATAACTATTGCATCTTTTATCAGTAACTGAATGAGAACCAGGTAATCATTATCATAAAAGCAAACATTGAATATCATGAAGAAATGTGAATTGAAATTAGCAAAATGTTTTGTTTACATTTTTTTTCGATTTTTTTCTTTGGTACTAATCAATTGCGTAGAGTGCCTGCTCCCCTTACTGCTAACTTTAATTATATATAATGTTGCAAAATTCGTCAATGCAAACGTAAAAACACAGTTAAATGGATTTAGCACCACAATTAGTCATTCTAGATACTAAATCAACAAGAACAAACAAGGAGAATAAGATTGATAACAAATACTGTAATTGTAAACATTATCGGGGTGATGTTCCTCTTTCCGCTAACTTGTTCCTCTTTCCGCTAACTAATTTCACGTTCGTCAAAAGTGATGCAAATAACAAAATTGTATGGAATTTAGTGTTCATAAAAACAGTTTAATCCCTTTTCTGTCAATTTAAGTGCTTTCCTCCTTTTCTTCTGAAGATATAAGACAACCACAGGCTTAATAAAAATGCATGCCTTTACTGTTTACAAATCGAAGGCAGCCATATTTTTATGAGCGAATTTTTTTTAGAAAACAATAGTGCCGTCTCGACAAGTCAACTTTTGATCGCAAAAATCTAGACACGTGATGGGAATTGCCCTATTGTGAGCCTGCAGAGTAATTATATACGATAAACACAGACATCGTTAATTTGTTAAAAGCATGAACCGCGAATGTAATTATCAACATGTATTGAATTACTTTTTGCACTCGCAACATATGAAATCAATTGTTTCTATACTTGTGATGGAGATTTTCAACATGCGGAGGATACACGCTAGAATGATCCTAAAGAATTCAAGTTGCAATTGCTAAAAAGTTTAAATTGCGATTGATAAAAAGCGTTAACGCAATAAAAAATTTTTAATGACAATGGCTCCTTTGGGTGAAAAGGTCTACGAAACAAGTTTCACGTTTTCTTGAACGATAAATCTATGAGTGATATTATCAACGTGGGATTTTGCGCTAATTGAATGTCTGTAAAAAAAATTTAACTGTTTGAGTAATCAAGCTGAAATCAGTGCTAACAAGAACAAATTTTGTTGCTATAGCGGAGAAAGGACATGTGGTTACAGAATTACCTTGCTGTAAACTTTAGATGGTTTACTCGCGTATACGATATATACAAGAAAACTGTTTGTGTGGATAAAATCTCAGATCTTGGTAACATTCAAGACAGCAGAGGAATAACAAAGAATCGATATGCTCCGTTATTTATGACACTGAATTTTGAAGCATTTATTTTTCGAGAACGCCATTTTTAATATTTTTTTCACAATGATCACGACCCGGTGTTAGATTTTACTCTATTAATCAGTAAGTATTTGGCAATTCACTTTGAAACTTTCCATAACGATGGCTGAATGAATATACTTTTACATAATAATTAGTTTGGTTTGATTTGTTGTCTTTAAATGAAGTAAATAAACCATCAAACTCAAAGTTAGCGGCAAGCGGCACATAGCGGTAAGGGGAGCAGGCACTCTATGATGATTTCACAATAGTCTTCTCTACGTAATGAGCACCTGCGTATGTTCTACGGCTACGGTAAATTCATTACTTTTCCGTCGTAGAATGTACACGGCGGATTGGTATCTGCAACACAGTGCGTTATTTCATGATCTCCTTGAATTTCCCAATCACCTGGTTCACACCGCCGTAGAATCACAGTTGCGTAAGCTCTCTATTGATAGAATGTAGCTACCTATCACAGTTATCTAATACAGAATAGAGTTGAAATATTGATATATAGCTTATGTAGATATAGCTTATTAAGAATATACATCTGCTAAAAGTTCTGGTGTGGCAGTGTTTTGCAATTTTCGCTTTTGAAAAAGGAGGAGAAACCAAAAAGTAACAGTATCTGTTGTTGGTCACCAAATTTGTAAACTTTTTTTTTATTTAACTTCTCAAGCTCATAAGCAGCCGCAATCAGGGGAAAACCCTAATAGGAGAGATAATTCCTCCGTGGGTATGGAATGCAGGCGCTATTTCCTTTTTGCACCCCTCACTCTCCCGTCCAGAATGTTTTAGGGTCAGGGTTAGGGTAAGGGCTAGGATCAGATACAGTTAGGGGGTGCGAAAAGGAAATAGCGCCCGGAATGTGAAGGCCTTCTCTTTTACTTTAACAGACTCCCCAGGAGGCTATAATACAAATTAAATAGCTATAACTCTTGCTTCTTACTTCTTAATTCTTACTTTCTAATGAAAGTCATTAGGAGATTCATTATCAATATTGCAAATAAGAGAAATAAACATGCATAAAAGTAAATAAGAATAACTGAGGAGCGAAATCAAAGCTGTACAGGAAACAACATACGTAGCGAACGTATACGTCACAGGGTTCCATGTTTGTGTTTAGCACATTCACTAGCCTTCGTTGTTTACTCTCTGAGAACTTATATTTTTTGGTTCAAATATCTGTGTGATTGAAAGTAGGCTAAGTTAGTCATTTACTTTCATGAAGCTTTACACGGTTATCTTTTGGTGTATCAGTATCACAGCATTATTTCAACATGGCACCTATATCGCTAAAGAAGGGGCTTATCGATAGACTTGCAGGAGAATTGATCAAACATACACTTGAAATTGATGTAAGTTTGTCTTTTTATCTCGATGTTCTTCATAGAGGTCGTTTGTGTGAACCAATTCCATCGGTCGTCTAAAGTTACTACTGTAGAGCGTTACTGCAATATGTAAATACAACCCGTGCACCGTGAAACGGGGTTAGCATTTCCAGACCAAATCAATATATAAGGTTTGCGGAGTGGGTGCGTGGAATCACCCGTTCGCCAGCGAAACATGGAATGCGTGAAAGCCGGATATTCCTTCAACAAATTCCGACGATAGAGTTGAATTCATGAATACGCATATCAGTTAGGACCACTCGACCAAAACTTGCGATAAAAAGCATTTCATACTACTTTATGACAGCCACACGACGAAGTGCATTCATAACTTTTTCTTCTGATTTGAGAATACAAGATTGAGAAATGTATTGTAAAATCGTGAAAAAAGTAATTATCAATCTGATTTAATTTGTAACTTAGGACTCTTTACTTTGTACATTCACGTTGATATAAATAAATTGTCCAGAACAAATTATTTGTGTTTTTCTATGAAGCCCGAGAATATGTGAATACAATTCGTCAAGATACAGATGAGGTTCATCGTAGTATTAAAGGCACAAAAGATCGGGAACACAAAAATTCTCGCAACTTTCGCGACATCTTGCTTTTTTAGGATTCACGACTTTATATACTGGCGACTTTTAAATATTTTCACAAAAAACATTTCACGGATTTGCAGCCATTTCTTTGAAGGGTGAAGGGTGCCCGCGACTTTTTGTGTTATTTTCGTATTCAGATTGAATAACTTCGTTTCCAGACCCCAAAATAAGTACGCAGTGGCGTAACTCGGAGGTTGCTTTGGGTGCGATTGCACCACCCTCGGATTTTTGCCCTTCTTTATTTCCCAAGCAATTTTTCAAGCGATATACTACCAAACATTTTTAGAACACTAAGTTTAAGCTGAGGGGAGTACTAAGGGTATAATTACGAAATATGTTCTGGTGAAGCATGTATTAACATTTCGTTCGTTTGAATTATTCATTCCGAATGTTTCCCGAAAATTTATTATGGCAATGTTTGGTATTGTTATGTTAATGATTTTAATAATCGTTTTGTCGATACGCAACACAATAGCGCAAATTTAATTTTACGACCATTATTGAAACTTATGCTAATGTATCGCTAGAAAAGCGGTACTCCTCCGAAGATGTAGAAATTGTTTGTTTTCTTCTTTCTTCATTTTCTGAAGAACTAAGCCGAAAGGGAAATTTTGACACGGTAAAAAGTTTTGTTTTTCCATAAAGTTTCACCATCCCAAAAATAAAAAAAATTTACCGTGTCGAATTTTCCCTAGAGCTATGTTTCTATGCGGTTGCTATGCTAGATCGTCATCATTCAATCGGATGTATTCAAATAGAACAGTAAAATAAAATTATCGAGGCAATTCTTTATAATAAATCACGATTATTTTAGCGACGAATTCTGGTCGAGTGGTCCTAACTGCATATCCATAACTGAAAGGGCGCTATTTCCTTTTCGCACCCCCCTCTTAATCTACCTACCTTAGGCCGACTTTTTTTGCGTCAGTAAAATTTTGTGAAAATGGATGAACATGGATTTAACGCAACCTTATTTTAGCGAATTACCCCTTAATTACGGAGAATTGCCAGTAGGTAAAATAAAAGTTTTGCTAAAGTTAAATTTTCCGCAACTTTAATTTAGCGAAAATATGCTCATTCGACGCAAAAAAAGTCGGCCTAAGGTATCTGCCATATTTTTTTACTGTATTGGCTCTTCATGATAGAGATAAAAAATTACCCTAACCCTTAACTCAGACCCTAAAACATCCTGGATGGAGAATGGGGGTGCGAAAAAGAAATAGCACCACTGAAAGAATTAGTTTTCTTGATATTGTATCCTATCAATGTATCCTACCTTAAGTGTACAAAATTTAGCGGTGACTAAAATTTAGTACTCGCGAAAAATCTCATAAGATGAAAATCGCTAAATTTAAAACACGCTAGAAATTTCAAAAAAACTCCAAAATCGCTAAAATTTCAAAAATTAAAGAGAAAGGGTAATTTCATTGTGAAAATGTGATTTTTATTTTTATTTTAAAAAATCTTAGTCGATAACTATACAATCACCTTCAGCATCCTGATCCTCATCGGTGGTCTCTTTTCGAGGTTTTAAAGTTCTTAAATTTATATTTGTTTTTTAGGGCCATTATAGATAAATAAACGTTATTGTTAGTTGTGTTCAAAGCATAATCAGTGTATTATTTCGTGTTTCAACCGTTTTGAAAAAAAGGATTTTGTTAAAAATCGCTAAATTTAATACACGCGAAAAATCTCATAAGATTAAAATCGCTAAATTTAATACACGCTAAAAAAAGTTTTTTGAAAAAATTTAGCGATTCGCTAAATTTTAGTTACCGCTAAATTTTGTACACTTAAGGTATCAATGTAATGTACATTTTAGTTATATTGCGATTCAAAGACCTTATTAATTCAAATGTCCAAATACCAAACTGTGCTCCCTTGCCTCGTTTTGATGTGGTAATTTGATGAATATTATCAGAAATTGGCCCATTAGTAATTTTCAGTTATGAATAACATAATACTAAGTAATGTCACAATATAAAAAATCAAAACAAAGTCGAATTTGATAATCTGATAATGTGTATTCAAGTATTTGATTTTGTCAATGTGGAATGGAGATAGAAAAGAGAAGGAAAACAAAATGCTTCATGAATCAATCATTTCCTATTCTTTTGTGCACTGCATAAGTACAGATTCAAAAAATTTCTGACAGTCATAGTGGCAAAAAGAGCATGAATAAAGATGACTTATTCTAAAAAACCCAGCATTTTCAAAAGCATAACGAAGCACTAGGAAGTAAACCAACAAGAAATACATAACAGGCATCTTCTAAACTTTGCCAGAATGTTCAGGTAACTTAACCCCAACTTTAAATGTCAATCAACAAAATTCAATTTATATACATTCTTGATTCTTGAATCTGTCCATGTTTCTTTCAAATGAATGATGAAAAACATTTTTGAATGTTTCCTGATAGTATTAGTCTCTAACCACTGGAAATGCCAGACACATCACACTTGTTACTCCTGTCTTGGTTCAGCAGTTCCATTGTTTCAAGTATATACAGCAGATATTCCACGACCATAATTAGTGATTCGTCTTAATTCATTGATATCAATTACTCTTGATAATGCCTTATACACCTAAAATTAGTAAAACCAACAAACAAATTATTAAAAGCATAAATTTTCCATTCGCGATACTGAAAGTATATAATCAAAATCATTTATATATATTAACAATTATGTAATTATATCATAATTATATATATATTTTTAGAAATAACTCAAGTATATAACATCTAAAGTTATTAACAAAAACATATGTAGCTCCACTCCTTGTAGTGGCTTCGGCCTTGAGTGGGGTGAGTGATTAAAAAAAAAAAACAACAACAAAAATTAACTGATTTATTTCTTTACTCTTCATTGTTGTTTATTTTTAATTATCTTATCCAATTAAAGAATTTGTAAGCTGTATATATATAGCTATTTTACTTTCAGTTATCTCTCACCCAGGCACACGTATAAATTAAATGTAAAATACTAAACAGCTAAGATTGTGTATATATTGTATATACTCTTTTAAATTCCATGTTGACGTATACTCTGTTTTGATGTCTCTTTGCATTGATTTAGACATTATTAGAAATTATCTAAGCCAATTTTTTCTGCACACACATTCCCTGTCAGCATAAAAAGTTTATATATATACGGAACATGCAAATCATTTCCCATGAACAATAATAAGCTTGCAATAAAGAATTCAAAATGGGTAGTAAATCTCTAAAAGGGCCTATTATTATGAATAACATTTTGTGGGACGACAAAAGTAACATTAGATTTTATCATTATCATTGGACTTTTATGTCTTGGTTTGTGTTGTGTGTGGAAATAAAAACAGTTAAGTGGATCAAAATACAACACCAACTTGAATAAACATGGCTTAAAGATAAAAACGAATGGAGAAGAGATAGCAGTTTTTTATTTTATTCCTCACAGATAGATACACAGTTTGTGAGCAAAGATGCACAACTTTCAGAAGCTTTGATCTAAATTTAAATTTAAGTTCATGACAAACTTCAGAGCATTCGGAACATTCCCGGAGAAAAATGTCTACTTAACTCAAAAAAGCAACTACTTTGGCCTTCCCGCTACCGTACACATCGACAATTTTACCCTAAAGCTATACACTGAACACTTTTGGGCTTGATCAATCATATTAATATCTACATTGCAATTTGCAAAACTTAAAGGTAAGCGAGAAAATTGAGATTTTTGGTATGTCCTGTAAGAAATTTCAGCGATTGACGGCAGCCGAACGCATCTCTCTGTTAGTATTTTGATGACAATATTTGATCTTGCCAAATGAGCTCCGTTCCGCTTAAAAGCTACACTCCGCAAAAATCAAATTTGTCAAAAACCTATGAATGAAACTATGAATGCTGATTGGATAGATCTTTTCAAGAGAAAAAAATGAGGGGTCATACGCCTCTCAACGATAAGCCGTTCCGAAGTTATAGGAAATTTAGTACCGTAAAACGACTGGTGACTTGAAACAAAATTCGCCGATTTTTGAAAAGATAACTTTTAACCTAAGAAAGTAATTACTATGAAATTTTGAAAAAAGGTCCATTCATCTTTTGTCTTTCAGATATCAAAGTGATCAAACTAATTAATGCATACCATCTCAAGTTATTTTGCTTCACAGAGTACACCTACTGAAATTTATTGTGTGGGGGTAACTTAAAACAGTGTCGTTTGCACAGAAATGTTGTTTTATAGAGCACCAAAACAGAAAACGTGTGATCTACGATTACTTGCCAGTGTCTAATCTTAAGATTTTATCTGGGTGTCGTCCCGGGCCATTGACATCTGGTTTTAAAATTGTTGGTGGCCTGAAGGAAATTTTAATGGCCCGATATACAATAACACTCTACAATTTCATTTGGACACACTTAGAAATGCTTACAAATTAGAAAGAAAGAGCTGAAATTGCAAAGACAAACATTATAAAACTCAATTCTCTTGTAATGGAAATTCTTAAATCATGTCTCATACAGTCGGGCCACTGCTAAGATCAGACACTGCTTTTAAACGCCAGTTTCATTTTTATTAAGTGATGGAGAGTATAAGTAAATGTGACGTTCCGGGGGATTTTGATAACAAACGATATTAACGTTAATATCGTTAATATCATTATCGTTAATGGAACTACAGAGTAGCATTATTATCGTTAATATCGCTAATATCGTTAATATGGTAATTGAGCACAGATTACCGTTATTATCGTTAAAAAGTTTTGTGCAAGACGTTTATACATTTCACATACGTGTGTCGTTTTATGAAGTTCTAAAATAATCGCGATTTAATTATTGTTTCGCCAAATAGCAATAAATTCAAAACAAACTCGCTTGTTCATGACATGATAAACTCTGATTCATTCAATTATGACACGCGGACATATATACTTACTTGATATACTTGATATTGTTTCTGTGAATCCTCACACATCTAACTCGTCGGGTCCAATGCAGTTCTTCATATTTGGAAGGCTGTTTGAGTCAGCATGCCTGAACTGGACATACCCAGGAATAAGAAGGTGATCAGGGACAGTACGCAGATTTTTATCAAGTTTTGTTTTGAAGACGTTCTTAGCACAATTGGCACGATTCCTTAGTTCCCTAGGAGACCCATTGAAGAGTTTTGGCGAACAAAAAGCAAAGCTGCTAGCGATCAGACTTCTGTAGGGTACTCTGGTAGAACAGTTCTACCAAGTCTCTGGTGTGTATAGTAGTTTATACCACCAACCATCTGTCTGCCCTCAGTGTGTTGAAAGTTGGGCACCAAACCTTCTAGAATTGACCAGATGTAGATTACTTGGTAGCGTTCTCTTCTTCTTTCCAGGCTGTTGCTGCCAGTAGGATAGATTATGCATGCTCTTGATTTTTCTGACAAAAGCACGCTGGACCATCAATATCATTTGTTATCAAAATTCCCTGGAACGTCACAAATTTTGAAAATTCAAAATTTCAGAATGGTAAAAGATTGTAAAAAATAAGTTATCTGAAGTCGTTAAAAACATTAAGCGTATGATAACATAATTGTTTCAGAAACAAGAGCATGCAAGATGAATTTGAATTTATAGCTAGTTTACATGACTGTATTTTAGTGAAAACTTATAAATTGTATTTATATATATAATAAAATTCCTGTTGCATTTTTCAGAGTACCCAGCTTTCTTTCTTGTGCTTTTCTTAGTTTAGGATATATATATTCTTTATCATTTCGATAAAGATGTCACTTAGAAATTGATACATCATCTTTGTTTTTTCCACATGAGCACTTCATCACTTCATCCGGATTACACGAATTTATGGCTATTGTACCATTGCATATGACATGTATATGGAGTATGAAACGGCGTCTGTATATCAAAAAGCCAAGAAGCCTTGGTAACGAAGTTAGGTATGAAATTGTAAAAGTAACAACACGGGGCCCGTCTATCCCCAATTCTACAATAAGTATGGTGTGCCCATAGCCTTGAACGGAGGATATAATTGCAGCACCAATTTGTTCAGAATTCTGATTAGTATTCAGTTATGGTATATACTTAGTAAAACAAGTCTATTGTGGTTCAATCCTTAGATATCAACCCTTTTTATTAACTGAGCTTATGATAATTACCTAATGACCTGCACCACCTTTGAAACTCCATCAGCTGAACTTTATCACACATCAATGATTTGATTGCATCATAATTGAAAAGCATATAGTGTATCGAGTGAAAAAAAACGAAACATTTTAATGGCATATATTTCTTTCAATTTTAAATATTTTTTCGATAAAACTCTGAAATTACTCCCTTTGACCTTTTTATTTTACAAATTCAAAAAAAGTTATATTTGACAATATGCTGTATCGCCTTGACGCACTATTTTACAGCAGTACTGATTTTCGGCGCTTTTCTCATCTTCAGCTTCCGAAGAACTTCCTTGATTGAAAAACTCTTTCCATCGAATGTTGCCCTATATGTCTCCGAACGGAATCTGAAAAAAATTCTGAGTTTCATTCATTATTTCATGAGAAATAACATTTTTTCGACGCTGTTTCAAGTCACCCCACTTTACAGTGTTGGAAATTTGGGGCAATTCTTGAAATTCTGTTAGATATTTTCCCAGTTTTCAACTGTAATAAGATGTCTAGGCACCAAAACATTGGATTTTTTCTTGAAAATAAGGTTAATGAATATTGTCATAACTTTTTAACACTTTGTAATTTGGACTTAATATTTTCAGCGTATATTTGAATAACCATTTACTACAAAGAACAATATTTGTTTTCAATTAATACTATCCATAGCAACAGGGATCTCCCCCATGGCAACAACACATAAAATAGGGTTAAACAAGAATTTATAGGCAGAAGCTCCAAAAAACATTATGTGAGTGTCCATGGGAAAAAAAGTACATTCGATTTACCGATATGCGCAAATTACCGGTAATTTTACCGGTAACTTAAGATTTTTTTTTGCGATTACCGGTAACTATAATTTTTTTATCGATAAATTTACCGCTTTACCGGTAATTACCGGTATCGCAATGTAATGTAAAAAAATACCTAATGTGATTTACAGGTAGCATCTCAGACGTAAGGTAAAGTGGCTAATCGATAGCGATAACATGTTTTCGAAAATATTAATGTTTGTTTATACTAATTCCGCCATTATTAAGACCCGGTCAAGTCATAAATTAGCTAATCGTTGGTTGTTCAAATATGTTTCTTTCTGAATTTTTGTATTTATTCATGATGAAGTCATTGACGTCATGAAACTCTGAAACAAAACAAATCACCTGCTCATGAATTAGACGGTTGAAAGATCTTTTAAAAGAAAGGATGATGTGTTGAAAATTTATTAATGATTTTTTTCTTCATATGTTTAAATCTTCCATTTAAAATGACTGCGTTATTCAATTATTATAATAAACAGGGAAACTTTTCTAACAGCCCTTTGGTAATCTATACTCTTTTTATGTATTACAGGTAACATTCGTTTGTGTATCATAATCAACTCGTAACCTGGTTCTCATTCAGCTGAAAATAAGAGATACAACAGTTTGTTTGAAATTTGACAATAATAAAAACCGTCTGCTCTAATTCTATTTAAGTTATTTTTGTAAATCCCATGACGAAAACTTTTATTTTTATTTTCCTCAGGGAAAGTCAACTGATTTTTATTCAACAGATATTTCGCCTTCAACAAGTGGAGATGTGCCCTTAACAAAATCGATCATTTCGCAACCTTTTTAGTGATCTTTATGGACTTTTGTAACTTCATTCAGATAATATTCCGATAAAGAGTGAATTTGGGAAAAGACAAATGAAAACATTTTAACGTCGGCTTGACGAGTTGCAAAAGTTCTCCTTTGAAATACTCACCTTTGTTTAAACATAAATACTACCTGTTTCCTTCAGTTTTTCATCATAAGGTCTACGTGGAAGATTGTCTGAAAGCTGTGTGTACACAGGGCTCCAAAACTCTCCCATGTCCTGGCTGTAAAGCTTGCATGGGTGCGCACTCTTCTCGCAGTACTCAATGTTGATGATGGACAGTTGGAAAACCTGTGGCAAGGTTCCAAATGGTAGTTCCTCTGTCCGTTTGAGTCTCATTGTCATACAACAGTGGAGCATAAGAGTGTTAGCATGAAGTGCTGGAACCGACGTAATTTTCCTTGCACAACTTTTTGAAGACCTATACTGCAATAGCATTAATATTTTAGTCGAAAGATCCTGGGAACTAAATGCTAAAATTTGGTTTCGTGCTACTACGAAAACATGTATATGAGAAAACATTAGGAAGATCGTTTGTTTTCTTTGCATTGCATATTCATCTAAAAAGATTCAATTACTGAACATTCAATGTGAATTCTTTGACGACTTTTAAGTATCCCGGAGGTAAAATGATTTTCAAGTTATCGCGCTACGATAACGTAGCACCATAGATGATTAGGTATAATAGCTCTTAAAGCTAGTTCTTTTCTCATTTTAAAAACTATCATAATTTGCACTTTACCAATAATCGATTGGATCGATTTAGATTTACCGGTAAATTTACTGATAAAAGTATTGATCAATTTGCTTACTGGTAATTACCGATAATATAATTAGTTTACTGGTAAAATTTTCATTTTACCGGTAAAAATATCGATACTACATCATTTATCGGTAAAAATACCGGTATATTTACCGGTAAAACGAAATGTACTTTTTTTCCCATGGACGGTCACATATACTTTACTACTTTAAACTAAGGTGGAGCAAAGAAACATTAAGTTTGCGGAACCAAATTACACATTACTTCAAGGTTTACCCCAAATTTTCCCTAGCAACGGGGTTAAATCAAGACAAAATGCACATTTCAAGTAGTTACTAGAAATGGGGCAACTAAAAACCTTTGACTCTGGTTAAAAAGAAAATAAGAAATATGGTATGTGGTGCTTATATATACTAATGAATTTCAAGATTTACCCCAAATTTTCCCTAGCGACGGGATAAAATAAAGACAATATGCACATTTTGAGTAGTTACAATACAAGAAATGGGGCAACTGACAACTTTTGACTCTGTTTAAACAGAAAACAAGTAAATATGGTGTAGGGTGCTTTATGTACTAGTGAATTTCAAGATTTACCCCAAATTTTCCCTAGCAACAGGGCAAAATCAAGAGACAACAAACAAGACATATCATGAAAACATGGTATATATTATAATATCAAAATCCAATTCCATTAGTTTCTGTTTTTCATTGGGTGAACTGACTAGTAGACATAAATAATCATTGACAATAGATACATCTGGGATACAGACAATAAACAGTTAATTTCGGTAAGATATTAATTAACAAATATTTTACTATAAATCATTAATAATAAAAATAACTTATCTTCATATAAGAAACTGTTATTTAAAGGGAAGTAAAGGCTTTGTGAATGATAAAGCATATGAATAATGGATCATTTAAAAACATAGGTGATGATTATACAACTTATTCTACTCCTGTCAAATGTTTATTTATACCAAAATCTGCCATTTTGAAATTTCAATCGTTCATAAAATCAGGGGTGAAATATCCAACTTAAAGAGGCCTTTCCGTACTGGATTGAGTGATATTTACAGGAAAATAATTACACAGTTGGAAAGAGGAAGGATAGAAGTGATAGTTTTTGGACCGGAAGAGAAAAATTTTTTTTCGAGCAAAAAAATTGGAACTGAACAGAAAATTAATGAAATATCATAGAAGGGCTATTAAAAACAACTTTTTTGGGTGATGTTTGGATTCCCCAGTTTGACATCAATTCAACAAGCCAATCCACTGTGCTGAACATCAAAGTGATTCCTGGTCGAATATTTTCGTGGCCACAGGCGAGAAAACCGGCAAATCAGATCATTTCTCAGCCGTATATTAAGTAGTTCACCGAATAGCATACTGGGCAAATTATCAGAATCGGCTAGCGCAATCCAAAAGAAAGATAATAACTGTTGAAGTTGAGTTATTTTTTGAATTTCTTTTATGACATCAGGTATTTACACGGCAATCTTTGGAAATGCTAACGGGATGACTTCGATCAATTTTGCCACTATTTTAAAAATAACTTCCGAAATACTAAACCATTTCTGAAACTTTGGAATCATTACCTTATATATGTTTTCTATTTTAGGGCAAAATTTCACAATACTTAATCTGTAATTCCAGGGAAATAACTTGATATTTCCAACAAAACGACAATATCGATTATGGAGTGACTTCGATCAGCTTAGGCTGATGGAAATTTTATATTAGTTTAGCGTCACCCGCCCGCATCACTTTAAGTGCCCGCGTAAAAAAGTTCATTATTTTACAAAATTTCACATCATCCACTTCATTTGCTTGCCTACCCACCACCGATCGTCATTACCCTGTTCACAATATTTAAAATATCCAAGTGCCTCCGTGTGCCTCTAATGACTTCGCCATAACAAATTTAGTGAAATTTAGACATTCGATTACGTAATCGAAGTAGACATTAATTTTTGCAGCATTTTAGAATAATTGTATTATGGTTTCGATTTCTATCAGATACATGCTGAAAAAGCCAACTTTGCGAAATACCTAAAATTTCTTGAAAATTTCTTCTTTTTAAATGTGTTTGAAGCAAAAGCAGGTCTGAGGTAATTTGAAAGCTTCAGCTAGTACCGAATCTCTGACGGTCGGGATCTCAGTGATTATAATAATGCAAAATGGCGTATTTGATGTGTTCTCCCGGCTATGTAGTTAAGTAATTAAGTGCTGGTATTCAACATTCGTTTTTTTCATGTTTTTAAAAACTCGATATTATCAATAAAGGAAAAAGGAAAAGAACAGTGAAGAAAGACCAGTGAAGAACATAATTTTTTTGAGACATAATTATAATTTTCTTTACATTAACCTCTATACTTCAGGTATGAACCAAAAATGTCCAGGCTAGACTCCTGAATATGACGTAGAGCGATGACCAATTTGAGCGGTGATATTTTGATGTTTTTCGTCATTAGTTTTCGGAAGAAATTGATTGTTTCTCTTGAAGACGATTCAGGTGATATTTTACAATAGGAATCTAAATGAAAATCTTAAAAAATGCGAAAAGCGCTGCATTTTTTCCCTTTTGGCTTAGTTCTTCAGAAAATGAAGAAAGAAGAAAACAAAGAATTTCTACATCTTCGGAGGAGTACTGCTTTAGAGATACACCAGTATCCTGTGTAAAAATTTTTTACGGGTTTTACTTCTGAAAATGACATCTCAAAAATGGTGTCGAAAAATTAAATCACAGAATAAAAAAACAGAAAGTGCATCAGTGTTGTAAGTACTGTAAACTCTCTCTAATTCCCTAAAAACCCTAATCTTAAGAAAAAGAAATAACAGGTGCAGGTACCATAAAATTCGTTTTAATTAGAGAGAGATAGAACTTGGAGATCCTAACTGTATTACTGAACTCTAAAAAATATACCAAAGCATGTATGATCGTTCAGTGACAACCAACCGTTACTGAGGTATCGTCGATCAAACATTTGAGTGACGTCAAAAGCTCTGTTCGTCATTCCTTTGTCAATGTCTCGTTGACCATAAAAAATGACAGTTATTTTCTTAGAGGTTCTAGAGATATTTTCCAAATAACTAATTGAAGAGACAATGCAATAGTTCCTCTGATTTAAATATCCACTTAAACAGACGCCATCCAGATCAAACATTTTTCAGGTTTGCAATCAACACTGGAGCGCAGAACAAAAAAATCCGTTTTACTCGGAAGATCTGAAACCTATTAAAAATAAAAATACGTGCTGTACATCCACTTTTTTCACTCTGTAAAATAAATTGTATCAATTGAAGATACAATGCAATGGTTCCCTCTGGTTAAAAAATCTAACGTCAATACGAAAAAAAAAAACACTCCTCACCCTTCTTTTAATTAAAAATCTCTGGTATTCCGGCTAAAGCATTTTTAGTTCACTATCAACACAGGAGTTCTGAACAGAAAAACTTTTTAATCAGAAGATCTGAAACACATCAATATATTCATAATAAATCTTTCACGATGCAATATATGCAGCAGTAAAAATAAATTAATAAAAAATCAATTGTGCATACAGGAAAGCAACAAATAGATTAAAATCGCTGTAACTGTTCATAAAATCCATACCCCAACGTAAATCAAAGCCAAACGCAGAAGTAGTAAAAGTGTCAAAATATGAATTGTAAACAATTGCGGTTTTCTTGTACGAACCCAGAAGGTCATGATTAAAAACCATGATATTCATTTCTTAAATAGCGCAGAAAGAAACCCTATTCATACTATAAGAAAAACAAAACAAACAAACAAAAAGGTTCAAAAGTGTACTTACTCTAAAAACATCAATAAATCTTTGTGCAATACTTTCGTTGTTGTCTATTGTTTCTTGATCTTGCGAATAATCAAAAAACGATCAAATGCAATGCAATGTTTTCCCCTTATACTATTCGCAGAAAAACATTAACCGCCGTGGTCTGACACTCTATTATGAATAAGTGACCGCAAAAACGACCCGAAATTTTAGAAAGTGAAAGCGTGAAAAAAGTGGATGCACAGCGCGTATTAGGATATAGATTAGGCCGATGAAAATTTTATATTAGTTTAGCATCACCCGCCCGCATCACTTTAAGTGCCTGTGTAAAAAATGTTCATTATTTTACAAAATTTCATTATTCCAATACAAATGGATAATTCTTAAGAAGAACAATACATCATCCACTTCATTTGCTTGCCTACCAACCACTGACCATTGCACCACGGTTCAAAATATCAAAGTTGCTCTTCCGTGTGCCTAATGACTTCACCAGTGTGTTCCATCTAATAACTGTAGCAAAATTTCAACATTTTGATTATGTAATCGAAGAAGACATTAATTTTACTGAATCTCCGACAGGCTGGATGTCAGTGTATTTGATGCGTTCTACAGCTATGTATGGCACTATAACAAAATTAATGAATAAGGAAAGCATGCTGCACAACGTTTTCAAGAGATAAGTGATGCTCAACTAGTATAAAATTTCCATCGGCTTTAGCAAAGTTTCAATAATAGTTGTAAAATTAAATTGCGCTATTGTGTGGCGTATCGACAAAATGATTATTAAAATCATTAACTCCGAGACATTGAAATACCAGGTTGGCATCCGGCGGGGTCAGTCTTGCTCAATGGAGGGGAAGGTTTCTTCAGCTTTGGTAAGCAACCTTCCTAGAGAAGGTGTCTCAATAAAAACACCTGGTTGGCAAGCCATAATTGTCTTTAGGGGCAGGTAGAGATACCATCCAGTAGTACTCCAGTAGTACTTTGTCTATTAAAAACATAAAATGGTTTATATACTTCGCCAGAACATGTGACGGTTTATGGGAAAAGGATGACAAGCTGCAAAAAATCGATTAAAAAAAATTGGAAAAGCGATTTGTTAAATTCACGAAAAAAACTAGAATCTAGCATTCGCGAAAGTTAATTCTCGCAAAAAAGACCTTTTTCTACAACTCACGAAAGTTTATTCTCGCGAGAAAAACAATTCAAATGAAAGTTTACAAATTGTAAAATCAGTACAAAATAAAGTTTTATAAAGTTTTCTAAACTTAATCAATTTCAATAATAGTTTTGTATGTTTTCCCCTTTTCCTCTTGACTTTCTCTGAACATATTTCCTCTGTCATGATATTTTGCTTGTTTTGATCGTTTTTTAATCTTTCGAGGTGGTGCCTTTGAGGGTTTGGGGATGGGACTAGCTTTCAGAACTAGAAAAGAACCGATAACTTTTTCTTCCTTTCGTTTCGCAATATTTCTCTTCAACCAATGTCTGATAATGACTAAGTATCATATGATTTGAGTAGCTGGCAACTTGACAGTTACTTTACAGGGAATCTCAAGGCCACCTCGACATAGCGGTGATCGGGGATAATTTGTAGAAGTAAGAACCAAGCTAATGTTTGCTCCAAATGAAATCTTATACAGTTAAAAGTACATTATTACACATGTAATTGTAATTATTGTTGATATTCTTGTTTCTTTTGAGTTGAAAAGAGAAAATACATTTTGTTCTTAGCACATTAACCCGTCTTTAGTAATTCAATAACCTTTGCTGTCAACCAAAAAGTTTCAAATTTGTCATTTTTCTTCGATTTTTGAAAGTTCGTTCCCGGGAAATTTACTAATTTTCGGTCATTCGCGAAAGTTTATTCCCTAAATTTTGCGTATTTTGCGGCTCGAAAAAGTTTCTTCTGGGAATGTTTCTTCCCTTAAAGTAATCTGAAAATTGATTTAATGTAAAATTTAATTTTAAAATTCATTTCATCCAAATTTGCAAAAAAGGTTTTTCAGAAAAGTCAACAATTTTTTCCTTTACTCACATCTTAATTTACTTGCAGACACAAAGAAAGAATAAATGTTTGCAAAGTGTGTATGCATAATCACCCATTTGCCAGTGAAAATATGGAATGCTTGAAAGCTGCATTTCATTCGACAAATTCAAACAAGCAAGTTGAATTCATGCGGTGTGCATGAATGTGCCTCATGCAACCGAAAGAAGATCCTGATATTTGTCTGATATCATAATGCAGTGCCGCATTCAGACATTTTTTGGGCGTACTGTTTCTTAGATTCGGTTGGTTTAGTGACACCCGAAGCCCCATGCTGGGGACTGAGGGGCAAAAATTTTTGAATTTGAAAATGTCTAGATGCCAGGAAAAAGCACTTCCCAGATTTACATATAATTGATGTATAAGATCAAGGTAAGTTTTACCTACCTTGAAGGACGAATGAGTAATGAGATACGAAGACGTTTTTGAGCAGACAAAAGGGGGATGTTTTAACTCATGAATCTGAGGACGCTCGTCAATGCAAGGCTCGACTCTCACAGTCTTACGTTCTGTCTGCAATGTGGTCGAAATAACTTCGCATTTTCTAATATTTATAAAATAAAATATATGTTTTTCTTCACATCATTATCTATTACCTAATTGGTAAAAAATCCGTTGGTAGAAAACTTTGTCGTCAAAAAATTTCATCGGGTCATCATCGTCATCGTCACCTACACAAAAATTTTTCACTTTTTACGGACAAAATTTTTTTATCTGGCTCTATATAAAACATATTATAAACCGTTAATTTTTCCTGTTTTTCCTTAGTCGGCTATATTGACACTTAAAAGTATAATACTGATCTATTATTTACATCAATTTATTGAATTGATTGGAACTGGTGTGTCCTCATGCATTTGCAAATCAATTTTGCTTGACTGACTTTCAAACTCACTTACAATTCTTTTTATTTTCCAATACTTATTAACCAAAACAAGCAATATGATGTAAGAAGCCCTAAGGCGTCTTTAAGCTACAAAATGCAAAGTAGTATCCATATGAAAATACCAATTTATCGGTAAAAATTATTCGTCGGTAAAAATTATTTGCCAATAAAAAAAGTTTGTCGGTAAAAAATTTCATTGGCAAAAAGTTTTGTCGGTAAAAAATATTCGTCACTTTTTACCGACGTATTTTTTACCAATAAGGTATCCTTAGTGGAAATTCGACAATCTTTACTATCTCGAAATCAAGTACTTCATATGTCGAATCATCAATCCATTCTGTTCCTTTTTCAATCGTTCCTTAATCTTTTCTCGTGTTTTTTCTTCTGTAATTTTACAGCTGCTTTCGAAACTTTCATTACAACAGGTAGCAACGGTATACAATTATGATTAAAGTGTTAAAAATGTTCTTTAAAACATGTATATAATTTCATTTGTTTCATTTTTATGGAATATTAAACATTAAATATGGTAGCTGTTAACTACATTACGCACTAGTAGCATCTGATGGTATAGTTGAGAATAAAATCGCAAATACAACATTATATCGATGCCAACCTTCTGTAAATACAATACAGCGCACAAAATAACTCAAATTTGTCCGACGGTGATGATGACCGCTGACATCGCTATTTTGGCGGTCAGAGCTGAAATTCTGACGGTCAAATTTCAAAACAAAAAGTTACTGTTTTTGTACTGTTTTTGTACTCTTTCTCATTTGCTTCATTAGCCTGCTCACAAAGCATAATGTATACTGTGATATTTTCGATATGAAGTTTCTATCTTTCACAGGTTAATAATTGATGAGAAGACAAGAAACACGAACTGTCAAATAATCTCGCCTGCCAGCCGACGTCATTTTTTATTTTGTTTTGTTTATTTACAGACACACGAGGCTGTTGGGATATCATTCACGGACCAAACTAACTCCCAGTTCACTTTATTTTTATTCAAATGAATTGTCATATATTCAGGAAGAGTTTCGACATGAACTTTTTGAATGAATGAAAATTATTTATAGATTTTATGAAATAACAATGAATATCAGACAGTTTAACAAATTCTATTCAGTTTTTTTCGGCTTGCTTTTCCCCCCGAAAAATGCTGCTATATTCGTTTGTTTTTCGGTAACCGGCACCACAGGGACAGATTCTGACACGATATCAACATCGTCATCTGGGGAGTGACATCGTTTATTATTTTGATTTTTTTCCATGATTATAAATGGAATAACAAAATTGAATATGATAACGAACTTGAATAAATACGATGGAAATAAATTAATTTGTGATCGAACAACCAACTAGATTATTGATATGATGAATAAATAACTGACGATGATTTAAATATAAACAAGAGGCCCTAGACCTTAAGGTCAGCGCGAAATGTATGCTCAAAAATCTAAAAGATCATAATCACTTTACAAAAGAAATGACTAGCATTCTAAAATAGTTCGATTAGTACCGAGTAAGCCCGTATTCGGTTGGAGAACAATGCAGACATATTAAAAACCTCTCGTAATAAAAAGGGGCATGTAGTATTTTCACAAAGGAGTTAAGTCTTCGAAAGAATATTAACCGAAGAAGCCCGACATTGCATACAGATTATTACCACTAAATTTATATCCGATCTACATGTCTCATCGAGACAAAAAACGCAAGAGCCGAATAACTTGTAATACGTAATGCGTATTTCTAACGGAAGTCGCCTTAACCAAATCTCAATAAAACCATGCGTTTCCACAACAATTAAATCCTTTTCCTTATTAGTGGGGAAGTTTTTGTGGCAGCATATAAACTACACACGACAATTCGATACGCATCAACAGAAATCATACGCGCATTACAACTACAACAACTTGATACTTTATTCGGTTTTATTTAAGCTTCAAATTTCAGTTTTACAAGTTAGACCTTCCAGCTTACGTTCTTACAGGATTACGTGTTTGGTTAATCACGCAGGTGAACTTTCGTTTCTACCAATTAACTGGTCCTCAGATGAAGTTACATGAAGATCTAATGCCAAGCAGTTGTTGATTACTAAAAATAAAAATGTAAAAGGTTATGTATAACGCACCAATCAATTCTAATTTATTCCATTTAACAAAATTCAGATCTTATAGAAGCATCAATTACAGGATCGTGATTTTAACTCTAATATTATGCCTGAAGGGAAATTAGTTACTGAATTTCTCTTCATGGTGGCAGGCGAGTGTCTAATCTTAAGATTTTATCCGGGTGTCATGCCGGGCCATTGACATCATTGGCTTTAGGATTTTTGGTTTGCAATTTATATACTTTTTACTCCTGTCCAGTCGTGCCACCACAACAGAGGTTTTCAAAAATTCTGGTGGCCTGAACTGCTAAGATCAGACACTGCAGGTGAGTCAATGTTAGTCAATAAAACTCAGTAAAATAAATTTATCATTCCGAAAAAGGTAAAATTTAGTTCATGAAAATTCATATAAATCTTTCTTGGAAAAAATTTGTATTGAATTTTGTCTGATCTTCAAATATTTTTCATAATGGCACAAAAATGTAGAAAATGACGGCTAAATGTGCTTTTGATATTTGTCAATTCGGAACACAAATCAAACCCAACTGTTGTAAACTGACTGCACAACCCATACTGTCAATCAAACTAAAAGCCACTTCTGCCAATGAGTATGGATGTAGCTCATTGATCGGAATCTTTTCGAATTCAGAATTGGGAAAATTGCTCCTCATCATTGTTAATCAGGCATCATTGCTGCCTGAATGAATTAATCCGATTTACCAGGAGGTTCAACAAAAGACCAACACTTAAAGTATCTCTGGTAGCAAGTTCACTACACACACTTACCTTAAGGGAAGAAATTGTTTGCGGAAGAAATTGTTTGCGGAAGAAATTTTTGCGGATGACGACTTCAAAAGAAATTCTGCGGAATTAATTTTTGCGGATGCAAGAAATTTAATAAAATCGAAAGTAAGGAAACACCTAATTCAGTGCTTGGGTACAAACTTTATACATACTTTAGTTGGAATGGAAAGAGCAGATTTACGGAATAACAGTTATAATATCAAAAAAGAATACTTAACTGTAACAAACAGATGTGGCTGGGTCTTATCTTTGTTCAGAGGAGGTTCAGAATATTACTCAGTCTAGGTCTACTTCCCATCCATAAAGGAAAAGTGCAAATAACAATAAAAACTGTGATATATACCTCCACCGACATCGTTTCTCAAAGTAAAAGCAACAGAGTGCAAGTGCAGATGCTGCTTGTATTGTTATTGACGAAGAGTAATAAATGGGTCCTTAGATGTTCAATGACCTCGACTTTTTTCCGAGTAAATCTTTTTGCGGATGAAAAATTTCGAAAATTTTGCGGAATTTATTTTTGCGGATTTGAGTGAAAATAAATTCCGCAAAAAAAAGTTCCACACAAATTTCTTCCGCAAACAATTTCTTCCCTTAAGGTACAAGATTTTGTAAGTGACACAAAAGTTTTCACAGTAAAATAAAATTCCACCAGGCAGAATAAAGTAATCTGTCTTGCTGAGAGACACTCCTAGATGGGGAAGGAATTTGTACCAAGGGATGGTAATTTTGCTGGTGATTGTTTCCATACCGACAATGAAAATATTGTTATTAATATTTATCCTGATTTAAATAGGCAAGTAATATATGTTACCTTATTGGTATAAATTGTTTGCGGGAGAATTAATTTTAAATTAATGCGAATTGAACCTCAAAAAATACAAAATTTGCAGAACAAACTTATGCGACTCAAAGACGTGAATAAATAAATTTATTTTTTTATTTTTTTATATATCTAGAATATCAAAAAAATTCCTATATCTACAATACAATCTAAAGATGCTCTCTCATTTTTACCTGTACCAGAAAGAAACAAAGTTCTGAATGTAAGATTAGAGATAGATTGAAAAGTAAAATATTATGTCTTCTTGTTTTGGGGTCCATTATTTCCATTGTCTGCAGTACAATTAAAAAAGCTTATTAATTGCCGGGTAAATTTTTACGATTTCATTCATAGCAAAATTACAAAAAAGAATACTGCAATTCCTGCAAGAAATTCTCCAGCATTTATAAGTACAAATAAGGTATAATTGTGCAATTATTTTTGTTTGTGTTTTTTAATGTTCTTTTCTTCATCTTTGTCTTCTTATGAGCTGATGTGTATTATTATTGCTACTGTAATTACATATATAACAATACTTTCTAAAAATGTACATTTTTGTTCATTCAAAATTTCAAGCTACAAAATTGAACTGTTTAACAGTACAAAAACACAAAGTAAATTATTCAGTAAGAATCACCTAGTTTTCCCTTAAGGTATGTAAGATAACATCTTATCTTTAATAGATAATGGAGAAAAAGAAATTACAATTCGTTCGAGTGCGAGTGACAAGAGATAAATAATCTGTGCAACTTGCCTGACTTTTCCTTTCTCCTAAATTTTTATCCCATCCAATTAGGATACGTCTAATGTCTTGATCCAATACACTTCAATATAAGTTTATACTGCTGTTATATATTTGTATCTGTAAAACCTAAATCGACTGTTAGAGGAACCATAATGTACTTCTTGGTTCTTGTTGATACGTTTGAGCAGCGTTTCGCTCCCAAAATGCATTACGTTTAGATAAAGGGTGGAGGGAGGGCGCATTAAAACAAATAATTAACGTATTCATTCGAATGAAAAAAACTCTTTTTGTATTGTATATTTACTTCGTCACACACAAGTGATATATTTTCCAAAAATCAACGTTGTGCTATAAACTTTCTGATTTTGAACTGAAAAATTTAAAATTAGTAACTACGGGCGTATAACTAGGGCGTGAAGAACTGCAACATTACACACACACGGACTGACTGACTGACGGACACGGGGAAATGAAAGATCAGCTACCTTGCGGCGCTGACCAATAACGAGCGAAATAACTGACGATGATTTAAATATAAATAACGAGCGACTGACGATTGAAATATAACTGACGATTGAAATATATAACTGACAAGCAACGATTTTCAAAATTCAAGATTATTTTATTGTGAAATCTACTTATCAAATGATTCTTCCATATTATGATAGAACAAAAAACGTTCGAACATTCTAAAAGAAAATATTTTCGAACGAGGCCGCGTGTGGGAATTTGAATGAATGAGAAAGTAAATATAAACGCGAACAAATATGTTTTGTTGAAACAAAATGTACAAGACAGCTGTTAGTTCGAAGATATATTTGCAAATGAATCACGATCATTAAATTTTTAAATAACATGACGAAAGCGGAACTTGATTAATCCATTGAGCTAAGTAGATTTTCATCCATATTAGCTTGCCTCGCTCTTCACATTCTTAAGTCATGGCGGTCAGGAAGAACGGCTGAACGAAAAGTTTGCCGTTCAAAGGTGAGATTCTGGCGGTCAATGACCGTTGACCGCCCGTTATTTTGTGCGCTGCAATAGGTCTCTTAAAGGATAATTCTAAACTAAAATTTTCAAAAATAATTTGAAAACTTTTTTGGGTGCCCATACTGTTCAAACGTACCAAATCATGTCTGGATGCAGCCCTGTAATGTTGCATGTTTCTTTTACAGTGCAAAATTTCACACCACCTAATCTTGTAGTTCCAGAGAAATAATCTGATCTTTCCAAGAAAACAACAGCATCGATTATGGGGTGACTTTGATCAAGCATCTTTACATTTTGGCAATATTTTCAAAGTGCTTTTATTACAATATTAGCAGACCACCATTTCTCATCTGCAATAAATGTTTGGTCCTTGAGATCAGTGAATACTAGTAGAACAAAAAAGATATTTAATAAGACATACCAAACAAAATTAACTATATCCCACTCCACCAGGTGCACATCTGAAAACCTAATGAAATTTCCTACTGTGAACACATTGTTTGTTGTTGTGATCTTGTACTTTCTACTCTCTTGGTATCTGAAAGATGACTGAATTAAGTGTTTTCTTTGTCTGTTTCAAATGGAAACATCTACATAATTTACAAATTTTTCTCTTTACTTCAGAAATCAGATGAAAACTTTAAAATTGCTCTGGATTATGTTATGTCAAACTTTCGGTAAGCCCATAGTTTTACAGTTAACTCTTTTCTTTTCTATTATTCTTATATCTCTTTTATTTTTTATTTTTATAGGTTCCATCGATTCTTGGATGTCAATCCTCTGGATGTATCAAGATCATTGTCTGGGTGAGTCGAGAATTTTTATTACAGTCTTTCAGTGCATTCAGTCCATTTATAAAATCCTGTCTGCATGCACAATCACATTATGCAGCCTTAGCTGTTATGTATCTGCTAGCGCAATGGTGAATACAAAATGTTTATGAATATCTCCACCATTCATACGTATGGAAGTGTTGAAGGTGATATAAAATGTTGACCCCAAACACTGATTGCTTTCTCTTTGTTCAACTATTTGTTTTCATAATTTGAATTGACATCTTTGATATACATTATTTTACCTGCGTCTTTAAACATGCAGTTCTCAGTTGCTACTTTATTCCTTTATTGATTTATTCTTTATTCTTCATTCACTTTTAATTGCTATTAAATGTGCAAGTACTCAAGTGAGTATTTCATTAAAGAGGTTTAGTTTCTGAATTGGCAGCAAGTAATGCAAAAGTAAAATCATGTTCATTTGTCAAATTTAAAGTCTTACAGCTTGCAGATGATCAAGAGTTTGGTGTAAAATTTATTCTGGAAATGAAGGCAGGTTGTGTCAGCACATGGGCCACAAAGATCACTGTTGAACATTTTATAACAGGGACAAAATTTTTTTCTTTTCCATTTTTTTGTACTCAAAACCATAAAATAACTGGCAAATAACTTAAACTTATAAAAAAATAATTATTTTTGGAAACAAGATTGAAAATGTGTTTATTTAACTGATATATAGAGTCAAAGTTTTGCCTGCACAACTCTCAGGCAAAATGCTCTATTAGCCCTACATGGCTGCTTGTGCGATCCAAAATGCAATTGTACTTGCTCAAAACAGCAGGACAGTGCATCTTCGGTGTTATATATTTTGCAGGCTCTGCTCCAAATTTCGTGTAAATTCACAAGATAAGAAGGCATCTTATTTGGAAGAGCTGGTTGAACAGTTTGTAAACCAACCTCTTTTGGAAGAAGAAAAAGAAACACAGGTCAGTTTAAACTTGTAATAGTGTTTTTTTGTTTTTGTTTTTTTTTGGAAAACATAACTGTTTACTGGCAAATAATGATTCAATTATGATTCAATAAGTTTAAATTGTAGTTTAATTGGTTATTTTTGTAGCCATAATCAAAATATCTTTTAGACTGATGCACATTATTCGTTGTTGTCTGTTTTGTTCCATCTTTCAAACAACCCCCTGAATAGCAAGTTTATTCCAAAGAACAAAACTCAAGAAAAAGTTGGTATGTATGTTTATAAAAGTCACTTTTTTTGTTGATGATAGAAATTATGTTCTTAATTATTCCATAAATATTGTATATTTTGTATAATTTTAATCTATTTCAATAACATGTGCTTATAATTAGGGTTTTTAAATGACCATAAAGCAGCCTTAAAAGGCCGCAAGTCAGCGGCAAATATGCAAAGTATACAAATAGAACTAAACCATTTAATCAATCATTTAGCAGACACAATGGCTAAAGTCAGGAGGTTCTGCTACAATTTTATGGAATAGTAATTACTTGTGTGAATCCAGTTAGTTCAAACACCTGTAAATCTGTACTTGAATACAGTTAAACAGTTTCATAGTAGCTACCAGAGCAAAAAAAAAGAAAAAATAGAGCGCTTCAACATAAGAAACCCAATATTACAGTTAAACAGTTTCATAGTAGCTACCAGAGCAAAAAAAAAAGAAAAAAAAAGTGCCTCAACATAAGAAACCCAATATTTTATGATATATATATATTATAATATTGCCCAATTTGAAGTCAGAACAAAAATTAAGGTTTCATTAAAAATTCCCATAATACATACCATAATTCATTATGTTCTTGTCTCATTTATATATAAAATTAGGATTGTAAATGGGTCGCTATCAATAGTAAATGTTTTTTTTATGTTGACAGAAAGACTCTTTCAGATTTTTGACACAAATAATTTGAATGTATTTTTTGATCTTTAAGCAATAATAAAGAATTACAAAATATCAATACTAACTCCTCTGTAGCCACTTGCGTTAATTCGTTCTTGTCAGGAATAAACAGGTTCTTTTCTGTCACATGAATTGTAGCTGTTATACTTATAAAAGATAAGAAATGCACCCACTTCTGATATTACTCAAAAGCCCTTCAAAAATCTGTATAAACAATTAAATAGTCAAAAGGTGTCAGTGTATTATGCATTTCTTCTTGAAAAATACCTGTATTATTCAAATAAACTTTATGACATTTTTCTTCAAATATGTATTTGATTCTTAAAAGAGATCTTGATTCGTAAAAGGTGGGCTCTCACCTCAGCAGCCAAATTGAATTTATGAGAGTAATCGTAAGCACTAAGTCAGATTTCATAGTTTGATGCTACAAAAGAGTTTTATGAGAGCTTTGACTGGAGCGAAAATAGGTTTACTTGAAATCGAGATAAGGAATTGCTATAAAGGTTGTGAGTAAAGTGGGTCAACCGTTTTCTATGAGGAAATCTCAATGAGGTAGCCAATAATTTTTGTAATTTTAATTGTTTGCTGTTATAAATGCTGTTATATATAAATAATGTATATGTTTTTGTTTGTGTACTGTTATAAATAAAAATACTTATAAAATTTATTAAGTGCTAATACACTGTACAAACTGAAAAAACGTCTATATTAAATTTAGTGGAAGCACTAAAGCTATTATTAAAACATCTTCATTCAAACGATAAAATACATTATTATATATTTCCTCATAGGGCGAAATATGTTAAAACCGGCATTTTCCTTCTCCTTCTCCTTCTTCTCCGTTCACTTTTATAGCCGCGGTTCAGTATTGAATTTTCGGCTACCCATAGTAGATAAAAATAGAGGCTAGTGTACCATGAAGTAGTACGCCATTTTTTTTCATTCAGTGCAGATGGGCTTTGGAAGACTTTGCTTTTTTCTGCAAACTTTTAAATGATTCAATAGATAAAACATTAAATGATGGAAATAAATTGTTTTATTTGTTAAAAATTTTTGTAATTGTTTGATAAAATTGTTTTGTAAAACTTTTGAATGAACGTGTAAAAAACAGAAAAACATCTGATATTGATGATGTTTTGTTTTTGTTGAAAACAATAATGTGTTATTTATGAAGATTGGTAGTTTAATGCTTGGAACAACAAACCATTGAAGCTGTGATTTCAGTGCAAAGGTGAAAATTCATTATCAATAGCCAGGGTGAAGATTTATTTATGTAGCCCAACTGAACTGAAAGCACGATGAAAATACAGCCATAATAAAGGAAACCCTTTTCATGTGGAGAACAACCAGTTCAACCATTTAATTCAAAGACTGCATACAAAAACAGCAACTAAATATATGATGTCGTGTATCCAAGAAGAAGTTCAGAAAACCAATTACGAATATATAATGTTTTAATACACGGAGGATTGAGACAAATCTTGAAATTGAAAGAATGCTGGTCGAGTGTGCTTCTCTGGATAGTTGTTTAATTCAACAACAGAAACATAGTTTACTATGAAGTATATATATGGTCATGCATCAGTATACATTTGATGCTGTATATCATATTTTATTTTGCAAAATTAAATATATGACTGTCAATTTTCCTTTTACGAACAACGAACATAAATTTTTGAAATGTTTCATCTATATATGGAATTGATCTTTCACTTTGGTTTGCATATAACTGAACCCTAAACAGCATCTCGTCTTAACAAAACCATCGGAAAATGAAAAAGGAAATAAGTCGATGAACATCTAAATCTTTTAAAGTCACTTAGGTCACATGTTTCTCGTGTTTACAAGCTTGTAAGGATTTGATGAAAACCGGGGGTGATAGATTTTGCAACTGCGAAGGTAATTAACACTGGAAGTTTACTGTAATTATTCTGTTGAATAGAGCCGTTTAGTGGAAAAATCATTGCTTACCTCCGGAAAGTTAATGAAATCATAACAGAGTGAATTATGTTAAAATATGCGACCTAAGTGACTTTGAAGGATTATATGTTGCGATCTACTTTACTTTTTTGAAAAATTATTTCGCCTTTTGAACGATCAAAGATTGAAGTTTGGCTCACAAAAAATTGAGCGCTTTTGCTCTTTTCTATAAAAAGCTTGTTTTTTTCATCTTCGTTTTTCTTCTTCCATTTTCATTATTCTTCCAAATTTTATCATGAAAACGTGCTTAAGCTTGACACAGCGCAAAAAGAATTTTTGAAATATCTCATAACCTTCAAATTTGCCAAGCATTTATAAAAACTGTGCAAGTTCACTTGAAACGTACTTTAGTAAGGACAGCATTTTTATCTGAGTATCAGGTTGATGGTAGTTATACTGTAATTATTTTATCACACATTTTTCTCATGGTTACCAATGTTTATTGATATTTTTGACAAAAATTTCGCAACTTTGGGGAAATAGTCGCATTTTTGCGAATCTTGTTTTATTAATTAAAAGCTTTTCGGCTTATGCCAAATTTATATTATACTGATGGTGTAAGCCAAAACATTTTTAATTAATAAAATTATGTATTTTATCGCTATCAAACATGGCAAATTATCTTCATTTCTTAACTAATATTACTCATATTAAATGAAACATTCCCACTGGTGAGACATCACCTCACTACAATCCTCACTTCCAATTTAAAACAGTTCATTTATCTTTAAGTTACGAAATTGAAATAAATCTTTCTATATATAGGGTCATAAGGTAAGTTGATCATAAAGTTTAAAGCAAAAGGTTTTACTCACTTAAACTTAAATAGATATAATCGTAATCAACAATCTTCTTAAATCATAAAGCTTTTTTATTATATAAATTTATCACTTACGTACTGTTTAAAAAAATTGGAAATACACAACTTAATACACAACACAAGTTCTCTGGAAAGACTTAATTAAGTATGTTTAGCTACTTCGAAATATAAATGGAAAGAATAGCTAAAAGAATCTGGAATAAACAAAAAAGTATACAATCAGGTTTCCTGGAAGAGAAACTGCTGTGCATTAACACCAGGGTAGAAATCCTTCAACTACCTATAATACTTCATCTTAGACAACCCAAAGCAGTATCAAACCTGATTCCAATTCAAAATTATACCCTCCTTCTTCTTTAAACAACTTAAGTGCTAAAGCCGCTGACGAATTATTTATTGAGATTTTTTTAAGTTGGGACTAAAGGAAATCATTCGGTTACTAGTTGTCAGTTTTTTGCTGTTTTCCTAATTTTAAATTGATAAAAAACAGACTGTGGTGTTTATGTTTATTAAAGCCATGTTGATCATGATGATTGGAAAAACCTTTTTAAAAAAATAAGTTGCAAAGTTTTGAACTGACAAGTCAGAAATGCAGGAAGACTTGATACTGAGATAGGATACCTGAAATCCTGATATCTAAAAACATAGAGTTAGTTTGCTCACGGTTGATGATCTAGAAATTATTCAAGCCACAAGGCCTCTCGTCTTATGTAGAAATTTCAAAACAAAGAGACCTCATGAAGAAGAAAATTCTTCAACTTAAATAATAATCTTGATATAAAATGGAAAAACTCTACGACTCTGCTAAGAAAAGATTTGTATTAGGTCTGCTAGTAAGGTTTTGACCGGTCAATATCTAATGTAATTTAGACTGATCTAATAATTTATATATTATATATCATGTATTAATATTTAGGTTGTTGAAAAATCATCAGCCTACATACTTTGCCAGTTTTTTTAAGTGAATTAATTTCAATTGAAAGACCCTTCTTGATTTTTCTTATTTCAGAATCAGAAGGATTTGATTGGACGGCTTATTTACTTCATGGAGAAGAAAAACTCAGTGTTGGCGCAGCTATCAATAGAGATATTGAAAATGTAAGAGTCCTTTTTTTGTTTCAATTGGTACCTTATTGAACACTGACAAGTTCTCAAACCTGCTACTCCCCCATATTGACCATCTTTAATGAGGACCAAACTGTTGTTGATCAGATGAGGCATATTCCTCGTTGATAACAGTTTGAATTTTTAATTTCAGTTTTTGTGTACAAGCATTTTTCAACGATATTGCCATGTCAGGGATTTTTCCAAGCACTTTCCAACTACCGTTTACCGGTAGTTAAAATTCAATCTTAAATTGAGTTTAGAAACTCAATCATTCATTGTCAATTAAACATTTTTTAGCTCTTTAATGCGTAATATTTAAAAACATGTTTTGAGAGAGTAATTAGGCCATTATTCACCAAATATTTTGTTGTTAGGGAGAAGGACCACCGTTGCTAAGGTAATTTTGAAATGTCCTTTGTTATACGCATTCATTTCTTCACCTTACGAAAGATTATGAAAACGAAAGTGGTACCAGTAGGACTCGTTTTCATGTTATTCGATGAAGTTAGAAAACATCTTAGTTTCCAACTCCCTACACATGCCTCTCATGACAAGGCCTGTTTGTGGAGATTGAGATCTCTAAAATTGTGGAGCTTCCTGGACTGTTAAACTCAATCTTCTCTACAAAAAACGGTAGTAAACAAAAGTGCTTGGAAAAATCCCTGCATGTGTGCGCAAACCTCCTTCATAATGAAGTTTCTTTAATTTGTTGTAGGAACTAAACAATAGTGATGAAGAACTATGGGTAATTTTTTTGTTACGTGTTTTGTAAATGAAAATATTTATTATGCAAATTCTTGGTATCATTGTCATCAGGTCTTTTTGCCTTTTTTATGATGATTACGAAGTTTTATGAGTCGTGAAGTTTTAAGGCAACAGTTTGTACCATTAGCAATATAGGCAACATCTGACGTTCAATCTTTGCAGTGAAAAGGATTACATGAATATGTTTCACAAAGTTTTCTATCATTCTTAAGCATGAACAAATTGAATGGCTGTTGCATTATATTTGTATGATCTTTGGAAAATGTTTTGAAATTCATTTCTTTTTGTCATAATCTCAGAAATCTTAATCTTTCAGTACAATGTGTATTTACGCTATACGCTATATAAATTACTTTCAACGTTTACTTTTAAGACGTTTTCAGAAGATGAAGTAGTGGATGAACCAGATGATGAAGAACATATTTACGCTGAAATTATAGGAATGCAAAGAAAAATGCAGAAAGACCAACTTGCACATCAACAAGCACATGCTCAGGTTAGTGAGGATTACTAACATTGTCATTCTGAAAACGTTGATTAACGAGAATCAATAAAATTAATAAACATTTTCATGACTTTTTGAAACTGTGGCAATGTTCTCAGTAAAGAGGGTGAAGGGTAAGGGTGAAGGGTAAGCCTTGATAAAATAACGCAGCCTTTCTAATTCAGATTCGTTTACCTCGGCAAAAAATTGCCGACGCAAAACACGTAAAATCCATTATACATCGGCAAAAGTAGAATTTACGTCGGCAATTTGAAATCCTTTCAATTCATGAAAATTAGCAAACTCAATTCATTCATTGTCAATTAAACATTTTTTAGCTCTTTAATGCGTAGTATTTAAAAACATGTTCTGAGAGAGTAATTAGGCCATTATTCACCAAATGTCCCGTTGCTAGGGAGAACCACCACCGTTGCTTAGGTAATTTTGAAATTTCCTTTGTTATACGAATTCATTTCTTCACGTTCGAAAGCAAATGAAAACGAAAGTGGTACCAGTAGGACTCGTATTCATGCATGTTATTCATATAATAAAAAAACATCTTAGTTTCCAACTCCCTACGCATGCCTATCATGACAAGGCCTGTTTGTGGAGATTGAAATTTCTAAAACTTCGGAGCTTCCTGGACTGTAAAACTTAATCTTCTCTATGAAAGACGGTAGTAACCAAAAGTGCTTGACTCCCTTGAATCCCTGACTATTAAGTAAATTTCCGTTGAAAATCTATCAAAGAAATAATCTCAAAGTTTTTTCCTTTCTTTCCCGCGTCAATTTTTCCTGATTCCATTTCTAAACGGACGTTAAGATCGTCTGTCTATAGAGTTTCCATACTCACGTGCAAATCAGGCTGTATACCTATTCCGTACAGTCACACTTAAAACGACCTCAAGTAAGATGGTGAACAAGTTGTGGAACGCGAACTCGGAATTGGTTGAGACAAGCGAACATCAAGAAGTCAAGATGAGGCCAAAGAAATTATTTAACAGTTTTCAGTTTCGTTCAAAATTATTTACGTCGACAATATTTTTGCCGACGTAACTTTACAATTTCGCCAAATACATCGGCATTTACATTGGCATTTGCAGAATGCCAACGCGAATTAGAAAGGCTGATAACGTTACTCTTGATAGTCTTAGTATGCACTTACATTCTGGTCCTAAAACTTAAATTTAGACATTACATTGGTTACAAGAAAATGTTGTACCATCATACTGGTTAGAGAACGATGTGTCGCATCTTTCAATTAACGATCATCATTACAGTAACAACAACAGTAACATGTTGAAGAATTGGTGAGTACATAACATGACTCCATGGATGGTTAAAAATGATAAACATTTTCAGTTGGCTTTAGTTATTATGTTACAGGTTATGTCAAGGCTATATCAACTATTGAGTTGTTGTTTATGTCATTGTAAAATACTTTTTTGGTGTCAATAACATGTCTACAGGGTCAGCAACATTATGTTTACTTATGTTTACTATTGTTGTTTTTTGCATTCATGAAGTCTTAAACACAATAGAAAACTATAAGTTGCAGAAGGTCATGCAATAAGTTATTAGTTTTATCATTGGGTTTTTAAAGAAAGTTATTACTATTGTAATGCAGGGAACTTTACAAACGAATACAGTTGCAGCAAAATCGACATGGCCCTATAAAGTATCAATTTCTGATTGAAAGGCAACTTGTAAAAGAGACGCTATGGTATCTTTGTTATTCTTTGCTAGTTCTTGTTATTTTGAAGTAAAACAGGTATTTTCAGATTGTATGATTGTAAATGTTTGTTAGGATGCTTCAAGGTGTTGAAGATTTATTTGTATATCAATTTGATGGAACATCATACATTGTCAACGATGATATTGCTGTGAATCATCTCACAAAGGTATTACAGCTATTTTTTTCATGGTTTTTCATAATTTTTCATGATTACTATGTATAGTAAGTAAGTAAGTAACCAGAGGTTTTAAGTCCTTGGGCTTCCATCCGTAATGCTTAGTTCTTCTTAGTTCTTGCCCACCGACTTGTTGACTTACCGCCAGAGATACGTATAGCATTGCTCTAACTTGCCCGAAGGCCAGTGTGCAGTCAGTCGATGGCTCCTAATGGGCTGATACACTGCTTTTAAAGTGCATCGGAGTGGCGTATCGAGATACGACATGACTGGACTTGAATGCGGGTCACAGCAGTCGCACTAACCATTAACCACCACACCATCACTGCACAATCTACATACTTCAGTAATCATAAAATGACCTGCTTTTATGTACCATTGCATAAGTATTCTTATTTCTGTGACTGTGATTCAACTTTCTTCACCTGTCTTTTATAGGAAACACTTGTAAGCTATTTATCAACATTTACTGCTACTGGTAGTAAGGTAGTTGCACTTAAGAAGTATGCTGCGAAAGCTGCTAGTGGAGATGATACACTGTCAAAAACATTCAGAGCATTTGGATTTGTGTTAGGTCGCTTTCTCATGGTTAGTATGCTCATCAAAAATGTGCAGACAATTACCTGATTTGAAATAACCTCCTTTTAACAATGTACTCAAGACTTAACTCAATACTTAATTTTAAGGCTCGAAATCACTTACTATCACAAATAGAAAAGTCATTAATTGAAAAAGGTATGCTTGCAGTCTGGTACTTGTAGCTCCCCTATGAATCTAAAACAATTCAATCTTTGTTTATTTTTCCTTGGAGATGAAAATGTAACATTGGCTGTGCTAAAGGGAAAACTATTGCAGGATTCTGAAAGGGTTAGAATTTAATGAGTAATTACTAAATTGATATTAGGCTCAAACTGTTTTTCACATTTTAAACCTTTTTGTAGGTTTCCTTTGTGCACCAGTTGTTTGTTGATACTGTTATAAAGGGAGATGAGTTATACTCAACAGTGACAGAGGTTCATTTAGTTATAATTGTTTCTTTCTATAAAGAAAATGTCCCATGTTTGAATTGATAGACTTATCAGTGTAAGAAGATCTATGTTTGTTTTATTTTCTTTAGCGTGTGGTATATTTCCTTGATGTGTTTTATAACACACTTTGTATGTATGACTCTCTTGGAAATATCGGTTTGGAAAAGGTTTGCTTTGCTGAAATTTCTTCGAAATATATTTTGAAGTCTTTTTGAAAATTCACATATCCTTGCCCATTCACTTTGCTATCTTCCTGTGTTTGAGTTCCTGTACTTACTGAACTTATGATGTTTCATTTCAATCTGTCTTTCCTATGTAATTTGATGGAGATATTCTACCTGCTGAAGATGTGATGTTATATTGTCTGACACAGGTGTCAATCATCTTGCCAATGTTTTTGGATGTTAGTGAGCCATATCTACATGATTTAGAACAGTGGATGATTATGGGTGATTTGCCCAGTGCCACCGATGAAGAATTTATGATATACAAGTATAAATAATTTTTCTGAAGTTGTTTTTCTCTTCAAGTGGATTTGTTTCTTTTTGTGTTGTTCTAAAGATGATCTTTGTTTATACTGATAGGGCACAAGTCATTGAGAAAGGTGATGCTAACTACTGGAGAGCAACCTATAAAATAAAAGGTGATGTCAATTGTCGTTTGAGTGCAAAATTATAATGAATTCATAATGAATAATGTCACCAGAAGCATTTTACTTATGATCGAAGAGTGTGTAGAGCGTGTAATTCTGAACACGAAAATGTGTAGGTTTATTATGTCTATGATGAACCATTTTGGAGACATAGTTGATAAATTGTTTTAATGACATCATAGAAGACCCGTCCTGAAAATTTTGTGAAAATTTTTTCATTGCAGCATGGCCAATATTGTGAACCCCAAAAAGCATTAGTTATCCCTATTGGTTACCCAGATAATTTTCCCTGAACATCTCGTTCAATTTGGGTTCAATGCATTGGTTTTGCATTGACGTCATGCAGAAGAATAAAAATAATTACTGTGTGATCTTACATTGCTGACTTCCCAATTCCCCGCACAACTCACATCTACCATTTTGCATGACAGACAGACAAACAAACAAACAGAGAATCGTGTATTGATTTTATAAATTGTGCATGATTTTTGTTTAGAAACTAACATACCACTGGTCCCAAAACTTTTGGAAAACATTCAAAAACAGGTATTCAATTACATTACAGGATTTGTTTTTTGATGCATAGCAGTGCAAAACTTTTTAACCTTGCTTCAATGTAAAGTTTTACTAGTGATAAACTCATGAAAATTGATTAAAAGAAAATGCTTATATCTCCTTATCCAACAATATGAGTTGTGGAGAGTTCAGGAATCGGGAGAAAATTTTTTCGTAGTTCATGTTCAAAGTCGTTTTTATTAACCAGGTTTTGTTGGCTGGAAAGTCACTTGGTTTGCTTGCTGAGTTTGGGAAGGTAATTTATGACTTGTTGACCCAGACAAGTTAAAAAAGTTTCTCAAAATGACTATGAGAACATGACTATTCAATTTGCATTAATCTGTGAATTTTCAGGTTCGAAGAAATCAATCAAATTTTATAAACATTTCTGGATAAGGTGTATATTGTGTTTAAATGTTCTGACAGGTTGAAACAAAATCCTTTCTTTTTTAGTTTGCTACTAGCATTTTATCATCAAAGAGATTGCACCCTGAATTTGTTGATAACTTAAAAAACATTTTACAAGAATCTAATGAAAGATTTTTAAAAGGTAAATTCTTTCACCAATGTTCAATGATTAATTTTGTAAGCACTTTCGGTTTGCTTGAAAAGAAAAATGTTATCTGGTTTATGATTGCTGAAATACCCATAAAACTGACATTATTGATTTTGCTGTTTTGTTTGACCTCTGAATCAAAATGTTTATAACATTTTCACATGAATTTTATTAAAGGGAAAGATTTACCAATTGGGGAGTACATTGTGGATGGTGGACCTGCAATCATTGAAGATCCAACAGCAGATCCCCTGATACAAGAAAATTTCCAAATAATGTTCCTAGACTCTTATAAAAGAGTACATAAGGATAAGGGGGTTGCACAAGAAGTTACAAGGTAAAAACTACTCTTTAAATTGACATTGTTGCAAAAACAAATCTATATGTAATAGCAGATTCCCTGTCTGTGTGTCAGTTTGTTTTTCTCTCTGTCATGCAAAATGGTAGATGTGAGCTGTGAAAGAAATGATTTCTTTTTCTTGTGCATGACGTCAGTGTGAAGCCATTTCATTGAGAGATGTAAGGTTTAACTGTAATCTGAGAGAATAAGTTTGAAAAACATTATACAGTGTGTTTCGTAATGTTGGAAATGGAAATTTTAAAGTTGTTTTTTTAAATGAATATACCGAATTTCATAATAATTTTTACATCAATGGAAAGCCATTTTCAAGCTCTTTCGGCTAGGATATTTTTGTGAAAAATGAAAAAGTGGCTTTTGAAAAAATAAGGAAAATTTCCATTTCCAACATTACGAAACACACTGTAGTTGTTGTTTTCTTTGTGAGCAAGGTGTGAAAGATTACTTCAAAATGATTTTCTGTGTTTTGATTCGAATTTCACACGCAAACAATCTGCTAGTAGTATTGATAGAAGTATAACTAGGCTGGTATAACTAGGCTAGTATAACTAGGCTAACTGATATATCCAACTTTAGGATTTTTTTGATATTGATCGAAAATTTGTTTCTTGAACTGTTTGCTACGTGTTTTGTGTATTGTAACTGCTGCTATCATTTTGTAGAAACGAACATGACAAGTGGCTGGACCTTCTCCGTAAGTGTCATAACTTTTCAGCATTGTAATCCTCTCTAATCAGTTCTCTATGCGGCCAAAATGACCTGTCGTATCCAATGATGAGATTTTGAAACTCTAAATAATATGAACCCCATCTGTCACTTTAATAAAACAAATTTGTTTTGTCAATCTATCCAATCTTCCAGATAGGGTGGTCAGCTTTTCCTGAAAATGCACTTATCTTTTGGCACATGGATGATGTTTCATTTTCTACAAAGCCAGAATGTTTCTAATGATTTTTGATCTCATTTAATTATTCGTAAGATCTCAGTTAATTTCACAATCAGTTTATAGGGGTTCTAAGGTTTTTAGGATGCTAACCCTTTATCTTGAATTTCTCTTTCCTTTAAGACGTGTTGTCGCAAAATCTCGATATTACTTAAGTTTCAGCTTGCAGGAGTCTGGAAAACATTCACCATTACCATTTGAATAAGAATTCTTAATTGTTTTTGCAAACATGTTTCTTTCATTGCTTGAAAGACCAACAACATTCCCAGATCTTCATATGCTAATAATGAGGAATACATAAAAAATCATTATTAGAGTAAAAGTGAAAGTCTTGTATTACTGTCGCCAGTTTCCTGTTCATACTACTTCTACTTCTACTTCATATCTATATCTATTTAGAGGATGGCTCGTGTCGGCCCCCTATACAAGTTTTAATTGAAAAAAGCTTGTTCCCTGCTATAAGACACAGATACGATAAGGTGAGCATTTTCTTCGATTTTCTTCAGGAAAACGTTTTAAAGAAATTAAGTTGTTGTTTTGCTCTGGAGATATTTGTGATTGTAATATGGACCTTGACAGCAACTCTAGAAAAATGCAGAATTCTTTTGTTTAAAACAAATAGGTAATCATTGTTTATTTTGTTTATATAGGCATGCGCAGTGTTGTTGGAATTATTCAAACGTGAATTGAATTTGTTCAAACATTTGGAAATCATGAAGGTTTGCTTCTATTTTGAAATTTTATCGAAATCTAATTCCTATCTTTCATTCAAGACCTATAAGAACTGTTTTGTATAGTGGATAAGTACTCAATAAGTAATCAATAAGTGGCTTGGAGGATTTTCCTTCATCATCCTTTGAGTGATGTCCCCATTCCTTCTCGTAACTATTAAAGGATTAAAAAAAAGAGTAGAAACTATGTTCCTCCTTCATTCAACACACATTAAGCATTTTCTAACGTGCAAAAAAAGCCAGTATGCAGTCAGTGAACCGCACAGATTGCTTTTACAGGGAGCCATAGCAAAAAACCTAGGTATAACTGGACACATGGATTGGTCTTTAAATTGCTGAGAAACTCCTGAGAAACTTGATCGCATTTATCTCCAGAGAAACAATTTATTCATTTTTCTCCCTTATCAGGGAAAAAAGTAGGTAAAAAATTTAGTTGGGCAAAATTTTAGTCGGGGGAAAATTTTAGTCACCTAAGGAAATTTTAGTCACTTTCCCCCGACCAATTTTTAAAATAAGTCACTTTTCCGCGACTAAATTTTACTTACCCATCAAAAAAATTGGTCACTTTTCCCCGACTTTTTTCCCCGATAAGGTAAACAAGAGAACTTGTTATCACTGTTTATAGAATTTCTTCTTGATGCAAGCTGGTGGAACAATGCATACATTCTACAGTGAAATATTTGAAAAGGTAAACAGCAGTTATCATATGTAGACCCTCAGAGTAAAATAATGGATGATAGCGTACTTAGACGTAATGCAGACCAGAAATTAGTTTCGACACCGATGATTGCGTTATGATGACGTTTATATTTTATTTGTAGGCCAAACGTAAGGAGTTTTGGCAGGACATGCCATTTTTAAATATAGTTATGCAAGACGCTTTACAGCTTCACTATCCACACTTGATGGGAAGGTAACCTTCAAATTTGTCACTATTTATTGTGTCACGTACCAATTCGAATTTGTCTATTAGATTTAACTTAATACCCCCGATTCGGATAACTTTATCCCATTAATTTTCTTTTTAAGTGCTAGACTTGATAAGTGGTTCACTCATTTCAGCATTGATTTGTTTGTTTAGCTTGACAGTTGGTTTACAGGCTGGAGGTCACCAGTCAAATGCTAACTTATTCGATCCTGTTTCGCTGCATTACAAGGTAAATGTTTAACTAAGCAAAAAAAAAATCATATGAGAACAATTGTAGATGTCATCAATCTAACAACTGTAAAACGTGAAAAGTAGTTGTAGTAGAAGGCTGTTAGACAAGAAGAATTTCCAACAACAAACGTATCTTGTTTATATTCAAGCAAATAGTTACTGAATATAACGTCATTTAGTGGGTTGTTATTTAGTTGTTAACACCCTGTCTTCATTGTGTTTACAACTAGACCATCCAATCAATTGTGTTAAGACCCAATTTTGTTATAGGCTGTGTGGCCAATGACGATAATACTGGACGTTGAAACTGAAGTAAAATATAACGAGCTGTTTCGGTTTTTGTTGAAAGTACAGCGCGCCATTTGGGCTTTGGAGCAGCTTCGTTTTCATGGTGAATATCTGGATTTATTGATTTATTGATTTATTATCTCTATTGACTGCATGTATAATATCCTTGCATGATTTTAGAATTGGTCGCTGACGTCACTTCGAAAGAGACCAATGATATGAGTTCGAGTGATGAAGACGAGCCAATAAGACGAGCGAAAAAATTCGAAGTTCTATTAACGCCAGACAAACAAAAACTAAAAATTCGAATGCTTGTTCTTCGTATGAAGATGATGCATGTCATTCGAAATTTACAATTCTACTTGATGACAAGAGTAAGACGTTTATTCGTTTAAAAAAAATTAGTTTTTATCGTTTTTTGTGATTCTTATTAGACCTTTTCATAAATTACGTCATTACGAACATTGCTTCGTTTCTAAGTTTATGGATTGTTACGTGCTTAACCTTTTAAAGAATTTCATGAAAAAGTTTTCCCTGAGGTGTCGTTGCTCTTTGTAAAAAGCACAAGCGTCACTAAGCGTCACACAAGCGTCACTAATATTCAGTTTGAGAACGAGGCATTGATTGTAGTGAAGGTCTTTTCACGGTAGCAACCTCAGGTTGATACAGTGTTACAAACCCTCAGATTAGACTCGTTTTAAAATATTGAATCGGCTGCCGCAGGACTCGAAGTTGTTTGTTTTGATCTTAGAAAACCATCTTTACGAATTTGAATCTCCATCGGCCATGATAAGTTGTTTTTGCTACCGTGTTTCTATTGGTTTGGATGGTTTGTTTACATTTAGATACAGAAGACGTCGGATGAATTCCAAGCAAAACTAAAAGACGTAAGAAAAATTAAACTGCAACCTCAGTTCTGAATGCAAGTCAAGATTTAGATATGAATGAATTAGGAATGGACTGAATGGATTAGGAATTAAAGCAACTGTAATTATAAACGTGTTGTAGGCAAAGGATCTGGATGAAATAATGGAGCGGCATCAGCAGTTTCTTCATAACCTCAAACAAAGATCTTTTCTTCATGAAAAGGTGAGCATCTGTTTTTTAAAAAGTAAAGTGAAGGAAGAGAGGATAGCGTTGTATCAGTCGTAACAACGCTGTAATGTTAATAGTAACATCGGCTAACGAAAAACAATATGATTCAAACGTCATTATGATACGATGACATGTTGTACTATAGTTTTGATCTGGATGAGAATAATAGAAAATGTTTGCTCGCGCTTATCTTTAACAGCCAATCCACGAAAGTGACATTTTTAACTGACTAACTTAAATTTTACTGTTGCTAGAGGAAGTCTTTGCTAACCTCTTCAGTCATAATTGTATAATGAGTAGCTATCTAAAGAAAAAGTTCCTTTCTTCAACCAATCAAAATTTAAAAGTTCCCTTCTTCAACCAATCAAAATTTAAAAGTTCCCTTCTTCAACCAATCAAAATTTAAAAGTTCCCTTCTTCAACCAATCAAAATTTAAAAGTTCCCTTCTTTAACCAATCAAAATTTAAGATAGTTGTTAAACAAACAATTCTTCCTCCAATGTTTTCCGTTTCTTGTTTTGGTTTGCTACTAAGTATGCATGGAAAGGAACATTGTTGTCCCTAAATCTCGTTTTGTATGTGTGCTCTAGATTGGTCGTTCACGCGAAGCTATCTTTCGTATTTTATCACTGGTGTTTGACTTTGAAGTATTATGGCTATCTACGGTGAATTTGTTAGAGTAAGTTTTCCTGCATTTACCTTCAATTCCTAATGCTGCGGTCAGGATAACTCAACCTTGTTCGAACCTTGTTGCCATGGAAATCTATCACCTTTTTGGTTAAAAGAAACCAAAGCCATAAAAGGTCATCAAGTCCATTGCTTTCTCTACTATTTCCAATACTTTTTTGACCTGTCACAATTTAGTACCAGTATATAAAGCTTTAACCTACTTTGGAATGTAAGACATGAAATTTTAATTAATCGATGACGTCATTTACCGTCATGTGATCATAAGGTCATAACAACAAGAACATTTATATGACATTAAGAGGCACTGCACACAATCTGCCTTCAGGGAAAACCCTGATAAGGTCAAAACCCCAATAAAGACTTTTAAGCTTGTCTTTGTCAGTTGTCTAAATGTAGAAAACAAAGAGTGATCAACATACACGTCATAAATTTCACTTTAAATGTCACAGATGTTATTCTAATGAGGTAATGAGCATCACTAACAAACTCGATATCCAAACTGTCATTTTTTCCTGGATACAACGTTTACACTAACGTTAGTTGCAAGCTGGTAGCTATGCAGTATGAACTACAGTATCCTCCTCTTTGTTATATTTTAATTTCAGGTCAATAAGACTGCTTTGAAGAAGACACCAGACAAAACTGCATTCAATTTTACAAAATTTTTGTTTCACTTGGAATCTTTGACTGTTTAAAGCTTCCATTCATCCATGTGTCCCTGTTTTTAGAGTGAACAAGCTTATCACGATCGAGAAAGATTTCAATCGATGCACATCGTTTTTGAATTCGTTTTTCACCAGTTTAGCTAAACGTGGCTCGTATCCTCACTGTAAGTGATGTAACTTTTCGTGTCTTTCAAGAATCATATGGAGTTTTTTATCGCGGAAGGGTGGAAGGGCGGGATGAAAATCATCCCGGGGCAGTTTTTGCATTGCGATCATATGAAATTTTTGTCCCATCTTGCCGGGATGAAAATCATCCCGGGATAGTTTTTATGTTATTGTTTATATAAAACTTGTAATTACTGCGCACGCGTGAAATATTATCTCATTCCGGCAAGACAGGATAACTGTGATCATGTGAAGGAAAACCGCCTCGCGTATGCGGGATCCCGGCAAAATCCCGCTTAACCGAGACAGGGTGATTTTTTTTGTTTTCCATATGATCAGAAAAAAATCTAGTGAGAACGTCTCGTCTCGCCCTCCCTGCCGGGATGAAAAGCTCCATATGATCAGCCCCTTGTTTAATCGAGAATAAAGGATTAAACAAATGATGAGCTTGTTACATGGAAAGGTTACTTTATATTACATGTGCATTCATATTTTGAAAGAAATAGGACTTAAGTAACTACCCGACTAATGTTTTCAATATGATTGTCAGGAGCAACTGTGTATCGTCTTAAATGCTATTTCATAGCTGTGCACGTTTCTTCTTCAGTTTCTGTTCAATTATTTTGGGAAATCCTGGTTTCTTTGAATTTCTAAAAAAAATTTTTTTTGAAAAGTTTTCCACGAAATTTCGTCCTGACGTTTAAGCGAGAAATGTTTGCGACTTTTTTCCTTGTGAAACATTCTGCTTTCAATTATCAAAATTATTCAAACGCAATATCTTGTGTAAAGCTTAGTTGCCCCTTTAAGGTGCTTATTATCGTTTCATTTCGATTTTAGTTGAGTTTCTAGCGAACGCACTAAAGACTGAATCTAAAGGACATCATGCATTATTTCGAAGATAACATATAGTTTTCAAGCGTGTTATTGTTATCGGTCAAATCCACAATCAGCACCGCGAACCACCGTTTTTCGATCGGACAGTATTTGTGAAGTATAAAGGTTTTACGTTACGTTAAGCTATGTTACGTTACGGTAATTTAGCTATGTTACGTTACGGTGATTAAGCTATGTTACGTTACGGTAATATAAGCTATGTTACGTTACGGTAATTAAGCTTAACAAGAAATATACTTTTTCTTGACGAATTCGAACTTCCATTTACAGATGAGAAAATTTTTGATTGGAAAGAACTGGTTTTTTATACGCCTAAGAAAACTATCATTACTGTGTACATAATACCTCAACTATGTCCTGATTATTTTTTTATATAAATCTAGATAAACAAAGTGGGAAGTGTTTATTTGGTCCATACTTGGTTTGTTAATCGGAGTAAAACATTCAGCACCCAGTGAGCGAAATTGTCAAAAAATTAACTGCGATGAAGATCATTTTTAATGAGATAGTGTGTATATTTCTATGGTAATGCACTCCTTCGCAGTGATTTTTCGACAGCTTTGCCCAATGGGAATTGTGTAGTTTTTCTAGAGAAGGTTTTGTTGTTTTCTCTTCAGTAAGTGTAATCAAGCAATTCAATATAAATGACTTCAATATAGGTGCAATTCATTTTCATTGATTTCAACATGTCATGGAGGAATTGATGTATTGACGGATATTTTAAAGTAGCGTTCACCCTTTCAATGTATACGAACATGTAGTATATGTTTTCATTGGCTTTTATGCTATGCTTGTAAATACTTTATTTATAATGAATTTATACAAAAAAATATGAAATTACAATGAAATGTGATTATTTTTTTCGATTGAAATTTCTTTGGAACTCTACCTTTATAAAACTGCATGTATACAAATGTTGTATAAAACTCATAAATGTCGCTTCATACGAAAAATGTCGCCTCACATCACAGTTTTTAAAATCCAAGTCTCGTGCCCTATTGGCTTTTGTTATACTTCGGTTAGGTAAAAAATATTGAGACAGAATCTTTTGTCTGCCGTTTCATTTTGCCACACACGATATATTCTACCGAATGAAAATAAGACAAAACTTGGTTCTGATCATTCGAGGCAACCACATAACATTCTGGCCGCAGAAACATAAAATAAGGTATAAAATAAAATAAGGTAAACATAAAATAAGGTAAACAATTTTAGATCATTGAAAACTTCATGGTGATAACTTTGCTAAATTTCTTTGGTAACTGAGTCACAACATTTGCCTCAATCATTCATACAGTATTACAAGAGTTTCCAACAAAACGTTCGATAAACTAAAAGGTATTTGATATATACTCAAACAATTTTATGCAACGCGAAATCGATGAGACCACCTGTTTGCCTCCTATCATCAATAAACTAGAACTATTCGATAACTCAAACTTTTTTGCGATCCCTTGATATAATAATTACTGTAATTTCTACTCATTTCATTTGTCGGAAACATTTCGAGAGTCAACTGCAGTTGGTGTCTATGTGACTTTAAAAATAATTTACAACTGTTTGAATATAACATCAATATGAAGATCTTTTCTGTTTTCAACATAAGTATGAAAAAACATAAACTGCTTGAAGTGCGTCTACCAAACAGAGAGGAAGATCACCCAATCACTGCTCGAGAATCATATGATCATCCAATCACTGCACGGGAATCATATGATCATCCAATCACTGCACGGGAATCATATTTAAAGAGAGAACATGAGCGGAAAAAACTATCTACATTACTCGAGAAATTGAACAACAATATTAAATCGTGTAATGACAATTTAACACAATCGAGAAATCGTTTGCAACTGTATGACCATAAGATTCTGGGTTTGAAGCGGGAGATTGCACAACAACGTTTGATAAAAGAACGTCTGTTACAAGACATAAAGATGGCGAAAGAAGAAAAACAACATGGCACCGGAGAAGCGATGGAACTGGAAGCCCTGAAGGAAAAGAATCGACTTAAGAAATTTGAATTAGAAAAACTTCAAACAGATATCCATGAGGAGAATAGAGAAAGGCAGGAACACATTAAAAAAATGATGGACCGTAAAGACACTGTGTATGGCAATAAATTGGATCCGACAGTAAAAATAATATCCGGTCGAAACAAAAACTTCCGTTATTAAGTCAATAGAGGATTCATGCAGTTCATCTTTGGGTTCATCAAATTTTAATGGTGAAAACTTTGTTAAATTTGTTTGGGATAATGAGAAAAACATACATTATAGCTGTATAGTATCAAAGTAATATTATATCGATAGATTGTCCAGGAAAAACGGATTCTGATATCGGCTTTGATTTTGCCCCCGCGGCGAGCGTAGTAGCGTAGTAGATTCACGAGATTAATTCATCTGACAGTATAAAAGCAGGAACAAAAGAAATTTTCATTACTGTTTAATCAGGAAAAAGTGACTAATTTCAAAATTGGTCAGGGAAAAGTAACTAAAACGTCCTTAGGTGACTAAAATTTCCCCCGACTAACATTTTCTTCGACTAACTTTTTATTATCGACTTTTTTCCCTGATAACGTAAATTCAATTTCGTCGACGATTATTAGCATGTTATCAGTAAAAAATGAAAAACGAAATTAAGAGGCTCTTCGTTCTTATATATTCATCCTTCCTGTCTTTGCATTTATACTGAACGAAAGAAATTTCTATGTATTCATCGTCTGATTCTATCGGCTTGTGGTTTATACTTTCGAATAGATATGATCAGACGAACTATTCACCTAAGACGATTAGTTTGTCTCACCAAAAATACTTCTATAAGAGATCTGATCGGGATACCATGGAAGCTTGCAAAATACGGGATAAGATCGAGCGCAAAGCAATCTGCCGGAAACATTTTTCCAGCCTGCGTTCATTTTATACTTCTCTAACATTCGTCACAAAATTTAGTGTCCTCTCTAAAATGGTTTTAAATATCTTAGGATGGAAATGTTTGTCAGTTAGCTACTGTGTCCTCAGACTGACTATTCTGTTCACTACATTTACTTTCGATAAAATTCACACTTTGATGACTTTTATGACCTTTATTGATGTGATGTACAGATATCACGAAGTACACGAACAAAAAATTAGAATATAAAGCAAACTTCTTGCTCGATAATTTTTGTAAGCAGTTTTTATTTAGGCATATTGACCTGGGTTGGGTTGGCAACCTCACCCTTCATAAGGAAGTCTATTAAAACGTTGATCGTCCATTATCTCTTCTCTTGAACAAAGCCTGTCCAGTGTAAAGCGTTTTTAGGTCTATCCTTTAGCTTCTCTAAGCCAAATCTCGATATACGAGCTTTTCTAGTTTTGCAAATGGAATATCAAACGTAAGTGGCTCTGACACGATAAATGAACACTGAAGAAAACAGTTTCATTGATTTTTGTAAGATCAATTTTTTTTGCGTGAACTAATTAATCGATACTTTTCGTATTTCTATAATCGATATGACAACGGAACAAGAGGCCCTTAGGCCTTAAGGTCAGCACCAAAGAAAACTTTAAAGATTTAACATAAAAACTTCAATATTCCTTTAATTAGATTATTAAATTATTAAGCCATATTGTTCAAGAATTAATGCTAAGAATCAAAGTTTCTGATTTTGAACCGAAAAATTTAAAGATAACAAGAAACGACAAAAACAACTGCAAAATTATACACAAAATGATTGAATAACCACCCACAGACACGGGGAGATTCTTAACCAATAGGAGAAATAAGCACTACACTTCCTTTCAAACAGGATGTACAATTACAAGCAGAGAGTTCAAATCCAAAAATTTTCAGGTACACATTTCACAGATTAATATAATATTGATAATTACAAATGCACAAACTCCGATTTACTATACACATATTTGAGAATGAGTAAATGTCCTGATTACCATGCATAGGATCAGATCTTAGTAACACAAACAATGAAGGGAAAATCATTGTGTTGATTTGAGTGAATTCATAAATTTGATTACATAAAATGAATTTTTAGAATTTTTAACTAATACTGTATCTAATAAATAAACAAAGCATTGGGTACTTTCTGTAGATTGAAATGAAATTAATGAGACATTGCCTTTCGAATCATGGAAAATCACAACTTACCGTCAATCGTCCTAACTTCGGACATCCTTCCAAACTTCGGACATAAAAAAAACATATCCGCAAAATACAAACCACATCAGTAAAAGTCCATACTGCACTGTCAATTAAACTAAATCTAAAACTTGTCATAACTGAACTTAACAAAAATGAAACACTTAAATTAGTTGACTGTACCCTTGAGACGAACGTGATTTATAATTACCACGCGTTTAAAGGCGAATATCCATTATGGATTATTGTCCACGGACCGGACCGGATCGGTTCGCAAAACAATAGACCATGTGAAAATATTATGTAATTTTTGCACGTGGTCTCTTGTTTTGCGAACCGATCCGAAGTGGATATTCCCCTTTAAGGCTCTATCTAAACAACAGATATCTAATAGAGAATTCACGCAGACGTTTCAGGTAGCACATATGTATCGTGTTCTTAGGCATTTTAAAGCATTTTCTGAAGAATGCATTTTACTTTAAATAATGGAATTTTAGAAGACATCAATGAAAGTCCTGGGAATGAAGTGATATTAGAGAGCTTAAGCAACTGCGATTCTACGGCGGCGGTGTGAACCAGATGATTGGGAAATTCAAGGAGATCATGAGATAGACGTTGCAGATATACCAATCCGCCGTGTACATTCCACGACGGAAAAGTAATGAATTTGCCGTAGCCGTAGAACATACGCAGATGCTCATTACGTAGAGAAGAGTATTGTAAAATCATCATACGCAATTGATTAGTATCAAAGAAAAAACTCGAAAAAAAAATGTAAACAAAACATTTCGCTAAATGATATTCAATGCTTGGTTCTCTGGTTAGACCTGGTTCTCATTCAGTTACAGATAAAAGATGCAATAGTTATTTCAAAAGTTAGTACAAGTAGAAACCGTCTGCTATAATTCTATTTTAAGTTGTTCGACAGGATTGCTATTTCAATCCCTTGAGGATGACGTTTATCGTTATTTTCAAATCACTTATTTTCTACACGCTTATTTACGCTTCACGCTTGACTCTCTTTTCTTATGACTATGTTTTAACACATTATTTTATCAGCTTTATCTAATATTTTAGTATTTATTGTGACTTGGGTTGATTGGTTATGTACATTTCGTTTACCAGACAGGTCTGTTTATTTAGCGTGTCCGAAGTTTGGAAGGATGTCCGAAGTTAGGGCGATAGACGGTAGTTGGTGCTATTTCCTTTTCGCACCCCCACTCTCCGTTACGATCAGGGTCAGGGTTAGGGTTAGGATCAGATACATTTAGGGGGGTGCGAAAAGGAAATAGCGCCACTTAGTTTCCCTCTTTCTTTTCACTAAGGAAAAGAAATATATACACTTCAGCATTGTCAAATATATACACTTCGGCATTAGTTTAGTTGCTAGCAATAACAACGTACAACGAAACAACTTTTATATAGATGACTTACCAAGTGAAGTAGGTAATGTTTATAAACATTAACATTTATTATTTAATTTCTGTGTAACAAGTTTCATTATAGAATATATTTAATCAATTCATTTTCCTGTGAGCATAAGTACACCTTCCCAGGAAAAATACTCTTTATTATATATACATTACAAAATGTTTTATCTGTTCTCTAGAAACAATAATAAAGTCAAGTGTTACTTGACTTTAAACATTTTTTTAAATGTATTTTAGAGCTGAAGATGATTTAATAAAATCGAAATTAATATCAAATAAATAAATGATATGCACTGTTGGTTTGTATAGAATCGAATTATTTTTTACCATCATAAGGTTTTAAACAAAAAAGCAATAAAATAATGAAAATTATTATTGACACTGTCAATCAATTTTTCTTTGCTTTTTAGTTCAGGTAGTAGAGTATTAACTCGAATGAATGATTATAATAAAAACAACAGACAAGATAGAAAATGAAAACATGTATATCCAAGAGAATATGGACCCTTGGAAGCAGCAGCAGAGCTAATCATATCCATTAGGTCATTTACCCTTAGCCTTACACATCACATCACCAATATTAGTAAACACACAAATAACTCCACAAAATTCCGTATATATATAATCTAAAGTCACTCAAAATACACGGTCACAGTTGCTTCTTGGTAGGATGGGTATAATATGTATGAATGCACTCTGATTCATTTCAAAATTTCGCAAACAAACTGACGCTGAATTTTATTTCATGGAATCCGAAGTACGATCTAACACTGCATATCATCCCGTTCCTCAAAATACACAAGTGCGGAGCGCAAGCTCACTACCTCTTCTTTTTTTTTTTTTTTTTTTTTTTTTTTTTTTTCATCCCTTTGCGATTGAAGTGTGGACGTTTTCAGAACAAGGTAAATTTGCTTTTATTTTATTCGACTTTTATCAAAGTAATCCACTAATAAATAAATGCTTATGAATTAAGATTGCGTTTACTTTGTGTCTTACTACGGCCAAAGTTAAACTTTGAGCAATCATTTATCTTGTGTCTTGATTACAGGCCAAGATAAAAATTCCACAAAAATTGCATTGTGTTTTTATTAGCCAATGTAATAAAACTGAGTAGAATAATATTGTGGGATTAAATTCTCTAATGTTCTATTAGACATAGAGATTATACAGAGTCTTGTGACCTGTTATTGGTCCAAGAGGTGCTCAACAGGGTGACTTATATCCCTTCTCTTCTACCTTGTAGGAGGTATGGAGATTGAAAACAATAACCAACAACCTGAGAGTCAGACAGCTGAGGATGTGCCTTCTGAACAAGCTATCCTCAGTCAAGTTATCGCTGATTTCTACTCCCCAGATGAGGCACGGGGTACGAAAAGAAAAATTGACGAGTCAGCAGATAATGGAAGCACTCAGAATGACACTGAGAATGACAGCGAACCTGATGAGAGCGATAATGAAGAGGACGAAGGGCTCGAGGACAGTGAGGTTATTGCCACGAGCGACAGCAGCAGACGCTTCGAGATTGTGACTTCTGATAAGAAACATTTATACACCCTCCCTGAGGAAATGGCCAGTTATGTTAATGAAAAGTTTGCTACTTTTATTCAGGACAAAGATATCAAAGAAAACATTTTAAACCTGAATCCAATACCCTCAAATATCCACAAATGTGAGGAACTTGATGGATTTTTGAGGTCAATTTTAGAGGAGAAAAATGTCACGAAGGACATAAATCTGGAAAATGTACTTAAGCGTATTCAAGATAAATCTCTTCAAATAATGGGACCACTTAGTAAACTCTGGGTCGCCATTGACAATGCTAATAGCTCGAAAAAACAGAAAGTTGAAGTGTCCGGTGATGACTTACTGCGTTTCACCGAACAGACTGTGATGCTAGTCGGACAAGCATTTCACGCAGCCACGTACTACAGACGCCTTAATGCATTAGGCTCTGTTATGAAGGACACACAGGCTAAGAAGATCCTTAAGGATAAAGCAGACAAGATGGGACGTGGAAAGTACCTCTTTGGTCAAATATTTTCCGACGACATCACGAAAACTCTTAAAACAAAACAGAAGTGCCAAGAGGTTCTGTCGAAGGAAGGCGAACCACCTAAGAAGAAGCCCTTTCGGAAGGGCCCCTCGCGTGGTGTTCAACAAAACCATGGTGGGGGGCGATCGCTCGTATTCGTCAACAAAAGAGGTGGCTTCCATAATAATACAAACTTCCAACACCAAAACTACAGAGGTAAGAAAATCTTCCTTATCAAGACCAGGACCTCTCTTCAGCTTTCCAGAAACAATTCCTATGGAAAATTTAAAAGTTCTTCCAGTGGTAAAAAGGCTCTTTCCCAAAAGCATTCCCAAAGTTGCCTTAGCGGGAAGACTAAGATTTTTTCACAGAAATTGGCAGGTACTGACACAGGACCCCAATGTCCTGAAAACAATTCAGGGATATATGTTTCCATTGTCCCAAATTCCAACGCAAACTATAGAATCAAAACCTATCAATTTCAATACAGAACAAAAACATCTCATCCAACAGGAGGTCCAGGAAATGCTGAAGAAAGGTGCTATTCGGAAAGCCACTCCAGTCTCTGGTCAGGTTTTGAGCAACTTATTCCTAGTAGACAAGAAAGGGGGAGGGAACAGGCCAGTTATCAACTTGAAATTTTTAAACAATCATATCCCTTACCAACATTTCAAAATGGAAGGGCTTCATTTGTTGAAGGACATACTTCAACAGGACGATTTTATGTGCAAATTGGATTTGAAGGACGCATATTTCTCTGTCCCTATCAATCACCAGGCCAGAAAATATTTGAGATTCCTGTGGGAAGGTTCCCTTTACGAGTTTCTCTGCCTGTGTTTTGGCCTGGGCCCTGCCCCTTTAATATTCACAAAAATCATGAAAATACCAGTAGCACTTTTGCGGCGATTGAATATCGGGGTAATAATATATCTGGACGATCTCTTAATGATGGCAAAGTCAAAGACAGAATTGGAAATAGCAAGGGACACAGCCATCTTTCTTTTTCAGCAACTAGGATAGTGATCAATCTGAAAAAATCTCAGTTGGACCCAGTACAGGAAATAGAGTTTCTAGGGATTCATATAAACTCAAAGTTGTTGGAAGTATCTCTGCCTATGGAGAAAGTGACAAATATTATTCAGACTTGCACAAAGTTTCTTGCAAATCAGAAGGTCTCAATAATGGACCTAACAAAGTTGATAGGAAAACTCTCGTTTTCAGCACAAGCAGTGCTACCAGGTCGGCTACACCATCGCTATTTACAAATACAACAGATAAGGGAATTAAAGAATACAAAATCCTACGAATCCCTGATCTTATTGGACAAGGACTCACTTTTGGAACTAGAATGGTGGAAGGAGAATTTAACTCTGTACAATGGCCGCCCTATTCAAACAACCCCTCCTCAAGCCATAATCCAAACAGATGCTTCGCCAATGGGGTTGGGGATAGTATGTCAAGGGATAAGGTCCAGGGGCCCTTGGTCATTCCAAGAGAAAGATTTACATATAAACATTCAAGAGCTAATGGCAATAAACATAGCCCTTCAAACCTACACAAAATCAGGGTTTCTCAAATCAGTCCATTTTCAGGTGGACAACAGGGTTGCTCTGTCTTACCTGCTAAAAATGGGGGGACTTCACAACTCTCATTTGCTAAGTATAGCAAAGGAAATCTGGGATTATGCCATTACAAACAAGATCACGATTACTGCAGAGTGGTTGCCCAGCAAGTTAAACCCAGTAGCAGATTACGAGTCTCGCCAAAAGCCAGACTCAAGCGAGTGGAAGTTAAACCAGGGTCTCTTCAATCAACTTGTAAAGAGATTAGGAATAATGATAGACATGGACCTCTTTGCGTCCAGAACAAGTCATCAGATACAAAGTTACATGTCTTGGAGACCAGATCCTCAGTGCAAAAAAGTGGATGCATTTCAGCACAGTTGGTCACATCTGCTTCCATATGCCTTCCCACCATTCTCCCTCCTAGGCAAAGTGATTCAGAAAATGTGCAAGGACCGTGTAAGAAAAATGATTGTCATAGCTCCAACATGGCAGACCCAGACGTGGTATTCCATGTTACTCCAAACATCAATAAGAAATCCAATTCTCTTACCAAGGCAGAAAGACCTATTAAGAAACCCCTCAGGAGGATTTCACCCTCTAGTACTTCAAGGTCAACTTCAGCTATCAGCATGGACACTTTCAGGTCTGCCTTGGTGTCCAAAGGCCTATCAGGATCAGCTGCAAGAATTATCTCAAATTGCAGAAGACCGGGTACGATTTCTGCTTACCAATCGTCCTGGGGAATCTGGGTTAGCTGGTGTGGTGCACGGGAAATTGATCCCATTCGATGTGATATAAAGGATGTATGTAACTTCCTCTCAGAGTTATTTGACAAAGGTCTAGAATACAGAACAATAAATAACTACAGGTCAGCCATTTCAGCATACCATGATGAAGTTGACGGGTGTAAGGTGGGGAAGCATCCCTTGGTGTGCTCTTTACTTTCTGGTACATTCAATCTAAGACCTCCAAAACCACGTTATGTTTTTGTTTGGGATGTTCAAAAAGTTTTAAACTATATGACTAGCCTGCCAAATAACTCTGAGCTGCCAATCAAACTACTATCAAAGAAGCTAGCAACTTTATTGGCTTTGACAGCAGCTTCACGTTGCTCAGAAATAAATATTCTGAACACCAAGTATTTGATTAAAACTGAGAATAAATACTTTTTTCATTTTGATAAACTTTTTAAAAGTTGGCGTCAAGGAAAACCTCCGCCAGTACTTGAGTATGTGGGTTTTCCTGAAAACAGGAAGCTGTGTGTCCTCTCAGTTATTGATTGTTATTTTGATCACACGAAGGAATGGCGTAATAAAGAAACAGACACTTTAATAATTAGTTTGACCAAGCCTCATCATTCCTTAAAAAAGTGTTCAGTGGCCAACTGGGTAAAAGACTTTCTTGGATTGGCAGGTATTGACACAAACTTATTCAAGGCACACTCTACACGATCAGCTTCCACATCGAAGGCTAAAGTTTAGGACTTGGTTTACAGGAAATACTGAATCGGGGTAATTGGTCGAGCAAGTCAGTTTGGCAACGGCATTATCATAAGTTTGTCGTTTCGGATGCAGAAAAGTTTCAGAAAACAATTTTGTCTAATAATACGCTTTGAACAAGGAGGTAGTGAGCTTGCGCTCCGCACTTGTGTATTTTGAGGAACGGGATGATATGCAGTGTTAGATCGTACTTCGGATTCCATGAAATAAAATTTTCCAATTTTATAAGGCCGCGCAGCGGCCGAAATGAAATTAAGATTTTATGAATGGAGTCCGAAGTACGATCTAATGCGTTCCCACCCTCCTCTTCACCTAACATCATATTAATAAAGTAATTTTGTTTCAGGCTCTTTTCGTGGTCGCGGACGTGGTCGTGGTCGTGGTTATGGTAACTAACTTTTTCTGAAATATAACATTAGTTATCATAGAAAATGCGTTTTTCCTTCCTACTTATTCCGGGTTATGTTTAAAGTCTACTTAATATAATAGATTCGTTTGTTCACTGGCGCTCCGCACTTGTGTATTTTGAGGAACGGGATGATATGCAGTGTTAGATCGTACTTCGGACTCCATTCATAAAATCTTAATTTCATTTCGGCCGCTGCGCGGCCTTATAAAATTGAAAATCTTTCTTCTAAGAAGTGCATGTTCCATTTTTTTAATTTTATGCCACACTTACCATGAAAAAAATATGTAACTACTTCATCACGAAACAATTCTTAATTGAACCACGGACCAAAATAGCCTGAATTCTGGCAGCCTGCATGGTATCAGCCTACAACTGCGACATTACACACGGAATGACTGACTGACTGACAGACACGGGGAAATGAAAGATCAGCTTCCTTGCGGCGCTGACCAAATTATGTAACAAAAGGATCAATAACGCATTATTTTTTCATGATCTTTCATTCCCTTTACTTAATAAACCACTAAATTCAAATAAAATCATTTTCCCTTACACCTCTTAAAGGTTAAAGGTTAGTACTTGATAATGCCAACTTGACATTCATTTCTTACAGGGTTGCCATTTCTATTTCAAGGTAATTCAAGGTCGTTTAAGGTCAGTTTTTTAGTAATGTATTTTATATTTTAAGTAACATTTCACACTCTGAGATATATAGAACGTTGTAAGAGACACATCGCGCTCGTTAAAATTCAAAATTGAAATCCTTAAATCATCCCTCACACGACCAATAAACAGAATTCGATACGAATTTAAATTTTATATGAGCCTGTTAGTGTTACTCGATATATACTGTTTAATAACTGAAGAATGAAATTTGAAAATTTTTATCAGGTCGCAATTTGATCGTAAAAGGATCCCAATTGCGACGTCCTGTTTTCAAATGTCCCTACGACGTCGCAAAATGATCTGAAAAGCAAACGACCATTTTGTGATTAAAATGAGACGTCTCAAAGGCGTCTTGTGCCCGCTGGGAACCGGGCTTGAAAGTGGTGCCGAAGCAGCAATACACTCTATCCGTGAGCAAAAAATGCCTTTAACTCTTTGAATAGACGAGTTGCACTACACAACATATAATATATTTGTCCACAATTCGCAACTGTTCTCATCAATGCATGTCGTAATCCTGCACGTCTGATCATTGGAGGTGGGAAGAAGATTTTATCGCGGGAAGGGACAACCCAGGGTGATAACCTGGCCATGTCCTTCTACGCTTTAAGCACTGTCGTAATACAAGAACGTTTGAAGTCTGCTGCAGATGTTAAACAGGTATGGCTGGCAGATGACGCCACTGGTGCCGGTAAAATTAACGCCCTGAAAGAGTGTTGGGACGTAATGATTAAAGACGGAAGAAGTTACGGTTATTACGTAAACGGAAGAAAATCATGGATGATTTGTAAAAGCGAAGCAATAAAACTTGAAGCCAGGGAAATTTTCAGCAGCTCGTCGATACAGTTTACTACATCAGGAAAACGACATCTTGGAGCTTCAATTGGAAGCAAAGAGGTAAATAGAGCTGCGTTTTTACAACAAGGTTCATTTTCTTTGACTCATTTTAAGATTTAACATTTTTAGTTTACCTCAAAATTTCTAACATGGTCTTCTAGAGATGCAAATAAGCCAAAAAGGTATCATACTTGATATAAACATATTCTTGTCAAAAGGATTAAGGTGTGAGTAAGGGAAAAAAACATGTTTTTGTTTTTTAATTAATTCCTTTGACAGGTATATGTTTATATCAAGTATGATACATTTTTGGAAAGCTTATTTACATCTCTAAAAGCCCATGTTAAAAATTTTAAGGTAAACTAAAAATGTAAGATTTTAGAACGAGTCAAAGAAAATGAACCTTGTTGTAAAAACGTAGCTCCATTTACAAAACGAGTTAAGTTTAACTTATGTTTTTTACACTTTTGTAATCACAAGAGATAGAGTAAAAAACGGTTTTTTCTTTTTTTACTCAAACAAATTATTTTCAGAGTTATTTTCAATTTCTCAAAAGTATCGTTTTCTGTTTTCATTTTTTTTGCTTTCAAGACTATAACTCATATTCTGTTCAAATTAAAAAGATAAAAAAAAAACCGTTTTTAGATCTACCCTTCAGCTTTTCAGTAAGCCAAGTCTCACTGTCAGAGCTTTTTTAGTTTTGTAAATGAAGCATCAAACGTTAGTGGCTCTGACACGAAAAGTGAACACTGAAAAAAACAGCTTTAAAGATTTTTCTTTATTGCGTGAACTAATTAATTATTTATGAAACGGAATTTTGAAACAAAAGGATCAATACGCAACATGATCAATATGTTTTATTTTTTCATGGTCTTTAATGTACACAAATTAGCCGCTAATACAACGGTTTTGGAAAATAAACGGACTTCCCATCCACTTCCTGAAAAAATAGTTTCACCATTGGAAAATTCAGAGTTCCTTTCATCCTGATGTGCAAAAAAACTTTTTTTCAAAAAAGTCAATGATTTTTCCCTTACTCACACCTTAATTAATGGAAATGCAAAAAAAAATAATTAATGATTTTTTCCCACTCACACCTTTCACGGGCAATAGTATTTTGATATCACAGTAAAAGTCCCGTAATTATGAAGGGGTGATTAATCAAGTTTTTATTCCTTATGAAGCTTATTACAGTAGCCATCTTTTTATGATAATGAGTCATTCTAAAAGAACTGCGACATTAGCCAGGTTAGATGGTACACAGTTTTCAAAACATCGACCATCCGAAAAACTATTAAAAGTGACTTTAAAAGTTATTTCGATCCTCGAAGTTTTAGAAAAACTCAAATTGCACTATAAGAAATAAGTTTTTGTTGGTTAAAAAAAGTTTAGATTGTAGTTATAATTTCATTGTAACATACGTTATACATTGAAAATCCGGTATTATAGCAAATTAATCACATATGAATGTCCCATTAACTGTTTTGTTTTTTTTAACGTACTGAAATAAGATAATGTCATCAAAATAGTTGTTATGAATTTTATCAGGACAAACTATCTACAACATGAATAATAAAAAGTACCTAAGTCAGTGTTTTTTCAATTTCTGAACATTTTTTTTTCAGTCAAATTATTTCTATCATCCAAAATACAAACTTCATGTTAAGATAAGATTGAAAATTCCATTTTAGTTTTTCTGGAATTCTAAGCACCAACTGGTGGTAAGTTATTTGCTTATAAAGTCAGGAGCATAAGAATTAAAAAGGTATGTAAAGTTATGTAAATTGATGGAAAATTCCAACGCTAATAACTTTTGATGCTGAAATGCTTTCCGAGCGAAATTTAACACAGGGATGGCTAAGTTCTTTGTGTAACTGTCAAATTGGTTAAAAATTATTAAAGAGCACATTTAGATCAAATATTTAAAAAAAAATACAAGTGAAATGGTTGTCTTGAAAACAATTTCCATCTGCAAAAGCAATCTGTAGCTAAACCAAATTGAGACAAAACATATAAAATAGCCCTTGACGAAGCCCATGAAAAATGCTTATACCATATGAAGCATCCTAGGATTACATTATTCCACAAGACATTGAACAGCTTAAAATATCGATAAATTTAATTGCTTCTGAAGTATGGAAAATAGCTACAATTACTTAGGAGAATTCCTATCTCCTTTGTCTCCCTTTAGACGGTTCTGATATGATTTTGATAGAGAATTTAGCCTCATTGGCCTCAGGGGATGAGATGTTCCAAGAAAGATTATCTGATTACCCATTTTTATACTTGTATGATATGTATATGAGTTTTTCAAACTGTTTATTTACAGCTGATGATTGTAGAACATGAAACTTAAAGTTCTGTAAAAAGCTTAGTTTTTTTCTCTAAACTAACAGAATATATAATAGACTCCTACTTGTTAGTCGAGCACTTTGTATGGTCAACACTAAACAAAATCATTAGATTTATATTCATAAAAAATCTAATTTAAACTTGATCGCAAATTCTGTTGGAATAATTAATTAATAATTAATCCAAATTTGCTTTTCGAAGTGGTTTTAGAAAATCAGACATCTTAAAGCATTTTGTATTGCTTTTTATCTTATTTGGAATTCCTGAATAATTTAAAATCAATGATTTAGAAAAGTCAATTTCATGGAATACGTGGTCCTAAATGGCTCCTCCAAAGCATGGCATGTTTTTAAAGGTCATGAAATACAACTCCTACCGAAATATCATTCTAGTTTTCCAATAGGTTACATTTTTAAAAAACTGAATTTCTGAATTTCAGAATTTAAAATTTCGCCCACTTAAAAAGAAACACTGACCCAAGTTTTTTTTGAATAAAAATCTAAATCTTGCTTCGAGAGCAATCCAACTTCATGATCGACAGTTTGGTCTTCATTTTGAGTTTTTAAAATATTTCAAACCGCATGTTTCACAAGCAAAACCCCCCTTTTTCCTCTTGAGTAGAAAAGATTACAAAATTTACAAAAACTTCTTGTAGTTTTGCGATTTTATCTTTGCATCAATGACTTATTGATGTAGCTTATTTGGACCAGTATATGGAGTGGGTAAACGTAAAAACAGACAAAAATTCATTCAAAGTTTAAACAAGCATATTTCGGTTTGCTTTACAACCATAGAAAATACAGATAACAAAACGTCTCTAATATACAAAACATTGACTGTTTAATTGTAACACCGACACAGTAAAACTACCAAATGCTGATGCAGAACTGAAAGTATACACGTTTTTATAAGCAGCCCAGTGGCGGATCTAGAGGTATGTCGAAATTTGTGTAGGAGAGTGTTTAGCAATCCAACCATAAAAGAAAAGCGTTCTATCCCCCGCCAAAGTGGACAAAAGTATTACAAAAAATGCAAAACAAAAAGTTAATATATATATGTATAAATAATTGTTATATATGAAAAAGTTTTGTATGGAGATTATATGTAAATTATATATATGTACTGTACTATATATATACTTACATATTTATATAAAGTCAAAACCTTTGCATATAGTTATAAAAAGTTTAGATATATAAAGCTTTTTAAAAATTTTCTAAATAAAGTATTACTTTCCTAAAATAAAATCTTCAAGGAAAAATACATGGACTGCCTTACCCAACCCAGATCGTCGTTTCACTGTATTCATTAATAGTTTATTGCATCACCTTTGGCGTTTTACTATGTTTGCTTCCTTCGAGTCAGGAAGCAGCACCACTTCTTTAGTTATGAACAAACCATAGTCAATAGTCTTGTGACTATGGAACAAACAAATATGCGACATTTCTCAGTAGCTTTCTTCTCACATGTTTTTTTTATGGACAGCATAATAATTACGTCCTCGTTGAAATCTATCAACTGCAGCTCCTTGGGTGGTTGTAACGTTCATTGAAGAGGAGGAGGATAATGCAGTTCGTCCACCACCAGCACCAGCACCACCGACTCTTCTGTAAATTTGTGAAATCTGTTGGTGTTGGGAGTTAATTTGACATTTATTCTTTCATGTGAATTTACATTTCTCGTGTCTGGGGAAGTGAGTATTGAAACACTTTCCTTAAATTCAGGGCTTGATAAGATTTCTTCTACATGAGGAAAAAATTCCGCACGTGTACAGTAGCCGTCTATATATTAATCGCCGATTCTCTGTTTGTTTGTTTGTTTGTTTGTAAGTCACGCAAAATGGTAGATTGAGTTGTGAGCGAAATTATTTCTTTTTTTGTGTGCGACGTGAGTTCGAAGCAAATACATTGCAACCCCAATCGAATGTGACTTTTTTTGGCTGATGAACTAATAGGAACGTTTTGTTTTAATCATTATTGTTAGTTTTATATTCCACGTTGACTTGGCTTTGAAAACAGTACATCAACTAAATACAAAGAAACTAACTGATTAAACAGTTTGGACAAAAAGCAGCAGTAGCAGAACATGGCAGCATGTTTGCCAGTGCATCCTAACGTATCCTTGACTGTCTGAGACGGGTAAACTTTTTTTTTCGAGCAATCAAAATGTTTAAAAACCGATAGGTAAAAAAAGAGTATCATGAAACAAAATATTTTTTTGCTTTTCTTTTAATAATTTGATTTCTTAATTTGATTGTTATGCGCTTCAGATCGAACGTTTTTTTTTATTCACTTTATTCATTTGGTACGTGCTTTTTTTTCTCTCCTCCCATGTGATCTTTTTAAGAAGAGAAGTCTTTATTATCTTTCGAATACAAAAGTGCGATCTTTTGATTAGGGTGAAGTTGCGCATGCATGCTCAACATTTTCTTTTAGAAAGTGAACACTTTTTATATGTGAAAGTTTTTGGCTTTATATATGAGAAAGTTTTTCACTTTATATATGTGAAAGTTTTTCACTTTATATATGTAAAATGTTTAATCTTCAAATATGAGACTTTCGAATTTACATACTAAGCAATTTTGTTTTGTATATGACGGTTTTGACTTAATATAATTTTCTTTAATCCATATGGATAAAATATATTCAATATAAGTTATTATAGACTTTTGTCCACTTTGGTGGGGGATAGCGTTCAAATAATCCCATTGGTAATATAAATTGAATTCACAAATTATGTTAATGCTCTCCTACACAAATTTCGACATACCTCTAGATCCGCCACTGCAGCCAAGGCTAGATGTTTAGTAATGTTGCTTAATTTGTTGCTGAAAAAATATGTATTCCCAGTCTTGAAAACCTTTGTGTATGTTTAAGTATCTAAAGTACAAAGTGTGGGAAATAGTACTGCAACCTAGTGAAGAAATTTTAAGAAATGCACTCTTTCATTTTGCCAATCTATCTAATATTATGGTAGAACTGTTGCTTAACTTTTTGTGAAGTTTACACGTGCAGCTATATCTATATTCCTCGTGGTTTTAAATTGTTTAAAGGAGAATCAATGTCAAAGAAATGTTTTTTTTTTACAAATAAGCGGCTTCATCCAAATTCATCGAAATTATGTTATGCTCCAAAAATAGCCGCTATTAGAGTTGTAACATCACTTGTGTACATCTCTTTCAAAGTACATATGAATAGTGACAGCGTTCTTCGGTATTCTTAAGCTTGGTTACCGTTAGGCACGAAATATCGTTAATTTTTTCAGGTTAATTTTTATCTCTGGAGTTATTCATATTGAATAATTAGGTTGCTTGTTGTGCGCAGTTATGTAATTTTTGCGCAGACATGTAATTTCTGCGCAGATATGTAATTATTTTGCGCAGTTATGTAATTTCTGCGCAGTTATGTAATTATTTTGCGCAGATATGTAATTTTTGAAGTGCGCAGTTATGTAATCGAGTGCTGCGCAGATATGTAAAATGCGGACTTTTTAATACTGCTATTTTTTCTAAATTTTTTTCATTCAACTACCACTGCTTTTGCGATTTATCATAAAATCTTTTTCAGTGCTATCAGGTGCCTGTGTAATAAGTCTGGAATTTGCGCATGTTAGTACACGTAAAATCAGTCATAATTAGGCAAAACACATGAACGTCTTCACCAGGTAACTTTTCAAAGGCTATCAGGTGGCCATATAATAAAACCAAAAATCGCGCATGCGCAGTAGAAATATACTTGTATGAGGTTAATGAGCCGTAATAAGTTAAGACCCTCGAAGGTCTTAACCAGGTAACTTTTTAAACTTTATAAATTCAGGCTATTGTTTCTTATCATTATGTTGCGTAATATTTTTTTTTTTTTTGCGGAATAGAAATCTTCACTAAAAGTATATGTCAGTTCTCTTTAACATTTACTTTCAAATAAACACGATCCAGATAATCCTGACATGAACTTATTAGCGGGATTCGGAAAAATCATGTTTCCTTTACACGAAACTATTTTTCTATAGATTTGTAGGGAATTATATACAACTTAGTAGAATTGTTCATGAATTTTTCCCTACAGAAGTCATTAGAAACTTCACATCAACACTTGAAATAAGCGTGCAAAGTAATGATGTTTCTTTTGATAGCTACAAGAAAAGGCTTTAAATCTCTAAAGGAACTTTTTATTATTTTAATTCTCACAAGTAATTGATTTTTTTTCGTGTAACAGGCTCGTCAGTTTTACGAATCACCCTAATATTTGTCAAGTCACTTGGCATGAGCAAGTTGTCTCTGTTAATAAAATCATCGTATGTGGCAGAGTAAGTGGTGTAGTTTTGCACTTAGAGACGTTATTGAAAAGTGTGCAAAGACCAATAAAAATTTGTAGGAGTGCGAAGTGGAATAGTGCACCTATAACTCTATTGGCTGCTGGGCATGGGTGATATATGATTAAAAGTATAGCTTGGCCGTAAATTTATACTACTAGACAATTTTGCATAAGATCATTCTACATGCTCCGTTATGCTTCAATGGAGGATATTTTAAAACTCAAATATTTGTTTACTTGTTTATTAGTTTTTTTGTTGAATATTTGTTTACTTCCTTCACGTGTTTGGCCTAATTATGGCTCATTCCAAACTTAAAGGTGTTTGCTACATTTGTCGTAGGTTTACTACATTTGCTGGAGTTACTACATTTGTCGTAGATTTTTATTACATTTAACGTTACTATATTTGACGGAGATTTTTAGCTACTACATTTAACGGAGTTACTACATTTGTCGCAGAAAATTTACTACATTTAACAGAGTTACTACATTTGACGGAGTTAATACATTTGACGGTGTAACACACGTTTTATAAGAACTTTATTTACAAGAAGTTGGGATTGCGCAGAAGATGAGTTTGTTTATTAAAAATATTGGAGCAGGCAATCAGTTTTAAAATAAATATGAAAGACAGAAGCTTTACGTTGAATTTAATAAAACTTATTGAAACGTTTCGACTAGTGTCCACTAGTCATTATCTATTATCTATTATCTATTATCTATTTCCGTTGTATAGCTCGCAATGTATAGCTTGCTGTGTATACAAATTGAAATGCTTGAGTGCGGGGGCATTTTTTAGCTAAAGCTACATGCTAGTCATAAATAATGTAAACGCTCGTTTTCATGATGTTCATTGTTTTCTCTTTATGCTCTAAAGGGATTCTTGACCCTTTTGTAAACAGATTGGGCGTTTTTAATAGCCTCACTTATCCTAGCTTCATTAAAAGTTTTTTTCAGTAAGTTCAGTTTCTACCTGCATGTGGTTGGACAGATTGTCAATCTAACCGCCATGCAGTGGTTTTAAGTCCGATAATTTCGATAAAATCTTTATATATCTGCCGATTCAATAAGTTATTTTAGCCGTTTTGTGTTGAAAACTTTCCAATTCAATCTTTAACATTCTTATTATGAAATCCGTAAAATATGCACACAGTGCACGCGAAATGTTTTTCAACCGATTTCGCTTATGTTTTGTGCAAGTTGTAGAAGCTTCGTAGAAGTTTTGAAGAAGAATTTTAAGAATTATAAGACTTCTTTTTTGTATTTGTCTACTATTGCAGTCGAAATTTTATCATGAGAACATTACTTATAGAGGAAATATTGATGCTTTGTTGACTTTTTGAAGGTTTGATAATGAACAAAACTGTTCTGTGAAAAAACATTCAACATCACAGCAGAAATATATGTAGTGTAGTATCAACGTTACTGGCGAATACGTCTTAGCCGTATCAATATTAACATGTTTTTTTTTGTCATACAAACATGGATATAACCTGACTTCTTCCGCGAGTAATTCTTCTTCTTGAAGGAAAAACCTTTTTCGTTCACCATGTTAACAAAATATGACTCAAACTTATTTGTAATAATGAGTAAATAACGGTTATTATTATTCGACACAAAACTGAAGCGCTAGTTATCGTTTCCATCGTGCGTTACAATTTATCTTGATTTAGCCCACCTGTTTAAGGCGATTTACGCCTGGTGGAAACCAAGCTTATTTTCTGGACATGAAATGCTATATGTGCAAAAACTTTCTTTTTCTATAAAACAATGCTTTTTTAATAACTTAACTGCAAATTCTTCTTTACGTGTTTCGTAAAAGTTACAGCTAGAAGTCTGTGCAACTATGACATCATGTTTGTGAGTTTCAACACAGTCTGTAAACAAAGGCTTTTCTGCAGATTGTGGTTTCAATTGAAGTTCAAATTTAAATGACTTTCAAAAAAATTGTGTACAAGTATCGAAACTTAAAATATAATATTTAACAAAAAGCATTACATGATTATGACATTAAGTGACATTAAGTATTACCAGTTTATTTTCAAAGCCAGTAAAACCTGTTATATGCAGACAATCTATGGTTAACGAAACCAGAAATGTCACATATATGTAAACATAACAGAGATAAAAACATACATATGTAAATATCGAAACTAACCAATCCAAAAAAATATGTAAAAAATTATGTATAAAGTGAAGCTTCGAATAAACGCCCACTTCTTTTAAACGCGACCTGAAAAAGTGAAATTATTTAATAAACGCTCTCTAACCCCCTAATTCTGCCATATGGTTCCCAAGATGGTGTTATTTCGTGCTTTAAAAAAGGAAAGAAATGCGAAGAAGGAGCTAATCTTCTCAAATATCAAACTGTATTATTGCAGAATACAGAGATTTAACAGTAACCCTTTCGTTACATCCGAAGACGATGTCAGTTATTGTAGATAAGTTTGACGTTATGTAGACTTTCTTGTGTTTGTTAATTGGAAAATACACTATACACATCATAGAATTTTAGAGCATTCTATTTTGTCCATATTTAGAGAACGCCTCCCTCGAATAAACGCCCCAAAAAACTTTGAAATGACCCCGGCCATTTATTCGAACATTACAGTATGTAAAAAAAATATAACATATTTACATATCTCTATCGAAACTAACTGTGACATTATATGTAAAATATAAAAAAAATATCTGTAAATATCGAAACTAAGTAATGCAAAAACATATGTAAAAATATGTATATGTAAAAAAGCATATCAGAGATAAAAAATATATTTACATATCTTTATCGAAACTAAATGTGACAGTTTATAAAGGAGCACAAAATGTACTTGCTTCACCATCGAAACATTGCAGTTGTGAAAGAACGGTAGAAGAAATGTCGACAAGGTAAACTCTTTAATATGACAAGAAAAAAAGACTACAATAGTAAATAAATCAAAATTATAAAACACGTTCTAGAGACGAAATTTTCTTTCAACACTTAGAACACCATATAGTCCATACTATCTAAATCTCGTGTAGCTATGTCATTATTCGCAAATTAATGTCATTATAACGATGTAATTATCAAACTCTATGTAGAATGTAGAAGGGAAATTCTGATATTGAGGCGAGGTTGAATCTGAAAAAAAATATTATCTAATTTTGACAACTCCTCAAGTACCAGGTGAGTCAAAAAGAAGTACCGGTGAAATGGCCGGGCGTTTATTGAAGTCAGGTGGGCAAAAAAGCCGAGCAAAATGTCTCGAAGCAGAAGGGAATGAAAAACATACACACTTAAATGTGCTAAAACTTATTTTTAAAAATAAATAACTTCTGTTTACTTTTTTTCAACATCTTCTTAAAACTTTATTCACTGAAACTTTTTGTAATGACTTTTGTAAAGTCTGTAAAATATTTAAAAAATGCCACAACACACATGCAACAAAGAGTTTGGGTATGCGTCCAGTTCACTAGGGTAAATAATAAAAAACAGGTGATTAGACAAATACACCTTTCCCGAATTTCTGTTTAAACACCGTGTTGTGGCTAGCTTCTAAGTTTCGCCTCTTTTTCAAACTCTTAATTACTGCTAATTATTCCACTGGGGAACTGAAAAAAACTGAAAATTACTTACTGAGAACATTATGCAATTAGAAAAACAATAAAAAACATAGAAACGAGGCGAAACTTAGAAGCTAGGCCATAACACGGTGTTTAAACAGAAATTCGGGAAAGGTGTATTGTATCTTTTCTTTCAATCCCCATAGCCTTTTCTTAAACATCATCGAATTTAATCAAAGGATCATGCAGGAAATTTTTTCGGCTTTTTTTGTTCATTTTTTGAAAATTTTGTCAAAGACCGTTTCTATTTTTTTGTCTATAACTATTTTTCCTCAACCAAATCAGAAGGGTGATACTTAACATACTTAATGCTTAACAGATTCATTTAACCAGAAATTAAAAACACTTCTGTCATATTTATTCAATCTAAAGATTTTTCTTGTGAAACACCGGTACTTTTATTGACTCACCCAGTTTATATTTTGATATGTATCGAAACGAGATATTTCATCTATGCTTTCCGTTATTCGTTTCAAAAGAAATGATAGTGTATTTCAACCTCTTGATCTATATATTTTGAATCCACACTAAAACGTGTTCTTAAAATAGGAATCAAGCTTTCGAAATAAATTCAGACAGTTATAAATCAGCTCATAAAATGTACTTGCTTGTCTCAGCTAACATCAAAACTGTGAAAGAACAGTACGAGAAATATGTCGACAAGGTAAGCCAAAGTAATCTATACTTACAAAGGAATATTGCAAAACCATTTGCAACAAATCTTCGTACCTAAAAAGATATATGGTTTTTGAATTTTTTCTGATATCGCTGAAGTTGAATGTACGCAGTTTCGAAAACAATTTTATTGAGAGAAATAGTAGATCAAAAGAAGTAATAACTGTTTTGTAGCTTGATAATTAACAAACTTTCTTTCTTTTTAAAAATTCTTTTTACATAATTTTGATTTACAATGACAAGTACAAGGACATTTAGAAGTTCTACGTTAATAATGACTATGTCGCCTTGAAGAACATCTTTACTTGGAAAAGACTTGATAGGTCTATTGTTGACTACAATATGTCATATTTGGGGCAAATATCGAAGGCCATTTTCAAATATGTGCATGCTTCAGTAATCCAACAATGCTGCTACCTTTAGTATTAACACAATTTTTACTACATAATCATTTTTTTATTTTTCAGTCCTTATACACGTATGTCAGTGAGGGAGTTGGAAAAACCAGAAAATGATGACAAAAGATTTGCATTTTTAAAAGCTTGGCAGAAAATCAAAGCTCTACCACCGACTAATCCCAATTCTTTCTGGGCGATTGCAACTTTTCATGGCGAACCATTCAAGGAGAGAGTAGTACCTGTTCCAGAGGATGCAAAACCGTGGAATGGATATTGTCAACATGGAAATGTACTTTTCCCTACCTGGCATAGATTCTATGTTCTTCGACTAGAGCAAGCCCTTCAAACTGTTTGCCCTGATGATGATATCGCTATGCACTATTGGGATCAAACATCAGAAGAAAGTCTTCAGCATGGTCTTCCTAAATTGTTAGTGGACGATTCAGTCGTCATCGATCATAACGGAACCCGAATACCAAACCCACTTCGTAACTTCACCCTTCCAAAAAAGATTCCAACGTACAGCGACAAAGATGTATATGGGAAAGATGTAGGCTACAGTACTATCCGATACCCTCAATCTGGAATCCAAACGCCAGACTTTGCGAAAAAGATTGCTGAAGCACATAACAAAAAGTTAAATTTTGAAAAAGTTGACCTGACGAAGGCTTTGCAGCAAAATATTACTACTGCCTTGAATACCAATTCGTTCTTTAAGTCGTCCATCAAAAATCTTTATATGGATTGTTTAAGCCAAAGTAATTACAACATTTTTTCAAACACGCAGTCAGCTCAACCATATCATGAAGGTGCTTCTTTAGAACAACCCCATAATCAAATCCATTTAGCTATTGGTGGGTACACATATATAGAAGGTACCAGTATGGATAAAGGAGATGCCGGAATAATTCCAGGGGCAAATGGAGACATGGGTGCAAATGAGGTGGCAGCTTTTGATCCTGTGTTTTTCTTTCATCATTGCAATGTTGACCGTATGTTTTGGGTGTGGCAGAAAAAATGGGGTCACACTAAATCCTTCGATATTGAATGGATGCATGGTGGTAAAATAGATCAAGGTGTTTATCCAGTGCAACAAGGATCGACTCTTTATCAAAGCCAACGCCAGATATTGAACATGGATACTCTCTTATATCCCTTTCAGAAAGCCGAAGGCCAAAATGTGTGTTCGAGGGATTGCATTGATATAGAAGGACAACTTGGATACACATACTCTATCGGATCGTTGGATCGGAAAGTGTGGCCTAAAATCACATCGATATCCCTGGTGAGACAAGAAGTACCGTCGCTGGAAAACGTGAAAAGAAAATTTGAAGATTTGCTAAAAGCAAAGAGAATGCATGGTTACTTTTACGATTGTAGCCATATTCCAAATAGTAGTTGGAAGAGCAATCCACAATTTATGGAGGATTTATGGTACTCGAGAGATACAGGAAAGCACCTGATTAAAAAGCTACTGTTGAAAGTTGAAAACATCAGTAACGATGAGTATAATGGCTCTTATATGGTTCGTGCATATCGAAAGGTGGATAATGAGAAGAAAAAATTACTTGGTCAGCACGGTGTGCTTAGCCGTTGGAATCGAAAGACCTGCTCAAACTGCCAACTTCACAGTTATTCGTCCGCAACGTTTGAAATACCGCAAGAGTTTTATCCGAAACATGGTGAAAAACCGTCGTTAAACGACTACACAGTAGTGATCAGCAGCAAGGATCCACATAAAGGAACGGAAACGGATCATCAAGTTGCGCTTCAGGATGAAGATGACACAAAGTTAATTGCAAGATTCTTTCTTTTTTTTTGGCAAGAAGAATAAAACAATGGAAATAAAGTTTCCTATTCGTCATTTTTTTATGTTTGTAGATGTAGTTGCTATATCTCAGAATTATGAAATTCACTGCCAATTTTACGGAAACTGATTATTTATCTGAGGTTTTTAGAGTTCAAGAGGGTCTTTTACTAAAGTACTTTGTTCCACTGAGACGGAATATCTAGAATTTAAAATTTTATTTAATATTTTATTGGATCGAAACTTCTGTTTACTTTAATCCGAAACAAGAGTATTTTTCTTAATATTGTTATTTTTAGTATAATGTGTTTTAAACTAAAGATGGAAAAGGAAGTATCATATCATTCTTTCCATTTGTATCATTTTTTCTGTAGTTTCTTTTCACCTCAAAATTGTCACCACGAAAATGTTTCTGTCATTTGCGTTTATTGCTTCGGTTTTAAAGGAATCCTGTGATGACAAATGATAATTTGGTACATACAGTAAATTCGCCCACCCTTTTTTGTGAAATTTTTTATAAGCGCCCCTATCGAATAAGTGCCCATGGGCGATTATTAGAACATAGTTTTATTCGAATATGTAGGAAGGAATAACGACGTGGTAAAATCGTGATCACCCTTATCAGCTGATACCATTAAACGATCATTGAAGTCATGTGTGCCAAATACAAAAGCTTATGATTCTGAAGATGACCATGTTCACTGTTTCAAAGTATCACAACTTTGTGCGGCGTATAAAGGAATGCTCAAAACACAAATGCAGGTGTAACGTGATGCCGAAGAAGAGCCGACAAACAAAGTTTTTTTGTTGGGCGATGACGACATCGAGGATGATTTTATTGATTTAGAGGATAAACATTTACGCTCAAAAACTTTTACTTTAGAGGAGCATATATGTTTTTTGTTTGGTTATTTCACAACCATCATAGTTCCTAGAAAGAAGCTCTTTCTTGACACAAAAACGAGTTTTTTTATAAGCGCCCCTATCGTTTTAGCGCCCCTTTCGAATAAGTACACACCCTAAAAGTCAAAATTTTAAATCAGCGCCCGGGGCAGCAACTCAAGCATTTACGGTATTGGAGCTCAAAAAGTTGATTAACAAGTCCCTTTACAGTTTCTGAAAATTTCCTTTCCTTTCGCCGATGTTTCAATTTGAAAATATCAAATTATGCAATATATAATTACGATGTAATAGAGGAGTGATAATGTCGATATGTGTAACTTTTTAAACTACTAAATATTCTTACTTCATACTTCCTCATGCCATTTTACGATTTCTTGATTCATTTGACAATGTACAAAAATGTAATACAGTGGACTCTCTCTATCTCGAACTCGCAGGGGACCAAGATATTTGTTCGAGATAGAGAAAGCTCGAGATAGAGAAAAATGGTCCAGAAACCGAAATTTTAACTGATACAGTAGAAGGGGTTGATACAGGGTAATTAAATTCGTATTAAACTTCTATTTTCAATGCTCGGAAGATCTTTTATCAAATGTTGTAATGAAATAGCCTATCTATACAGGTTTAAAGAAATACGTAATACCCTTCTGTTTCATAGCTTCCTCTCTTTCTTTTTGGTAGAGCCGTTCAAAATTGAAAACTGCTGTTTTCAATTGTCCAGCTTTATCGCTAAACATGGCAGCATCTTTCAAAATATCTAATGCTGATTCAATAGCTGATCTGGATGGCTTTTCTGGTACAGGGTCAAAAACCTTTTCGACCTCTTCATCATCACTCCGGTAAGTTTTGTTTACGTTGAAGCGTAAACCATTGTAGGATAGCCTTGTCAACTTGCTCAAAATCGCACAAACGTATTTTCTTGGCTTCTGAAGAACTTTGTTCCAAACTTTTCAGCAGTTTCTCTTTGTTTTTCATCCAGGTTGAGATGGTATTTTTCGGCACATTATATTTTTCTGAAGCCTCCTTGTTGGTCATTCCCTTTCCAAAGACGAAAGAATTGGTTCGAAAGAATTGGTTCGAGATAGAGAAAAGTTTTTTGTTTTTTTTTTAGCACACTTTTTCGCATGCACAATATACGCTATTTCAGTATAATAGCCAATTCGTAAATCTTGGAACTGAAATATAACCCGTTATTATTATTATTATTATTATTATTATAAGTTCGAGATTGAGAAGTTCGAGATAGGGAGATGAAAATAGCTTGGAGCGTGCACAAATGTCCAAGGGACCGAGAGTTTAGTTCGAGATAAAGAGTAGACGAGATAGAGAGAGTCCACTGTATTCATTTATATGTTGTACTACCAGTAAATGTCGCAATCGTTAGCAAGTGTCGCAACAGTAAATGTCGCAAAAAAATTAAAATTTAGCAGTAAATGTCGCAACTTCTTAATTTCGATTTCTAACCAATATCTACTCCATCCTTTTTTCGCTAATACTACGAGTTACTCTATGCTTCAATATTTCCCAAAGTGAGTCCTGACCGATTGATTTAAGCAACAAGTCTTTCCTTTTCATACCCTCCACATTACTTGATCAAAATCACTTTGCGCAAGTTCGCGACATTTGCTGTTGATTTTGAAAAACATTACGACATTTATTGTTAAAAAAATAAAACGTATGAAAATTGTAGTTGCGACACTTACTGGCGATTTTCCGACACTTACTGGCAGTAAGATGTTACTGGCAGTAAGATGTTAAGTTGATGTTTACAGAAAGCCCACTTTCAGTGGAGTTTTCACCAATTTCACCAGTTTTGTTCTCATTCATTTTAAACATGGGTTGATCTATTCTTTATTATTTCGTGCTTTCAGAATTTGTTCTGACTTCAGCAAGTTTCACAACGAGGTTTGCTTGTTAAAGAATATTTTAGCTAAAAACAGTTATCCTACCAACGTTATTGATTTTTGTGTTAATACTTTCCTAAATAAAATTCATCGTTCAAGTAACGCTATTGCCACTGTGCCCAAAAAGGAAGTGAAAATTTCTCTCCCCTTCTTGGGTTCAGTATCCCTGCAAGTACGCAAATGATTAACGGAATTATTTAAAGAGAAATTACCTCATTGTAAAATATAATTTATTTTTCGCTCGGATGTCAAACTACAGAGCATGTTTCATTTCAAGGATAAGAGTCCCAGGTGTTTACAATCCGGACTTGTTTACAAATTAACGTGTAGTAGCTGCAACGCTACTTATTTTGGCAAAACCAAACGCCACTTCAAAGTTCGGATCAGTGAACATATGGGCGTCTCCCATCTGACTAATAAGAAAAGATCACTACAGCCTAATCAATACACAGCGGTACTTCAACACACCGTGATGTGTGGTTGTTCTCCATCATTTGACAATTTTTCTGTTTTATCAAGAGAATCGAACGACTTTAAGTTAACCTTGAAGGAGAGTTTGCTCATTAATCGTGACAAACCGTGTTTGAATAAAACTATCCAATCTATGCCTTTAGAACTGTCTTGAAACAGTGGTTTCTTTTGTTGGATTTCTGCAAAGCAAGAAATACTTTACGATCGTCTTTGTTTTTTTTTTGGATTTCTGCGTAAGCAAGAAAGCCTTTACGATCGTCTTTGTTTTTTTTTGTTTTTTTTTTTTTCATCTTACTGTCCAAACCTAGTCATATTTGTTTCTCCAATTTGATTGGTTCATAAAAAAGCCGTCTCAATCGTGATTGGTACATAATGCCCGATTTCTACGAAAGGGTGCTAATATAGCCACCCTAACTTCAATAGCGATAGTTTATTGGCTGATTTTCGCCATGCCATGTGATCGTCCACAAAACGTTTTAAAAATGGCAGCGAAAGAACGTGTGTAGTTTGCTAAAAGTTTCTTTGATGGAAATATGGCTTTAAAAGAATAGAATAGAATAGAATAGAATATTCATTTATTTGTCACAATGGTAGGGTGATTACATCAAGATAAAGTGGTGACAGGAGACCACCCCAATAGATAAATCTAAACACAGGGGGTGGCCACCAAAACAATCAATTATACTAGTAAACAAGAAAATAAAACAAATATAATGCAAAATCATACAATCAAAAAAAAAAAATAAATAAATAAATAAATAGATAGATAAATAAATAAAAAAAATAATAAATAAATAAATAAATAAAAAATAAATAAATAAATAAATAAATAAAAAATAATAATAGAATAATATTAATATAAGTGGTTGTCCAGTAGTGAAAAGTTAATCACAGGATGCATATTTGTTAAGAAAGAAGTCAGTGAGAAGGTTTTTAAGTTGGTTATATGAAAGAGAAGCTAGGTCGAGATGGCTAAAAGTTGTTTGAAAGTAATTCCACCAGGATACAGATTGATATGTAAATGAGTTTAATCCATACAATTTGGTTTTAACACTAGGTTTAAATAGGGAGCCTGCTGATTTGCTTCTAGTATTGACATTGTGAGGTATAGCGTAGAAATTTAAAGCACTATGAATGTGATCAGGAATCCTATGATTAAGAATTTGATGAATGAATAGAATATTTAAAGTTATTGTTAAATCAAAGATGGAAAGCAAGCCAAGTTTTGAAAAGAGTGGTTTAGAGTGAGATCTGAAAGAAGAAAAGGTAATAAGGCGAGCAGCTGTTTTTTGAAGAAGGAGAATGCGTTTATTGTAAGTAGACTTGTGTAAGGCCCAGACTTGGCAACCATAACGAAGATGAGAAGAAAAAATAGAATGATAAACAGATAAAGAGACAGATTCAGGAATAAAGTGGCGGATTTTACTCAATGCACAATTGGCTCGTCGAAGTTTAATTGATAGCTCATGAATGTGTTTTTTCCAAGAGAGATCCTCGTCAAGATACACTCCAAGATATTTGATGAATTTACTGGGTTGAAGTCTCCTCCCACAAATCTTGATTTTAAGATTAAAGTTTAGTGGTTTAGATTTATGTTTAAATAGAATAAACTCAGTTTTATTAGCATTCAGAGAGATTTTGTTGGCATTAAGCCAGCTAGAAAGAAGTTTTAAATCAATGTTTATTTTCTTGTTCAGGGACTTTAATGACTTGCTAAATAGAAGAAGATTGGTATCGTCAGCAAAATGAAAGACATCAGAGTAAGCAAGAGCAAGATGAAGGTCATTAATATAGATTAGGAAAAGAAGAGGTCCAAGAACGGAGCCTTGTGGGACACCGTGCCTTATGGTTTTTATATCAGATTTGTGGTTAAGAATTTTAACCAACTGTGTTCTATGGGACAGATAAGACTTAAACCATCTGTTAGTGGTACCTTGAATTCCATAATAGTTTAATTTTTGACAAAGAATTTCATGATCAACAGTGTCGAAAGCCTTCTGGAGATCGACAAAGACCCCCACACCAAACTGACCATTGTCAAGTGCATTACGAATGCGCTCTGTGATATTAATAAGGGCATGAGAAGTAGAGTGCCCTTTTCTGAAACCAAACTGTCTCTTATACAGATATTCATGACGTTCAAGAAAAGAAGAAAGGCGAGAATACATAAGTTTTTCCAGGAGTTTTTCGATATTGGAGAGGAGAGAAATGGGACGATAATTAGAAATTTCCAGTGGAGACCCCTTGTTTTTGTAAACTGGAGTGACTGAAGAGGTCTTCAAGAGGGTAGGAAAGACACCAGTAGAAAAGGAAAGATTAAAGATTTTATGCAAGGGATTACAGATTTCAAGTTTGAGGAGTTTAAGAATGTTTATATCAATACTATAAGGACCACTAGCCTTTTTATTTGGAAGTGATGAAATTAATTTTGTAATTTCTGCAGGAGTAACTAGAGATAATTTTAGTTTCGCAATGGATTTTCCAGGTTGCTTCAGAAAGTGAGAGAAGTGTTTAGTGGTGGGAGGAATAGTGGCCCTTATAGTGTCAGCTATGGAAGAAAAATAGTTATTGAAAGCATCACATACTATAGAGGGATCAGATGTAATAGAACCATTGATAGACAAGGAAAGATTATTAGAAGGACGAGAAGAATTTACAGAGATTATTTCCTTAACTCCAATCCATATGTTTTTAATGTTGTTAAGGTTGGACCTAAAATATTCAGAATAATACTTTTTTTTGCTAATTCTGCACAGAGAGACAATCTGGTTTCTATGTCGTTTATAATCATCGTGAAGCTGGGATTTCAAAGTTGGATTAGTTGTTTTGATAAATTTTTTCAGAAGTTTATCCCTAGTTGTTATAGACTTCTTAATTCCTGGGGTAATCCATGGTTTTGATAAGTATTTAGTTTGTTTTTTTGTCAGTCTAATGAGGGGGAGATGTCGATCAACAAGACCACAAATTGTGTCATAAAACTGGGGAAATGAAGTGTTAACATCACCTACGGAAAGTTTAAGTCTTTTATCCCAATCGATCTCAAAATAATCAAGAATAAAATTTGTTTGATCAAACTTAGTCCAGTCACGTTTATAGACTGGTTGGCTAGATGAGATTGAGTTAGTGTCATTGAAGATAAATATAAACTGTGCTAAGTGGTCAGATATGTTAAATAAGAGGTTTCCAGACAGAGTTTTGATGTTTGAGGCAGGAATAAAAATATTGTCTATGAGAGTTTTTGAAGAGGAAGTTATTCTAGTAGGAAGAAGGATAGAAGGAAAGAAAGAGAAAGAGCCTAATGTATCAAGAAAATTAGAATAAGGAGAGATGTCAGATTTTAGCAAGTCAATATTAAAGTCACCAAGCAAAATTAAAGTTTTTTTCTCTCTGCTAGTTTTTTCAAGGAGAGGAATTACGTAGTCATTGTTAAACTCTTCAATAAGCATTGAAGGGTGGCGATATACTGAGGCAATCAAAAGATTACCTCGTCTGTTTTGAGGGATTTCAATGAACGTAGATTCCAGAAATTTTGGTTTGTATAATAGGCTTGATAAGTCGTGCCGAGGTTTATAAGAAAATTTATTGGAGATATACAGGAGAGTCCCACCTGCCGATGACTCGGTAGGAGTGTGCTCGATGGAATAATTAGGTAATTCAAGACAGAGGGGAGGAGACTTAGATTTGATTCTTGTTTCAGTAATGGCAATTATACCAAACTGATGATTTAGGCGAGCCAGGAGTGCATAGAGGTCATCATAGTGTAGGTTGAGTGATGCGATATTAAGATGAAAAGCAGAGAAAGATTTAGATTTGTTCTTGATCATAAGGAATTCATCACAATCATAGTACTTACAGTTTAGGTTTTGAATTGTAAGGTCGTCAAAAGAGTTAGAATTGTTAAGGGAGTTGAGGTCAGAAAATAATGATTTGAAGTCTTGGAGGTCAATACGAGAATGGGATTCAGCAGTTTCATAATTGGATTTCTGGAAAGGGAAAATATCAGCAATGCAGGGTCTGCAAAGCCAAGAGTTGTCTGAATTTGCTAGAGCATCGAAATCACTGGTACTTAGTTGGCTGCATTTTTTGTGAAACCATTGACAGCAGTTTTCACAGAAGATGGCGTTACAGTTATCTGGGACTAGCCTTTCACAAACTGGACATAAGAAATTCTCTAAGGCAGTCGACTTTAGCATTAACAGGAAAGTAATTCACAAACAAATATAAAAAAAGAAATTAGAAAAATACTCACGATTTTAGGGGCAAAAATAGGCCCCTTAAACACCGAAAACTGCGATAAGTCTAAACACAAACAACCGCATAGTCACAGCGCCATTATGAAATTACATAAATTCCTAACAAGGCTGGCAAATTCGAATCAAGAAGAAGAAAAAAAAAAAAATTAGATCGCGCGGGAAAAAAAGGGGCGTATAACTTATGTGGACTTTTTAGAAAATAAAGAGAGAAAATAATGCTCAGATAAAAATACTAGTTTGATAAGACATAAACCCCCTATTTAGTAAAGTTAAATGTAGGAAAAAGTTCAATAATCTTCGTTCGGAAGCAGTTTTAATTACTTTACTTGAGTCAGTTATTATTATATGTACTTTTTCATTTTGGTAGCGAAATTGAGAAATCTTCTTTTCTTTCTTCAACTTCCGACACATCCACAAAAGTTTTTGGTAGTGTCTGTTCAGATTAGGATTGAAGAAAATTTCATGATCTTCGGAGAATCCCATTGAGGTTTTGTCGCATGATTTAAGTTTTCCTCTTGTTTCAGAGTCAAGAGCAATTTTAGCAAAACTGCGATTTACGAATCTAACGATTACTTTTTTATCCTTAGCCGTAGAATTTCTAGGAAGAGGAAGCCTGTGACAATCCTCGATATCAGACTCATTTACATCAACATCCACAGCGTTTAGGATTTCTATAGCTTTTGCTTGTAACTCATGACCATCACTAATATTTGAAGTGATACCCGTGATTTCTATATTATTTCTTCTTCCGTATTGGTTAGTGGCATGTAGTTCAGATTCAAGGGTAGAAACTTTAATTTCTAGGTCAGTGACTTTTTCTTCTAAAATCTTATTCCTTTCTACCAGATCAGTAATGATTTTCAGCTGGTCAGCGAGGGCATCAATTCGTTCGTTTATCCCTTCGTTGGCTGTCTTTAATTCGGCTTGTAATTCTTTAACTGTTACCATAGTGGAGATATTAAAAGATCGGAGCTTAGATTACGTTGTGAGCGCTAACCCGGATGAGTGATCAAACGTCTGCACTCATCGGTGTCTAGAACGCAACTATGATAAGAAGATAATAGTTAATAAGAAGTTAATACAGCTTATAATTTTATATAAAGAATTGCATTACTGTTGGGAACTTATCATGTTCACAAAATTAAATTACAGTGTGGTTATTCTGTTTTTTGAAAGAAGTTTTCTTGAAGTTTAAAATATGAAAACAGTGCCAATACATGGTGTGTGGAAGAAAAGGTATTTCTTGTTTTATTTTTGCTCCAAGCCTTTTTAAATATGAAAGACCTTCGTGTATTTTGTATGTGTATGCATGTTTGAAGTCAATTTTTAGAAGCTTTTGGATTTTTAAAGCTCAGCTTAGCTTCCTTTCAGCTCCTCCCCAACATCACCAACATATGCACTTTATACAGCTATTTATACTATATTTAGTAGCAATTTTTGGATGTATTCTGGTATTTTGTTTCTCCAATTTGATTGGTTCATACAAAAGCCGTCTTAATGTTCATTGGTGCATAAGTCGCCATTATTTCGCAAGGGTGCTAATTATCTTTAGTTAGCGCTAGTTTATGGGCTTGAATTTCCGCCATGTGATCATCCGGTTATTTTTCGACTTACATTTGCACGCCGTTCGCAAAATGGTACACTACAGCGTGACCGAAGAAACTTCCAAAAGTTGATTGATCAATGTTGAATAGATTTACAGTTCCAAGACCGAGGGTGGAGGGTAGAAATTTATGATTATCTTACAAAGATTCTACTGTGTTCATTCTTTTTTAAAAACAAGTTCTCAATGTTTTATAAAAACAGTGTGTCAAAAAGGAGAGGTTTTTATTTTTTTGAAAATGTCTGGTATTCTTTTAAGCTTTTCTAAATACAAAAGCTCGTTTGTTTCATTAGTGGGCTGTAATGCCTTTTAAGTTCTGGATACGTACAGCTCAGCTCAGTTTCCTCTTCAGCTCCAACAACAAGAATATCTGTCTAACCTCTGCCTGCATCATTTTATGTTTGATATTTCTCTAGCTATGTTAGCATATTTACTTTGTATAGATCTTGGCTGTATTATTATGCCCTTAATTAGGAATGGGACTCCCTACTTACGATAGCAAATAGGAAACTTATCTTGACTGTATTTAAATTTCAACTGCTTTCAGTTATGTTTGCTAATTTAAATAACACATTTACATAATCCAAATCTTTGTTTACTTTTTTTTGTTTGGGAAGTCTTTTCGTTATTAGGAAGATTGACCGTATATTGAAAGACTTACGTAATCACTGTGATATCTTACAGCATCTATTTAAATTTATTGTTTTTTTGTTCATTAAAGTTTATTGGCAGTTAACGTAAGTTTCATATTGTGTCAGCTATGCTTTAATAATTTGCTGGGGTGTATGCGTAATTAAAAATTTAATGTTTTTTTAAGTTTCTAAGTTTTTTTAGTACATCGGAGTAAAAGTGAGGTCTGTGTGAGGTTTGTCAGCAAGCCTTTAGCTGATCCTAGCTGATCCTATCTTACCCTAGCTTCCTAGCTTATCCTAGATAATCCTAGCTGACCAAACAAAGCTTTGAGGCAAACTTGAAAAATACAAAAATTCATCGAAGTGGCTCATAATTAAACTTTTAAAAGGTAAAATTTTTAAATGCTTCGTAGCTAGCTAAGGTAGATAGGTAGTTAATTTAAAACATAGTATTTCCGATAAATCTTTTAATTTGTTTATATTTTTTTCGAAAAAGTTTGTGTTTTTTTTCTTTCGTTCTTATACATAAATTCTTTTTTAAAAAAACTGTCATATAAATCGCGTATCCATGGTTACGATTCGCACCTTTCTTTTCTTTGTATGTAATAGCTTATGTTGTTTTTAGTTAAGCTCTATTCACACTTTTTAAAAGTATTTTTGTCTTATCTATTTTTGATCTACAGTATATAATATGTTTGTTTTCAAGAAAAAACTATTTTCATTTTGATACTTAAAGTTTCATTCATTAAGCAATCGTCTCTCCATAACCATAAAAGTAGTATAAAATCTTGTAAAGTGTTCAAAATGCTCTACAGGAAAGAGGAGCTTTAATATTTTTTGGATCTATAGTATGTATCATTGATGCTTTCATAGATTTCTAGGGTTTCATGCTTCAGCTGGTTTTGCAGAAATCCTTATGCCTGCAAGGGCATCTTGTTAATTTTATTTTATGAATATGATAATTAGTCGTTTATACATATAGAAAAATTTTCTGTATGTACATGTAATTATTCAGACGTGATCATGAAGTGCGGCTAAGTCTCCGAAAGCTTGTCTTAAAAAAATTTAAAAAACTGGTTTAGTCGAAGGAAACGTTGTTTTCTTTTCCTGTCTTTTTCTTCATGTATTATTAAGCGATGAAGTATTAGAAAATTTTATTTTAGAATGTTTGCTGGATATAACTTTCGAATATTTTTAGACTGCGTTCCTTTCTGAGATTTCATATGATTTTCTGAACGAAATCTGATCGACTGTTAAGCGTAGGCTAAAAACTGCCATTTCGGCCGGAGGAGTAGTAGGAAGAGTAGTAGGAGGAGTCCAAGGGTGTTTAATACGGTATTCGCATACGCTGCTACCGTAATAATCCATTTTACTCTGATATTCGCTAATTAAGGTCAAAGTATGAAAACTAATTGTTCAGGAGGTAGAAGCGGTTCAAATGTCTATGATTTCGCCATCATAACTAGAGAAAAATGTTTGCAACATCCAAAGTGCCATATACTCTTAAAAAGATAATTTAATGCTGATTTAAAAACACAACAAGCTCGGATGTAAAACTCTTTTAGGACAGCTTTATACAGCCGCATAATCGCCGCGTCGAATTAAATTCTTTATTAAATGCGACGAAAATTCGACCGTATAAAGTGAAAAATTAATTAAGTGCGACATAATGAATTAAGTTCAGCAGAGTTTGTCGAATAAAACGGCAATCTTCGACATAAATTCGGCATCACTTTATACGGCCGCATAATCGTCGAATTTAATAAGAGCTTGATTGAACTTCGTGAAAAAAGTGCGCGAAAGTAGTGACGCGTGTAAGAAACACACGATAATAAATTCATTCGACACTTATGCGGCTGTCTAAAGCCATGTCGAATTTGATATGCGGCAACAAAACCTGTATAAAGTGACGATCGCATTTTTGTCGAATTTTACCCGAATAAAAGTAATTTAATTCGACACGGCGATGTATAAACACTCAAGTGGGTATGATAAAAACTAGGACTTAACAGCAAACTATCACAAAAGTTTTAGTTTTTAATAAAATAAGTCTTTTTAGTACGGATTCTGTAAAAATAGACCTTTTCATTCAAACATGAAAAAAAAAAAAAAAAGTTCTCAAGATCATCTTGACTTACAGGCGATGAACAAACGAGAATAAAGTTTCCTATCAGGGCTCAGACTTTGAATTTTCTGCTTTGATTTTGCTGGTACACAAGAACTTGACTGCTGGAAAATCTAAAATTTGTTTTTTTTCAAAAATCATAAAGCGATTCTTCTAGAGAGTCTACTACTTACGGCACCATTGGGAAGATAATTACATCATTAACATGTTTTCACGTCCTATGCTCCACGTGAAAAATCGTTTTTTGAAGTCGTGTTGAGAACGGACTCGTGATTATAGAGATAAATCATGTAGATTTTAAAATAAATTGATAACTTTCCAGTCGATATAAGTTTATCAATTTAATTGTTTCTCTAAAACAAACAAGTTATCCGTACTTTTTATTTGGTAGTAATTATTTATTTTGTTGTTTTTGTTCATGTCGCCGTCTACGTTGCCGTCGTAGTTGCTAAAGCTCCCTAATAGTTTTGCTGGTCATTCAACATAATACTAATACAACAACCACATTAAAACTTGCACAGTCTTCTTCAGATATATGTCTCAAATATTGTTTCGACAATGACAAACATAGAGACTGGAAACTGACTACAGAAACAAATGAAATTAATAATAATAACAATAATAATAATAATTGATTACCTGGTAGGTTTGCTTTCCTTGTTTTTGTTTGTCAGCCATTTTGTTTTGAGTGTGCTCCTGAGTTAGACTTTGTATTTTTGTATTGTATTTTTCTTAGTTTGAACATATTTCATGTCATGTTAGAAACTCATCAGTGTGTTTGACCCAGTGTGCACCACAACGGGGTCAAAATAAGACTTTTTTGCATTGCCGGCTATTTTAAAGTATAACACTGAAGGTGATATATAAGTACCGTAGATAGTCTCTTTTGGTATCATTTGTTCCAAAATTGTTTAATAATTTTACGTGTTGTCCTTTATTCGCTAACAAAGGTTAAAATTGTAAATATGTTTCCGTACTATCAAAGCACATAATTTTTTCTTCTTGTTGACAGGGAGAGATAACATCTGGGGCAAGAATAAAAATAGTATACTAAATAGAAACTGACTGATGCTTTGTAACAGTATGTTTAGGTGACAGGGTTCAAACATCAGACTTGTGGTGGGTTAGTGAGGATTCAAACATCAGACTTGTGGTGGGTTAGTGAGGGTTCGGCCTTAGCCTCATTTGTTCAAATACTTTCATAAGAGTTTTCACAGTAATGATGTATCCTTTCACTTAAAGCCTGGTTCTCACTAGGCGTCGTGAGGCTTACGTTACGGCGATCGTAAGCATGACGGGTGTTTTAAGTTTATTTCACATGCACGTAATTTTTCAACGTAAGCCTTACGTAAATTACGTGGTTCATTCATTCTCTTACGCTTACGTAAAATCTGACGTACATGTGACGCTTCTTTTCCTTACGTCAAGTTTTTACATAAGCCTTTACGACGTCCCGTAAGAGCCTTACGACGATTTCCTTGCGATGAAAAAATTTTGATCGCAAGGGACTGCCCGTAAGCCGTCCGTAAGACCAGGAAGAAAAAAAGAAGAAAAAATATTGTGCAATAGCATTCGAATGACGTTTTTCGAATATAAAACGTTCGAAAATTACATTCCGAAGCTATTTTTGTTTTTTTTAAAAAACAAGCTCATTCAAATTCAAGATGGTGGCTGACGAAGAGCTTTCGATAGCTGTTGAACAATTTGACGTTCTCTATGACAAAAGTCATCCAGACTTTCATAGAAAGAATATCAAGAACAACGCCTTCTACCCCTTTCTTTTGATTTTTGTGGACGTCGACGACACCTTCTCAAAATTATGATTGCTACTGCAAGCATGTGATGTTTGTTTAGTGATGCCATCTTTGAAAATGATTTCAAAAAAAATTCTCTTGCTGCTTATTGTTTACGTATAAATGAATGAAACTTTCGTACATGTGACCGTCGCATCTCTCAACCTGCTTTACGTAGTTTTTACGTAAGCCTATTACGTAGTTTTCAACGTAAACGTAACGTAAGACGTTACGTAAAAAAATTACGTGCATGTGAAATAAGCTTTCAGGCTTTACGACAAATGTCAAAAATTTTCAAATAGTAAGCGTTGAACACCGTCGCAAGCACACAGCTGTCGTAAGCCTTACGCACAGATAAAAAAGGTTTGATCTTGTGTCGTAATCACAAGAGTTTGAATGATCTAAAACGTAAGCAAAAAACGTTAGAATTGAAATGGACATTCTCCGGAATTCTTCGATTTGAAGGCAACTTTCACTGGAAATAACACAAATCGCGATACTCGATTGATCCTGAATGAAAAACAGAGGGGCCGTGACTCGACTTTTATATTTTGACCGGGATTGTAGCATATTTGAAATAATTTGAAATTGTTCCACTAGGTTGTAGTAGGTTGTGTGCCTTATGTAATGATTTGAAAGTCCTAGGCTTTATACTTAGATACTTTAATTAAGCAACTAAAACGTACAAGAACGTTTTCAAGGCGGGACTTATACTTTCAATTAATGCTTAGCAACAATTTAAGCAACATTACTATTAAAACATGGTCATTTTTAAGCGACATTATTACTTATGTCTGACCTTGGTTGCTTATAAAAAAACCGCGGTAGCGTCTACACCTTTTCGCAATCAATGCGCATAAAAGGAATGTGATATAAAAGGAAAAGATGAAAGGAAAGAATGACGCAACCATTAGCGTGTTCGTTCGTGTGTTTGCCTGTGTTAAAATAATGAACTATTACATGCAGAGCTGAGCATTACACTTTGCTGATGTCAGTAAAAATAGAACAATTGAGAAATGGTCTGGGAAACGAGCAGATGCAGTACTAATAATTAAACAAAGTAAAAAAGGATTAGCTCTCTGCTTTTTACTTCAATTATACGGAAAGACTGCTGCTATTTATTTGCAAAGACAATTAATTGATACTACGTCATATGAAAGCAAAACGCTGAGCAACAAAAAGAAAACTTCTTGTGCTAATAAAATGAATTTTCATGCTGGCAACCGGCCGTTATTTCGACCCTTGAGTTGACAGGAGAATCATCTGCATTCATAACAAAGAATTATGGCGTTCTAAAGCAAACATTATCTTAATGGTTAAAAGAAAAAACAAACATTTATGCAAAAGCCTTTAAGCGTCCGCCGACACCAAAGCATTGCTAATTCTTAATCTCGTAAAAGTCGGACGTTTTCAAGAAGTTCAACAAAGGGTCTGCTGTATTTTGCTATTTTCTTACTTATTATTACTTACTTACTTAAGTTACTTCAGATGGCTTCTGTGAATCATTACTCATTCAACACGATGGTGTCCAATGCTTGGCCATTTCTACATACAATACTGTTGTAATCCGCTCTCCTAAATGGAAGTATGGAAGTATCTTGTTTGGCACACCAAAACCATCTTCAAAACTAAATTAGACCAATTTTGCGACATATACCTGATGAACCAATGCTCTCAAGTTACTTGTATTTCTGATATGTTTAAGAAGGATATTGAAGAGTCTTAGCCCTTTTTCAGATAGACAACCTTTTCAGATATTTTCGTCCTAATCTCGTCCCAATCTCTGTTTGCATATATATCACTGTTACCATCATCAAAATTGAAGTTTGAGACTGTTCCTTCCAGAATGCATCAAGTGTATATGATCTTATATCTTTTTCTTCTCCTCTCGAGGCTGTAGATATTCAGCTTCTTCATTTTCTCCCAATAATTTAGGTTTCCTAGTGATGGTATACCGTTTGTAGATTTTCTACAAGATTTTCAAATTTTTCATAAGACTTTTTAGCTCTTATCTCAGACGGGAGACTATCAATGCCTCTCTGTTTCTAATTTTATTCGTGGTAGTCGCATGCTTCCATTGTTTCGTGTATTTCGTCCAGTCCATAGTTCAAAATATTTTTGGAAATTTGAGCACACATCATTGAGAAAAGATGAACATATTTTTCAGTGTTCTTACGAATAATTGTTATTATGTATCTCAAATGGGGAGTAAATAAAATTTACCAAAGACAGTAGTTCGGGGAAAATAGAAAAATAGGAAAATGTCTATTAAATGTCATGCCAATCATTAGAGGAATAAATTTCAACTTTTCACCCAAAATTGAAAACTTTATGTTAATCAGTGAAAAAACTAAATTAGAAGACGCTTATCAGGGGAAAGTCGAGAGACAACAAGCAAGACTGGGCATCGTTTTCCCTTACACCCCTTAAAGGTTGGCATAATCGAGATGCTTAGTACTTGATAATGCCAGATTGACATTCATTCCTTACAGGGTTGTCATTTCTATTTCAAGGTCATTCAAGGTCTTTTAAGCCCATTTTTTGTTATGGGTCATTAAAGAAATTAGCATTAACTATAAGTATCAAACTAAACAAAATGTATATGTGATCCCTATTCCAGAATTCCAGAGACATCTCCGCTTGTACCTTTTAAACAACATGAAACAATTATTATAGGCATTGTTAAAATGATAACAACTTGCATACTTAACTGAAATATCATTTACAGAAAATCACGAGCGAGAAAAAACAGCTCCAACTTTTCAAGGTCATCGGATGACTTCTCAAGGTAATGAGAAGTAAGGCTCTAAAGGTCTTTTTTTAATAAAAAGCTTTTCAGGGTTTTCAAGGTCTGCTGGCAGCCCTGCTTTATAAAATCGTCTCAATTTCATTTTACCCTGGTAAACAAAAAATAATTAAAACTAATGAAAACTATCAACGTGAAGATGAAGTAGATGTAGTGGACATTTTTTATTCAATGAAGTTGAACAATATATTTTTTCACTTGTATTATATATAATATACATCTACTACCTTTCCAAGACATTCAAGCATATCTAAAACTGTTGCTCTCAATAGGGGGGTATTGAGAAAATATCTACAAAATCATATATACAACTACTATACATTGTTTTCGTATACTTCCAATGAGGACATTCCATTAACGAACCTATTGGAAAGACTATTTAAGAAATTACACCGCATAAGGTCTCATCAGAATTCAAACTGTTTGAACTGGTGCTAGCTCCAGGTGTCACTTTTATATCCCATACATATATACACAATCAAATGAAACAGAACTCATCAACAAACAGCATCATATAAGTTTGATCAAGTCAAATCAAAGTGCTTTATTAAGTATCTTTAAGACAACAGAATTTAAATGGAAAACGGATCAATGTAATACTCTGAATTCTTTCATCCATCTCGCTTTCATAAAAAATAATCAATTGAAATCAAGTGGTATACTTGGAAGACTTTTACGTAAAACTGTACATGTTATGTGTTCACATCAAAGAAATCAAGGGAGTCAAATGGTTGAAAAATCTTCTTTGTTCCATTCTTTGCATCAAAAAACAACTTTGTCAACTTTGGTTATTCCTTATTGTTGTTGCATCAATGATTTTTCTTTCAGTACAGACCAGAGCTTGTAGCCTTCTTCAAGTGCTGGATTTTCATATCGGAATCGGAAATATTTTAAATGTTCCACCGATAAAGCCTGTTCTATTCCAACTAATGCTTGTGTAGATAAAACAGATTCAAAATTTTCAGTGTCAGCACCATCAATTTTTGATTTGCATAATTTCCATAAATCATAGCCTCTTTCCAAGGCATTATTACAAAATCGGTAAGTAAAATAAGATCGCTGTTCACTCGTCAGTTTTCGTTCAACTGCAGCAACACCTTGCTTGGCGAGGGATGATTCAAAAGCATCATAGACTTGTGTCTCCATCTCTTGTTCTGTTGAACCCTCAGTATGATGTGTGTCACTTTCATGTAGTGGTGATTGCCCATTTTCCACAGAAGGCTGAATTTGAATAATGTGTGTTTGTACAACATCGGATGTCGAACCACTTCGTACAGGCATTATAGTTACAGGAGAACGCTGACCATGGTGCGAACTAACAGAACCCCTCCCACGAGCATACTGAAAAATGTCTAGTTCATTGTGTTTGCTCACAAAAAGCTTCAGCCATTTTCTTGAAGCCAGTGCATTTTCAAAGGGCCTTCCTTGCTCTCTGGCAATTTCTTCTGCCATTGACAAAATTGCTTTCAATAAAGTAGGTCTATCTAAATTAGCATTTTCTCTAACAAATTCAACAATTCTTTCATCACCTTCTGGACTTAAAGGAAACGATCCAGGGGTATCTAGGTGCTGCTTCTTTATCTTCATAGAAAGTCTATCAAGAAGGGTTGTGCGAGGAATTCCAAACCTTCTTGCAGCATTTGTTGTGGTTAGTTCTCCAGTAAGAACTGAATCCATAGCAGTACACATGGTTTCCAAAGTCCATTTTACAGTTCTTGATGTGTTGTTCGAACTTAGCCTTCGCTTCGGTGATACGTCTGATGGCTCTGGTTTTATAGTTTCTTTGACGTGGGTCTCTTCGTCAGAAGGCGACTCGGCATCCTTCATGTTGTCAAAAATTACGTCAGCTGCGCCGGTCCTTTCTTCAACTATGTCATTTTTCTGCAAAGTGGATTCACACATTGTAGGTATCATCACTTTAGTGCATGCTTGTTCAACATTTTGCAATATAGTGCTGGGATCAGTATCGACATCGTCAAAAACTTCGCCATTGGAAGAAACATCGCAATCTCTGTCGTCCGCCATGATTGTTTTAGAGGAAACAATAACACCGACGTACCCCGCCGATTCGAATTCAAAATGGTAGCCAAAGTGTGCCGCCACTGAGAGCGCGTGCGAATGAAAAAGTGGGGAAAGAACAACATCGTATAGCCCACTTTGTTTTTGTCCTATTTCAGGAAGATTTCCGTTAAGAAGTACCTTTTGTTTGATCTAACAAATAAATCATGTTTAAACGTTCTTCCCATCATTTAAGCTCATTTAAGCCATGTTTTTCGAACGGGCTAAAAACTTTGTTTTAAGAGTCATTGTCAACTTGTCAATGAAAGTCTCTAACTTCGATGATGGTATTGAATTGAACTTTATATCACTCTTTATCACTGGTGTATTTCAGCATCAATTTTATACCTCCTCAACTAGTCATCAACTTCAATGCATTTCAACAAGTCGTGAAGGCATCAATATCAAACAAATTCGATATAGCCATCGTTTAGACCGTTCACGAAAATAAATTCATTTGGTTTCTTCCTGCTTTATGTCTTTCTGTTTTTTAGTTGATTTACTGGATCAAAAATTACAAAATGTCCATGAATTTACGCGCCGTCTTTTGTTGGTTGCTATGACATTCTTAGGGTAATTCTCCTTTCTTTTTGCTCATACTCCGTTTTCAAATTGTCGCTAAGTACACGGAGCTAAGAGGTATTCCCGTCAAATTTCCTAGCAATTGGATAGGGGAAAGGCTAATGAAGAAGTAGATGTCAATTTAAGTTTGTCAACTCTCAAATCCACTTCACGGATGGATTATTGATTTATATAATTACATCACTTCTCTTGATGGTAAGGAAATAATCAACAATGGATGAAGTGCAGCAGGGATCGCATATTCGTCTGGGTTTAAAAGAACTGCTAAACATAGACCTGTTTAGTGATAATGCGTTATGAAATCTAATTTTTTTTCAGTCATAATCTTACTGACCGCGAAAATTAATCCACGCGAAATTGTGTCTATTCGCGAAAATTAATCCTATCGTTTTTCCTTCATCTGTATGTTATTTCATCAATCAAAAGTTATATTGCCAGTTCTTTAGAACTCTTTTCCTGTAACGAAATTGTTCTTACCAATCTTTTGAGCATTTATTATTTATTTATTATTTATCATTTATTATTTATTATTTCAATTATACAGAACAATTTCAATGGACTAAGCACAGAACGCTTGACGTACATGGAACGCTTGACGTACATGGAACGGAAAACAATAAATTAACAACTTCCACATTTTCAGTAATTAGAAGAGTTGCAAAATTTATTGCGCCATATGATGTGCCAGAATCCGGCATTCAATGAAAATGGGAAACACAAATGAAATTTTCCAAATACACATACACGCTTAACAGGTAGGACAATAAGGTCGATAGCTAGTATTTGAATGTCAATACTTCTGACTTGTATAGCAAATTCATGTATCGTATTGACTTGCAGCTCCTTTTACACAATACAGTTATCATCTGTGAGTTCTGTGTGACTTTATGGAGGTGTGTTTTTATCTCCATGATGACTTGCAGGCTAATCGCCTATCATAAACAGAGAGAGAGAGAGAGGACACAATGAAAAGCCCATCAAATAGAGGAGAGACCACTATAAATGGAGAAACCTACAGGAGAGTGTCCTCCTGAAAATCAATATAATAATCTGTTATAATTTATTTAGAATGATCTGTTATAATTTGTCTCAAATGGTATAAATCCTAAACAAGCTTAAATTGAATTATTGAAAGAAAATGCTTCTTCCGATAAAATGCTAAATCTTTTCTTTTTTTAAATCTGTGGAAAGCACAACCATGCGTCCCTGGCACAACCAAACGGTTATAATGGTTTCGGTAGAAGTCTGGGAACTCGATATTAAAGCCTTCAAGTATAAAAGCAAATAGTCTCAATTATTGTTTAAATCATTTTGAAAATCACGAATTACACAAATTACTCAGTATATCACACGCGTGTTTTTCTTTATCACACGCGTATTTTGCGAGGTCGTTTATCGTTATTTTGTTGTTAACATTTATCTTATGTTAAAAGATATGCTAAAATAATGATATGGTCAATCATTAGAATGTCAAAAACACGTGCTTTTAGCTTAGCACGGGTAAACAACAGCTTTGTCAACTCCTCCAGAAACTATCAAAATAATTTCTTGGTAAACATAATCATCTGAAAAGACTACTCAAACTTAAATTGAGAGTTTCCGGTTGTCTTTTGGAACAAATAATGGTTCCTTCTAACCAGGGATTGAATCAGATACTAAAATCATTACAATTTATTTATATCATAGAGTTATGAGAACATGGCATCGAAGAGGAGAGGTCATTAGGCAGTGGTCCTCATGGAATCATACTTTTTAGTTATTTATTTAGGTAAAGTTTAACGTGACTGGCCACGCTCACTCGCTTTTGCATGTAGATTAGGTTGCAGGGACCGAAGTATTTGACGCTCGTTCGTGCTCTCCTGGGTGACCTCCTGCAACATCCGATGTATTATCTACCCAATTTCTCGCCCCGAAGCTACATTCACTCGCGCATGATGAATCGCCGCCGAGGGATTTGAACCGAGACTTCTCGTATGAATACCGAGAGTGATAACTATACAATACTACGGCACCATTTCAAATCGGTGTTTTCCTTTCTTTAAACTCTTCTCTCATCTATTTCTGGAAAAAATTTCAAAATCACTGCGGAGGAGTACACTTATACTAATGCTAACAAATCTACACAACATTTAAATGGAAATATACTTTGTCGCCGTGACTTTTTGACAATTTTGTGCACTGTGATTCAACAAATATTCAACATAAGCTTTTCGATCTTCATATGATGTCATGTTGAAACACTTCTACACAAATGTCTCAAGCCTCTTGTTATTTTCAAAATATAAGAAAAAAATATTCTGAAACAACAAACTTTTTTAAAAAAACACTATCTTAATTGAACAAACACTACACTGCTGGACAAAACAAGGTACATGGAGAAATATGATTTCAACGTCAACCAAATCTGTACAGCTTTGTGTCTTACTGTAACTACTATTTAATATATTTCCTTTTAAACATTGTTCAAACATATACATCAATACCAGATTTTAACATTTCCCCGACTGATAGCACACAACAAAATGGGTCCATCACTTTCTTGGTGACGACCATACAGTCGCTTTCATAATTCATTCAAAAGAAAAGTGGTATTATGTAGACCGTATCTGATGTAACTTAGTCGCAGCAACACATCGCTGCTTAATCATTATTGATGACGTAGCAAAATACAAAACAGTAACAATTGTTTACAGATTCATAGTTTAAAATGAAGAAGGAAATATTTAGCGATAATATCTCTCATCCTTTTTCTGATAAAAAACGAGAAAACGTAGACAATTCAGTGTGGCATGTTGATCGCTAATTTGGTAATATTTCATAACAAATAGCTAAAAAAAGTAATTTAATTTGGCTCATGTTATCAGTACCTTATCCGTCGACAGAAAATGTGTCATACTCAGGTTTCCGATGAATCTAAGATGTCAAATAGGCAAGGAAGTATTGGGAACGAAATTGATACAGTAGTAAACAATGTCTACAGTTTAGACAGCTTTCTTTATTGTTGTGTATTTTAAAAGTATGACTCATGAACAATATTATATGCTATACTGCTTATATGAACTCAAGTCCGATGATGAAATAGGTTTTCTTTTTTTCAAGGTTTTTAAGTATTTTTGCAATGAAGACTGCTTGAATGATTGACAAAATTGAGAATGTTATTAGATTAAGTTTCTTTGAAATACAGAGAAAATACAGAGAAATATACAACCGTTTGTACAAAATCGACATGTGGAGGAAAAAAGAGTTAGACTCGAAAATTTTTTTGGGGAACATACCTTCCACAAAATTACAAAGACATGAAAAAACATTGAAAATTCACCACCTTTTTAATGCATGAAAGATCGAAATTTAACATTGTACAACAATGTGTTCTGTATCGCTAAATTGCAGGATGTTGCTAACATTTCATTAAACAGAAGTCTAGTGTGACACTTGGCATTCCTTTAAATTGATTTAGAAGTGATATTTGCCCGCCTTTAGCGTACTGAATCATTCCTAAAATATCTCATTTACCTTCCTTCTGTCATTATTTGAATATCCGTAAGTCTACAAATATGATTTAGCAATAGAAAGTAATCCAGGAAGTTTGACCATTGGCGTTCATGGCCAAATCTTCCATATGAAAACTATAATATTTATACTCAATTTTATGCAGCCGAAAGCAAAAAATGGATTTACTTCAAAAATTGATTTCAAAATACATGAGTCATATTGTTTAGATAACATTTGATTACCAGTTGATTACACTAATTATGCAATGCAATAACATATCTCTTATCGTGAGGTTTTTCCCTACCACGCAAGCAGATAACACTAGCCAAATTCAAAACAGAAAACTTTCTAGTTATTCAACTATCATAAATTGCTAAAGGGAAACATTGAAGGAAGATAAAGCTCTCACAAAACATTTGTTATGACTGCCTGATGTCGTAACGTATTCAAATACTGTCACTCGCTTTCATCAGAATTTCTTGCGGAGATATAAGATCACATTAATTTGTTAATATTGTCAAATGTTATTCAATTAGAGCAACACTAATTATGATTTCTTAATTACTTATGTCCTAGTACATGAGTATTTGTTTCGACTTAAATACAATCCTAAAAGAAATTTTTCTTCATTTCAAGTTTGACTGCTATAGAGTGTGATTGCATGATATAGTTTTGGATTTAACAAGGAGAACACTATGGTGAAAGTAACAACCGGTTACATTGCTGTCTCTAAGACAACAAACATTGCAATACATATAAATGAACTGAAGGATAAGAAAGAACAAAATTTGACTACACGATCTCCGTCGACCTCAACGACATCATCTGACAGTTTTAGTGATACAGAAAGTGAGAGTTCTGATTTTAGCACGTCGTTGTCGTCGTTTTCTAGCCATTTCAGTGAAGAAGATACACGATATTTTAGCGACACTGACGAAGAAACAAATGATCGATTCGAGCAAGATTCACTGAAGTTGAAAGAAAGAAACACAACACTAAAAAGTGACAACGATAAAGTTACCAAAGAAAATAAGGACAAATTGCATTCTAGATCTTTTATTGGTAATGTACGAAGCCATTCAAGTATTGATTTGCTGCATTCACCAAAACTTTCGAGAAAAAATATTTCGCATAGTAATAGAGACATTTCCAAATCGACAATGACGTTAACAAACACAAATAGTCGGTCGGAGAAAAAACAAAAGTCGTATACTTCTGACGTTGTGAGAGGTGATATAGAAAAAGACGATACAGGAGATGGTGAGTCGAGATTTTGCAGGTCTTGCCCGGCGTATCTATTTAGTCCTAACATCAAACGAAAACAGATCGACATCACTTCTTCTCCAGCATACAAAGAAATCTATGCTCATAATATACGTTTGTACAGTGCAGTACTTGCCAAGGTAAGCATGATTTATATTGTGTCATTCTGTTGAGGTATAATTCTGTATAACTCTTTTGCCAATGAAAGTATTCCTCATTTAGCATCTTCATAATTTAAAATATTGAATTTTTTTATTTTTTTAGCAAATTGCTGGTACTGGACAAGTTGGTCGTGAAATGGATGAACTACGACGAAATAAAATCAAACAAAAAGCTCTAAACATAACGAAAAAAACTCCCAAATTTCAACGCTCAAAAAGTTGCAGTCCCACCGACATGCGTAGATTGACGGCAGATGACGTGACGGTAGATGATGTTCAGAAAGACACTTTTTCCGCTTCTCAAAAATCAACCGACGAATTGATGACAGTAAAAGACTGTAAAATTAATGAAACTGGCTTAACACTTAGAATGGCCGAACTCCCCAAGCGTCGATCCAAATCTTTGTTGGAGACTCAATCCGAGGTAATGGAACCACACATTTGATACTTCATATGAGATCATTATGAGATCTTCTGAATTCATCAAAAGTGATTTTGGTTTCCTTAAGTATCAATGACATTATTTTGTTTAGGTTTCGTCAGATGTATCAATCAATGACTGCCTGTTGAAAAAGTCGCAACAACGACATAAAGATGCTCTTTTACGAGCAGAACACTGTCGAAAAAAACTGGAGTCTTTTGATATAACCATACAACAAGCTGATCTGTTTCTCGAAAAGTGTAAGAAACAGCATTAACGAACACGTAATTTTTCATTCATCAAAACGATGACGCAAATGATTTTCGGACATGATGACCAAATGAGATGTTTAATGTATTGGGAACTAATGAAGATGTCCTGAACGAAATGTCATTACCAATGGATTTCAAAATCACCTTAACTATTGACTACAGATCAAGCTAAACCTGAATTATATGATGGTGACATTTATTGTGAGTTTTGCTTAATCGTGGTTGCTGATCTTTTTGCATAGAACTTTAGATCATGGTTTCCGAAAATGTTTCCCATCGCATACTTTCTAAAAAATACTTTTCAGAGAAGGATTGTATAGTATTGCTAAAGTTATATTTAGCGAAAATGATGTAATATATTTACTATTAATAGTATACTATTTAAACTATTACTACTTTTTCCTATCCGTCATATCCCGTCTAGTATGGTGTTCAGGTTATGATCATTAGATTGTTGAAAAGCATAACTTTAATATTCTCGAGTACTTCCTCAGATATGTATTATGGTGAACAGTTGAAAGGAAAATGTTCAAAAATCACCTTTATGAAGAAGTTGTGCAAACTTCTAAACGCTAAATGGAAAGTTAAAGAAACGGAAAGGATTAACAGCTTTCCCATAATACATTTCGTTAATTATCACGCTGCGTGTATGAAATTTAAACTGTTGGTTATCAAAAAAAGCATTGTTTTGGAATTTTCAAAACCAAAACATTTTGTCATTATAGATATTATACCTTTCACGAGTTTCCGTTGCTGACTGCTTTGAACTATTAACAAAATTTCCTCCACCGCCAAAAGACATATAAGCCCTTAAACGAACCGACAGATTGGAAGGAGCCTTCTACAAAAACATCTAAGATGGAGTTAAAAAAACCTGCTCTTTTAAGTTTGTCCTGAGACAGACAAATGATAAGAAGCTTCCCTTAATAATGATGACATCAGTTTTAATTGAAAAGCGCTATTGTTCCAAAAGCGCCGCTGAAGTTCGACAGGAAATCTTTAATCCTTTGTTTTTATTTTTGGAAATCTTCTATTATCTCCAAGGAAACTGTATGGGTGGTCAAATAGAAAATATTAACTAACCTTATTACAACTGAATCACAGAACACTAATGTTGATGTGAATGTAATCTGGACACTAATGTTGATGTGAATGTAGTCTGGACACAAATGTTGCGAAGAGGTACGAACCGACGATCACTTGAATATAGCTAGACTAGTTTACCATCACTGCTAATAGCACTATGGAATTTCTCGCATTTGATCGAATTTTGGAGCTCAACCATGGACAGATACATATTGCAACTTCAATTATTGTTCAAATTATTTTTCTATCAGTCAAAGATTCATTTGTGAAATCACAAAGAAATGATCTTTTCACAAAAATCAATGGTATTATTGTGTACGTGAGCACTGGTTCTAAGCTCTTAAAGCTTTGTTGACACTTGTTAAACGAATCATTGAACCTTTAAACACGCTAACCCACGAAAATCTGATAATAAACAGTTATAGAAGTCGTAATAAAACTAAAGTCAGCAGTTTTCTGCATGGGAATCACCACGAGGTAGCCAACCATTTGTTTACCTCACTGGTTTGCTATTTCAATATTTATCAGCTGCTGGTTTCCAGACCCTTTTCTTGTGGGCTTAATGAGAGATTTCAACTGCTGAAATCACTACACTGCAACCGTCAGTCCTGCATGTAACAGCCCATTAAAATTCTAAATAATGATTTCAATTTTTTCAATAACTTTTATGGTTTCCATGGTGAAATGTACAAGTTTAGTAAAGAGAAATGACTGAGAAATACTCAAATATCAAACTCAGGCTTTTTTGATAACCTTCTTCGTAGTCGTCGTTAGAATATATACAGAGGTTTGGGTTCGAAGTTGGAGATGCTGAAAACGAAACAAGGATAAGTTAACGAAACCTTCGCGCACTAGAAAGTGAAAGTTGGTAGTTGAATAACTAAGAATAAAGCTTGGTTTCCAATAAAATTATTTTTGTTGCACAACGGTTGACTGACTGTTGTGCAAAAGTTCTGAAAAACGGTTGCACAACCGTTGTGCAACAAAAATAATTTTATTGGAAACCAAGCTTAAAGATAATGAACTGTTATAAAGGTCATGAACCAAGTCAACAGTTTTCTACAAGGGAATCTCCACGAGAAAGAGCCAGTTATTTGATTGCGTCATTTCTTCGCCATTTTGATATTAGTCAGCCGCTCGTTTTCAGATCTCGTTCGTATTGTAGTAATGAGGAATTCCAACTGCTGACATCAGCATAAATGTTATCCTTAATACATTGTTTGTATTGAGAGGATTAGGACGAATTTCATTAATTTTTTCCTGGACTCCATTGTCATAAAGCCACTGCGTTGAAGAACATTTTGGAATAGTGTGTATATTTCTAAAGAGATGCACTCCTTCGCAGTGATTATTCAACAAATTTGCCTCAAAGCTCAGGATTTCGGCTTTCCTGAGGAATGAAGGTCCAAAGTTTTTTTACATAAAACCCTTGGTATCTTAAAAAACAGATTTGATTGGTTATCAAGATCACAAATATCAATAGAAATTTGTAACCAAAATGTACCTAAACGCACTTCAAAACTGTCCATAACCAAGGACAAGTGTAGAGTCGCTCTTTATTAAAAGCACATTGATTGATATATAGGCGCGTTGTTAAATCAAATCTCTACTAGGCAAAATATGTTGCGGCGTGTGATTGTTTCCGCCTCCAAAACAATTGATGTTGCGTCTGAAAATGTAGATTGAACAAAATATTTACCATTATCAAGTCAACACAACCTGTTTTTTGACGAATCAACGACGTGATTTACGTGTGGGAGAAATTGTGGTATAAGTTATTCAGCGTAGCAGGCGCTTTATTGCAAAGTATGGTAAGATTTATCACAATGTGTCTAATAGCATCTCCGCTACTATATGCTTTATCTCAAGTTCTCAGAGGTTTTCCCAAATTTCAGTGTGTTTAGGAGTGGTGAAAAGACTCGCAACTTGAACACATGTGAAAGAAAAAATAAAATAAAGATGCCCTTAGGAAAAACCTTCTAATTGTTTATAATCGTGTAGGCTTCTCATGATATTGAATTCGTTTCCTTGAAGATCAAAATGGTAGATGTCTTGAATGCTTTGAACAATGACTCATATATTAGGCGTTTTAATTTGATGCTTGTTTGCTTTTATTATCATAACTGTCGCATCGTAATTGTATCGTAATTGTCGCAAAATCGCCAGTAAGTATCGCAACCAGAATTTTCAATTTTTTGTCGCAACAAAATACCGTAACTTTTAGTCCTTTTGTGTGTAAAGGAAAGATTTATTGCTGTTTTAAACTATCAGGACTCACTTTGGGATCAAATATACGTTACAAGTGTTTTTTACTGTCAAGAAGTAAAGTATAATTATTAGTGTAAGAGCAATTTGCTACGTGAAACATAATGTTGATATTTTATTCTGATACGTTTCGATGTTGTGATATGCCGTGTATGTCCATCAGTGCACTGTCCGATGAGCAATACGACATCTTGAACAGAATATTCAGTGATGAGTTCAAAACGCCAGTATGTGAGAAATCGAAATTAAAAAGTTGCGACATTGTTGATTTTCAACTTTTTTTTCGACATTTACTGTTGCGACTTTTACAGGCAAATTCCCTGGCCTATATAACATATCGTTTGCATGGTTTTAAGGAAACTCCAAAACATGAGTGATTATAGATTTTAATTGCAGACAGTTTCAAGTTTTTGGGTTTTTATTTCTTCAGGTCCACTGTTTATGAGTAACCACTTTTCACATACACTGGTCAATGGATGCGTCTACTAATGATACTCTGCCTTTGTATCATGGTTTGAGGCTTTTCTTAATTGCTCGCACATGAAGGTATAGGTTGCATCAGCTAATCCATCAGAAGTGAGATTGTCCCTGAGAATATACTTAAAAATTCCGCTTAACAAATTATCTCTTGTGAAAACTCTCTTAAAAGTTTTCGGAGGGATGAGGATTAAATTGATTTTGAAAGCCTCAAACATGCACAGGAACGTGCTGTTCTGTTTTCATCATACACTTTGATATTGGAAGAAAGCCTTTTGTTTATGTTGTTTATGCATGTTGTTGTTTTCTTTCAGAAACGTTTTTGAAATTTCAAAATACAGTTTCAGAAGAAGTAAATGAACAGCTTGAATGTTCAAGTGACTTGATGAAATATTGAAAATTTATTTAATTTTTTTTTTGGTTTAACTTTTGTTTAAAAAGGATCATTTAGACCAGACAGAAATAAAAGCGTTTTATCGCAGACTAGTATTCCATGGGTATTCTTGTTTCTTTTGGCTTCAAGAACATCTGATGATGTCGTAAGTGAATATTGACGAATAATGACGAAGGAACCTCTTATCCAGTGTGTCTGGCATGCAAAACATCTTGGTATCAAAGTCTCTGCTTTTTGTTTGAAAGAATCCAATCACTAACCTAGTTCCAAATCAAATTAACAAAGCCATTATGTATCACATAAAAGAGATAGCAATCCCAACCTCAAGCCCAGTGTCTCTTGCCATTCCGATATACCGTATATCGAGAAGGCTAGAGACACTGTTTTTGAGTTAATAGCAATCGGCTAGATAAACTACAACCATGTATAAAAGAAAAAGTTATAGATTGTTTTGAACGCAGGCTACAAAAGCGATCGTTTGAGAATCACCTCAGTTGATTGAATGGATATCAAAACATGAATTGCAAAAGCATAACATAATATTCTTTAATCCTAATCTTCTTAAGTACTAGAGAAATGCAGTTAAAAAAACAAATCAGTCAAAGATTACAAATCAAGCAAGTATCTTAAGAATGCTAGTTATCAAGTTTCTGTAGAATGACAGAATGAAAGCTGCTAACAGGTTTTGAAAGTATGTAAAATTTCACAAGTAAGATTAATTGGTATATCCAATTAGCAGATTAGTATCCTTGGCTAGCTTAGGCGTTCATTTTTTTGTCATATTGACATATCGAAATAGCAATGAAAAATGTATTGTCTAATTAAGAGATTCCCACGAGCTAATTACCAATGTTTTTCATGGAAGTTATAAGAAGCACTTGTGTTTATTTCAAGCAACCAAAGAAAGTGGTAACTAAGCAACTGGACATTTTCCGTGTTTGGACTTTCATCCATAATGCCATCGCTTACTCTTCCGACTAACATTGCTCAAACTTTCAACATCTGTGTAACTTCCCCCCGAAGGTCAAAGGTGATAACGGATCAAAGAAATCATTTAACGAAAATAGATTTTGAGCATCTTTCAATCATTTTAATCCTCTTAGTATTCTTAGAAAAAAAACGTGTATCGATTCCTGTGACAAGAAAGTCTCGTGTTACTGTACCCGTCGTCATGGTGAAGAGTTTCAATACTCTCCTAATGCAACGTGGTCAAACGTGCCAAAGATTACACCTCCGCACAGCAGAATTTCGAACAGAAATACATGACATTTCTCAATTACGTAACTGTTTAGGAAATGTACTATTACATCTGTGGTTGCACAACCTTAAGTTTACCAATCCTGTTTTCTGTTGTTATCATAAACTATATCTGACAGGACACAGTGGCAATGTTGATTAATCGACTTGATTTCACGTTGGTTTTTTTTCGAAATGAATGCGTCAAACTCAGTCACAAACAAAATATCTTTTCCAAAATAATAACAAAAAATAACAGTTAAACAGTTCAACATATTTTCATGCCCTTCGAGATTTAATAGTTAGTTATATAACCTATTTATAACGAAACCCACATAACGCAGGATGCAAGGTAATTAACCATGATTTACCCTGAATTTTAATGAGCTATCTGTAATAACTTCGATTACTAATATTGAGTTCTGTTTGTAATGTTTACAGACGCTTACCGATATAGAATTCGGAAATTAAGTAAATTGATATGAAAACCAAATTGACATGCGTTGCTAAAGCATGCATATTAATGAAGTGATCCCTCAAATTTGTTATGTTTCTGTCAGGGCGTGATTAATTCCAACCTATAAAATATGTTATGTATCTCTGAGGGCGTTAGTCACTATCAAGGAGCAACAGAAAATGTAACTGTAAAAAAAAACAACTTCATTGAAATAACTACTTTTTTTAAATGTGTTTTAAAATTGATATAGATTTATTTGGCTGATTCCGTATAACAAAAGAAATCTTGTGTCAGTTTGTCAGAAAATTCAATGCTTTAACAATTTTTTTTTCTTTTTTGACTTACATCAAAGGTGGACGCAGAATATAGTTGTAAAAAATTGTGTATAAATAGTATTTTTTCCTTTTTTCCACCTAGTTTACACTTACACGAAAGAATTACAGCTGTAAATGAACGTTTAACGATGTTTTGACACGTAAGTAATAAACTGAAACAATGGTTTGATGGTTGTCTTTATTAAAATCTTTTAATAAAATAATAATCCACGTTAATCCATGCATCAGGTGTACAGTGTGTCCACAGCTAAATTGAGATTACCGGATGAGATGGTAAATCCGCCCCATACAGCCGTCATTAACTATTCGAATGCCAGAAACAATTTTGCGATTTCGCAATTTTAAAATTAAAAGTGAACTTTGCAACTTTCAGGAAAATTTCAATTAATGAATGAATTTGTTTTTGTTTTTATTTATTTATTTTTGGAGTTTAAATTTTTAAATAAATTTTAGATAAATTAAATTTTCCATACGTTTTTTCGCGCTAAAATTTTTCTAATCCATGTAATATTAATCTTGGTTCTTTCGAGATTTCCCACATGGAAATGGTTTTGTTTCATACAGAGAGTAGACAGTTAGTTTTGAAAAATCAACAGTGGTGTGGACAGCTGATGTAGAAGTATACCAGTTTTTTCATTCTTTTCAATCTCCAGAGACAGTTACGTGATAAGTAATAATTTAAAAGCAGGATGTCAGCAGGTGTTGAGGCATAATGGCCGATCCATATGCTCAAATCTTGTTAAACACTTTCTTTAGAAAACAAAAGGACCTTGGGTTTGTGGTTCGGGTCACTGTCCGAATTTCTTATCATCTAGTGTACCATTCTGTCTCATATACGAAGGTCAACCTAAAATCCTATAGCTTTGAAGAAACCTGTACACAAGAAACCCCTACATGACTAACAGTATGCAATTATGAAACTTTGTTATTTCTATCTGGTTTAAGCGAACACACTTTTACGCATTGCTTCGTTCATTCAAACTAAAATTACAGACATTTCATTGCAGAAACAGCAAGATTACACTTTTTTAGGGAAACACATTCTATAACTCTCCGAAAAATGTGCGTTTACAAATTAAGGGCGCAAGGAAAGGAGAGATAATATTTGATAACACAAATTTTCTTCTGATAGAATTTCTTATAAATTACATCACATGCTTACTCAAATAAATATGGCAAGAATTTGCAGCGAACTGTGACTTGAATACAAGATGTATTTCACAGTTACTTGTCATTGAATGTTCAACCATTAGAAAACACAACTTTGCGCCATAGCGGGCGCTTTTATATTGCTTTATCGGCCTTTTTGACATTTTTTGCTTTGGAGAGAAAGGCGTTCATTTTTTCGACAGTGTTGTCAAACGACCTCAGTCTTCGACGGATGTGCTCCGCTCGTAAACATGCAGCTCGGTCACGTGCCTGGTCACGTGTCAGATTCGCCACTTTACTCGAAACCTAGAAAGGAAATAGAAATTATATTCATTTTGTAATATAAGTCTCAAATACTTGATATTACTAAAAATGCTTGCCGAACTCAGCAATTTTTGAACATGCAAGGAATTCTCCGTATTTTTTGAAATTATGCAAAAATTTTTAGTGTTTTATTTCAGCGCCGTTACGAATTATTCTAAATTGGTTGTAATTACTCAAAATATATATTTTATGATTGCTCATGTAAAAACTCCCCCGGAATCATCGTGATTCATAATAAACAATAGAAAACAATGGTCTTTTGGTGACTAACGAAAGCGAGTAGTAACATTTACCGTTTCATTTTCGGGTTCAGGACTTATCCGATCATTTGATTCAGGTTGAAAAGGGTCGTCTTCATCTTCATCTTCAATTTCATGTAGAATTTCATTTTCGTTTTTCAATGAATTAATGTTATTCACAACTTTTTTAATACAGTGGCGAAGTGAATGAGCTCCTTCGCTATTTGATCGACGCATTAAAGGGTTGTCTGACTCACTGCAACATTGGGAAGGAGTTTCGACTTTAGGTCGATAATCACCAACGTTAAAACTTTGCGAGCGTTTAAACGTTGAGCTTGGTCGATTTAAGGCTTTTTGTTTAATCCTATTTCGACGAATGTTGTCCATTTCACGACCGACTTGATTAGTCTTTGCCATTTGCTGAAAATAACATAGTCACATTTACTTTTGTATTCCTTTACGATATTGTCCAAAGAATACAATAACCATTCCTAAAATAATAAAGAATCTGCGGACAAATAACTTACCTTGGCTAGTATAGCACTGTATAAGCGAAGATTGTGAGCATATATTTCCCTATAAGCTGAAGATTTTGTAATATCGATTTGTTTTCGTTTGATGTGAGAATTATAGATAAATGGCTTTTCTTCTGCGATACATTCATCGTGTTTTTGCGGAGGAATAACCGTAGAATCATCGTGAGAAGTAAGTTTAAAATCTTTCGATGTGCTTCTGTGGCTGTCGATAATATTACTTGCGGATAAACTGGTTAACGCAGATTTTCGCGAGTTTTTCGTGAGATCTGTGTTGATGTGAGAACTCATTGCAACGTTTTCGTTTGTATTGTGTTCATCACGACACATTAAAATGTCTTTTTCAGTAGTGACCTGTAAACCCAAGGTTAATTTCCTTTGTTTCTCATTCAACAAGTCTTCGATAATTTCATTCATTCTGTAAACATGGTTTTCTGAAGTCTTATGTACATCAATGTAGCTAGCTGTGATTTTTACCATGTTGATGATCCTTGTTGATTTCCTATTTTTAAAAGTCGTGATCAATTTCCACGATAATAGACAACCACCTTTCACGACAACCAGATTTGTTTAAATGAACAATCTTTACAACGAGGATGTTATATATTAATCCTGTGTGTTTTTCTTTAAATACCTCTGTAATTGTTTTACTAAAATCCGACACAAAAGACTTCAAGTGTTAATAGCATTCTTTCATCAACGTCGTTGTCTATACAATAAACATTTGATCAATTACACCGTTTTTCTTTAGCAATTAAGAAGAAAGAAGTGTTCTTTTAATGTCTTGGCGGTGTGAGCAATCCTATTTTTATTTACACAAAAAACATACCGCACATGTTATGAAAATTTGACGAATTCCGAATAAACAATTTTAAGAACTTTTGCTTTTTAAAAGCTCACTTTGCATTTGTGAAATGCCAGAATCTTAGAAATTCTCATAAGGTAGTTTCCCTTTTATTTCATTTTCTAATTAACTAGATCAATCACTTTAGTTAAATAACATTCCAGAAATACTTAGCGATATGGAGTAGAAAGTACGGGTTTTCCAAATAAGCAGGTTATCTTCTGAGAAAAGGGACTTCATAGAAATTTCAAACATAGTAGAGTTTCTATAGAAGTGAAAGTGGATTGGAAACTTCATTTTAATCGAAATCGCGCTTCTTTCAGTTGCTCTCATACCTGATTATTGGGGAACACATTCGGGTTGTTCATCGGGGAAGGGATATGTTAACATATCCCTGATCGGGGTTTCTATAGAAAGAGAATCATACAAATGAATATAATCTAGAGAAACAAAGTACATGATATTTTATGATGAACATGGTATGAACACAGTACATGATATTTTATGATGAACATGGTATGAACAACTTTTATGTCCTGTAAAAAAACTGTCATCATTGTTTTGTAACGTGTGCGAGCGACAAAAAAACAGGCTCTGTTGTGGTAAGCAAAACTTTGAGAATCAATAAAACAAACACTAGAATTCCAAATCGCAGTGTTTAATTAGCCCTTCTTAAGAAACGTTAATCAGGAAATAATGCCGATTCCTTGAAGCTAAAACCAAAAAAACTTCTGGTTTCTCAGTAAAACCATTGGTAAAACCTACTGAGATAATGCTATTTGATGAAAAGGAGTAGTTGTCTTTCCTTACTCACAATACTTTGTTTATCCATACCAAAACTGTTATCTAAACTTAAGGATTTGCAAATCTATCAGTTGGTTTGCACATCATGCTGTTAACTACTAACAAGCACAACACGTCACCTCGGCAAATATTTGAGTAAACTCTATTTTGGTTAGATGACGTCAAAAGAAGGGATTTTTCAGAACGAATAACACTCAAGTTCGAAAACCATTTTTTGAAGTGGATATGTATAGGATCTATGCAAAACACGCTTTAAACTTGCGAGGAATTTTTATATATCCTCAGGATTTTGTGTGAACCATATTATAACCGACTTTGATGTATTGAAAATGAAGTTTCATAATATCTGATGTGAGTTTTTCTCTCGAAATCAGATTTTCATGAAATCAATGGAAAAACGGAAGTTCAACAATTTTTCTTAAATCTTGGCCATAAAACATAAATAAATTTTAAATTTTTCTTCTGCAGTCAGTTTAACTTGTCACTTTTAATTTTTGAAACAAAAGAGCAAAAAATTTATGGGACAATCGTGGAGGCAATTTAGTTTCCAAGTCTCCGATCATTTTAAAATAGTAGACTAAAAAAAAACAATTGAAACTAAGTAGCTAAATAGTTTGTTGTAATTTTAGACCATTCATCATGTTTGGAAATTTTTCCCCAGTGCTTCCTGAACTTTTAAACTTTCTTAAACTAGAGGTTTAAAGAAATCATACCTATTCATTTTTACTGACGGAAGTGTACCTCTTTGCATTTACTTGACATTATTATCCTGCGCTGGTCACGAGTTTCGTCATCAAATTAACGAGATTTTCTTAGGTTCTGGTTGCTTTTTATTATAATCGAATATTAACATGGAATTTAATTGTTTATAACAGGACTTAAAGATTTTCTTAGAAAAATCGATGGAAATTTCAATTGTATCCCAGATAATAGAGGTTTCTATCATTATTGCTGGGAAGTTTTTTTCTCTACAAATTTGGTAGATCATAGGTCGTACAGATCATGGAGGTAGAAAAAAATAACTAATTTTTCTACCTCCATGTACAGATATATGATTTAAGATTTTGTCAAGTTCTCTCTCTTGCCAAATAAACTCTTGTGAACATCAAAACTTGTGAGAGAGACCTTAGTTCATTATCTTTAAGATTGAAAAGAAATATAATGTTACACACCAACACACGTGTTAACTGTTCCCTTGGCATTTCGATATACGAATAACAAGAGACCCTGGGTTCGAGGTTGGTTTGAGAGTGTCTACATTGACTATTGACGTGTGCTTACAAAGTCAATAATGGCAAAACAAGAATGCTCAATTAACTATATGATTGCAGTAGAGTTGAGAGGCTCAATGTTTCTTATTTAGCTACCATTTCTATTTCAAAGAACTTGGTTTTCACTTTTCAGTTTTGAAATTTGTAAAAGGAAAACTCTTGTTCCACTCTTGTTTAACAAAATGATCATAACACGTCTGCCATTTTTATCTTATCTCAGACATGATTGCAAAGTAAGAAACCAAATCTGTTGAAATGAAATCACGAATTAATAAGTTTATGACCAGGATCATTGTGGTGACTGTGAGAATTAACAGTGAAGAAATCACAAATCATAAAAATACTCAATGTGTTTTTTGTTTTGTTTTTATTTTACAATTCTCTCCAATATTTAAGCCCTTAACCTTTGTAGATTTAATCAAAAAGAGCTGTGATAATCCTAATGACCTAGTCGTCTATATCCTTCAGTTTTTTTCAAAAATGTGTTAATGTTGTGCATGCATCAGCCAAAGAATTAAATTTTTATTTTCAAAATAAGTTTCCATTCCTATTCTATTGTTTGATTGTTTCTTTCCTAGAAATGCTTGCGTCTATGAAATTCACAGCCACATTAGGAATAGGTGTACGACATTCACGGCCACATTAGGAATAGGTATGATGTGCAAGGGGAATAATTTCTATGGTGGAGATAAAATATGATGGAGGTATAATCTGTTTGACATTTTTTAATAAGAGCTCATCTGACGAATCGTTACGGTGAAGACATTTATAAAAATATTTAAATGAGGCTAACCCTGAGCCTTACACTCACTAAACCCAAACACATTTTATAAAGTTTACACCGTAAACATGAAGGTTTTGATTATAATAGAAAATTAATCCTTACTACGAAAATATAGGTCTTATTTGCATTTTCTCCGAATTCCCGCCTTATATTGTGTTCATAGGTGACTATATTTAATGAAAAAACAAACCAACACACAAGAGCAGGGGAACAAGGAATACACAAGAGCAGGGGAACAAGGAACACACAAGGGAAGAAGGAATTCTCAAAAAACTCACCACTTTATTCGAATGTTTTGTTGGAAAAATTCAATTTGATTTTACTAAAAGAGAAAATAACTATACATAATAAAGCCAGATTTTGTACACTGCATGTTGTGTAATTTAATTCAAGAAACCTGTGATTAGGCATTTGCGTTACTTTTCTTTGTGTATACGAATACTTTCATAAGTACAGGCCTTTCGAAGACAACATATATACTTTATAGTTGGCGGCGTAAGTGATTAATTGTACTTTGGCCGTATTTCCTCTACTACACATATAGATATATGAAACATTACACAGTGTCGACATGTCCCTTCTTAAGGAACTTCAAGGATTGATGATTTTGTTAGCTGGTGAATCAGGATTGTACGAACGACTTCAGCCATGAAATTAACTCCAAATGAAAATTGGTTCTTTGGAGTTTTTCAATACAGAATTTTTACATGAAAACTATGTTTATTAATTTTGATAAATTTCGACAATTAAGCGTGCCGTATCAATGTTTCATAAATCATTAGGTGAAAATAACTGACAAGACGGCCGGAACAACGTCATTATGACGAAATGTCGAATAAAACAAACAATCATTATAGCCAAAAAGTCAGACAGTATCCTATTGTTCTTGAAGACTTGTATTTCTTGTTTACTAACTGAACATTTGTCATGACGTTATCGGTGTCGATAGCATATTAAAAGGTCCTAGGTACGAAGTTTGGGTCTATGTCAACATCACTTTGCTTGTTTAACCTAGGCATAAATAAATAAAGTTTTGACCACTGAACGCTCCGACAACTACCCGTCGTAATGTCGGAGTTGTTTCACTTCGTCGGCATTCCTTAGTTTATTATTGTTTTGACAGACCTATCGAAACAAGATTTTCTAGTAATTGGTATTATACGAACATTCTATTTCTCCATTGAGTGTGAACAGCACAATTCCTTTTACGAATATTTCGGAGTGATCATCATCTGCACAGCCTGAACATTCATTCTGTTTAATTCCCTTCTTTTCCATCATAAACGGACGACAGTGTATTGAAAAGACAAAAAACACACAGGATTTGAGGTTGGGTTTTCCAGTCGCGACTTTTTTAAAATAATCGCTTAAATTATAACAAAACAGAACTACCCATCGTTGACAAAGGTTATCCAACAAAGGCAAATTTGTTTTGAGTAGTCTGCTTCATACTTAGTTTATTAGTAAAAACTGGATCAAAACGATGACACATTATCATGTGAATGGAATGTTTAAGCTGTATCTACACGATGACACATCATCATGTGAATGGAATGTTTAAGCTGTATCTACACGATGACACATCATTATGTGAATGGAATGTTTATGCTGTACCTACACGATGACACATCATCATGTGAATGGAATGTTTAAGCTATTATCAAACAAAGTAAACATTGACGAAGTGACAAAATCGAGTGGGAAAACTATCACTGCCCCTACCCAGTGTGTAAATTTGACGAAAATCATTGTGAAAGAGTGCATTTCTATAGAAATAAAAATGCTCTTCATTGCAGTGACTTTTCGACGATTTTGCACACTGGGTAAATACAGTTTAAAAAGAATGTTTGTTATTGTCACTATGAAATAAAAAAAAACAAAACAGGAAGTTGTTTAAAAATATAAATCTTTCATTTTATTACACTCAGGAAAACTACACACGTTGCTAGTAATTATCTTCTAGAAATTCTGCTGACATTTTTCAGGATCTTGTACTGTACATATCAGCGTCATCGGCGTTAGATTGTCCATAATCACCTTCGATTTTCATGTCGGCATTGTCGGCGGCAGTATCGTCAGGACTACCGACTTTAATGATTTCGTGTTGTTCAAGTTTTAACGTTTCCTGGTCTTGTGACGTCGTCGACGCGGTGGTCGGATGAGTACATTCAGGATTTTCAACCAACGGAACAGCTTCGGGAGTTTCAGTGACTGATTGCACAATAGGATTCGATGCATCGACGGCTTCGTTTTCGCCATTTACAACCGTCTCTTCTTCATTGCTGGCTATTGGTTCCATACTAACTAGTTTTGATGCTTTTTCTGTGACATTTTCGCCTTTGGATTTCCATTGCTCCACAAGCGACGTTAATGCTTCTGTAGTATGGTAATATCCTGTTTCGACGATCTCTAATGAGCGATGTGGATAGGACACGGCAGTAGCAGTTAAGCCGAACGTTAACGCGTAGAAAGACCTTTTAATGGGGCGCCCTAGTGTAAGAAAAAGATAAGATAGAGAAACAAAACATTCACAGTTATTCCATGCATATTGATCTAAGGAGAGCATATTTCCTTGGAAGATCATGTAAATCGAATTGGTATCATTCGGCTGAAGGAGCAAAGGATATTGGTATAAAATTTGGCGCGTACTAATTCTGGCGCACCCTACTTTCATCGCGATTTCGCTTGTACTAATGGTATAAATTTTGGCGCATGGCAAGAAAGTTAGAATTTTTGATAGCATCATACCAACTCTTTCTTGATATTAGCAAAGTCAAAATGAACAACTAAATATTATACTATTTATTCAAAAAGGTAAAAATGTTTCTATCATCTTCGTTTATCATCGCTTGTGTACATATTTTTTTCAACTCTGAGAAAGAAAGATGTATGATTTAAGACGAAAAAAAAATTCGCAATTTCGCGCGTACTTATTTTGGCGCACATACCATTTACGCGTAATAATGGTATAAAATATACCGTATTTCCTCCATCTAGCGCCGCCCTCTGATAAGCGCCGCCCTCTAAAGAGCGCCGTACCTAAACTCTCAAAAATTTTAAGAGCGCCGCCCTCTAAAGAGCGCCGCACCTCTCAAAGCGGCGCTTTTTGGGAAAAAAATGAAAACGAGTCGTTGAAACAAGTCGAAGAAGAGGTATCGTCGCTCAACCCTTTTGAGATTTCAGAATCAGACGTGGAAGACACCTGTCAGCCCTTTCACTTGATCGATGATAATCTTGAGAGCGCTAGCGACGAAGATATTGAAATATTATAAGTATTCTTTTAATAAGAAGAAAATATGTCTAAAAATCAAAAGTATAGTTTTCAATTTCATGGGTTGTTTCCTTGATTTCTCAGGCCTTTATAAAGTGGGAATCAATAATTTGAAAAGAGCGCCGCCCTCTGATAAGCGCCGCCCTCTAAAGAGCGCCGCATCTAAAATCTCGAAAATTTAAAGAGCGCCGCGGCGCTTATTTGAGGAAATACGGTACATGCACCAAATTTTATACCAACAAGGTTATGCCAGAAATTCGAATTCATACTGTTCAAAAACTCAGAAGAGTTTTTTTCAGGATTCTTTAAACTTCTGCAGGAACTCGATTTAAAACTAAGTTCCACAATACTACAAGATCTTGTTTTTTATAATAGGCATAATTTGACGTATTACTTTCAAGTTTATCCTTAAGCTTCTAATGCAGGTTGGAAAAATCCTTATAAACACTAATTTGAAGCAAACTTATATCATTGAGAGAAAGATAAGAGATGCTATTCTTTCCTATACTGTCAAAATCTCAAAGAAATTTCAATAACATGGACCCAAACAAGATGGTGAAGGAGAGAAAAATGTATTAGAAAAAGCTGTAATTTTTTAATTTCTTTAACTGTTTATGTCAGATGAATTTATTAGCTTCAAAGACTGACCACTTACCATAGTAACCTGGTTATATAACCTACTGAGTCTAATATTCTTGCAAGCATTATATTTACAAAATAGGTTTGATGAAATTACAGAGACACATAGCAAATGTTAATAATGAAAATACTTACTTCCACGACCAGCAACAGCAGCTCCACCTATCACAGCTAATGAAATAGCCCCAGGGGTCAGCAGATAGTAAGGGTCATTGATTGTATCTTGATAAAGAACTGAATATAAAGAGATTTCAAGGGAAAAGATTATATCAAGGTACTAAGTTCTACTTTCATATAAAGGATCGAATACAGAAAAAATATTATGAAATTTTACCTTTAACCCTATTCTCCAGTGAATTGAAGAAACCATACACTTTTTCATGTGTTGTCTACAAAAACACAAATAAAACTATATATTGTCAATGAAAAAACAAAATGAGAATTAGCAGCAAACCTAATCGTCATGATATCAAAGTATAAGTTCATCAATCTTTTATACTTACAAGAAGACCAGCAAATGCACCAGTCACCTTTTTGCGAGCAGCTGAAACATTTTCATACAGAAAAAGGGGTGAAGGTATTCTTTGTGATGGTAACTGCACTTCGGGTTCATAATAAATATCCAACTAGTGGAGAACAAAAATTACACAGATTGTTTTCACTAAAAACTCAAAATCAGTTCAAAATGGCAATGCAATTTGCAAAGGTTTCATAATTCAATCTATGTTTGTATTATATATTTTTCAATGGAAGTAGTAAATACGTCACCATACATACATTCTCATTATAAATTTTATACACTTATAATAGCTTTTAAAGCTTCTTAACATTATTTAAACTCAACATTTAGCAGAAGGCAGATAAAGCAAAACAAACCATATTCCCTTTCAACTCCTTTATCAACAAGTATATAAAACATATATTAATTAATGATTATCTTTCAACCATATACAACCATATACAAGTTAACTAAAAAACTTTTTTTAACTTTTTTTTAATAAATCTTGCTCTGGAATACATTGAGCACTCTGAAACAAATTTTCAATAAAATGGTATCAACAAGTAAAACAGCTAAAAATATGTCATTTACCTCACTAGGTTTGACTAATTTTTTTTCACTGTTTGGTAGAATAATAGTATCGCATTGTGCTCTTGTAAAAAATCCAATCATCTTGTTCCTATGATTAAAAAAATATATATGGTGATAATGCAATTATAACAAGACAAAGAAAGGAAAAGTTTTGTATGGTTCCAACTGCAAAAACTCATGTGCTTATTCCTAAGTAGTGGATTGATTGCAGGTTATGATCCCAGGGGTATATAATTAACAGAATAAATTTTTGGATGTCAGCAGCAACAAATTCAACAGGAAAGCCTATGAAAGTATTGAGCTGTTGAAAGTATCTAAATTGGCTAAAAATGCCACTGAATGCTAGCTACACAGTGCCATGAATTGAGCATTGTATTGAAATACTTTTATTTCTTATTATTTCGCACAAAATAGTGAAATCAATGTGACCCTATATTATACAGATGCGATATATTTAATGAGATTTTTTGCACCCGAAAGCGGTCATCAATAAAAACAGTCTTCCCCCTTTTTTGTTGTATATATATACACAATGACATTTCAGTGAGATAACAATTTTGCCCCTTTTCTTTCTGGCTTTGATGCAATAGGATCAACACTACATCTTTGCAAGTCAATAGGGAGTAATGGTTTCTACTCTTACTTATTAGCTAGTGCTTATTACGTGGTGTGGTGTGGGTGTGTGATAAAAAATTAATAATTACACACCACACACACTAAAATTTTTAGAAATGTTAGATTCAGATGTTATGATCATGCTTTGCATAATTTTGTGATGTTTAACTCAAAATTATATGCCAAAGAAAGCTGACTTTCAAAAACTGTGAGAATCCCTTGAAAAATTCATTCACCAATTCTGATTAAGCCTGTTACGGCACTCCATTCAACTTATTCATATACCGCAGACACCAAAGTGTGGAGCTCCTATGTTTGGTGTTTGGTGTGAATGTTCCAATGGTGGGTATTACGCGCAATGTTGGACAAAAACGCACCTAACACCCTAAACACCTAATCCATAGTCATGACCCTAATCCCAGATTTCATGTCTCTCCTTCCTTGCACTTACTCTCAGCCAAACTGCAATGCAAAATTGGAACGGACATAAACTTGGTCGAGGTCATAACTTTCTGATTTTATGTGTCCCACACAATGTTGTGATACGTGCAATGTTCTCGATAAATCAGAAAACTATATAGACCGTTGGCCGAGCATTAAAAATCGTCTTTTGTGGTGGTGCACCTCTTAGAACCAAAATATTTTTGTATATATTTGCGTGTTAAGATGTGGAGAATTCAAAACAAAAAAGTTGACATCTCAAAAACCCGCAGTTTTCTCGTAAATCAGTCTTAAATTTTTATCTATCGGGCGTATCGTGCGATATCGGGTTTTGATTTTTCATTGCTGTATATGAAATTTTCATATTAAAAATATTTCTGGGTTATTAGTTCTTTCGTGGTCACACGACAGAGAAGTAATACACTCAAAAGTTACGCTGTTATTTGTCGGAATAAAAGCATGACAGCTGTTGTTATGCGCTAGATAAATATTTATTCCACCAAAGTAATCCGCTGAAAGTGATTTCCAGTGTATGAAAAGAAACTCTATCAAATCTTCTTTGTTAGCACCAACTGACAAGTACTTCTTCCACTGTTTTGGAAATTTCTGGTTACAGTTCAGTATTTTGATGCTCTGCACTCCAGTTTCAGCTCTTTTCATTCTTTCTGAACCCTTAATACTCACCTCACGATATCGATCACAAACAAAATCGATTCTTTTAGCTTTGTAGTAAATTCCCAAAGCTTTTGTAACACATGAATTGAAAAATCTCCAAAAGTAGCATGTGTTACGTTGACTGTTTGGAGTAATGCCATTGCATCGACAATTGCAGCACTTTCGGATGAAATACTTTCAATAGAAATGCCATCAATTCCTTTCTCAATCTCTGCTAAAAGTTTAGACTTAGTTGTTTTCGTGAGGTTGCCAACTGCATCAGCAAATGGAAGCGGAAAAGGGCGAAGTGGATATTTCAAAACACTCTCCATCTTTACATCTCGGCTCTTTGCAATCAAAACAAGTTTAGCGAATGTGTTTTTCGTATTTCTGATGATGACCAGCTCCCCTTTTTTGTTTTGGGTATTCACTTTTTTGTTACTGATGTTTGTAACTGTTTTTAAGTTGGTTCTTTTAATGGGACTGCTAATATCTGGCTCGGCTGTAAGAATTTTTTCTTTCATAAAAGTTTCAGCCTTTTCTTCACCAATCTCAAACATATGAGCCATATCATTGGTCACTGCAGCGTCTGCAAGAATGCCGGTGGAAATATTCACTAACTGATTACATACAAAATCAAATGGGTTTGACATAGCACGAATAGTCTCAAGAACTCCTTGAACTTGCTTTTCATCTTTCTCTATCCTTGAACTGTCTAAAACTGTCTAAATACCTGCTTCAATTCCTGCAATTCAGTCTCTGGACAGTTCTCTTGAATGCAGATACCATGTGTCACATGTGTTGTACCTTTACCTGTTAAGGTTTCTTCAAGGAAGTCAGCATTATCATAAACCAATGTTGTGAACTGGCCTTTCTCCACTCCAGAAATGACTTCGCCATCTACTGCAACTACAGCTAACGCAGATTCCAGACGAATGAAGAGCAATGCCCAAATCTGTTGACAATATCTATAACCTTTTTGGAGCCAGTTATTTGTCTGAATGCTATCCCCAATGCCAAATGTTTATATGTTTGTTTCCTTCCATTGGAACTCAAATAAATCATGTCCTGGCAGATTGAACAAATTCTCAACAACTTCTCATGTGGTAGGTCAAACCTGTTCTCAAAATCTGGTTCATCTGAGAATCCGAGAACTAAGGAGAAGAAATTGAACAGTATTGATGGGATCATTGAAAAACAATTTCCAACAGAAAATTGACTTGAAATAGGTGGCCACTGCTCACATCCTGCAACTCCATTTAAAACATTCCGTAAAGTGTGGGCAACAGAATATAAATTAGCTGGTGCATTGATTTCATTTGCTCTTTTATGTTGCTTGTATAACTCATCACACTCTTCTTCCCTTTGAACATCAAGATGTGAAAAATTTGCATATCCATCTAATACTGAAGAACTGTTGAAATATACGATCTCACTCTGATATTTCCTACTTGGTTTGTAAAAAACTATATCTGTATAGTGAGATTGAAGACGTGATTTAAGGCGGGATGACTGGTAATTCCTTGCTGCTTCTTCGTTCAAATATGTCTTGAATCTTCTCCTTTTTCTTCTTAATTATTTTTATTTCTGATATTCTGAGTATAACTTAAATAACATTGCTTATGATAATGCACTTCTATTGCTACAAAATCTCTGTCTCTAACATGTATCAGCACTGACTCTTAGGTTGTTTTAACTCATCCTTTGATGCTTCTTGTGTGCTATTTCCGGTTTCTTCACTTCTATTACATTGCTTTTTAGCTCTTTTAGTGGCTCTTTCAATTTGGGTTTTATTGGTGTGAATAGTTGATAGCACTTAACATGGAAACTTACACTAAGCTGCTCTTCAATAAATGGTAAATGAACAACTGATTGGCTTCGAATTGCTACATCTCTTCCCTCGCCATCTGAATGTTTCCATTTTTCAATATATTCAATAATTTTACTGTGGCTGGTTTCAGTAACTGTTCGTAGATCTTCATTATTATTAGCAACACCAGAAAAATGTATACAACAGCATTTCTTTTCTTCTTCCATATTCAATTCATTGAAATTCAACTCTATCCTATTCTACAAACCTATTCTACACTAACTTACTATTACAAAAATACAAAACTAATTATAAACTGATGCTACGCTTGTTTCTTTCCTGCTACACTACACTACTACTTGCACGTGCAACTTTGTTTACCATCTTTTGTTTGTATTTAATTTTGAAATCCACAGACCGGAATATCGGCCTCCGAGGACAATTTGATTGGATAATGAAGGTTCAGTAAAATTTATCTGACGAGCTGTAATGGCGTATGACCGTCTATTCCACGCAATTCATAATAACAATTCTGTGAAATTTTGTTTGATATTTTTGAGAAAACTGCGGGTTTTCAGCATGTCAACTTTTTAAATTGAGAATCAATGTGCATTAAACTATCATATTCTGCAAAAATATTTTGGCTCTAGGAGGTGCACCACAAAAGCATCACTTTTCTGACCCTTGGCCAACGGTCTAATAGCCTCGCCTAACATTGCGCGTTTCTGTCCAACTTTGCACTCCCGGTTTCGCACAGAGTAAGCGAGGCGAAGCGAGAGATGGGAAATCTTGTTCCATGTACTCTTCGATCTAATGCTAACACGTGTTTCACGATTATGGGTTTGTATCCAGATAGCGCAAAATCTCAATTTAGTGTATGGGTAAATAATGAACTTAAAAAGAAGAATACGACGATCATGTCTACTGACATTATAACGAGATAAGTATCATATCTCAAAACCAAAAGCAGTGGCAGAAATTTGAAGAGTTTCCCAAGGAGAATCGAAAAAAGGGTTAAACACAATAGTTACCAATTGGTGAATTACCCGACACTTGGGATGCAAGACGTTTTGTGCTAAGCAAACCACACTGTTGCTCTGTTGGTCTCATTTATATATTCCAAAACACCGGAAAACATTGTTCATTTCAGTCCAACATTGCACGTCGCGCATTTCTGCCCAACATTGCACGTTTGCCCAACATTGGTTGGAACATATGGACAACATTGCATGGACCCAAACATTGAGAGTGGGACTGGGAAAGCAGTTCGGATTCACTTCCTGTTTCATCAATTGGAAGTGAAAGTGGCCAAAATCACCACTATAACTGAAAAAGCAGAAGTTTGTGCTTTAGTTTGATTCACAGACAGGATGTGCAGTGTTTTTAATTATGTACAAATTGTCTCTAGATTAGTTAGCAAACTGGTTCATGATGCTATCTGTTTTTAATTCATTCTCCACCACAATAATAATAATGATTGTTTCACAAACTGTGCCAAGCATCCCATACTGAGTTTCAAACCTATGTCCATCAGGTTATTTACAATCTTGATATATATATAATTTCTTTTTAATGTTTCATCAGCATGAAACGTTAATGATCAAGTCATACCAACACAACTTAGCAGTTAATTTAAATACTCATTTACACTTTAAAACATTTAAGCTTGGTTTCCATTGTGAAATAAGGTGAAATAATTTTTGAGAATAATTTCTTATTTCATGACAGAAAATTAGTTTCCACTGCACTCACTATTATTTCATGTTGTTTCAAAAAACTCATTAATAATATGGAAAGTATCCCAGAAGATGTCTTCTTAATGTTGTTGCTAAGAAAAAAACGAAGAAGAAAACAGAAAAAAGTTCACTGTGATTTTGGATAAGAAATATATTCCAAAAAAGGGAGGAACTTGGTGAATATCACCGTCTTATTAAGGAGCTTCGTAAATGAAGACAAGGAATATTTCTTCAGGTAATGCCATTGGATGCATTGATAGAAAACACAGAGTGAAAACTAAACAGAACACTTTATTAAACTTATAAAAAGTTCCTTAGTGTTTTCTAATAGCTGTTTGCGTCGCGAACTGCTGCTTCACGCTTTTTGACGGTTCCAACAACGACAGTGGTATTCTGGCAAATTCAGAAAGGAAAAAATATTTGAAGATGATTTCCTACATGATCAGTTGATAGAAAATTAGCTGAAAGTCATGAACAAATCTTACCATACTATCTACTTGGAGAATTTACAATTACTGCAGACCACGCATTGTTAACTCATCCTTCTCTTTATATCCTTTGCACTATTTCTCATACAAGACAGGGTTTTATTTTTTCTGCTAAAGTTTCTTCATGTAAAGAAATGTGCTTGTCATATCAACTTTTTTTCGACACACACACTGACAGTTTTCATCGAAGCCTTTTCAACTCACATATGCATGTCGCTATCCTTTGATGTTCTCTTATTTCATGAAATAACGTGAACTAACAAAAATTTTTGATATTAGTTCACGTTATTTCATGAATTAAGACGTTGGTGAACTTGAAATAAGAAGAGTTGAATATGTTTCCACTGTGAAATAACATGAAATAAGTAATTTTCTCAAAAATTATTTCACCTTATTTCACAATGGAAACCAAGCTTTAGACAACAGTGTTTTTTTTCAATTTTTGAAGTTATCATTAATACAGAATATGTGTCATGTCAACAAAACTGTATAACAAAGCGTTTGTCAGGGGGAAATATTGCTAAAGAAGTGATTAGACAAACTGCGTCTTTTCTTTCAGTCCCCATAGCCTTTTCATTAACATTATCAAATTTAAAGGGAAATTAAGCCTTGAAATTTCTTTTCTGAATTTCAGCATGAAATACTTCCTTTATCCTAGAGGAACACCTTTTTATGTATAAAAGGTATTCCAAATGAAAAAAATTGCTAAAAAAACAACTTAGTTAAATCGCCATTACAGCTTTCGTTATAAATATCATGACGTCACAGAGCGAATTTCATTTGCAGAAACATCAGACGTAGGCAGCACATGATGACATGTTTTTTACGCCTATGTTTTAAAGATAGGAGAAACGGTAGAAAAACAACAAAGACAACACGAACATAACATAACAATCTTAAACATCAAGAAACAGCAAAATGTAAAATAAGTTTATCGTTAACGATTCAAGACAAACAAAAACAGTCATACTGAAGATTTCATTTTTTATACATCTAAAATATACACATTTGTTCAAAAACTCACCTACACACATATACCTGCTATAAATCTAAAACGAAATACTTTTTAATAAAGGTTTTATTTCACAAAGAACACAAGAACTTTTATCAACAAAAACAAAATATTGTAGTTTATGTAATCCTTACAAAAAGAGCTATCGCGCTGTGACGTCAAAATTTCTATCGCAGAGCACTGCAATGGCGTCCATTGTTAGATACTAAATAACGAAAAACTGAGTATAGTTATCATTTAAAATAATTTTTAATGATCACAGAAGATCAATGAGACCTTTCTGCAGCTAATATAAAAAGTTTTTGTTAAAGGCTAAATTTCCCTTTAATCAACGAATCTTGCAGGAATATTTTGTTTGGCTTTTCTGTCCATTTTTCAAAGATTTTTACAAGCACCGGTTCCAGTTTTATGTCTATAACTTTTTTTCTACTCAATCAAAATAAGGAAACACCAAAATGTAGGTAAAGGATTCCTCTATTCAGAAATAAAAATAACTATATTTCACAGATATTCAATCGAACGATATCTTTTGTGAAACATCGGTACTTTTTATTGACTCACCCGGTATAATATACATTGAAAGTATCGATTGGGTACATTAATAAAATGTTAATTTTGAACTGTTTAAGAATACCTTAACTGTAAAATTCACCAAACCTTCAAGCCTTCAATGATTGAAGCGGGTTCAATAAGTATTCCTGGAGACTTTATCAAAAGAAATGAATGACTTTGGATCTGTTGGCCTATACTTATTCACGATTGTGCATTCTACTTTTATTTTAGAGAATGATTTAACTAAATTTTACGTAGGATTTCCTATATTGTCCGCGTAAAACCTTGTAGAGGCGGGAACATATTTTTCTCTGTAATGACGTCAGATTCTACTGTATCATTGATTTGACATCACTTTTTTTTTATCTACATGCAACAACATTATAGCTTGGGTTCATTTTCGAAATAAAAACCAGTATATAAGAAATGTTTTGCCAAAAATGTATGTTGATTGCGGGCGGCATGCAACACAACGCAAGCTAAACAAGGGCGGGGAGCAACGGCGCCTTGCGGCTAGTCTATATACTAATACGCGCTGTGCATCCAGTTTAGAGAGTGAATGTTTCGGGTCGTTTTTAACGTTCAAAATCTTCTTAAAACAATCAGCTTTTTTGTCCATTTTTCAAAGATTTTTACAAGGAGCGCTTCCAGTTTTTTGTCCATAACTTGTTTTCTACTCTACCAAATTAGAAAAGTGATACACCAAAAATATGTAGCGGCAGTTAGACCGCACAAGACACACTCACAATTAGTATAAGCAGAAACCCTTACAGTGCATTTGATCGTTTCAAATGTTGATTGTTCGCAAGATCAAGAATCAATAGCGTTAACGTTCGTTTGCCAGCAAATTTTGTTAACTATTTTAAAAGAAGGTAATGACATGTAAAAGAGTAAGAAATTCAAGGCAAGTATTGCACGATGATTTATTAATGTTCTTAGGGTAAGTGCGCTCTTGAAGTTTTTTTGTTTGTTTTGTTTTTCTTATAATAGGGTTTCTGCATCATTATTTTCCTTTAGGGAAGACAAATAAAAAAAATATATATACGCGGTTGAAGAAATGAATGTCATGGTTTTAAATTATGACATTCTGGGTTGGTGAAGAACAATATTCTATACTAAATAATACCTTAATACTTAATACCTAATATGGCCTCAGGCCATTTATTCTTTTTCGAAAAAAGAAGAAGGTATGTTTTAGGTACAAATCAGGTACATTCTAGGTATTAAATTTATTGCTGTTGCACGCAAGGTTTTCACGTTGTATACCTGATCTTGAGGTATATTTTAGGTACATATATAGTAGGTACATATTAGGTATGTGGCTTTTTGTACCCATACTGCACCTGATTGTGTAGCTTTTTGTACCCATATTGTAACTGATATTGAGGTACATTTTAGGTACATAGAAGGTTCACTTTAGTATGTGGCTTTGTGTATATACCTGTAATTTACCTGATCTTGAGGTACATTTTAGGTACATAGTAGGTGCACATTAGGTAGTTTGCTTGATGTACCTTTTATGTACCTGAATTATAAGGTACAGTTCAGGTACATTTTTTTATGCTGCATATATGTGTCAAAAGGTACATGTTAGGTATACCTAAGGTAAACCTAAGGTATACATTATCATAAAGGTGTATTGGATCTTTTACAAAAGGGAGAGACATTGTATATATATGTGACGGTTTGAGGGAAAATCATAACAAGTGATAATTTCTGATAAATTTATCAGTAAACTACTGATTAGAAATCGTGTTCACATAGATTCCTAATGGCTCTAGCTGAAGTGCATTTTCAAGTGATATATACAGCGTGCCCAATTTCAAAATTTCCCTTCTGCACAAACCAAGGTCTGTGTGCCCATGTGCCCATCATAAAACAAACTGACGTCACACCATGTACTACTATATAATAATCATAAAAAATACTCTCACCTCTACGTGGTTTTACACACAACTAAGAAGATGTTGACCGTATCACTCTAATATTAGATTAGTTTTTAGTTTTAGTTTTTTTGAAAGTTCAATCATGGTGAACTCACATCACCTTATGCCCATCTTATGCACCTTATACTGGCGATTTTGCGACACTGTTGAATTGCGACACTTATTGGCAATTTTGCGACATTTACTGACAGTACAAAAGCGACCATTCTGTAAATGAGAAACATTGCTCTCAAAGATTGCTACCTAAATATTGAGACTGGCTTCACTTTTAAATTATTGGAATGGAAGAAAGTTGTCAGTGATCATATCTAAGAATGTTATTTTTAAGCGTATTAATAATGAATTATATTACTGCTTGAATATGCAATGAAAGGCAGACACCTTGTAGTAGTGGACAATTGTGTGTCCTTCTTATAAAAGGTTTTTCTATGTTTGGTTATAGTGGGGGTATCCATCTTATGGGACCTGCATCTAGGTTTCACTTCTCCTAAAAAGGTAGTAGGAAGGTCAATAAAGACTTTTGATGTCATAAATATGAATGGCTAGATGACCTTTGCTCAGCCTGCAAAATCGCTTATAAGAATGACAGATAACACAGGGCTCAAAAAGAACTATTATAAAGAAATTCTATGTTCTTTTTAAAATGTTTTTGTATTTTTTCTTTCTGTTTTCATGATTGATTATCTCTTTATTACTCATTTTTTTTATTTAAACAACTCCTTTCGTCTCCTCAGCATCACTTTTTCTCAGGACTTTTCCTGGCGTTCCTACATTGAGGCCATTGCTAAGTCAGCCTCAATGAAGTTGGGCTCTTTACCTCTATAAATCCACTAATCGGCCTTGTATTGAGTATTGCTGCCATATTTGGGGTGGTACACCTTCAGACTCTCTTAATCGTTTAGATCGTATTCAGAATCATATCCGTAATGCTATTATTGATAAACTTGCAAGTAAACTTGACACACTCTCCCATCACAGATCTGTGGCTTCTCCTTGCCTCTTTTATAAATACTTTTACGGAAAATGTTCAACTGAGCTCTCTTCTCTCATCCCTGCATTAAAAACATTCAAGGGAAGCACAAAATATTCATCTAATTGCCATGATCACACTGTCAACATCCCAAAGTCAACTAAAACTTTTTACCAACAAAGTTTCATTCCTCGCTCCTCCACTCTCTGGAATTCTTTACCACAGTCTGTTTTTCCTTCTCATTATAATCTTCAACACTTTAAATGTAATGTTCATCGTCACCTTTCTTCCTTGTACCTCTTGGTTTTAAACCTTGTGTTGAGCGATTAATTAAAAAATATATATATATACATACTTTTTCTCTGATGCTCTTTATACATGTCAGGGTCTAGAATGGAGGGGCAGCGTCCAGCAAAAGGGAAAAGGAAACATCCAAAGAGCACTTTGTTTAGGAAAAAGGCAACCTGAGCTTTATTTCGATGGGTTAAACCTGTGACTCAAACTGTTGATTCAAATTTTTAATTCATTAGGCTATATAATGGGAAGATTTCCATTACAATCCTCTGTATAACACCAATTATTTTTAGATTAATAGCCGTAAGCAATAGGTTTTAGTATACATATAAATCTTTAATATGGATCATGATTATAAACAAGCAACAGCCAAAAAGGATGAAGAAAACCATACTCAAAAGTCAAGGTACACTGACGATATCACCATGGCAATGGCTTATCAGAATTGTTACTGGATGAATTATTCCTGGATGCTATATCAAATGGCTGTGCAGAACACACAGCGAGAATTACATCTGTTCAATAATTTAATGCAAGCAAATCAACCGACAAGTCAACCGATACCGCATTCACCGCAAAATAACCAACCACATTACCAACAGTTTCCTAGACCTAGAGTTGGTAAGAGACTGTGTACTAGCTTTATGCAGATCAAATCTTTTGACCTTGAAATTTGAATACTTTTCAAAATAGATACCTGCCTACTGAAATGTTCATCATACCAACCTTGAAAATTGATATTTTGTTGGCAAAAGCTTTTGAACTGGAATTTTCAAGAGCTTCCTGAGATTCTTCCAAGTTGTTAGAAGTATATTTAAAATGTCTCATGGATGTTTTTGAAGAGAACAGTATATACATTGATCCGCGTTGTGGTAATCAGCCACAATCATCCATTTGATAATTCTTCATTTTTGATTTTTCAGCTGTTAAATTAGCATCAATACAGAAAAGAATAGCTGCAGAGTTAATTGATTTCCTGTTGCTTGCATTTATCAAAGTCTTAGTCATATATTTCTAGTAAGTTGTAAATCAAAGTATTTATTTATTTATTGACTTCATCAACAGCTGTTGAAATCATTTTCATGAACTCCCGTCAAACTTCATACGGTATAATTATGATAAATATTGGACTTTTCAAGTTGGATGTGCGAAGACCCCACAAAAGCCGAATTAAGTAAACATCGAAATATCCTTGTTGATATCAATCTGTGTCAAAGGAAAAGAAATCGAGACTATTACTTTCAAGAGGGAAAAACATATCACTACGTTATAGACTTGCCAAAAACAAAATAAATTTCATCAAATTTGACAACCTCCTGTTGACAACCTAAATGTTTTAGTTGATATAGAATAATTATTTTATAATACTATGAGTTCTCAAATGAAAATCTTGTTATTTCAGCTATGGAAATTCATATATGGAGCATTTTAATTTCATTTTGGTAATTGATGAACACACATCAATTGATGACATTCAATGGATGCTTGTTCAAGCCATGTTCTTTCGTGGAATTGTAGTTGCTTATGAGGTAAGGTGTTCAAAAATAAGTCGATTTCATTCTGTATCTGCTCAATAAATCCTTTATTAAGTGTTACCCAAGTTAAAAATTTTGTAAGTGTCTTGGCCCCTGTATTTCACCCAGTCTGTTTCGTGACCTTTTGCAAGAATGCCTACCTGCTCATTGTTGTAAACTCAACCAATTATTATTTAGTTTTTGATAAATGAAAGCTGTTGAACAATGTGATAAATGAAGGCTGTATTTACTAAACGGCGTAGAACTACACAATATTTCAAGTAAATGGAAAATCAACAAACAGTGTTTAGTACTTCTGATTTGGAGGTCAATACTAAGAATTGTTGACTAGAAAAAGTAAGGGGAAAGTCAACTTCATTAAGTACGGGACTAAAATCAGTGGAATGTTAAACAAGAACACATGATTTTGCCAAAACATAAGAACAAAATAAGAACAGATGCTTGAATCTTTGGTTCAAAATTTAGAAACAAAATGAGCCTTAATTTTTTGTAAGCAATTCTCTTTTGAGAATGAACATCATAAAAATGGAGTAAGTACCATTTTTGTTATTTGTTTCTCTACTGTGTCGCAAAAACTGAGTTGAGTCATCATGCCGAAACAAAGCAGGACTTATTAAAGAACAAGTTACAAAACTAAGAACAAAATGAGACTGAACTTTAAAATTATCCTTAGGTCAAATTTTATTCGTTCAAAATAAGATGTATAACCCACTTAGTTTGTTTGTACATTCAAAATTTATTGCCCCCGCAGCGAGCGTAAGCGAGGCGAATGTTAGTTTCCGATTTTGTTCTTCATCTTAATCATCTTCATCTTCATCACGGGGGCACTTTTATCATGAAGTAACTACTTCCTACACATAAAAAATCATGAAGTAACTACTTCCTACACACAAAAAATCATCAAGAACTACTTCCTACACACAAAAAATCATGAAGTAACTACTTCCTACACACAAAAAATCATGAAGTAACTACTTCCTACACACAAAAAATCATGAAGTAACTACTTCCTACACACAAAAAATCAACCGTAGGCTTGTATATTTATTTGTTCGTTGTTTTTTTTTCTTAGGGATATATGTTAAGTGGAACCGTACCATTTTCAAATGGTTATACATTAGGCAAGAATTTGATGAACATAAAAGTTGTGTATTGTCAAGATGTTGAGAATATTGTTGCACAAGAAGATATGGTCAACATATCACCACAACCTCTTGGTATTACAAGGTACGGAAATTTATTACGCTAAATTTTCTCCCGCTAATGTTGATCATTCTCCGATGGCCGTCACTACAGTGTTACAATGTTTTTAATTAGGGATGTGAGGGATGTTGAAACATTTTGGCACATCGTAATAGCTGAAAAAGTTGATCAGCAAATCTTTTTACAGTTTTTGAAAGAAAAATTTTATTGAGAACTTTTGAATTCTCAGATAGACCTGAATTTCTGTTTAACGCAGTGTTGATGGTTAACTCAACAAATATAGCCTCGTTTTCAAGATTTTAAATATTTGAACTAATGAACGAATACTGCATGATGATAAAGGTGATGTGTAATTATTGTAACAATACTATAACATGGAAACGAGGCGAAACTTGTTAACCATTCATGATTCACGAGATCGTCACTGCGCTCTTTTTCTTTTATAAGCATGGGGTATTTTTGGGCCCAGTCTCATTATGCTTAAGCAAAATTCCGATTTCTGCCTGATTAATGCTTTATACTTATCATAGAAGTTGTCGAAGCTGTTTGCAAAAAGTTATTGATAACGCATTAGATAGTAGTTTGTAAGACTTTGAAGCATGATGAAGTGTGTACTCCGTCACAGGCATCTTTTTGAGTATAGTTTTAAATTCCCCAATTATTTTTAAGCATGTAAATTAACAAACTGTCCTCTTAGATACAATTGTGACTCCACACCCATGTTTATGATAGTGAAAAGCAGGAAGTAGATTGTGTGTTTTTGTCAGCTTATGTGCTGTTCAATTTTGTAGTTGTTTCTAAAAAAAAATCTCAAAAGGTTCGTGCACAGCTTGTCACATGCTTATTTTTTCACCAATTGTCAGCCTTAGTATGCTTATAAAGTCTATGCTTATAAAAGAAAAGGAGTTTATACGGATACCTATGGGCAGAAGCGTCAAAAAGTCACTGCAAAGAACATTTATATTAAAATTATAATGTATATTTCTACAGAAAAGCACAAGGAACAGTATTTCTAAATCTGTAGCTTTCTTGTGCGAATCTATAGAAATAGTTTTCTCGCTGGATTTTTCATAGTGTGAGTTAGGCCTGTGTTTGTGATAAGTTAACTACGAAGAAAAATGGTTTGATACTTGCTTCCATGGTAACTCGTACTTTTTAGATCATGTTTACGATCGTTGTTAAAGAACATGTCCATCTCGTTTCTGTTCCCTATGCTCGTTCCTGTTCTGCTATTTAGTCATAATCGATTGGTATACGATCTGGCTGTTGGTTCGATTGTGATCGAGACTCAAAATGGTCATCGAAATGCACAGCAACGAAGGTGAAAGAAACCTTCTTATTATCTAACAAAAACGCTGGTTGAAATTGTCCAATGGAATTATCCAATGAGATATTGACACAAGCAACAAGCAACTTCGTGTTCACTTTCTGTTCACTAAAATGCATGAAAATGAGTTGGGTGGGACAGAGATATGAATCTCTGGTTGGAACAACTGCAGATGAAAATACAAAATACAAAAGTCTGCTACTAATTCGAGAGTCGTTTACACAAATTCAGTGTTCTGTTTTCACTTTTTTGCTTCTTCTGAAATTCTCAGTATAAAAATATTTCTCTTGTAAATATATTTCTCACAATAATGGTTTTTATTTATAATCATGCCTTGTGGTTATCGTTTATGGCAGCGATCACATCTGCGAAGGAGTACATTTTTATAGAGACGCACACAGTATTTCCATGAAAATTCTCTTCGTCGCAGTGATGATTTTGCCCACTGTGTAGATGGTTTCTCTTCCATTGATTGAATTACATGCTATTGATCAAACGGTGGGTTACTTCAACAAAGCTTCTGTGATTTGATTCTGTTTCTTTCGTCTTCAGAAAGGAACCAACCTTAATTTACTTGGAAGATTTTGTTGTGTTTAAAAAGTGATAACTAATGATGAATGAAGTCCCACCGCTGAATGTTAATGATCAAAAATAATTTATATTAAAAGGAAACTTTACCAAGTTCCATTTTGAACACTAATGATGACATCGTGATCAAATTTGTTTCATTTCGTATGAAATCATAAGATTGCCGATTACGATTACCTCCGCCTGCCTCTAATAATAACTTGCCTCGATTATAATTGATAAATAAAAATAATGAAGAAAGTCTCGAAAATCTTTCGTTTTCCTGGATCGCATAGATACCAAGGTTGGACATGTTCTCTCCTGGGAACTTGGCCGATAAAAATGTTAATTTTTCCAGCGTTTTGTGTGACATTGCTCTGACCTTGCCTTGACCGAAGTTTGGTTTTATTGCCACGTCACGAATCGTTTGAAAGTCAAGGAGATAATCATGATTTCAAATGAGTACCAGATTCATGAAAAGAAATATTAAGTAATGAAATCTTTTAGTCTAAAAGCGGATTGGACAGGTTATCGATGGAAGAGCATGGAACTGTTTTACAAAAACCTCTTTCTTTCTTTCAAACAAAACCAAAAAGGTCAACGCTTAATCTCGTTCCAGACAATGCAACATCCCTAAGCATGGTTTATACGTTGCATTTAAGCTCAGTTGACTACACGAACCTTTGCTATATTGGTATTTACTTGAAACTGTTCTCAAAAACTAATTTTCATTGTGCAATCACTACACTACAAGACATGTCTTATTAGAATGGGATTTAGAATCATTTATCGTCGAAATCGTTTATGGAACTCAAAAACAAGGTCACATCGTGACTCTACAATGCGAAGTAACGCTGGGAGGAGTTGTCAGAAAAAGTTGGACGTGTTTTCTTAATTCCTATTGTTTTAAATAAAAGAAAATGTGAGGAATCGGGGTTGCGTGTTATACAAAGCGAATTAAATAGAAATATCGTCCAAAATCGTCATAAGTAGAAATATAATCCCAGTGTGCACAAAATCGTCATAACGTGTAGTTGGTTAGGTTTGTTGGATAAGTGTTGACACCTGTGTTGGATCAATTTTTTTCATCCATTTAGACCAATCCATTTTAATTGCATAATGTATTCCAAGCTTAAGTAATATTATCGTAACTAAATCTTATGTGTTGCTTTGTAATTTTGGGCAACTGGGCTATCAAACATGACATCTGTCTATCTGTTTGTCTATCTATCTTATGAAGGTGAAAGTGAAGGTGAAAGTCTTTCTTCATTGATATCAACTTCTTGCCTAGCAACAGTTTCCTTTTAAGTCGATGACAGAATATGCTGAAAAACAGAAAATGAGCTAAACGAAGGAAATGGTTGTCAAATCGCCATACAAAGAATATATAAGAAAGAAACAAGATTCTTCAACGAAAGCATCTTTCAAAAACGAGGTCGCAATTGTATAGATGAGGAAACAATCTGGGCCTTAGCTTGAAAATCTGTTTAATAGCAAACACATCGTTCACATGTTAATCTTCTACAAAGAATTGTACATCTTTGTATACCCTAGCAATGTCTGTTGACATCAAGGACAAGATGGAGGTTGTTCAAGTCATCGGACGAATGTACATCTTAGAATATGTAGCTCCATTTGCTTTGTTGTATTGTGCTTATCTAAATTTATATACATAAATTTTAAGTAATTTTAACAATGATCCTGGGATCATAATAGTGGATAAAGAAAGGAATCTCGGAGATATTCAGGCAAGTTCATCGAAATCTCACGGACATATTTCCTGATCTACCATCGGTGATATTTAGGTAATAAAAGCGAGATGTCGGAAAAAACTTTTCTGATAAGCCGTTCAGTGCAAATGAATCCGGGGCTAAATGTTTTTTTGCAGAAGTTCAACAAAAAACAAAATATAGCTGTAAAGGTGTATCTGAGAAACAGGATAGTAAAACTTTGCTTCCTTGTATGGTTGTTTTACAAGGTTTAAGAGACTTACAAAAGCATTACAACTTCGAAGTGCATTCGAAGGATTCATAAAATCAACAGAATGATGATGACTGAACTCGAAACATGTCACCTTGCTTGAAATCAAAAAATGGTAATGGCGTAGCACTTAAAAATTCCTCGAAGAAGAGTGACCAAGCCTGTGGAATGAAAGGTTGCGAATTATGATGTATATCTTGATACTGCTCTAATAAAATCGTTTGTAATAGGAACCATAATAGGAAAATTTTTGGATTTTTAGCCCTCTTGATTGACTAAAACTGCCTTTCTTAATTCACATTACTTTTGCGATCATCTCTGATACTCTCTGAATTCTCTGCTCTTAAGACCTATATTTTAGCCCATTTATCTTTTAGGAATATAATTATTTATTTGTTAATAAATTATTGTTTTAAATTTTTATATATAGTAGGTCCACATCAGTGCTGTAGCAATGACTAAATTTTAGACCTTCTTTACCAAATAAATTTTACATTACATTACATTACATTACAACTCATATTAAAATTTAATACCATTGAATGATATTGGCGTAAGCAGCACCAATGAACGCCTCCACATACAATAACAACAAAAATATACACGCCCACACGTATTAGCATAACAACTCAAAGAGACTCTTGAGTGTGCTTAATATCTCGTTAGGTGAGAATTATTTTGTACTATCTCCAATTTCTTTAAACTGAGAAGATCAAGTTTTAAATTTCATAACCACACAAAATCTTTAAGAATCCTTTCTATGGAAAATTACTTGGTACTTTTTTTAATACATCGTATTTGGAACCCCTGACCAAAAATTATTTCAAACATGCTAGTACCCACTCTCCTCCAGGGAAAGTTTGCAATTGGAGATAGAACAAAATAGTAGCGATACAATTTATTAAAATTATTTTGTTTTAACTCCATGCTCTTGCAAATTCACCTTTAACTGACAAAAAATATTTTAATCAGTACGAAAAACATCAATTTTCCTTTATGTTGCTTCTGTGTATATCACTTGGAGTTGCTTGGGCACTCCAAAATTTATTTGTAATTTAAAAAAACTACAAATTTTCCTTAAAAGCCTTTGGCATCAGCTGACAGTAAAATGCAACACCAACGTTACATCTAAAAACGACCGCAGGGCTGAACGAAAAAGCGCTTGTGAAATTAAATATGAAAAGGTAGCTGTTGTTTGTATTGACTTAGAAAATGTTATAACCTTGCCAAAATCTAATATAGGAAGCTTTAATACAAAAGAAAGCTATCTCAATACAACTTGACGGGACATATTGTTGATTAAACAAGAGAGGGTATTGTGTGCTTTGGCATAAAAGTACTACAACGTCAATGATGGAAAGAATTCTTAAGGGTTATCCTGCCATTAAAAAGTTATACTTTGGTTTGACTCGTGCGTGGCACAAAATCGAAACAGCTATATGTCCTGCTCTGTTATTATTCGACATTCAGAAAAAATTATAATCGAACAGAGGTTTTGTGAACCTAGTCGTTCCAGCAATCAAGTTGATAATATTCATAGTCAACTTGCCTTCTCTCCAGTTGATATATTTTCTCCCTTTGAGTGTTCATGGTAAATCTGTTCCGTATTTAGTTGTTCATTGAAAAAACACTCCGAACCATGTCTTCTATAAGGAACCATTTACCGACTATTTTAAACAGGCTAAACTGACCAAGAGTCAACAAACCAGAAAGTCTACCAAAAATTCTCCAGAAATCCGGTTTGCAAAAGTTTTGAAATCTAGCAGATTGATTTCAAAGGCAAAAAAAGACGATCTTGAGAGTATGTTTGCCTCTATATGCTTCCTATTGATGTTTCTACTACATTAAAGTGAAAAAAGATAAGTTTGATACCGTTTTATGCAATTTATATTTTAAAACTGCGTATTTAAAGATTGCGTTAAAATTTTTAGGGTGAAGATTGGATATTTTGTCAATTGATTAATGTCCTTTGTATGTTCTCATGTGACTTTTTATATTTGCATGACATTACTTTTTGTGATTATATTCAAACCACAGAAAATGAATGTACTTTTAAGGCTTTATCAGCATCTTATTATTGATAAATCGCTTCCACGCTCGCCATTTTGAAAATACAACAAGAGCCATATGGCACAAAACGGTAGCAGCATTTCAACTCGCAATGTACAAAACGAAATAGATTCTAAATTAATTAGTCTGAAAGCCCCATGAAGCTTTGTCGACCTCTGTTTATCTCTTGGCTTAAATTAAGGCAATTTTCATTTGAAAAAGTGTAAACAGGGCTTAACTAAAACCACCAGAAAACTATTTGATACAAACAAAAGAAATATGCACAATACGCGAAACTACGTTTTTTTTATATCAGATTTTTTTTTATAAAAAGAAAGCTGTAAGACCGAAAAGAGAAAAAAAACAAACGTCTTCTAAAAATATAAGAAACAAAGTAAAACCGTTTCAAACTTTAATCCAAGACATTTTTGTAGACAAGCAAACAAAATACACACGCACAAAATATAAAAAAAATGTAAAATGCTTTTAAAAAGTTTAAGTTCGATGAATTTTTCGATGAATCTTTGTAACTGCAAGAAGAAGAGAGCTTCGAACTTCGAAGCACAAGACGTTACCAAAAACAAAGCTTAAGTTTATTTTAACCGTGTTTCAAATTAGGTGCAACTAAAGTTCCCCACCGTGTTTTTAATAGGAAAATGTTTATTGGAAATGGCGAATCTATGGTAAAATACTAAAAGAACGTATAAAGAATGTTTTGATAGTTTAATTAAAGATTATTAGCCTCCGTTCTTAAGTTGCAATTTACGCAGTTTCGAAAGCGACATTGGTAGGCTGCACAGGCTAAACTGCCATTTCGGTCGGTAGTAGGAGGAGGAGGAGGAGGAGGAGGAGGAGTAGTCCAAGGGTGTTTTAATACGGTATTCGCTTCGCTGCTACCGTAATAAAAACAAACGATCTCCACTATTTACGGGATAATCTAACAGCGGTTTCAGGGCAAATCAACAACCTCGTATCAACCTGTACATAGAATAAGCTGTATTTGCTTGGCTTTTGGAGATAGCACATAATAATTTTAACGCGTTATAGCGAATAAGGAGATAAAACAATATCAGACTGTCGTTTGAAGGAGATTTTGCGCTTTTTTTAAGATAACGCTCACGGAGAAAGACCGAAATAATCCTGAAAAGCTTGAAAACAATCGGAGCTCATTTTTTCCAAAAATGGAGATAGAACAAAATAATTCTCACCTAACGATCTCTCGTCAAGGAAGTAAAGTATTCTTGAGGTATTCTGTCACGTTTGCCGTTTTATGTAAATTCGTTCCGCCAACCCATACATTACATGAATATTCGCATTTGCTTCAATCCTTCTAACAATTTTCTCACTGATTTTAACAAGTGAACTAAACTTCTTCTCTTGTTACCATTTTCGTTTATGCTTGAAATCATACTGGCATTATACATAAAGATACTCTCGTTTTTACAAACCTCTAATGTTGTTGTTAGACTCAAGCTGCTTGTTATAGAATCACGTCAAAATAAGCTTTTGCTTTCTGGTAAAGACGATTGCTTTGCTTCCGTTTAGAAAGTTAATATGAAGATTACATCTTCTATGAAAATACAAGAATTTAAACGACAATTTAGCTGTCAAACTGCGAAAAAACTTTAGCATAGTTTTTCTATAATACATCTGTTTTTATATTATATTTCTATTATATCATATGTTATGTTTTCCAGCTACAAACAGCCGCAATAAGTAGCTGTACTCTCAGATATTAAGCCATGAACCCATAGTTGATGTAAGTTACTCATTATTTAGTAAGTAACTGGGAGTTTTTTGGTCCTTGGGCTTCCATCTGTAATGGTTGGCTATTCTGCCCGCCAACTTACCGCAAGAAATACGTATTGCATTGCTCTAATATGCATGTAATTTAGTAATGAAATCAGTGGATCAATGAATCTCACAAAATCGAGGTTAGATATAGTCACATTTCAGTTTAGATCTGATGTTCGGGAAAGGCCTGTTCTTGTATTTGCGGTACACCAATGTAGTTAAGTCTCTATGACGCATGAGAAAATATAATACCAAACAATGCAATGCAAATAGCCGAATGAAGTAATCAAATATTTACATTTCATATGCATTACCTATGTTTACAAAAATATCGTTCTTAGAAGGGGGTTATCTTTTTTATATAGTTTGGGATCGTCTTGCATAGGTTACTTGCAGTGGACAGGGCAGCCTTCCCTCCTCTTGTTACCTTTTCTTTGGTCACCTACTTTACCATGTAGGTGACATAAAGTTTTGGATGCATGAGACTGTGATACTTTATAATTAGCTTCTCCATTACCTGTGTGTCCCAGCGGGCACAAGACGTCTTTGAGACGTCTTATTTTAATCGTAAAATGGTCGTTTGCTTTCCAGATCATTTTGGGACGTCGTAGGGACGTCTGAAACGAGACGTCACAATTGGGATCCTTTTACGACGTTTTTGGGACGTCTTTATACGGATTGAATAACGACCTTCGAAACAATTGTAAATTTAAGATCATTTTGCGACGTCGTTGGGACGTCTGAAATGGGACGTCACAATTGGGATCCTTTTACGACGTTTTTAGGACGTCCTTATACGGATTGAATAACGACCTTCAAAACAATTATAAACTTAAGATCATTTTGGGACGTCGTAGGAACGTCTGAAACGGGACGTCGCAATTGGGATCCTTTTACGACGTTTTTGGGACGTCTTTATACGGATTGAATAACGACCTTCGAAACAATTATAAACTTAAGATCATTTTGGGACGTCGCACGGACGTCTGAAACGAGACGTCGCAATTGGGATCCTTTTACGACGTTTTTGGGACGTCTCTGTGCAAATTCAATAACGATCTTCGAAACAATTATAAACTTTCAAAAGCAATCAGTCTGTATAGAATGATTTATTGTAAATGTTTTTAAACGTCTTGACAACAAGCAGCGGTGGCATAACGGTTACGAGTTCGGCTGGCACACCAGAGGTTCCAGTTTCGGGTCCGCCTGTGACCTATTACAGTTTTTGAAAGAGTAAATTTCATAATCCTGCGACGTCGTTACGATGTCGTTGGGATGTCATCGAGACGTCTCAATGAAGATGTAATTGGGACGTCTTTTGAGATTCCCACTTCGCGACCATTTTGCGACGTCTTAGGGACGTCTTGAAAAGATGTCTTTACGACGTCTTTGTGCCCGCTGGGAGAGGTCACAGATTTCTAAAGTTAATGGTCAAAGGCTTAGGCGTTTTTTCTTTACACCAGTTGCAAAATCAACTTGTGTGTTAATTATGGACACGGTTATAGCACATCGTTTAAAAGTATTTTTGTTGGTATGAAAGGAATTTAAATTTATGATGGTAAAGCGGTATTTTCAACATAATCGAAAATTGTCTATAATAACTACTTTGTTAGATCGTCCACAATCAACATTCTAATTCACGATTTTGAAAACACGACGCAAGTACTTTCAGCTTGCTGCTAAAGTAAAGGTACAACTTTTTTTCTATCATTGGGAAAAGTGCGTTTGGAATATTTTGTTTAGATTGTTTATATGATGAATCATTTCGTAGTTAAAATTTCATTACTATCAATTAATTACGAGAGAACAGCTAAACTTTATATGAACGTCGTGAACGTCAAATGATGCTTGGCGATTTGCTTACTTTACTGAAGCATTTGATATTCCTGGCATAAGATTATATAACTATATAAGATGTTTCGTAACGCAGATGACCTCCCTTTGTTGGTTCAAATTGTTTGTTATGTTATCGTTACGATTTGTCACCATTTTGGAAAAATTCACAAATTGTTTGCAGTAATGGTTGCAGAATTATTTGGTTAGTTGGATTCAAAATATTCCTTTAAGACTTTTTGATATTTTGATGAGTGTTGTTCAGACATCAAAGGAAATTAAGAATAGCTATTAGATTCAATAAGATATATTCTAATTCCAATTTACTTACAATTATTGTCATGGCAACTAGCTTAATCAACTGGGTATTAAAAATTCAATATTCAGTAATGTTTGAACCATTAAAGGATGCTTTGCTAAGCTATGTTTTTACTCCAGATTCTTCGCAAAACACCATGAAAATATTGCAAACTACAAATTTTCAAAAAAATTTTTTTCTGATTTTTTTTTATTTTTTGACGTCATGGTGTAAATCTTGAGAAATGGCTTAGCCTATTTGTAAGTGTTTTCACCGTTTAAATGTATGGTTGCGATTTGTCACAAAAACATACTCCAATGTACTTTTGCTCGGTAGATTTATTTTTGCCATGCGTGATAATATATCCTTAATAACATTCCCTCTGTGACCATGATATGCATACCGTATTTCCTTTAATAAACGCCGCGGCGTTTATTACAAATCCCAGTTTTTGGGTGCGCCGTTTAATAGAGGGCGGCGTTCATTAGAGGGCGGCGATTCTTACAAAATGAAAAATTAGATGAAAACAAACTTAAACAACAATGTCTTCTTATCCTAAAACTAGCATGTAGCTTTAGCTAAAAATGCCCCCGCGCTCAAGCATTCCAAATTGTACACACAGCAAGCTATACATTGCAAGCCTATACAACGGAAACAAAAACAAACAAAACTTTGTTACTTTTTGTTATCTCTTAGGCCTATGCCACACTGATGCTAATATACCTTTCAAAAAGTGTAAATAAGGCTTAACAAGTAATGTCAGAAAGTATTTGCTACAAACAAAAGAAATGTGTGAACTGAAACATGGATATGTATTTTATAATCAAAGTAAGATTTGTTAAAGAAATCATGTAAGAGCCAAAAGAAAAAAAAAACTTTTTCAAAAAAAAAAAAAAATTTAAAGCGAAAAATCCATTAGAAATTTGCGTTTCAAATTTTAATTCAAAACAAAAAATTTACATAAAATAGCAAGAAAAAAAATATTAAAAGGTTTTATTGATCATGATCACTAGTGGAGGACAGTTAAAGAAGAAAAACAAGAATTTGTAATATGGCTTTCTTGCATACACAGAAATTCAATAAAAAGATCCACCAAAAATCAGTGCATTGAATAAAATTTATTGGATGAAAGATTTAGAGCTAAAACATATACAAACATAAAATTTATGGTTGGCCAAATTTCAGATTTCAAGCTGTGCTTCAAAATCCTTGTTGTTCACTTCAGTAAAACAACGCAAAAGTAATATGAAAAATGTTTAATTAATTTTAGCATACGAACTTTTTGAATAACATAATATAATATAATAATAAATTAGGAAAGAGATACGAAAAAACATTCTGTCTCCCACTTATACAGTACCATGCTTTGAAACGGGAAAAAAGCAAAGTCAGCTAATAATTGTATTCCACCGTGTAACGTCAACACGAAAGTTGGAAGATGATGATGATGAAGAACAAAATCGGAAACTGACATTCGCCTATCTCGTGAAACTACTATGCCTCCTCGCTCGCTTACGCTCGCTGCGGGGGCAAAAAGTTACAAAAGATTGCGTGAAACTGTTTTACACAAAAAATTAATTACACATCAAATATTCATGCAAAAGTGGAAAAATTTGATGATAGAAAACAAGTAAAACTATTAAATTATTTAAACTAATTCTTGTTTATCCTGTTTTCTAATAAACGCCGCTTTTAAAGATGCGGCGTTTATTAGAAGGCAGCGTTTATTAGAGGGCGGCGTTTATTTCAAATGTTCGGCTATAAGTGCGGCGTTTAATAGAGGGCGGTGTTTATCAGAGGGTGGCGTTAATTAGAGGAAATACGGTAACTACCATCAGATCAATTTTTTCTTTGCAAATCTTTGGATTGTTCTCGTTCTAACATCTTTGTCATGCGAACCACTTATTGTTTATTCATTTTAGACGGTAACCATAACAACCCAACCGAACATTTAAATTGGAAAGTTCTCAAGTTGCTTTTCTTACAAAAATGATTTCCGTAAAAGAAAGTGAATCAAAATATCCAAAAATGGCCAATGAAAAGTTAGTATCCAATGGTGATCGCTCAATACTATTAGATGAGCATGTCTGTCCATCAAACTTACAAGATATTTCCAAGATGTCCATGAAAGATACTGACGTGTTAGTGATTGCCTATCCCAGATCTGGTTCAACAATGACTGAAACTTTGATTTGGGCTTTACTGGAAGGAACAACAAAGAATGTGGATGGCTTGGATCTTATGGGCTTGTCTAAATTGACTACATTTTTGGAAATGTCTATCCCTGGACAATATGTTGGATACGAGGAAGCAATGAAAAAATTAAATCATCCTAAACGTGTCATTAAAACACATCTGCCATTATGGTTGGCTCCTTCTGCAACTGTGGGTAAAAGAATAATCTTGACACGTGATGTAAAAGATGTTCTTGTATCACTATTTCATTTTTATGGAGATAACTCACTTTTTTTCGGTGAAGCTAGCAAAGTAAACTTCCAAACATTTTACGAGATGTACTACACTGGCAATGTTATATATGGAGATTGGTTCCAGTTTCATCGCGATTGGTTGGATCACAAAGGAGATCATATAATGTGGTTACGCTATGAAGATTTGATCCAAAAATTTGACGAGACAGTTAAAAAACTTGCCGAATTTTTGGACGTTGAATTAACTCCAAAACTGTTTGCGGGTGTAAAGAATTTAATCAATGTGGAAGTGATGAAAAAAGCCTTTAACACTGAAGGTTGTGAACGTTTTGTCAGAAAAGGCATTACTGGTGATCATGCCAATTACTTGACAGCAGAACAAATCAATTGTCTTGATAAAAAGACAAAAGAAATTGTTCCAGAGCTGTACTTTCATTAGAGTGTTAGAGGGTTGCTGCTAGAAGACCAAAAGGAACCTTACTAGTGGACTGTGTATTGCTTAAACTAGCTCGTACAAAAATTAGAAAACTTTGTACAAGAAGATAAATTCAGTCCCAGGCCTTAATTCAACAGCTTCAGACTTAGCAGATGTCGCAACACACTAGTTTTGTTTGTGGCGGTATTTGTGGCGGTATTTGTCTATTTCGATATTGTCTTCGAGGATATTTGTAAAATTTAGTAAATAAATATATAAATTGTATAATCTATGTGATATGTGGGTAAACAAATTTTCTTCATCTTTTTGCTTCATTTTGCTGGTTGAATCACTTTTTAAAGGTATTTTTGTTAGTTAAAAAAATGTTCTTGTCAGAAACGTCAAAACCGCTAAAATCAACTAACTAAAATTTTGTTAACCGAATCCTATGATTATGTCGCATCGCTGATACTTTGATACTTCACACTGGCTTTAAGGAAAGTCAGGACATTTATAGTATATGCGATATGTTTCTTTACTCAACTGCAACTAGTTGGCTGACAACATCAACCAGAATGGCGGATGGTCACTTAAAGGTCAGTAAGATATGAAGTAGGAAAATTTAACGTTGAGTTTACACCTTATCTTGAAAATTTAACGTTGAGTTTGCACCTTATCTTGAAAATTTAACGTTGAGTTTGCACCTTATCTTGAAAATTTAACGTTGAGTTTACACCTTATCTTGAAAATTTAACGTTGAGTTTACATCTTATCTTGAAAATTTAACGTTGAGTTTACACCTTATCTTTCATTCTAAACAAATAAAACGTGGTTGAAAAGGATAACTAATTTTTTATTCCTTGAATGAAAAAATAAAAATAAATGTATGCATAAAAGGTTCTACTTCAAAAGCAATGTTGAAGTCTCCAAGGCGTTGTATATGTGAGTGCAACTAGGCGCAACTGCATCGTTAAGCATCATAGAAATCACAGATAAAAGATCGCCCACTCTGACGTTAGCGCCCTCCGGAACAAAAGCTTCAGATTCCAAGATAAATCTCAGCGCTGATAAGGCCAGAACTTCATATTCCACTGATATAATCCACTTGTACCCAGGGTCTATCGTATTATTTTCAAATGAAGATAACGATATGAAAGAAGTTCCCACCATCATTGAACACTGAATTCTGAATTCATTTGAATTCTCTGCAGTAAAATGACAGTAAATTTGACTTGGTATATCGAAGTAATGATTGTATTCTACTTTGTTCTTTCACGCGGAAATTGTTATGAAGGTTTTGTGTCAGTGAACCCTGAGCTTCCTCATCTTCCCATAGAAGAAGAAAAGCCATTCTTTGCCTCATTTTTACTTTTTTTCTTTCTTTTCTGGAAATCTTCAATGCAAGTATTTTGTTTACACAATTTATAAAATTTCTGGCTGGGGTCAAATGGAAAAATTGACCATATACGATTTAGAAACATTCATTGCTTTTGTGTTACTTCTAATATGAGCATACTCGTGTCGCCAAACCATTGGCCATTTATGAATTCTAATTTCGATCGGAAAAACAAAAAGGGCGGCTGCTTGAAACATAACTGAATCAATTGGGTGTTTTTGGTCCCTCCCATTTTTACTATTTTACATTTTTACCATTTTTACCATTTTACCATTTTACTATTTTACCATTTTACATTTTTACTAAGGCAGTTATGTTGTCTACCTGGTAATGTATATGCTGAATTTTTGTCATTCTTGTGAAAGTCAAAGTTGCCAAATACACTGCTTTCATTTCTAATATGTTTATGTGAAGCAGTGCTTCCTCCTGGGACCACTGACCACCAATGTTCCTCCCTTGACAAACTGCTCCCCAACCTTTCTTGGAGGCGTCCGACTGGATTATCACTTGACTCTGAGGTTTCAAGAGAGATTTTCCTTTGTTCAGAGAAAGATTGTTCTTCCACCATTGTATTTCCAAAAGAGCTTGTTGACTCAATGTTAGGATTGACTTAATGTTTTGTTTTAATGCTGTTATTAGGGATTGCTGCAGAAAATGTATTTGTAAATTTGCTGGGACAACTGCCTGAGAAGTTGAAGACAACTTTCCTATTAAGCTGGTCAACTCCCAAACTGTCAGAGATGGATTTCTCAAAATTGATTGACAATGGTTTTTGACAATGGTAATTTTAGAATCATGGAACTGGAGTAAGTAAATAAAGACACCCAAGAAATCGTTTTTCTGTGTTGGGCCTAAGACCGATTTCTTTAAGTTTATCACAAATCCCAGATGTTGAAGCAGAAACATCAATGTATCCCGGGCCATGGACAACTTTTCTTTTGTTTGGCTCATTAGCAACATGTCGTCTAGATATATTATCACCCGGATATTTATTCGCCTCAGTATTGCAATGGGGATTTTTAACAGTTTTGTTAAGAGCTTGTCCCAGACCAAAGCAAAGGCACAAAAAATTCGTACAGATTTCCTTTCCATTTGAAACGCACAAACTTTCGGGATTTGTGGTGTAATGGGACGCAACAGTATGCATCTTTTAAATCCACCTTCATTAAATAGTCCTTTTCGTGCAACATTTCCCTGATCAAGTGAAGTCCCTCCATTTTGAAGTGCTGGTATGGTATAAAAGAATTTAGAAGTTTCAAATTTATGACCGGACGGTTTCCTCCATCCTTTTTTGGTACCAGGAAAATGTTGCTCAGAAATTCCCTTTTCACATGAGACACTGTTTGGATGGCTCCTTTCAACAGCATTGCTTCTATCTCTTGCTCTACTAAGGCTTCCTCCTCCCTTTTCATTCTCACAGGATGGGGTGTTTTGGATTGCTTTGGTTCTACCATGAAAGGTATTTCCAACCCCGAGACAATTCCCAGTATTTCTGGGTCGCTGGTTAGAAATTTCCAGTTCCCCAGGAAATGTTTCAGCCTTCCTTCTAGAGGGAAATCGGCTATAATTTGGTTGACAAATAGTTTTTGAATTATTGGATGAACATGTTGCAGATCCTTCCCCATGCATTTTTGTTTTTTGTATATTTAGATGTCATATTGTTACATGAACATACTCCTAAGTAGGGCGTGGTTTTTTTCTGCACAAAGACATTAGTTCATTGAAGGGATCATTGAAATTGTCTATGCATAAAAGACTAATAAATAGAATAACTCTTGCTCAAAGTGAGCGAGTAAAATAAAATATACTAGCATGTAGCTTTAGCTAAAAAATGCCCCCGCGCTCAAGCATTCCAATGTGTACACACAGCAAGCTATACATTGCAAGCTATAAAACTTGTCCGAAAACTCAAAAAAATTCAGATGAATGTTTTTGCAAATCTTTACACAGAAACAAATATATACATTTAAACTTTTGTTAACATTGTATAAACTAAACACAATAAAAGCAAGAAGAATTGTGAGCATGATCATTTCGAAATGGGAGATCAGATTTGAAAACTCCTTGACGGATGGTCTTCACGGTTTTTCACTTACGTTGTTATTGAGTTAAACTTTCTTTAGGATAACTTTTTTTTATTGATGCTAATATATTTACCTTTCAAAAAGTGTAATAAAGGCTTAACAAGTAATATCAGAAAGTATTTGCTACAAACAAAAGAAATGTGTGAACTGAAACCATGGATATGTATTTTATAATCAAAACAAGATTTGTTAAAGAAATTCTGTAAGAGCCAAAAGAAAAAAAAAACTTTTTAAAAAAAAAATCAAAGCAAAAAATCCATTAGAAATCTGCGTTTTAAACTTTGATTCAAAACAAAAAGTAGCCAATGTCTATAAAAAAACTACAAGAAAATGTAAAAAGCTTTTACTGATCATGATCACACACTAGTATGATTAGGTTTGGCGGGGAGGACAGTTAAAATATAAAAACACGAAGAAAGACAATTTGTAATATAGCTTTCTTGCATACACAGAAATCCAATTATAATCTTTTTTAAGGCAAGATCCGCCAAAAATTAGTACGTTGAACAAAGTTTATTGAATGAAATATTTAGAGCTAAAACATATATATACAAAAATAAAATGTATGGTTGGCAAAATTTCAGATTTCAAGCTGTGCTTCAAAATCCTTGTCATTCACTTCACTAAAACAACACAAAAGTAACACGAAAAATGTCTAAGCAATTTTAGCATACGATCTTCCTAAATAACATAGTATAATACAATAACAAATTAGGAAAGAGATATGAAAAAACATTCTGTCCCACTAACAGTACCATGCTTTGAAACGGGAAAAAAGCAAAGTCAGCGCTAATAATTGTATTCCACCGTGTAACGTCAACACGAAAGTTGGAGGATGATGAAGATGATGATGATGATGATGATGATGAACAAAATCGGAAACTGACATTCGCCTATCTCGTGAAACTACTATGCCTCCTCGCTCGCTTACGCTCGCTGCGGGGGCAAAAATGTATCAGAGGATCTTCTAAGATGCTCAAGTTGGATACAATCTAAGAAAATTAAGTCATAGCAGTTGGTAAGATCATTAAGATGCAGTCAAATTAAAGTGGGCACGTAAAAGTGACATCAAAGTGTTCAGCAGATCGGACATGAAGCTAATCATGAACAACCCAGTTCCCAGAAATGTTCAAAATGTTGAAATATAAATGTAGAACTCAAAATTCATTTTCATTTACTGATGCGTAGTGGCATATATAAAATTTCAAGTCATATTTTTTGCAGTTGGTCTGATGTGATCTCGAGGTTGGTTGACTAATTCTACTTTAGTGAGTGTCGGGTAGAAGATTAATACATTAAGATTAATACATTTTAAGATTAATACATTTTAAGATTAATACATTTTAAGATTAATACATTTTGTTACAAATTGCAGGAAAGTCCCTGGTGATGTTTCCATGATGTTCCTTGTAAATGGATGTAACCATGTCGCAATTCTGGCATCGTGATTACCAGTTGGTACAGCACGCTTATCAGATGTAGGTATAGTAACAAAATATAAAGCAAATAACAAATGGATATCAACATTTATCCGAAAATGTCCCATACCTTCCATCAGATTTTGTAGCGTGAAATTTGGATTCTTCCCTAAAACTTCCTTTCTTGCTTATAAAAACCTTTTTATAAGAACACTAGCCTCAGATTATGCAAAAATATAAGAACAACTTAAAACAGTCAGAGCCTGAATTTTCTTGTATAATAAGAACAGTTCAGGAATTCTCTCACAATTTTCTGTCAAGTTACTGTAAATCCTTATAAAGCATGTTGTTTCCACATTGCTTCTTTTCCCAACTGCAAAAATTATTCGAAATATATATTGATAATGGCGCGAAATGCAACCCGCTTAAAAATTTGCGCTCTCATATCGGGGATATGACCATTTCTATATATATTTGTTTATTTATAATTCTTTGACTTGGCATTGCAAACACTGAATATTCACTTAAAATACCTACGAAAAGCATAATTGTAATTGGTGGGGGAATGTGTTCCTTTTCTTATACAAATTGATCATATGTTTTCTTGTGATACACTGGCAAATATTACAGGCTTTATATCCAAATGACCAACAATGATTAATGTTTATTTAGTGAATATATTTCGATTTTTTCATAAATCACTCCAGCTCTATAAAATAACAAAATTAGAATAATTAAACAGTAATACTGATTAAAAACTTTTCTTCCTTTCCAGAAGATGGAAAGTTAAGGAAATCAAAGCCAATCCTCACCGTCTGCGCTAGACGTCTTGTAATCTTGTTTTTGAGAGCTTGCTTGATTGTATGTAGCTCTTCAAACGAAAAGGAGGTCATTTCTGCTCCTTAAAATTCCCAATTGACACCTGCATATGTTCCAACAAACTCGTCATTTCACAGATAACCTCATGATAACTCTATTCATTATTTAATGTCACTATTCGAGCTCCTCCTCATCTGGCTTTTCGAACTGCTACATACTGCCCCTTTTTCACATCATAATTCCTCCAAACATAGTTACTGACTTTTTTATCTTTTGGAAACTTGGAGACTTGGAAATCCGCTGCTTCCCAGATTGTCTTATTAATGTTGCAAGTAATGGCTTTTCTGATTTTGATTCCTCACGAAGCATACAGAATGAACCGAGGTTATACAAATCTTCATTGTCGCTCTTTAAAACAGCATCTTTATCCATCACCTAAATATCAACTCAGAAACCTGACAAATTTTGTTATAGCAAATCAAAGTTAAGATTTATTGTTTGGCAAATTTTATGTATAATTCCATTTCAATTTTAGTTTTAGAAAAGTTTCTTAAAAATATGCTTGGTGTAGATTATAGTTGCTCGTTAGTCTGTTCTCTATTCAAACGGTTTATAAATGCCGTCCACTTCTGGATACTTTTCTCTTAATTTCCGAAGAACATGCCATGGAATGACACGTCGATTGCCTTTTCCCAAATGTTTGAAAACCATATAAATTGATTATGTGGCAACCTATAGCTTCTATTTCTAGGATCCATCTTCTAAAGCGTTTCCACGAGTTTCATGCAAAGCTGTTAATACATTATGAAGGACACAGTTTTGAAAAATCATCATTTAAAGTTAATGTATCCAATCCCTATTAATAAGATAGTGTACAAATTTCCATCACTTAAGGAAGAAGTCAAATTAAATTCTAAACAATACCAGACAATTGTTATCTGTTATTGAATCAATCTCTTTATGACACAGACAATCAACCTCAGACTTGCCACATGACCATCAACATAAATTGCCAACGCGTGACACTTCCAACACATTTGCTGTGCTTTCTATAGGATCGTCTGTAGATTCTTCTTCATTTTCAGTTTCACCTTCATGAGTCATTGGTTCATATTGATATGGTTGTAACTTCAATCCTCGAAAATCTTCTTCTACCCGCATCATTTCGTCTTCTGTATCACTTTCATCATTGGTAACAAAATCTTCATTCTCATAAAGATATTCTTCAAATTCATTAACAGGCATTTTTAAGTTATATTTTCTAGTTTTCGAATTCTTTTTAACTTAAGGGCTCAGCGTGTGTTTTACTCACATATGCATTGCATAGCATTTTCCGTTATTTCTTTTTACCATTACATTTTAAGTAAACATAATAAGGAAGAAATTAGTCTGCAGTGGCGTAACTGAGGGGGTGCATTGGGTGCATTGGTTGCAGATGTTCCAAACCCAAATACTTGAAGAACGCACCTGCCTCAAGTTTCCCAGCGGGCACAAGACGTCTTTGAGACGTCTTATTTTAATCGTAAAATGGTCGTTTGCTTTCCAGATCATTTTGGGACGTCGTAGGGACGTCTGAAACGGGACGTCGCAATTGGGATCCTTTTACGACGTTTTTGGGACATCTTCATACGGATTGAATAACGACCTTCGAAACAATTGTAAATTTAAGATCATTTTGCGACGTCGTTGGGACGTCTGAAACGGGACGTCACAATTGGGATCCTTTTACGACGTTTTTAGGACGTCCTTATACGGATTGAATAACGACCTTCGAAACAATTATAAACTTAAGATCATTTTGGGACGTCGTACGGACGTCTGAAACGGGACGTGCGAATTGGAATCCTTTTACGACGTTTTTGGGACGTCTTTATACGGATTGAATAACGACCTTCGAAACAATTATAAACTTAAGATCATTTTGGGACGTCGTACGGACGTCTGAAACGGGACGTGCGAATTGGAATCCTTTTACGACGTTTTTGGGACGTCTCTGTGCAGATTCAATAACGATCTTCGAAACAATTATAAACTTTCAAAAGCAATCAGTCTGTATAGAATGATTTATTGTAAATGCTTTTAAACGTCTTGCCAACAAGCAGCGGTGGCATAACGGTTACGAGTTCGGCTGGCACACCAGAGGTTCCAGGTTCGGGTCCGCCTGTGGCTTATTACAGTTTTTGAAAGAGTAAATTTCATAATCCTGCGACGTCGTTACGATGTCGTTGGTTGGTCATCGAGACGTCTCAATGAAGATGTAATTGGGACGTCTTTTGAGATTCCCACTTCGCGACCATTTTGCGACGTCTTAGGGACGTCTTGAAAAGACGTCTTTGTGCCCGCTGGGTTAACTCTGTTACGCCACTGAACTGTAAAACATACCTGTAAAACATACGAACTTTTGTTGGCGTACAGGACAATATGGCATCCTTTAATAAATTCACAAAATCATTTTCAGATTTCCTACACACCAAATCATTGGTCAAAAACAGCACACCTCGAGAAAGAAAAAAAGGAACGTGCTCATTGTGGCACAAAATCTTTCCAATAAATTCCAATCCTTAGATATTTCTGTGAATCAATCTACTGCGAAAGCATTTATAACCAACAAATACAATTGCAGGTATTCAAATCAACACAACTCGCTGCAGGTACTGAAGCTACTAACGTAATAATTTCATCTAAACTTCAACAAAAAAAGCCTTTGCATACAAAATGAATTGTAGATCTTTACAATTATCTGTCCCAACAGTCAGAAGTCATCAGGCATAGCTTTGAGTCGGCTGGCATTGCTGAGGCCATAAAGGTAGCTCAAAAGGTTCTTGCAAAAGTAGAAAATTCGTTTCATGACGCTTCAATGACTTGTGACTTTAGGACATCAAGGTTTATTGCTGACATTTTGTTCGCTCGTGCGCATTATGAGTGACGTAATTATGTGTGACGTAATGGAAGACCTTGAAAGAATTTTTTGTTATTTGCAAGAATTTGTCTCTATACCCAATTATAAGGCCCTGACATCTGACATCGAGGTGTTCTCCTTCTTGGGTCCAAATTAATCCAACCAAACTAACAATGTACGTAAAAGATCCGAAAAGGCTCATTTGAAAACTTTTGAAATGGTCGAAATGTTTCGTTCGTTAAAAATATTGGTCCGTTGAAAATATTGGTCCGTAAAAGTTTTTGTCGGCCTAAATTTTTCGTCGCTACAAATTTTCATTTCCTCGTTCGTCGCTTTCGGAGGACAAAATTATTACCGATAAGGAACTTTGACTGTTAACTGTAATGTATTTTACTCTGATTACAATTACTAGAATGCTTAGCCGAATACGTAGATTATAAATATTTGTTGTTGTTTTTCTACAGAACAAGTTATGAAGCTTTTGTTTACACTGTTTTTCATCCAATAATCTCTCCAGCCATTTATGAGCGTACGGGTGCATTTTTAGAGCATCACGCATCAGCGTTCAATTCCTAGCTAATGAACGTCGATGATTTTGTAAACACAATAAAAATAAACATCGATCAAGAAATAAAGATATTGTTTTTCAAAAGCTGGGAAAAATTTCTAATAAGAAACGACGTTAGATTCATAGATGTTATCGGAGATCAGAAGGATGATTTTGAAATCTTCTACATGACCTTTTATATGCTCTCGAACATTCTCCTACGTCTTTTCGAATGCCTTCAGCAAAGTATCAAGAACTTTTCTGTGTTGACCACTGCTCTTGCAAACAAACGCTTTAATCTAGTTACGCTCTCTCGGTGATCCTAGTGCTCTGCTAATATTAACTGAATATCAAAAAATGTGTTAAATGCGCATGAATATGTTATCTTGCGATGTCTCCTCACTCGCTTACGCTAGCTACAGGGGTAGCTAATAAACCTTTTTCTCTAAATACGCAACGGTAGTTAACAGACTTGCAAGTGGAAAAGACATAATAACATTCTTTCGCTTGTAAATCGAGGAAAAAACAGTATAAGGACCTTTCTTTGACAGTGAGATTATGATAAAATGGTCGATACTGGCTGACTTTTGTTTATCTATTACGCTCATGGATATATAAGAATGTATATATAACTGTAAAGAAAAAGTTCAAAACTAAACATTAGACGTAAGGCTTTTGTTATTCGGATATTCTTTCTCGTAGCACTGTGTTAAATGTAGTTTTGTCAAAGCTGTTAGTCAAGGAGGTTTTCAAACCAAAAGCCACAACCATGACAAATATGAATAGGGCCATTAGCTTAAAAATGCGGAAAAATGACTTTATGGAAGCATTTATTCCGCATTGCATATTCAAATATTTTTACCGCTAAGCTGTCATTCATCTTCAAGAGTCTTGCAAAGAGGTCATAACGAATTTGATATTTTTGTATCTAAAAATATTATTACAGTAACCAGTGAAAACGAATATCGTCTACTACCTTTAGTACTCCACTCGAAATGGTAGTTTAGCTGATGCTTTAGAGTCTGAAAGTTGCTTGACAAATGTGTACAAATTATAATGAACGTAGGCAGGCTAGGATTGTTCAAAGACTTACCAAAAAAACTATGAAATATTTTTCTTTTACAGAGGATTTTGATTACAAACCGCAACCGTAGATAGTTATACAGTGAAACACAGTGGACACCTCCTTAAGACGGACAAAAACTTTTGTCCAGGACGAATCCTTAATAAACTCTTATAAAGAAACCTCCCCAAAGCGGACAGTCTAGAGCGGTCACCTCCTTAAAGCGGACATTTTTTCCAGGTCCCGCACAACAGTTCCCCCTAAAATTTACCTCTATAAAGCGGACGATGAAAAATTTTCCATTCCAAACAATACACCACTGATGTGGTTGCAATGTCCAAAACAGTGCCTGCTGGACATATACATGCAGTACAACATCACCGGATGAACAACACAATTTGACCATGGAGGTATAAAACAGAAGGAGAACGAACTCAAAATCTGCTATTGTACTATCCGTGATGCGCTGCATTGTTTCAGTCCTCAGTGTGTAATAACATATAATTGCTATCATCTTGCATAATTTTTATAATTTTGGCGTTCTTGCGTGAAAATTTCGTTCATATCAATTCTCCAATGTGATTAAAGATCGTTAGGGTAAAGTTCTTAGCATGCATAATCTGTAGGAATTGGGAGAATTATGCAAAAACGTCACAAATATGCAACGAAAACATTGCAACTTTAGGTCTATATATCTCGTGATCCCCTCAAGCAGTTTCGCTGAGCTTCAGTTTTTGAGGAGAGGATAATCCTAAGTTTTTGCACGTACCGCGGCACTATCGAGGCGCATTTAAGTCAGAAGATATGTAGATTGGAACTTATACATGAATTACGCGATATCTTCAACTCTGTATAAAAACATAGATTTTCATTTGTTTCTCAAGGAAGCTTTAGGTTTAATAATCTGCTTGTCACTATGCAGCAAGTTGATCCGTTGTTATAATGGATGATATTTGGTTTTTAAATTGTCGTTAATTTTTAAAAAAGTATTCGTTTCACCGACAACCAGCCGAAAGCGCATCACGGATGACATCAAAGTGATACCGCAATGAATAGAATAGTCATTATCTGAATAATAGAAAAATAAGAGTTCGTTCTCCTTCTGTTTTATACCTCCATGATTTGACTAATACTTTGTACAACTTGTTTTTCATTAAAGCTTTCACACAAGCATCAAGAAAACAATATTTATTATTGGATGCTGTTTCAGTTTTCTTAATGAAGCCTTCATGAAGAAAACTGGAAGGATTTGAGCCTTTTATAATGGGTATTTTTCAGTGAAATGTGTTTGTATTTTACAGTTCTGATGACTAAATAATTGTATAACTGAATGAACGAAAATGGTGTTGTTGTATTTAGGTCAGTGCTCCAGGGAATGTTTAAACACTCTCCCTTGATCATGCTGTAGGTGTTTATGTCTTCTTCAAAACTTGAAGGTGTTTGATTTGTAGTGCTTGCTCTTGCAATACAGAAGATAGAAGATAGAATAAACGCGTAGATAAGGTCTGCCTTTGTACCTGACATTAAAACTTATGCAAAGCATAATTGAGAGGTGTTGATTTCAAATTTGACAATGATTTTATCAGAATTGGGCAATTCGGACCATTATTTGACCAAATTTTGAAACTTTTCCGATTTTTGTAAACATTTTCACAAAGCACAATTGGATAGTGCTGACTTTGAGTAGAGCTCGAAAAGCCGATCAAATAAGTGTATGGGATCTTTTCGCTACGATCAACTGTTACTGAGATATCGTGGATCAAAGATTTGATGACGTCATAACCGCAGCACCAAAAGTAATTTGGCCCAAATTTTTGCCTGTATCGCGGACCCCAAAAAACGTCATTTATCCCTATTGATTGTCGAAATATATTCCCTCATTTTAAGGCAGAAGCAAAAAGTCTCGTTTTACCTTTTTTAATTGGGTATGTAAGCCCATAGACGTGTACTTATACAAACATATAGACGTGACACTTTATTTCGAAGAAGACATTTATGGTTACAGATCAAATGTCTTTTATTGCAATGTCTGATGTTTATTGATGACTGTAATCGTTCGAATAAGCATTCATCTCAAACAAGCGCCCTTCTCGAATAAGCGCGCCCTTTGTTCTAGGGAGGGCGCTTATTTGAACTTTCTAAATTCACGGAGAAAATCGATTAAAAAATTCAATATCTTGCATGGAGGAAAGGGAACGAGTTCGAGTCCGATGCGCTTTAAAAGCAGCGTGTCAGCCCATTAGGAGCCATCGAATGACTGTACACTGGCCTTCGGTCAAGTTAGAGCAATGCTATATGTATCTCTGGCGGTAAGTCAACTAATAGTAGCAAGTTGGCGGGCAAAAGAACCAACCATTACGGATGGAAGCCCAAGGACTAAGAACTCCCGTTACTTACTTACTAATTAAATATCTTCTTCTTTTCCTCTAACTTTTCTCGCAAAATCTTCGACCAATGGGGATCAGTGGATGATGAGACCACTTGCTTAAAAGAACATCTACCTTGTAGCGAAGGGCGTTCTATGTTGGAAAAGCAATTAGAGTATACGAAAACTGAACCTGTTTGTTCCTGATGAAATCGATATGGCAGATGTCTGTCCTAAGGAACTTATCCTTAATGAAAATCATGAAAGTGACGAGGATATTGATATTTTGTATTGTAGCAATTTACGGGCAGTGTAACTTTAAAATTAAAACTTTATTTTCGATGAAGTTTGCATCTATTTTGTTTGTATCGCAAGTTAAATTTATATAGCTGCTACCGTTTTGCACCATATGGTTCTTGTTCCACTAAAAAAAACGTTTTAAGCAAGTGCAAATTTGTTGAAATTCACCAAGGCGTAAATTATCCTCGTGAAAGTCATAGTTTCAGACTTGTTTAACCAATTATTATTCTGTTCAATTGTCGTAACCACTTCAAAAACAAGTTCTTGAAAACACTTGATCAATCACTAACCAATTCAATGAGGAACTATCAGAATCTCAAAGAGCCATTAAAACCCACAGAAAATAACCATAAACTGAAACAACCATATAGTATAAGAGCCATTGAAACCCACAGAAAATAACCAAAATTTCCAATCAGACAGAACAGAACTCAAACATGAGATCATTGCTACTAAGATGATTGCCCGCAAATTGCGCTATATGAATATCAGAACTAACAGTAAGCCAGTAGGTTGTGAAGTGTGAGATTTGTTTATATATTGGCAAAGTAAAATTTAAAAAAAATTGTGAATAAGATATGCACATGAGCAATTACTTACAGTTGCAACGCTCCTGTGGAAAGACACCACAAAAACTTATTGTGAAAATAATCTCAAAACTGATTTTTATTCTTCCTAGTTTCTTTTTTGTCATTTTATTTTATTTGCTTATAAGTATATACAATCATTTATTTTCATTATAATATTTTCGTCGACCTTATGTCAACTCGTCAGCGACGATTTCTGGAAATCCAGAAAGAAAGCAGGAAGAATAAAAATCAGTCGTTTTTCAAAATCAACAAAATAATTCAATCCCAAAACTAAACTGATTATATAACGAAAATGAGCTTTAATGACATTGACTATTCTTACCACATGTATGATATTGATCCTAGAGCCGAACCAATTTTTTTCATCCAAAACTACCAACAAGTTAAGGTAAGTAAGTAAGTAAGTAACTGGGAGTTTTTAGTCCTTGGGCTTCCATCCGTAATGGTTGGCTATTCTGTCCGCCAACTTGCAACTAGTAGTTGAGTTACCGCCAGAGATACGTATAGCATTGTACTAACTTACTCGAAGGCCAGTGTGCAGTTGAATAAGGTGAAGATGGACAGGTGCAAGCAGATATGACGCCTACATGTTACACCTATATGTAATATATTCTTTCAGTAAGTTATTTGTTCTTTCATAACACACACTGGCCGCCATGACACTAGCGAGTATACATAACGTCATAGCTCCACTTGCAGCTCTACCCAGGTCTTACTCCTTCATAGCAAAGTATCTTTGCTTCTTGCATATCATAAGAAACGAATGGAACGTTATTTAATTGGTTGATTATTGACTTAATAAAGGTTATTAAAAAACATTTCATAGACCAGAATTAGGAATAATTTTCTCTCGATAAATTTGCATATGACGGCATTATACCCGACATTGAGTTATCGCAGCGAACAATCGTGAATTTGTGCTATTAAGTTCCTGTTTATTTTAACACTTGGATAATCAATGTGCTTTGGACAGATCTTGATTGATGCCACATATTCTATAATGCCACAAACCTCAAACCCACGTCAATAGTTTACAAAAAGATCAGCGGGAACTTCACATTTCACCACATGAAAGTATAAATAATGACTGAGTAAATCGATCTATGTATGTAACTAGGAGTTTGGAAATGAATTCAGACAGTATATAAATCAACTATCGGCTCCTTAAAGTGTATTCGTTAGCTTGAGTTGCTTGCTTGCTTCGATCACTTATAAACACAACTGGTAAAAATATTAAGGTTACTTTCTTATTCAGTTTACGCCAGCATTTGTTACATTTTTGTTCTTACATTCTTTTATTCTAGTCAGATCTGTGAAGAACCAAACAAGAAATATGTCGACAAGGTAAGTCATTAAGTTATGCTCGCTAAGGAAACTACATACAAGGACGTTTAGAAGTGCTAGATGAATAATAAGGACGTTACAGAACTACGACGTCAACGAAGACCACGAGGTACAAGATATTAATCTTCAATGAATCACAAAATATTAGAAATTGTACACTTGGCTTAAAGTTTGTTTATAATGGTTCCTGAACTAAGAGAGACAGAATCATGATGGAACCGAGAAAAATTTATGTCTTCGTTTTCAGTACGACTTCAAAAATATTACTATGCACGTTGTGCGTAGAACATACCAATAATGATATTCGTAAAATTAAAAACATTTTCCAATAGTATAGCGTCAAATAGACTTGCACTCTAAAGAAAATCTATGGAGTAAAGTGAATTTTTTCTTTGCCTCACGTCGTCGTCCACGTTGCCGTCGTAGTTTCGTAAGGTCCGTAATGACTAAATGTCACACTACGTTGTCTTGAGGAATATTATTGTTATTTAAAGGTTACCCAACCATTTACGAAATTTTTACTTGGAAACCACGTGAATGTGCTACTGTTGACTTATAAGTGACAAATAGGTGATACTAACGGGGTATTTTGGGACCAAATATCGAAGGCAATTTTCAAATGTGTATATGTATGTATTCTTTCACATCAAGGCTGTTATTTGTATTTTGAACTTGTGTCAACAGTCCATTGGTACCATTGTTTTTTATTTTTCAGTACTTATACACGTATGTCAGTGAGGGAGTTGGAAAAACCAGAAAATGATGACAAAAGATTTGCATTTTTAAAAGCTTGGCAGAAAATCAAAGCTCTACCACCGACTAATCCCAATTCATTCTGGGCGATTGCAACGTTTCATGGTAAACCATTCAAGGAGAGAGTAGTTCCTGTTCCAGAGGATGCAAATGTGTGGAATGGATATTGTCAACATGGAAATGTACTTTTCCCTACATGGCATAGATTTTATCTTCTTCGGCTAGAGCAAGCCCTTCAAACTGTTTGTCCTGACGAGGATATCGCTATGCACTATTGGGATCAAACATCAGAAGAAGGTCTTCAGCATGGTCTTCCGAACTTGCTGGTGGACGATTCAGTCGTCATCGATCATAACGGAACACGAATACCAAACCCACTTCGTAACTTCACCCTTCCAAAAAAGATTCCAACAAACAGCGACAAAGATGCATATGGGAAAGATGTAGGCTACAGTACCATCCGATACCCTCAATCTGGAATCCAAACGCCAGACTTTGCAAAGACGATTGCTGAAGCACATAATGAAAAGTTGGTAATTGACAACGTGGACCTAACCGAGGCTTTGCAGACAAATGTCACAACTGCATTGAACACCAAGTCGTTCTTTCGGCAAGGGTCCATCAAAAATCTTTACATTGATTGTTTAAGTCAAGGTAACTATAACATTTTTTCAAACACGCAGTCGGCTAGCCAATTTGCTGAAAGTGTTTCTTTGGAAGCGCCCCATAACCAGATCCATATAGCTGTTGGTGGGTACACATATATAGAAGGTACCAGCATGGGTGGAGGAAATGCCGGAATAATTTCTGGGGCAAACGGAGACATGGGTGCGAATGAAGTGGCATCTTTTGATCCTTTATTCTTTTTTCACCATTGCAATGTTGACCGAATGTTCTGGGTGTGGCAGAAAAAATGGGGTCACACTAAATCCTTCGATATTGAATGGATGCATGATGATAAAATAGATCAAGGTGCTTATCCAGTGCAGCAAGGATCGACTCCTCATCAAAGCGAACACCAGCGATTGAGCATGGATACTCTGTTGTATCCCTTTCAAAAAGCTGAAGGACAACATGTGTGTTCGAGGGATTGCATTGACATAGAAGGACAACTTGGATACACATACTCTATCGGATCGTTGGATCAAGAAATTTGGCCTAAGATAACAGTGAAATCCCTGCAGAGAAAACAAGTATCCTCGCTGGAAGAAGTGAAAGCAAATTTCGACATTGCACTTAAGGAAACGGGAAGGCAAGCTGTCTTTTACGATATTAGTCGTATCACAAAGGCTAATTGGAAAACCCCAATTCATCATCAATTGTTTACGCAAGATTTGTGGGTGACGCCAGGCGAAGAAAGAAAGCAACCGATTAAAAGGTTCCTTTTGAAAGTTGAAAAGATCAGCAATGATGAGTATAAAGGCTCTTACATGGTTCGTGCATATCGAAAGGTGGATAATGAGAAGAAAAAAAGATTACTTGGTCAACATGGTGTGCTTAGCCGTTGGAATCGAAAGACCTGCTCAAACTGCCAACTTCACAGTTATTCGTCCGCAACGTTTGAAATACCGCAAGAGTTTTATCCGAAAGATGGTGAAAAACCGTCGTTAAACGACTACACAGTAGTGATCAGCAGCAAGGACCCACATAAAAGTACGGAAACGGATCATCAAGTTGCGCTTCAGGATGAAGATGACACAAAGTTGATAACAAGATTCTTTCTGCTTTTATCAGAGGAATAGACGCAAAGGGACCAAATATGTTTATGAAAATTATAAAAAAAATTTATTTCTCATGAGTGACAGTGGCAATTACTAAATAAGCATAACTTTCGCGATTTTGAACTTTTAAAGTTTTAAAGTACAAGTCTAATCATTCTATGTTCCGCCTTCATCCCGGCACATGTGTTATTAGATGTTTTGAAGCAATTGAAACTTGCTATCTAGGCTTCTATGAGAGTTCTAAATGTCCTGTTGCTTGACCTGAACGCCCATTTCTCAGCATAAGGTGGTCGTAAACGAACCTGTCCATTATTGCAACGAAACATCGGAACATAGAAGTTATGTCTACCTTTGATAGAAGTTATGTCTACCTTTGATAGAAGTTATGTCTACCTTTGATAGAAGTTATGTCTACCTTTGATAGAAGTTATGTCTACATTTGATGGTTTTTGGCTGCTATTCACAGTTTTTCTGAATTTTGAGGTTATTATTGTAGCAATATATTTTAATCTCTAAAGTTTGTTTAATCTAAATGTGATTTTTCGATTTTTAATGTGTCCATGGAATCTTTATGTAATGGAAAAATACTGAACCGATTAAAAAGCGTCGTTATGTATAATCTCCGACTTTTTTTAAGTTTTGAAGTAATAGAGAATATTTCAAAAAAATGAAATCAAGAATTATAATCGCATTTATTTCAATGAATTTCTGTCAGCTGGCCATAAATTATATACCAGGATAGAGCCAATTTTTCCAGCTTTTCGATAATTAGATATTCTTTACACTTCAGAAGTTTGTTTAATTGGTTTTCAGGTTCTTTCAGGACAATAAGAAACAGTGGAAATCTCGAAAATCTCGGCAAAAATAAAACAGTGTATTACAACCATCATTTTGTATAAAAATCAGAAGTCAAAAAACGCAGTAGCAAGAAAACCACAAGCAGTGTAGACTGATTATAAGATCGCTTGAGAATAAACAGCTTTCACAAAGCTCATGAAAAAAGATTAATTTGTAGTTGACTACAGAATATAAACATAAGCTACCAAATATAAAAACACGTAATATCAACAAATACAATTTTTTGCATCAGAAGCAGAAGCCAAAAAACGTATTAGAAAGAAGCCTTGTGGACAGAGCAAAAGCAGGCTTGTGAATAAGCAGACCTCGAACAGATTCATCGGTAACTCATCAAAGAAAGATATAATAAATGAAAAAATAAAAAACATAATTCATGGTTTATATAGAAATCAGAAATCTCAAAAATGAGATACCAAAAAACGATTTCAGATTTGTGAAAGTATTTATTTTATATACAATCTTATTTTATAAGAACCATGAAATTTGAGTTGAGGCTCAAATGTTCTTATTTTTTTTCCACTTTCAGCCTCAAATTGTTCTTATTTCGTTCTTATTTTTGTGCTATTTTTACACAGAAATCTAGTTTCAAAAAGCTTCGCAGTTTCACTTATCATATACTTATGTTTACTTTTTGAACCTAGTTTTTATTCTTTTAATTTTAAACTGTAAACTAGAATATCTTCTGTTACATTTTTCAACAAGAAAAGGAGAAAAAAGAAGAAAAAGACATTTCAGAAAAAGTTTGAGCCCCAGAGCTGTTCTTAAATTGTTGTTATTTTTTGGCCATTTTGAGCCTCATTGTTCTTATAAAATTGATCTTATAAAAAAAAAGAGTGTATTTCATCATATCCGAATATATTGTCAACAAACATTATACTTTAAACAACATAAAACACACACACAATGTTCACAAATGTAAATATTTGATTATGCAAAACTTTACAAATGTTCTCCACTTTGTGAAACCAAAATATCTCAGGGAAAGGCCAAGAGGTGTCACATAACCAAGGCATTCCTACATCATACTTCGTTTGTAAACATAACAAAGCTTCTTTTCTTTTATTTACCTTTCCAAGTAAAACATCGCAGTGAATGAGAGTACCTCTTAATTGTGTCGCAATTGTTTGATGAATATAATCTCTGTCTGTCACCATGGTGCTATTAACATGGTAGGTACAAAAGATTTTCAAGATTTTATAAGCAGTTTTGTAATTTGCATGCTGTCATTTTGCCAAGAGATTCAGAACATTCTTGGATCTCTTAATTGAAAGTATATGGTGCCACCAAATACCATCTTTATTACGGTAGCAGCAAAAGCGAACACTGTTGGACTACTATTCCTCCTCCTCCGGCCAAAATGGTAGCTTAGTACAGCTTAGAAAACACAAAATATAAATTTTAATGAACGTACACAAGCTAGAATTTTTCGAAAGCAAATTACTGTGGGCAATCATCCGAGAAGCAATTTTCTCGTTGCGTTGTTTACTTTGTTTGCAGTATTCCGATAGATTTTTCGTTTTTATCGTATCCAAGGTTACATTTCATGCAAGTACATTTTTTTTGTTGCAATTTCTGGTGGTCATTAATTAAGCTTCGTTTACACTTACAAATCAATTTAAGACATAAAATGGTTTCAGTGTAACAAAATAAAAGCTCTATTTCGGATGGATGAAGTTTGTATCTATTTTATTCATAACAAGAGGTGGTGTTATAATGCTGCAGCTGTTTTGCACCATATGGTTCTAACCTTCAATTTGCCCCATGTTTATTGCAGATTTAGAAAATAAACTTAAAATTCAAAAATTCATTTGGATCAATGTTTATGCATACCTTAAAGTCACGAAAAGTCGCGTACACAAAAAGTCACGAGCTCAAATTATCGTGAGCAAATATTCGCGAATTTTTCCTTCTTAAGATTCACGATTTTTTGTGCTCGCGACTTTCAAATATTTTACAAAAAATACTTCACGAATTTCCAACTATTTTTCCTTGTTTCCGGAAGAACCCTGAAGAATTGCCCTGTAGAAGTCAGTAAATTCAGAAAGAAGGTAATTCTTATTGTGAATGATATTCTTAAAGGAAAATGTTTGGATATTCTTCCAATTTATAAGAATATTGAGACCTTCTTTCTTCATTTACTGCATTTACAAACTTAAGAAGATGTGGAGATTATACATAACGACGCTTTTTAATCGTTTTAATATTTTTCTGTTATGTAAAGATTCCATGGACAAATTAAAAATTTAAAAAAATCACATTTAGGTTCAACAAACTTAAAGGAATAATAATAAGAACGATAATAACCTCAAAAATCAGAAAAACTGTGAATAGCAGCCAAAAGGTAGATATAAATTCTATGTTCCGCTCTTTTGTTGCGATTATTTAATGAATTGCCGACAAGTTCGTTCACGATCATCTTCGGCTGAGAAATGCGGGATGAGGTCAAGCAGCAGATCATTTAGAACCCACATAGCAGCCAAGAAGGCGAGATTCCATTGATTCAAAATATCTGGTAATATATGTGGCGTCACGAATGTTGGAACTATGCTATTTTTAGCATTTCCATAATATATTTGTTCCTTTGTGTCTATTCTTCTGGCAAAAGCAAAAAGAATCTTGCTATTAACTTTGTGTCATCTTCATCCTGAAGCGCAACTTGCTGATTTGATTGCGTTCCTTTATGTGGATCCTTGCTGCTGATCATTACTGTGTAATCGTTTAACGACGGTTTTTTACCTTCTTTCGGATAAACTTTTGTGGGATTTCAAAAGTTGCAAACGAATAACTGTGAAGTTGGCAGTTTGAGCAGGTCTTTCGATTCCAGCGACTAAGCACACCGTGCAGACCAAGAAATCTGTTCTTCCCATTATGCAACTTTCGATAGGCATGAATCATATAAGAGCCATTATACTCATCATTGCTGATCTTTTCAACTTTCACGATGAACCTTTTAATCGGTTGCTTTCTTTCTTCGCCTGGCGTCATTCATAAATCTTGCGTAAACTTTTGATGATGAATAGGGGTTTTCCAACCAATCTTTTGGATATGGCTGATATCGTTAAATAAAGCTTCCCTTCCCTTTGTCCTTAGCGCCATGTCGAAATTTGCTTTTTCTTCTTCTAGTGAGAATACTTCTTTTCTTTGTTATTTTAGGCCACACTTTCTGATCCAACGATCCGATAGAGTATGCGTATCCAAGTTGTCCTTCTACATCAATGCAATCTCTTGAACACACATTTTGGCCTTCAGCTTTTTGAAAGGGATATAAGAGACTATCCTGGTCAAATACCAACTTTTCATTATGTGCATCAACATCAGTCTTTGCAAAGTCTGGCGTTTGGATTCTAGATTGAGGATATCGGATCGTACTTTAGCCTATCTCTTTCCCATAAACATTTTTTTGGCTATACGTTGGAAGCTTATTTGGAAGGGTGAAGTCACGAAGTGGGTTTGGTATTCGTGTTTCGTTATGATCGATTACGACTGAATCGTCCACCAACCAGTTTGGAAGACCATACTGAAGACCTTTTTCTGATGTTTGATCCCAATAGTTCATCAATAGTACATTTCCATGTTGACAATATCCATTCCACACTTTTGCACCCTCTGGAACAGGAATTACTCTGTCCTTGAATGATTCACCATGAAAAGTTGCAATAACCCAGAATGAATTGGGGTTAGTTGGTGGTAGAGCTTTGATTTTCTACCAAGCTTTTAAAAACCTTTTGTCATCATTTTCTGGTTTTCCCAACTCCCTCAATGACATACGTGTATAAGGACTGAAAAATAAAAAAAAGAAGTTGTACCAATGGATTCCTGACACATGTTAAAAATGCAAATAACAGCCTTGTTGCAAAAGCATTACTGAAGCTTGTACAATCTGTAGCCCACAACCTTCTCATATACAAAATTGCCTTCGATGTTTGTTCCAAAATTATCCCAAGCATTAGCAGAATCAAGTCTTCTAAATGTCCTTGTACACAGTTTCCTTTGTGAGCATAACTTAATGACTTACCTTGTCGACATATTTTTTGTATCGTTCTTCGCAGATCTGACTAGAATGAAACACAAGCAAAAATGTAATAAATGCTGATGTAATTGAATAAGAAAGTAACCTAAACATTTTTACCTGTTGTGTTTACGAGTGATCGAAGCAAGCAAGCGATAAGCTTAAAAAAATTCATGAAAATGTAGAAATACTTGCAAAGACATGCTTATTTTTTAACGAAGACAAATGAGAAGGTATGATTTATCTGAAAACATGCGCCGATTTTACGAAGATTCATTTTATGAAGACCAAAGCGATGGTGTAGTGGCTAGTGCTTTCGCGTGTGATCGCTGCGAACCGTGTTCAGGTCCAGTCATGTCGTATCTCGATACTCCTCTCCCATGCGCTTTAAAAGTAGCGTAGCAGCCCGATTGGAGCCATCGACTGACTGCAAACTGGCTTTCGGGCAAGTTATGGCAATGGTACAGGAATCTCTGGCGGTAAATGAAATACAAGTTGCAATCGGCGGGCAGAATAACCAACCATAACCGATGGAAGTCTAAAGGCTTAAAGCACTCTTACTTACTTGCCATAAACCGATCCAAACTGTTATTTCTCTACTTCTTCAACCTAGTTGTACGTGATTGTAATTCATTGAAAAGTAACCAGCTTTTATACATAATGCGACCAGCGACATATGAGGCGTGTGTGCTAATTCAATTTCCGCGCCTTTAAGCGAAGGAAATCTCACTTTTTGCTGTTTTCGGAAAGTCCGTTCGGATTTCGGATTGCTTGTTTATTCAGAAAAGTTAATGACAGACCCAAAACTCTATGCTAAATGTTATACAAAAGGCCACTTTTAATATTAACTCAAAGTATTAACTTTTTTATACCTTTGAAATACTTTTAGAGGTTATTTTAGCAGTTGAAAACTTTCTAATTCAATCTTTAAAAGTCTTACTATCAAGTCCGTAAAATATGCACAGAGCACGTGAAACACCGATCAACCGATTCCGTTTATGTTTTGAGGAAGTTGTAGAAGTAGTTCGTAGAATAGAATAGAATGTATTTCTTCACAAAAATGCTCTAGATACATTTTCAGATGGTCTAGATAAATGCCATATATAAATCTATGGAGATATTTACATGTTAAAAATGGCATGATAAATAGTAGCTTGGATAAAACCAATTTACATCTTGTTTAGCTAAGTATAATATAATAGGCATTAGACTTAACAGTTATATATATTGGTGGGAGTTACTTCAGAGGGTGATTAAATTTTATACCGGAGATAGTGATACTAAGAGGTAGTTGGAGCATCAGTGAATAGGAGACAAGTGGTAATAGCGCAATGCTAGTGGGCACCTAGGGTAAATAGAGATAGGTTTGTAGAACCAAATTTGTAACGGGAACTTCTTAAATAAGAAGAATTTTAAGACTTCTTTCATGTCTTAATCTACTATTGCAAACGAAATATTATCATGAGAACATTCCTTATAGAGGAAATATTGACGTTTAGCTTACTCTTGGAAAAATTCTTAAAAGAAGATCTGATCATAAACAAAACTGTGCTGTGAAAAACCTTGTAATATCACAGCAGAAATGTATGCAGTATCAACATGATAAGAAAAAAACAACGGTTGTTTTGTTTGTACCACCCCACCCCACCCCACACGGGTTCCAACAAAGTTTTATTGTGTCATTTGTCTTTCCGTGCACATTTGTGTTATTTATAAACTCCATGAAAACATTCAAGTGGTAATATGCAGACATTGGCGGATCTAGAGGGTAGTCGTAATGGAGAAGCGCATTAACATAATTTGTAATTCAATTTATATTATCAATGGGATTATTTGAACGTTTTTGTGTTTATGTTTGAATTGCTAACGCTCTCTTCTTGTAACATCCTGTTAACTGTCATGGATTAAAATCTTTGAAATGCTCAAGTTTCTCCTGCTCCTGCTAATCCAATTTATGAACAATTTCATGTAACGTTTACTTAAATATGTTACCAAATTCACATTTCTGGAAAAATTTGGAAGATTTGCACAAAGAACAAGGTCCTGATGTTAAATTTGGCACTTTTGCAGATTTGATCATAAATAGACGAGGTCTTCAGTTTTAACAAGTTTAACCTATTTTAAATTATTTGGTTGTAATAGATTTAATAGTGTTGAAGGGCAATACAATTGTGAAAGTCTTCAATCCACACAGCTTCTTTTTTCAAATGATTTTGGTTCACTTCTATCAAATATCATTTTATTCTCCATGTGAACCACAATATTTTGGGAAATGTCATAGACCTGTTCTCACATAAGCAGCAAGAAAAGAATGGATAGTCATTCAGATATCTTGAAAATTAAGCTCAAGCAATTTCCTCTATGCCTGATGCGGAAATTGTAATTGTAATAGTTCTCTTTATTTGACTAATGTAATCCGGGAAAAAAACAAATAGTTATTTTAAATGATTAATTTCAGTTTATTAGATGTTAATAAACCTTTTCTCTTCATATCTTCCCTGTATGTGCTTTATTGTCCCCGTTTTTTATATACTGATGGTAATCAATTTTCTGACAGACTTGAAATGAGTGCTTTCACTTTATTATCCGTTGGATGCTTTTTTATCAATCAGCGAGCATTAAATGATGCTTAAAGTTCGGATTTTGTTTTTCCTAGTTTAATTTTGTCCACAAATTAACGGGATTGGTGACTTATGAAATTATTATGTTGTTTGCTCTTTTATAATGTTTGACTTCTCCGGCTGCAGACTTACAACTAGGGAGGTGGCGCTTGCATCTTGAAGTAGCATTACACTAACTTGAAAAAAAACTGAAGACATATTAAGGAAAAGGAAAACATATGAAAGAAACCCTTTTGATGTGGAGAAAGACAACGGTAATTTTGATTTTTATGATTTTTCGGAAAAGAAAACTGAAAAAAAGATTTGGTTTCGATACAATTTCTCCGCCCGCACGAAATGTAGTCGAACATCAATGTTACATTGATATACATATACATGGAACAATTTGGGCTGAACCAAAGATAGGAGTATATAACTAATGTCAAAGTGAAGTGTTGAGCATTAACAGCCATGTGTTAAAAAATAATACTCCGGAAAGATTACATTGATGTATATTATGTATATGTATATAATAAACATTACATTGATGGATATATTCATCATGTGTCTCCTGTCAAAACAGATCAAGGATCAAACATCAAGTACAATTTTAAACTACAAATACAGTGTTTCGTACAGATCTCCAATCAAGCGAACCAATGTTCCAAGAGAACAAAATATATTTGACAAGAATGCCACTGATATAATTAACAAAAAAAAGAGTTGATAACACACAAACGCCGTTTGAATAAAAAAGAGATATTCCAGTCACAGATGTCGCCTCGTTAAACGAAAACAGGAAATGCGACTGCCTGAGAAGAAGCTTGTATCAGTGAAAGCCTACCTGAATGCCATTGGGAAACCAACTGATATTTTAAGAGGGTTTGCAAATAGAAAGGATGTGGCCGTAAACGATGACAGTGGATTAATGAAGCTGACGTTATAGAATAATTTTGCTCACACAATTGAAACTGGATTATACATAATACGCAATCTTCCGGTTAATGAATATCCACAAAGTGTGATTAATCTGCAAACCTGTTTTAAACCTAAGTTTAAAGACACAGAAGAAGAAATTGCTGAAGCAAATACAACTCTTGAAGGTATTTTAAGTGACACTGCCTCCACAAAGCATTTAAGTATTCAAGAAAATAGCACGTAGTTTCAGTAACCAGTCGATTAGTGCCAATGGTACGTCTGAGAAATTGGTGAAACGCAAAACATGTAGAGGGATGTTGCTAGCTGAACTTCCACACTATGACCTTCTGTCTTAACGATACATTTCCAACTTGGGTTAGAACTAACAAAACAGATGTTAAAACAGTTTCTTATTGTGTCAATTATGTTTTTACAATGCACAGTGTGTATTGGTATTAAATGTAATTTAAAATTCATTCAAACTCATTTTTTCAAATTTCAAGGACGCCATCTTCCATTTTTCATGCTTCAGCTGATTTTGCAGAAATCCATATGCCTGTAATGACATCTTGTTTCTTCTCATTTTGAACTTGTTAATTGAAGTAGAACCAGAAACAAAATGAAAAGATATTCAACATCAATCTTTTGCGATGACTTGAGAAGATTACATCTGATGATTTCAGTTACTTTCGATTTGAAGTGTCACTTGAAATTATCATCTGATTAAGTTTATATAGTACAAAGTTGTCGCCAGGAAAAATATTTCAGTGGAAATTATGATTGGAAAGGCGGAATAAAACTTTATAGTTCTACATGATTCTCAATTAGATGATGTGAAGTTCTTTCTTAAAAAATAGAGTTTTAAATCTGTAGTCAAATTCGTCAATTATTATTTAATTTAAGGGCAGAAAGTTTTGCGGGCAGAAAGTTTCGCGATTTTCGCAATTTTTGCCTTTTTTCGCGAAAGTTTCTGCCAGGTAAGAAAGTAAAATCGTTTTTTCGCGAAAAGTCAAGTTTTTCTAAAAATCGCGAAAGTTTTTTCAACAACAAAGAATTCTCAAATAACAAGGAATCCAAGATTTGAGTAGTTTTAGTTAATTTTTAGGGATTTCCTGAGATACAAACAGAGAGAGAGGGAGAGAGAGAGAAAATGTCATTTTTGTTTTTTATTTATTTGATTCTTTAACAGTGAGTTATTCATCAATAATTACACAATTTTCTGGTTGTGTCTTCTTACTCTTCTTGCTACCACCCAAAATTTCACGAATTTAACATTTCACGAATATCTCTACTTCCACTTAAAGCTGGGTCAAAAGTAGTTATTTTCTTTCTTTTGTTTTTTTTTTCGTCGAAGTGGCAGGTGGTACGCTCATTAATGGGGGTAGTGTCATCACAAAGTTGAAACCAAGCTCCCCCATCAATTTTTCTTCCACAGGTTCAGTGTAGATACTGTGAACCAATTCCAAGTAACGCGTTGTCAGTCTTGATTGAAGCATAGTTGGCCGCACATTTCGATAGTTCTTTTGCAAGAAAGTTAAGAATTTTTAAAATAATTCAAAAAAATTTTCTTCATTCATTATCATTCGCGAAAGTTTTTTCCCCCGAAAGTTTTGGAGGATTCGCGAAAGTTTTATCAGTAACATTTATTCTAAAATTGTTATTCGGAAATTTCGCGATTTTCCATCCTCGCGAAACTTTCTGCCCGCAAAGTAATATAACAAATATTTGGTTTATGCTTCACAATAAAATATGGCTTTTTTATTATAACATGGCGGAAGAAAAAAGCGTAAGGCTGAAAAACTTATTTTACATGATGGCTACCATTGAAAACTTTACAAAAAGTTATCGTTGTTAAACTATGAACTAAACTAAAGTAACATCATTAACAGGAAAAGAAAACAACGTTTCCTTCGACTAAACCAGTTTTTTAATTTTTAAGACAAGCTTTCGGAGGCTTAACCGCACTCCATGATCACGTCTGAATAATTACATGTACGTACAGAAAATTTTTTTATATGTATAAACGACTAATTATTATATTCATAAAATAAAATTAACAAAAGAAACCACTGTTTCAAAACAGTTCTAAAGGCATAGATTGGATAGTTTTATTCAAACACGGTTTGTCACGATTAATGAGTAAACTCTCCTTCAAGGTTAACTTAAAGTCGTTAGATTCTCTAGATAAAAAAGAAAAATTGTCAAATGATGGAGAACAACCACACATCACGGAGTGTTGAAGTACCGCTGTGTATTGATTAGGCTGTAGTGATCTTTTCTTATTAGTCAGATGGGAGACGCCCATATGTTCACTGATCCGAACTTTGAAGTGGCGTTTGGTTTTGCCAAAATAAGTAGCGTTGCAGCTACTACACGTAAATTTGTAAACAAGTCCGGATTGTAAACACCTGGGAATCTTATCTTTGAAATGAAACATGCTCTGTAGTTTGACATCGGAGCGAAAAATAAATAATATTTTACAATGAGGTAATTTCTCTTTAAATAATTCCGTTAATCGTTTGCGTACTTGCAAGGATACTGAACCCAAGAAGGGGAGAGAAATTTTCACTTCCTTTTTGGGCGCAGTAGCGTCACTTGAACGATGAATTTTATTTAGGAAAGTATTAACACAAAAATCAATAACGTTGGTAGGATAACTGTTTTTAACTAAAATATTCTTTAACAAGCAAACCTCGTTGTGAAACTTGCTGAAGTCAGAACAAATTCTGAAAGCACGAAATAATAAAGAATAGATCAACCCATGTTTAAAATGAATGGGAACAAAGCTGGTGAAATTGGTGAAAACTCCACTGAAAGTGGGCTTTCTGTAAACATCAGTAACAAACGTATTTCTATCTCTGGTTATTTAAAGAAATCATGTAGAATTACGTAGAACTTGAGCAGAATTTTTGAGCTTGTATTTCACGAATTCAGAATTCTTTTAATTTGGTAGAAATTTGTGAACATAAATTTCCGAAAGCCATGTTTTGGTAGCAATTTCAACCATGGTGAAGATCGTACATTCCTGACAATCGAAACCATGCCCAAAATTTAGTCGCAGTTTACGCCCTTTATTTTGTCCTGCCTGGTGGTGCTTTATATACCCTTCTTACAGCTTCAATACATTTATATTTCTCGTGTGAAACAAAAAATTGATAATGAGAATGAAAACGGCATAAACAAAAGTTTTGAGAGAAACTTAAATTGTTGTCTAGAATAAACGATGAACCGCTTTTGTATCTGTAGTAAGTTGCAATAAATCGTCAGTTTTTTACAATCCTTAAAATTTAATGGAAGTAATTTTAGAATTCCATTAGCTTGGATAGGTATTTTCGATTCTAAAATGTTGCAATATCATGATTGAAATAGTTTGCTGAGAATTTTCGAACCTAGCCAGCGAAGGTAGCGATTTAATAATTCGAATATTTCAGTATCCAACCTCGATTCAATGTCATCCTCAAGTTTTAAAAATTGCGGATAGTTACTTAGTAACAAAACCACATAATTAGAGAAATTATAAAACTCGTGAAAACGAGGTTACATGTAATTACCAGAACAAAACTCGGAAATTCGGAAAGATGAAATTAATTACGATTAGCCTGTGGTGAGGTCATACCGATTGATCACGTTTCTACAAGTTTGGAAAGTAACAGAAATCATATACTAGAACAAATGACATTGATATGGTGGTGTGTCACGAGAATCTCCGACATAGAAAATTTAAAATCATTTCAATTGTAACCTCGAGATTATAGATAGTGAAATCATCAAACTTTTTGTATTAATAATGAATGTTGAATAGAATCAAGTCAAGAAAACTAAAAAGAAGTGAAATTCAGCACGAAACGTTTTGGTTGATTGAAACCTTTTATAAAAGGATATGTTTTTTACTTATAATCCAGTATATACAAAAATCCAAAAACATAACAATGTCATTACAAACGAGGAAGAACTTTCACATTTTACAACTTAGCAGTGTAAGCTTAGTGCTGTCATTTTATTTAAAAGAAAAAAAGTTAAAAATTTCTATTTTGATTTGTTTTTAGTCAATTTTTGGTTCTAATTTATTACTTCATATTAATTATCATAATTTATGTCAAAATCATTGTTTATATTTAATTTACTGAAATTTATTTAATATATTCAAGTTTATTTAATTTATGTATGTCTCATTTGCTTTTTTGTTCTGCATGTGTGCATATAAAGGTTGAAATTCTTCTAGTGTAGTTAGTTGATCTCTGACCTCCAAGGAGGAAGGAGTCAAAGTTCAAGATGGCTGACGCCTAGAAAGCTTTTCAATCATACTCAAATCAACTTCAAACTCAAACAACTTCAAGTTCAAACAACTTCAAGTTCAATTTCTCAAACTTTGCATTGGCACCCGGTAAGCTTTTGCCCTTTGCTTTGTTCTTTTTTTGGTGTTTTATGTATGCACACTTAGGTTAATTATAATTCAGTCAATCATTGTAAACTTAAAAAATTCAATTTAAAATGATAATTTATACATATTTGTATATTCTTTTCAGTTTGAACATGTTCACAAGTTACAAACGTGTCATTTTATCTCAACTTCAAATACCACTCACGGTACAAGCAGTTCTTCAGATGAAATAAAACTAACATGACAAAATCTGTCGTTAAATCTTTTGTTTCCCTTGCATGATATATCGTATAATATATACTTCTGTTCATGGAATGACATTTCATCATAAACTTAATTTTCGTTCTAGTTCTATCAGTTGAAAATTTTCATTCAACTTCAAAATATTCTAATTTCATTCAATCTTCAATGACAATGGTTTCCATAGAATGGTTCTTCTTCGAATATTGTGAAAAAGAAATTTTTAAATTTCAATAAAAAATATTTTCGAGAAATTTCGGGAAAAATCAAACGTTTCAATACTTACGTTTCTCATTACGTTTCTGTTCTGAAAAAACAAATTGTTTTAAAAAAAATCATCTTAAAATTCAACACATCGAATTTCGAAATTTAAAAACTACAAATTAATTTACAATCTACTTAAAAAGTTTATGTATGGGTCCTGCCATTAATTTGTTTGCCAGAGTAGATTTACAAATCACTTGATAAGGTGTTTTGTTTTCCTTATTTTTCACGTTGACATCCACCTTGACCACGTTCAGGAGAAACTCCACATACTCGTACTTACCATGACGACAAACATAATGTAGAGGTGTGTCGTTATCTTCATCACCTCTCATGAATGGTTGTCTCGACGTGTATCTTTCGAAGGTTTTTAAACATTCGATACGGTTGTTTATACATGCGTAATGTATGCAATTCAATCCAGTATCATCGACATCATCGACATCAGCACCATAGTGCATCATCTGTTCGATGAATGATACTGGTGGATTGTAGTAGCGGATTGCTCTCATAATTAATGTTTGATTATTCCAACCTCTCATAGTAACGATGGAAGGGTTAACGTTCATGATATCTGTAAACATATCCCACTTCTCATCGCCCATGAGTTTCAAGAGATCTGAAGAAATGAAAACAAAACAATTTAAACATATGGAAAGAAATAAACAAAAAAAGATTAAATACGAAAAATTTTAAACTTTCGGGAAAGTAGCAACAAAACTTTGAGTAAAAAATTCAATGGAAGAATTTTTTTGAACGAAACTGAACCACAGAAATTCAATGAGAAGAAGATTCGAGAATGTTACAAAGGAATGTGGAATTTCAATGTAAATATATTTCTCGTAAAACGATCAAGAGATTCGCAACTAATATTTTCATCAGATGAAAAAGTGACCATCCATCTATAATTTATGTGAGAACTTTCGGAAAGCAATCTCTTGGTAACTGTTCACTGAAATAAATATATTTTCAAAAGTTTTACAAGTTTTATAATATCTACAGAAAAACAAGAGGAAGACGAAAACATGTATTACATCCCAACACAGAACAAAAGATTGAAAACAATTTCGAAAAATTCGATTTGTTCGTGATATTCGATAATATTGCATACGATAATAACACTTTCTGGTGCAACCCACGTGACACAAAATTCTCATTAAAACGTAACGGCTTTGATATTCGCGGTTCTTTTTGAGAAATGAAACTTCTTTTCTTTGCAAGCAATGAAAAAAGTATTACCTAGATATCCATAACTTTTCTCCTTGCATACGACGTATGGTGGGTTGAAACTAAAAGAAAATAAAAATCTTCGGAATAAAAAGAAGAAGGATAAAAATATTTTCATTGGAAAATTTCGGAATTATTCAAGCGCGTCATACGTAATAGTCCGGGGGGGGGGGGGGGGGGGGGGGGGGGGGGCAAATTCTAGCATAAGTCATAGTGTTGGTATACTATTGGGGCTTCAGAAAAAAGGTGTTTGCTTGTCCAAATTTTCTTGCACATATGTATTTTACAGACCAGAATGAATACGGACCGAGAAAATTAGGAGGCAAAGTAGGAAATCTTAAAATGCAGATAGAATTGGACCTAGTGCACCTGAGTTGCTCAAATTTGGTGAAAAGCTCATCAATAAAGTTTAAAACATGTTTCAATTTTTTATTAGCCAATGACTTGAAATTTTCTGCTGATGTCAGCAAAAATCACCGAAATTTTCACTTTTTTCGTTATTTTTTTCAAACAATTGCTATAAATACCTATTTTGAAACACCCTTTGTGGTGAAATTTGGTTTGAATAATGTTATACTAGCAGCCTTTCGTTTCAGGATGTTTTGGAAAATTTCATTGAAACTATAGCATTGCTAATTAATTGCAATAGAACTAAACCGGGATTTATTTCTCTTCAGACACGTTTATAAAGTTGTGGGCTTGATTTTTAATAACAAGTTGGTATGAATGGGGAAGAAGTTTGGTATAACTATCCCAAAAAAAAGAAAAGAAAGAAATCCCGAAAGATTATCCCGATAACAGAAATAGCCCATGAGCTAGGTCCATTTTAGGACTCAATTTTAGGAAAAAGGGAAACTTGTTTTTTTGTTATCTATAGGGTCCCTACTTTTAGGAAAGGTATGATAACCTGGTCAAATCGGTAGCTTTTACATGGAATCAGGGGGTTAAAGTAGGAGTACTTTTGGCGTTTTTAAGGGTTCCTTAAGGAAAATAGCATTTACAGTGATATATAATTAGTTATTCCTTGACAGTTAGTGATCCAAACGACTTGAAACTTGGTAGTCGTGCTGAAGATATGTTCAAAATTAGTTTGTAATAAAAAAAATTTCAAAAATCTTTTTCAGGGGGTTTGGTTAGGAGAAAATAGGGAAAAATCATGTTTTTTTAAACTATTTTTTGCATATTCTTTACTAAAAAGTCAAATAAACAATAACATGTCTCATTTAAAGTAAATAATATACTAACTCATTTAGGTAATACCAGAATTAGGCATAATTGAGCTTAAATTATAGATAATAATGCTGAAAAGTAGGTTTTCAGGGTGTAAAATTGCTATTTTTTGACGAAAAAACATCTTTTTTCTGGTTTACTTCCGATAACTCACTAGAAAACTCTTACAAATGGAAAATATGATTGACTCGATATGATAGCAGAAATAACTGAACATAATTGCATATTATGTAGGTTATTTGGAGGCACCAGGGGGTAAAACAGGGGATTAAATATAATTTTTTAAGGGAAAAAACGGCAAATTTCAGGAAGGAAGTAAATTATAATTATAATTAGTATGATGTGTTTTTATTTTGGATAACAAGTGCTGTAGCACTATATATAAAAGCAAAAGTTGTATTTTTTGATAGTCTTTTTTTCTAGCAGCAGATTCCAAATCAGAATCACTGTCATTAGCATCAGGTTCATCACAAATAAAACTTGAGAATGATTTAATGGTGTCTGAGATTGACATTATGACCTTTATGGCCATATACGTCGTAGACTAACACTTGTATTTTTCCCAACTGTTTGTCAAAACGTCTGTGTTCATTTTCAATTTGAGTGAACTGCTAAATATAGTTTTTCTCTTCAACAGCCTGTTTAAGCTTGGTTTCCAATAACAAAAAATTATCGTGCGACCGTCGTGCAACAAATGTTGTGCTACTTGTCGCATGACTTTTTGTTGCACGACAGCCTTGTTTCCATTACACGATGTCACGTGGTTTGTTTACAAATGATTGGGGAGAAATTCAAAATGCTATTTCAAAATGGACAAGCGTTTGCTGTTAACTTGTCAGCTGTCTCTTTGTGCAACGTTATTAAGCTTCTAGAAACGTAAACGTAGAAATATGCAGAGAAAGAGAAAGCACTTTTTCTGGGTTCACAGACTGTTTAAAAGTCGTTCAGTAACAGGAGCATACCACACTTTATTAGCTGAACTCAGATTTCATGATGGTGAGTTTTTTTAATCGATATCTGCGAATGGCACCCAACAGGTTTGAGCACTTGCTATCACTGCTACAACACATTTGTCGCGCAGCTGTAGCACCACTGTCGTGGAGAATTTTTTCTATCTCTACGACATTGTCGTGTGACATCAAAAAATGTTGCACGATCTTCCACATGTTGCACAAAAAGTGTTTCCATATGTCGTGGGACTGTAGTACGATTGTAATAGGACGATCGCACGATGAAATTTCTTTATTGGAAACCAAGCTTTAAGGGCCTTAGTTTTCCTTTACCACTAAATGCACTGACAAAAGCAAATCCCATAACTGCATGGAAGGCTAACAGGTAACCGTGAAAGAAAATCAATATTTTGTAGGTTGTAACACAGTAGTAATGATCTTTCACCTTTTCAATTAATATGACGTGAGGTTTTAGCTACCGGGAAGTCCACCTGTTCCATTAAAGACATCTTTCCAGATATATCACTTTGGGCACTGAATTGCACAACTTTTCAGTTTTGCTTTGCCTATGTTTTTAGTAAATGAAAATGCTACGAAACAGAGTCACTTGATAGGATCGTAAAAGTCAAAAGTTTGATAACTTTGCGTTTGTCAACGAAACTCTTCATGTGTTCTTCACCTTTAATCTCAGACACCATCAAATCATTCTCAAGTTTTATTTGTGATGAACCTGATGCTAATGACAGTGATTCTGATTTGGAATCTGCTGCTAGAAAAAAAGACTATCAAAAAATACAACTTTTGCTTTTATATATAGTGCTACAGCACTTGTTATCCAAAATAAAAACATATCATACTAATTATAATTATAATTTACTTCCTTCCTGAAATTTGCCGTTTTTCCCTTAAAAAATTATATTTAATCCCCTGTTTTACCCCCTGGTGCCTCCAAATAACCTACATAATATGCAATTATGTTCAGTTATTTCTGCTATCATATCGAGTCAATCATATTTTCCATTTGTAAGAGTTTTCTAGTGAGTTATCGGAAGTAAACCAGAAAAAAGATGTTTTTTCGTCAAAAAATAGCAATTTTACACCCTGAAAACCTACTTTTCAGCATTATTATCTATAATTTAAGCTCAATTATGCCTAATTCTGGTATTACCTAAATGAGTTAGTATATTATTTACTTTAAATGAGACATGTTATTGTTTATTTGACTTTTTAGTAAAGAATATGCAAAAAATAGTTTAAAAAAACATGATTTTTCCCTATTTTCTCCTAACCAAACCCCCTGAAAAAGATTTTTGAAATTTTTTTTATTACAAACTAATTTTGAACATATCTTCAGCACGACTACCAAGTTTCAAGTCGTTTGGATCACTAACTGTCAAGGAATAACTAATTATATATCACTGTAAATGCTATTTTCCTTAAGGAACCCTTATAAACGCCGAAAGTACTCCTACTTTAACCCCCTGATTCCATGTAAAAGCTACCGATTTGACCAGGTTATCATACCTTTCCTAAAAGTAGGGACCCTATAGATAACAAAAAAACAAGTTTCCCTTTTTCCTAAAGACTGAGCCGAAAACCCAAAACTTTGGGATTTAGCTCATGGGCTAAAACGAATGCTTTGAAATTCTTGCCAACTACATTGAAGATGCTGTCATAAAAAAGGGAGAGATTATTCGCATGACTAGTCTCTCCAACACATACAAACATATTCAAGAGGAAAGAAGTATGACAGTGAAAGGTACTAAAGTGCAATTACTGAAGTCACGAATAATTATGAGATTCGGTAAAAAGGTTACCTTTTTGAAAACGTCGGCTACATCAACATAAATAATATTAAGCAGTTCTCAGGAGCTTGTCAATAACAGATTAAACAATGACAAGGAGCGAGTTAAAAAAGCAGCCATGCTCATTAAAGAAGAAATTAAAACTCTCAAAGGACCGTTTAGTAGTTGACCTCCAGAGCCAAGCGAAGTCAAGAGTGAAAGTGTTGTAATACCTGAACTTCTGAAAAACTTCCTGGAAGCCCTGTTAACGGACAAGGGTAAAAGTAAACGATGTCAAAAGTGGGTCTTTTCCAGTCATGTAGTGGCAGAGAGGAACACCGACTTCAAGCAAAGCATCAATGTGGATCAATCGTCAAAAGACAGGAAAGATCTTGGAAAGACAAGAAAAATACAAGATGAAAGCATGGTTAAAGATTGTTACGAACTTATCTCCAATTGGTCAAACCCATTTCGAGCAAGTGAACAACTTGTAGCAATCCATTCCGGTATTGTACCAAACGAAAAAGTGACAAATGATTTGGAACGTGCTGAAGAAGTTGGAAAAAGTTCTGTACAATCTTTCATGGAAAAGAGAATCTACACGACTGAGGAAAAGTTCAACGATCCAATAAAGAAGAACAAACTCCTAACTTTCAGTAGCAAGTTGAAGAAACCCATTTCAAAGGGATTGATGATGGCATTGAGATCAGACAGAGAAACCTTTGCAAGGCTGATGTTGATTTCTAAAGATCGCAACATAAGCATGAGAGATGCCCTCAAATTTGAATTAACTTCGATACTACTTTCTTTGGCGAATGCAGACGAATCATTGTCGAAAACAGTTAAATCAAAACTTTTTACAGCCTTATCCTAGTCGATTCCAATAGCTGACCATTGTCCCGAAAATACACCACCTATATTTGATGGAATGGTACTTTTTCAAAAACTTCCATCCACGCTATCAACGTTCGGTGATATTGCTGACTATCTTCTTGGAAAAATTCTGACCACATCTTGCAGAATATCTTTTTTCATAACTGATTTTTACTTACCCTCTTCTATCAAATCCCTCGAAAGGAAGCGTCGATCAGCGATAGGGTCACTGACAATAAAAATTCTACACCGAAACCAGCAACAACCCAAATCCTGGGGTAAGTATTTGCAACACCCAGACAACAAAATAGAGCTTGTGAGATTTCTCCTTGATGATTGGTCACAGAATGAAAGTAATATCACTAAACTTATTAATCGAGAGCTTAAGAGTGAATAGAATGCATTTAAAGAAGGAAATTGTAGAAGATTTACAGTCGTCACAAGAAGAACAAGATACCAAAATGTTTTTGTGCACACAGTTTGCTGCTACTTTGGGATTTTCTTCAGTGCAAATTATCACAGTAGATACAGATGTTGCAGTGCTGTCGCTCTATTTCGCATCAAAAATTGAAGCAAGGATCTTCCTAGAAATTGGTACAGCATCGAAGATGGCTCTGTATGACATCACTTCAAATACAATGGAATCTGATCAACTCCACGCTTTACCAGGTTTTCATGCATTTTCTGGTTGCGACACTACTAGCAGACTGACTGACAATGGAAAGGTCAAATCATTAAAAATACTGTATGAAGAGGAGAAATGGATGGATGCAATGCGTCTTCTTGGATCGACAATTGAGGTGAGCGATGCAACACTTGAAGTCTTGGAGCAATATACATGTACCTTGTATGGCATCAAAGAATGTGAAGATGTCAATGAAGCTAGATATCAGCTGTTCACTAGTAAAAAGAAGTTTCCTGACCCGCACAAGTTACCCCCTCCGCAGATGCACTGCATCTCCACATTCGACGAGCTAATTATCAAGCATACGAATGGAAGCAATCACTTGAGCGTGATCATGAATTGTTGAATCCCGAAGGACATGGTTGGAAAATAACAGATGAAGGTGAGTTGGAGATCCAATGGACGAGTCAACCTGCAGCACCTGATGCTATCCTTCAGTTCATGTCATGTTCTTGCAAAAAATCGAAATGCGAAAGTAATGTATGCAACTGTCGAAAGGCTAACCTGAAAAGTACAGAACTTTGTAAATGCCAGAGTTGCAACGACGACAACGATGAAGAAGAGGAAAGTGACTTTGAGGAATCTGATGTTGAAGATTCTGGTGATTCAGAAGATTCAAATGATGAAGAGGAAAATGACTGTGACGAATCTGATTTTGAAGAATGTGGTGATTCTCATGACAGCGACAACGACTGATTTTTATCTGATCTTTTATTGTTTATTTGTTCCTGTTGCTAGTTTGTATTTGTAGTTCGTTAGAAATTCAGTGGTTTGGGAAACAAAAAAATTATTCAAACAAATTTCATGACTAAAGATGTCTCTAAATAGTCATTCGTAAGAGTTATTTGAATTAATAATGGAAAGAAAACCCAATAATTTCAAAATTTTTGAGGACATCAGCATATTTGGTAGTCACAAAAGTAAACAACTTACTAAGGATGGTTAGTGATCTCCACTGGTTCAGACTCTATACTTGCTAGATTATACAGATTGCAAACTTGATATTTGCAGTACGAGTGTTTGTGTTCATCATCAAGTGTTATCGACATATCTTGAAAGTGGTTGGCGATCACTTCCCAATCACTCTTTACTCCTAAGTTCTTCTTACGAATGATAACAGATTGATTTTCGTCATTCTTCCAAGTCAAGCGGATTTTTTCATCAGCATCTCCAGTTAATTGAAGGTTGTTCACTGCACTGTAGAAAATAAAGTCTTACTAAGAAAATATTTATATCAATAACATACTTTTTCTTAAATTCTCACAACTGCATTTTTCGCAAAAGTTATTTATTTATTTGTCTGAATAACATAAGAAAATTATGATGTAATCTGTAAATTAAGAACAAACATCTCAATGATAGCATTAGTAAAATTCAGAAAGAAGCATGAATAGGAGTGTCAGAATAATTTAAGATAATTTTCAGCTAAAATCTTGATACTAGAAAAATTTCATTTCTCATCGGAAGATACCTTGGATCAAGCAAAATTTTTTCTAAAATGTCTAAATAATATCCTACTCTCTCCTTCGAACATTAACGCTGTCTTTGCATACGGAAAACTATTAAGCTCATAGCACCTTGTTGGAATTTGAGCAAACATTGACATTTTGTAGTTATCGGTGCTACTAGAGCAATCAGCAAGAGTAAAAGGGCTGACCAGATAAGGTATGTCAATGTCCTCTACAACATACATTGACAAGAATTTTAAAAAAATGGGAAAAACTGTCACCTGGAGAATACGAAATCATACACCCACATTTTTAGATTTCTGCGAAAGCAAGAAATCTATTACAACCGGCTTTGTTTTCCTTTTTTTTCTTACTGTCTAAACCTAGCGGTTTTTTGAAATCTCGTGCGTGCATTTACATGAAACCAAAGGACCGTGCATTGCATGTCAGCGAAAGATTTACAAAGGTTTCTTTGAGCAATACTAAAGATACTTTAAGACATAAAACATATTTTAAGGTAAAAACTAAAATTCATAGAAGAAACTAATAATTATCTTGGACTGTGATCATCCTTTTCTAACTAAAAAGTTCTCAACGTTTTGTAAACAGAGTCAAAAGAGCTATATATATTTATATCTATACCTTCTGTGGCACAGTTGGTTAGCACAGTCAACTGCTAACCGAAGGGTCGGTGGTTCGACCCCACCTAGATCTAAGTAATTTTCGAATTTTTAAGTCATAAAATATTTCGATTTTGGATTTCTGCGAAAGCAAGAAATACATTACAACCGGCTTTGGTTTTTCTCCTCCGTTTTTTTCTTACTGTCTAAACGTAGGGGTTTTTATATTACAGCTACACGTTCCGTGGCGCAGTTGGCTAGTGCACTCGGCTGTTAACCAAAAGGTCAGTGGTTCAAGCCCACTTACATCTTGCCACATTTTCTGTCGAATTTCATAAATGTCATAACATTTTTCATACTTGCTTCAACAGATTTTGCAGAAATCTTTCTGCCCGTAAGGGTATCTTGTCTAGTATTAGCATTGGTGCCACATGAATAAGTAACCTCCAAACGTGAGAATCCTGGTGAACTGCAGGGTTGCAACACAGAAATTTGATAGGGCATAAAGGAAGAAGTAAATCATATTGCAATAAAATATATTTCCATGAAACAAAAATTAAAGCCACCAAATTTAAGGTAAAATTAACTTCTCTATGTTTTACCTAATCAGTACAAGTTATTTTTCCAATAATGCTTTAAATTTTATTATCTCTATTTCTAAAACTCCATGAACAATTTAAATACCCAAACCGATGTACCAAAAAATTTGTGCACTAAATCTAAATCACCGATTTTACTATTATTCAATACGGTAACAGATGCTTTTTCTGTCAGTTATCACCATGAACATTGGTGTTTTGCGTTCAACACATGACATGACAATTATAGTATAGGATATATAAGTAAGCCAAAGAAGGCAGCGCTGAATATGTCATATTATCTCAGATATAACGTCTTTTCTAGAAAGCAAGACAATTGTTTCAGTAAATCGAAATAAGTAAATCTTACTCAGAAAATGTACGGCCAACATTGTAAAGAACAAAATTAATGAGATAAATGTATAATATTTTGTTGGATAATTGACGAAAAGTTTGGCAAATTTTGAAATAACTTAAAATGAGTTTTGCGCTTAAAAGTGAGTGAAAGTCGGATCTTCCTTAAAGGGAAATTAAGCCTTTATCAAAAACTTTTTTATATTAGCTGCAGAAAGGTCTCATTAATCTTCTGTGATCATTAAAAATTATCTTAAATGATAATTATTATAATCAGTTTTTCGTTATTTAGTATCTAACAACGAATGTCATTGCAGTGCTCTGCAATGGAAATTTTGACGTCACAGCGCGATCACTGTTTTTGTAAGGATTACATAAACTACGATATTTTGTTTTTGTTGATGAAAGTTCTTGTGTTCTTTTGGCGGGAATTAATTTTGGCGGACCAGCCTTTAAATCAAATTTGGCAAGAATTAATTTAGGCTGATCCCAAAAATAATTATTTTTAGCGGGAAGAAATATTGGCAGATTTGGAAGCAATCCGCCAAAATTTCCTTCCAACAAAATTTCTTCCCTTAAGGTACTACAAGGTGCAACTTGCACTGCGAAAGATACTTGAAGTGTTAAAGAAAAGAAAGTGGAGCAGATTGCTGCAGCTGACGAGAACCCACACTTCCACATGCTTGAAGATGAGAATCTTCTCAATGAAGTCCAGGATGTTTGTGGGCTACATCCCAGTAAACGAAACTTATCAAGCCTGAATGACGAATTAATGGAAAAGTCGCCTGACACAGACACAATTCAATTTTATATAGATTTGCCACTTGACAGGCGGCTAGAAAACATTATGACGATTAATGTTTAAGACCGTATTGGCTGTTCACAGAAAAAATAAACAGTGTTGTTGAAAGAGGCCAAAGAAGTAAAGAATTAAGGTTGTTCGAGTTGGTCTCTACCTCTTATCATGTCCCATTCATGTGCTGTATTTATTTATCTTTGCGATTAGATGATCCAGGCTGTTAGATTTCAATAACAAAATGTTTATTGAAAAGTCTTTGAAGAAATAAAAGAACACCCCCTGATTCTTTGATTTTTCTGGCCTGCTTTAAAGGAGTGGTATCGTCATTTCAAATTTTATGACAAATTTTAGTTTAAAAAATGTATAGTTAACCTGCGTTAAAGCTTTTTTAAAAAACGTTTGACTTCCGAAGATATTGAGTTTTTAATTTTTTTATAAACCCCCGTCTTTTTTTCTGATGAAAAGCGTGTGACGTCATTGAAGAAGTTTCATTTATTTTTACTTGTTATGCCAGTGCAAAGGAGCTTATTAGTTTCTCATGTTTTCAAAAATCATGAGTGAGAATTCAAGTGAAGAGGAATCAGATGTTCTCAGCGAAGATGAAGAATGTAGCAATGAGTTTTATTCAAGGATTTCACAGAGAATTTTAGCGGTTTGAGCAATATAGTTTTGACCCAGTTGCTGTAAAGAACATGAAGAAGTCCGGATGATGATTTTGATGACGAAAATGCTTTACCGGAGACAGTCTTGGAAGTATATTTTTTAGTAGGTGCGTTAACAAAGAAGCCTGTAGGGCCTTCTGGGCGCGCTATAAACGCGCCAGCAAATTTTTTAAAAACAGCGCTCCTCAACCTGTTCTAGGCGCCTTGCGCACCTATTCTGCACACCATCACGTGCCATTTAAACAGTAAGAATGCTAGCATCGTTTTCGTTTATTCAAGGAGTACACGCGTGATAATGATGATAAAATACTACCAATTTCGTCGTTAGTAAATTCGCGATAATTTAAAAATCTGTTTATATAAAGACGCTTGTATATCAAAACTTATATTATGAAAAGTTATTACAACAGTGATACGTTGTTTGTATTGATAGGAAGCTCATTAATTACATAAGGTTGTGTCTGTCGTTGGAAAAGAAAAAATTTTTCCAGATGTTTTATTGTAAAACATATCGTTGAAGATAAAAATACAACATGATGAAGTAAACACCTGAACAACTTTGATTTATTTGTTCACTGCCCACATTAAAACGTTTGCAAGTTAGTTTGCTTTGATTTGCACAACGCAAAAAAGTTTCTTCAATAACTTTTGAAAAAATGAATGAACATTTTCAGACGTCACGATAGTATTCCCAAAGGCTGTCGGCTTAGTCAACATTTTCTCTACACAGACATTTCCTGCGTTTTATGTTTTTACATAAAGAACTGGTGGCGTACTTTCGAAAGCCCAATTTACATATACAAAGAAACTTTTTCTTGCGAAGAAATTATGTGGATTGAGTTTTAAAATATCAAGCAAACTGGCAAAAACATGCTCAAAGTCAGCAAAAATTAACATTAGAACGTTTGAATGGACGTTGCTCTTACGTTATTTTGCTGACTTTGAACAGGTTTTTGCCTGCTGGGAAAAAACGTAGCAGATGTTCAGGCGCGCGAGAAGAAGCGCTCCAAAGTCTTCCTAGGAGCGTATGGAGGTGCGCGAGCGCGATAGCGCGCCTTACTCTTCCAAGACTGCGGAGAGAGTTGGCAACAAACAGTGATGCAAATGTGTTGCAAAGAAGTTTATGCGATCGAAGACGATAAATTTCAAAATAATTTTTTGTACAAATCAAAACGAAAAAAAAAATACATGCAATATTGAGTTGATCATTGATCGTAGTAAAATTCATATATTGAAAGTAAACGTTTTTCCAATTTTCCGTTTTCCGTGCAGGAGTTCAAGAATCAATAGCTCATTCTATGAAAACGATAATGAAATAATCGGTGAAACGGAATAATATTCAAATGCCCAGTTCGAAGAGAAACACGAAAACAAAAATTGAAAAAACACTTGCACACAGAAAGTAAAAGTTCACCTATGTATAACGAAAAGTGTAGATAAAACATTAAAGTAAAACTCCTTATAACATGTTTACCATCAAATTTCTTCCAAAACATGATTCTTTAAAATATAAGTGACATAAAGATGGAAGATTGGCCTCGCTTCAACTTTGAAATCCATACTTTTTTTAAATATGAATTTTAGGTAATCTAAACAAACTAATGTTCTGTCCTTTGGTTGAAGGGGAAGTTCGGTCTAATTTTTCACTTTTTATTTTTTCATTCTAACTTATAATGATTTGAAAAGTTAGAAAGCCACTTTTTGAATTTTTGAAAATGCTCTTTTCGTTCAAAAGTTATTAAATTTTTTAGATGCTGAAAAATGAGTTTTTTCACAGTTGAAACAGATGTTCATTATGAATGATAAAATGACGTCACACCGTGCAGAAAGAACTTTTACGTGAAGAAAGTTTGTTATTAAACCTTCACACTATCAAAAGAACTCACTAGTAATACATGGTTTTATTTTTATTTTTTAATTCGAAAAATGCCAAGTTACTCTGCGACAGCTTGTACTAATCGGTCCACAAATTGTTCTTTCACATTTCACCAAAATTACAAGTCAAAGAGAATAACCAGAATTTCGTAAAAGAAGGCTTTCCAACATAAAAATGAAGTGGAACACTGCCAAAAGACTCAGGGTTTTATATCTTTACCCAACACTGATCAGATTGAGATGTATCGTTCTCTGTACATAATGTTTTGCCCCAATCGGCAACATTTTAGCAGGAATGGCGTAGTGGTACGAAACTGACGCTATTAAACGCTGTTGATCTTCATTTTTTCTCTCCATGAATGATACGTAACTCTCATTTTTATGTGGGAAAGGTTTCCTTGTCGCCAATAAAGCACACGATGGAATATCTTTATGTATCCCTTTACCAAGTGTATTGTGTATCCACCAGGTCTATGTATTGTCTATACGCTGCAAATCTCAAAGTTCTCAACAAACAGAATTTTAGTCTTCATAGATTAGATGAAGGGAGGTTTTTATCGAATAGAAACATAAAACAAAACATAGTTTTTGTTCTAAGGAGACCAGAAAATGTTTCAACTTTGTTCCTTCCAGATTGGCTAAAACAAGCATATGTTACTTTGCCTTTAATTTTTTAAAGTTATCGAAAAATGTGATGGGTCAAGAAAAAACAGGGAAATCTCTATAGAATTTAATTTTTGTATACTTTATACATGCTAGACTGAAATAACAAACTTGGTGTGTATATCTGAAAAAATACGTTGCTTGTGCCTACCCAGCCACCCTACTTCCGACGACCCTTCTTCTGAATTTCATTGTGTCTGTACAGCACAAACTTTCCTTGTAGGTATTCATAGGTTTGCAAATTTTCCACAAAGACACCAACCTACGCTTCTTATAGGTAACACATGCTGCTCTTCATCATTTTCGTTTCCTCTTCTTTGCTACTACTGCTAAGATGTCTAACATCTCTTTGTGGTTCAAAATCAAAAGGTTTAAGTTATCAGGTATATCTTACAAACATTCATCATTTTCATCGAAAGATCTATTAGTTTCAGGTTTCAGCTATACGTTATTTAAAAACAACTTTCTAAAAACACTTTATTTTTGATAAAGCTTTTTTCTTTGCACATATGCTTTCTGCACGGAGTGACGTCACACGCTGAACAGAATAAAAATCTTATTTTTTTGAACAGGAAAACATGACGGAAAAACGTTTTTTGAAAGAAATGAACGAATAAGATTATTATATTTTGAAGTTTTGGTATGGAATAAAGCATCTCAGGCGAAAAAGAATTAGGGCGAACTTCCCCTTTGAGTCACTGTCACATCCCACAGCAGCACAAATAACCATGTTTTTCATTAGATTTTAAAAAAATACTTAGTTATTGCTTGAATTTCAAAGAACACTTGCTCGATTTGAATGCAAAACATCGCATCAACACTGAATATAACTTCTTCAATGACGTCACATAATTATTGCTAATTTATTCAGCGTTTTAAGCCTATGTTTTAAAGTGGCATTTTATAGCGAAAAAAAGACTTTTTTTTCCAAATTAAATTTATTTTGTAGTATCTACATTAAAACAAGGGATATACGAAGAAAACAAATTTTTCAAATTTTCATGACACCACTCCTTTAAACTTGGCATTTCGACTACATTTGCTATGCCAGTTCCCAATTCAAAAAGTAAGTAACACCAAAATACTTTTTAACTTGCACTCCCAGGGAGTTTGAGTTAAGAGAAGTTTGTGTTGAGCTGTCTGGAAAAGGTGTATTCAATGCATATCTACGTAGATCTAAGAGGAAAAGACTAAACTGATGTACCTTTCTTGACAGTGTGCCCATTCTGTATAAGCTAATTGCACTAGTGGATACCTATGCCTATGCCACCTTTAGGATTAGGAATAAGGATTAGTATTAGGAATTTAAGGATTTCCCTTTTTCCTTAAGGTTCGAAGCTAAATTCATTGCTTGGTGTGATTGATCAAACTTTTTGAAGAAAAGAAAAAAGATTTAAAAAGCAAGCTCGTCATTGTACATATAATGAGGTTTCCATGGTTTTTTTAAAGAACATTTTAAGAAATATTTAAAGAGGAGACCTTTAAATATTTCAAGGTAAGGCAACACGTCCCGAACGTTGTGGTGGATAGGCAAACTGGAAAGACTTGCATGTTTATTGGAAATAAACTTCTATTTTCAACAAACAACGTAGATGTTGGATTTCTGGCTTCTCTAAGTTTATTATATGTGCTAGTTGTTGACTATTTTTGAGACTACCCAATTTGCCTTTCAAAATTGCTCAAGATAATATTTTGGTACAACAGTATTGTGGAAACACATCTTCAGCAGTATACCACCTGATGGGAAGATATTTCGAGCTATGTACAGCGGGAGATGTGAATATTTTATAGCCATACTAGTGTGGACTCAAATGTACCAAAAAAAATCCCCGTTCCATGAAGTGTTAAAAGCAAACTTTTTGTTTCAAGTTGTTACCTATAAGAAAAAAGTTCGAAAAAAACAGGGTTACATTTCTGAACCCTCCCTGATCACGTGATATGACGTCATCAGGTGGCCAGCACCAAAAAAATTTTTTGAAAAAAAAATTCAAAAACTTCACTACCATTTGAAAGAGCACCAAAAATATACAAAAAATGATATAGAAACCATATGTTCAAAATCAACCCATAAGGAGTTACAGGTGATTTAAATTTCAACGAGCCAGGGGATGAAAAACTTAATAAAAACAGGTATTTCTTTGAAAATTTAAGCAGCAAATTAAATTTACTTGGTTTTCGTATTGAATTATAGAATAGATACAACGGAAACTATTTTAAGCAATTAACTTTTAAATAAACTAATGGTATCTTGAAAACAACGGGGGTAAATTTGTGTTGTTACCCCCGGAAAACTCTAAAAATTTTTGTTTTATCTTGGTTAGCGCAGGAAAAAGACAGTTTTCAATCACAATATGCTTTCATCTTTAAAAATGGAATTCCCTGGAAAAGTTTGAACAAATATTTCTACGAGTTACGTATCGTAGCCGGGGGCCAATCGCCAATTACCCCAATTTTCCCCCCGGAGATGCCTATGCGACAATTTTCGAGTTGGATGTGATGTGTTTTTTATCTTACACACATTACACGCTATGCGAGACACTTTTATGTTAGAGTGTCAATGTTCCAATGCTCCAAGGAATCAGCACCGAACTTGTCATTATCAATTGACTGGCTCAACAATGTCTCGTATTGCCGAAAATACCAAAAAGTTGGTCAAAGCAATGAATGAATTTAACCTTGGGTTCACTGATGATGACAAAATGGTGTTCAATGTTGTATCGAAAGCTGTTCTACCATCTTCTAACGCAAACCAAATGCTGGATCATCAAAGCATTGGTAAAGAAGCATATACAAATTTCATCAATGAGCGGTTTCACGGAGGTTCATCAATTTGGTCTCCGATGAAAAAGATCAATTTGAAATCGTTCAAAGAAAACAACAAGAAGGTCACAAAGAAAGTTGGTGAGAAAGTTGTACAACTACGGGAGGAAAAGACCTTGCTCGCCAGGTTTTTAATCACCGCACGAAAACGACCAGAACTCAACTTGGAAGAGAGCTTTGGAAATTATGAATTCTCAGTGGTTCCAAAATCACTTTTTTCCAGTGATGGTTAGCCATTAACCTGCACTGATAAGTCATCAGTTCTTCATCACATTGAAGAACTCGCCAAAACAAACAGCACCAATGACGTCAACCAAAATCACACCGCTTCCGATGACCAACAATTCATGATAATCGATGGCATGGCTGCAGTAAACCAAATTGGGAAAACTAAGGAAATCCAGACTTGTAGCGTATGTTTTACCTTTATATATACCTAAATTGTATGAATTAAATTTTCACAAATCCTTTTTCCTAAATTTTTTTCAGGATTTTGCACAATCATTCATTAGTCGTTGCATTTCGATTGGTAAAGATACTAATATGAAAGCGTTTCTATCGCACATTGACACCAAGCAAGAATTGACGATCTACCTTGCGACGAAGGCCATCAAAGAGTTTAACAGGATTGGTATCTCATTTCTGATAACATACGACACCAAGTCCGTTACGAACATACCAGACCTTGCTGTTGAAATGAACATCCATGACCATGAAGAAGCTGACACACTTCTCATACTCCACGCAATTGAAGTTTCTAGAAGATCTCCTTTTCATGAGTGCATCATTTACTCCCCAGATACGGATGTCTTTCTTCTTCTCATCCACTATTATCCGCAGTTACCACTTGCTACCAAGTTCCAAACTGGTAGAGGAGATCAGAACCGCACTATCGACATCGCCACATGTTATGAAGCATTAGGACCTTCGAGAGCTTCCGCAATTCTCGGCTTCCATACCTTCTCTGGTTGTGATCAAACTGGCAAGTTCTGCGGAAAATCGAAATCAACCTGGTGGAAAGCATTCATGAAAAGCAATGACCGCACATTGAGAGCACTCGCCTCTTTAGGCTTGTCAGAGCCTCTTCCAAGTCTTGAAACGCTGGAAGCTTTGGAATCTTTTGTTGTTTTTATTTATGGGAAGAACCGACCCCAGCATGTTCAAAGTCTACCAAAACTGCGCTGGTACCTATATTCAAAATTCCAGACAGAAGCAGAGAAACTACCACCAACAATGTCAGCGTTGAAGTACAAGATCTTTCGTTGTCATTTCGTTTCTTTAGTCTTGAAGCGCTCACATGTTCCTATGCAAAACCTTCCTGCACCAGAAAACTACGGATGGGATAGAGAAAATTCTGCCTTGATTCCAATCATGACAGATAGCCTCCCTGCTCCTTTGGCGTTGATCGAACTGAGCCTTTGTGGTTGTAAGAGCTGTAGCACAAACCGATGCCAATGTCGAAAAAATGGGTTTTCTTGTACAGATATCTGCAAATGTACTGATTGCGAAAATAATGAAGAAAATGATGAAACTGGATCAGATGAGGACTTTGAGTAGTTTTAGAAATATTTGTTCAAACTTTTCCAAAGAATTTTATTATTGAAGATGGATCTTTTTCATGAGTGAAAATCATTTTTTCCTGCGCTAATAAAGAAAAAACGAAAATTTTAGTATTTTCCAGGGGTAAAAACATAAATTTTCCCCGATTATTTTCAAGATACCGGTAATTTATTTAAAAGTTAATTGCTTAAAATAGCTTTCGTTGTATTTATTTTATATTTCAATAAGAAAAACGAAGTAAATTTCATTTACTGCCTAAATTTTTAAAGAACTACCTATTTATAATAAGTTTTTCACCCCCTGTCTCATTTAAATTTAAATGGTCTGTATCTCCCTATGGGCTAATTTTAAACATATGGTTTCTATATCATTTTTGGTATATTTTCGATGTTCTTTCTAATGGTGGTAAAATTTTTGAGATTTCGTTCCAAAAATTTTTTTTGTTGGTGGCCACCTGATGACGTCATATCACGTGATCAGGGGAGGTTAAAAAATGTAACCCTATTTTTTTGGAACCTTTTTCCCATTAGGAACACCTTGAAACGAAAAGTATGCTTTTAACATGCTTCATGGAACGGGATTACATTTGAGCCCTCACTATACGGAAGAATAACATGGAAAAAGATTATTTTGTTGTTAGGGTTGAAACGTAGGGAATCAACAATCAAAAGCTTTCAGATACTTACCCCCGAAATCTTGCCATCAGGTGTAACAATGTCTTGCTAAACATTTTGCTAAACATTTTCTATCTGGTGGATAGAATTTTAATTTTTAACGTTTTTTTACAAAACAAAGAGAAAATTTTATATTTTGATGGAAATGATCTTATACAAAACATTCTTAATCTAAAATAGAAGATAATGTAATTTATATCTTGCAGATGACATCTCATTTGTGCATCAAACATTTTTCAAAGAAAAAATCAAGCTTCCCGAAATCACAACTATATCTTATTAAAGCTTGGTTTCCAATAAAATTATTTTTGTTGCACAACCGTTTTGCAGCACTTTGTTGTGCAACAAGTGTAGGAAATTGTTGCAGAGATAGATCCTTTTCTATCTCTGCAACAGGTGCTGTACAACATATCTTTGGTAACACAACATTCAGACTTGTTGTGCAAAAGTTCTGAAAACGGTTGCACAACCGTTGTGCAGCAAAAATAATTTTATTGGAAACCAAGCTTAAGAAAAAATGTTCCAGCTATTTTCTAGCTATGATGATAATTGTAGTAATAATTGCAATAATCCCCAATAATAACTACCACACACTTCTTTTACAGATTTACTTAAAGTGCTTTGATGAATTCCAAACGCTTGTTGACATTGTCATTGAGCCTGTATCTTTTAATAATTGCAATCCTGCGGCAACTTTTTTTTCTGCTAGTAATGCCCTATGATTCAGGGCTATGCAAGGTGTCAATTCGTGACAGCGTCCAAGAAAGTCTGAAATTCTTTTTCCATAAATTTTCAGTAGGTCCAACAGCCAATCAACCCACCACAGTACAACAATTTCTAAATCAAATTTGTCTTTTTTTCTACTTTTCATCACATGTTTTCTCATTAGCAACTTTTAACTGTTTTCTTTCTAAAACATTTTAGAAAATTCTCTAAAAAAAAAGTGTTTATCAAAATCAAGATTTTGCTGATATGCTTTGTGTTGTTCATTTGATGAATGCATCATCTCGATGTTTTTCTCGGGTTGTAAATATTAAAAAATTGTAAATCGTTTGAATATTGGCATATAATAGACAGTTGATGCCTCGTATAATCAGCCCCAAACAATGAATATTCAGCAAACCATCTGAAAAAATTTTGCTAATTTCAGCAATTCGTCAGTATACCCTTTGGAAATGTAGTTCGTACAGTGATCGCTTGGCTGATCCTTTAGTATTCGCCACAAGACAATTGTAAAAATTGACATAAAAATGGAAAGTATGGCTTGTGTCTCCAATGAAATTCGGTCAGTGCTCCTTAAATATTCGTACATATATGTTTTGATACACAATAATTCAGAGAAACATTGAAAGGCAATTTCTCTTCCAGTCCACTTCGCCATCTTTAAGGGAGAGAAGCATGATTGCACAAACGCATAGTAGCTTGCCGCACACAAATGAACAAATGACGCAAAATATACGAAAAACTGCTATGTTTGGACAGTTAGAAAGTGAAGAAAAAACAAAGCCGGTCGTAGTGTATTTCTTGCTTACGCAAAAAAAAAAAAAAAAAAAAAAAGAAAAAAAGAAAAAAAGAAAGAAAAGAGGAAACGTGTGACTTGATGCAGAAATCAAGAAAATGTGTGAACTTATGCGCATATTCTTAAATGTCAAAATATATGCAGGAGTAAATCTTAGAAGGGTAATAAATAGCTTTCATTGTTGATAATGTGAATCAATAAGCCAAAATGAGGAGTCACAAAAACAAACAACTTACTAAGGATGGTTAGTGATTTCCACTGGTTCAGATTCAATGTTTGTCACATAAGACAGATTGCAAACTTGGAACGAGCCTTTGCATTCATTGCGTCCGTCATCAAGAGTTATCGACATATCTTGAACATGGTTGGCGATCACCTTCCAGTCACTCTCTCCTAACTTCTTCATACGAATAATAACGGATTGATTTTTGTCATTCTGCCAAGTCAATCGAACTTTTTCATCAGCATCTCCAGTTAATTGAAGGTTCTTCACTGGGGGAGGTTCACAAATACTAAAATAACCATAAACAAAGTAAGAAATTTGTTTGTGTTTACCAAAGTATAGTTATACATATCTCCATTTTTAGTTGAACAAAAAATTTTGAAAACATTAGTTACTTTCAGAGATTGGTGTCTTTACAAGGGTGTTAAAGGAGCTTCTGATTTGATTCTAATCCTCATGTAGCTGAGAAGTTTACCAAAACTAAACTTAAGATATAGAATTAAACACAAAATTTGATATTTGTGATAGGGAATGATTTTTGAGTAATGTTTCATTTTAAAAGTCACATAGCATACGCCACACATAACTCAAAACTATTTTCAAGAATACTTTCTGTTGAACAAATGACTGTCTGTTTAGGTGCTATAAAATTAGTTGGTTATTATCCATAAAGGATAATAATATTGAGAGGTTATTGTTCTACAAGCAATATTTTATTGCAGGCAGGCAAATATGGCAGAGATTAAGGTGGAAGCAAAATTATTTATTGAGAATTAGCATCCCAGCTCTGGGGGTATCAAAATCATAAAAGCCGCTTATACTACAAGCAATGAGTTCTCCATAAAACATAAAGATAATAACTATCTTCCAAAGAAAAATTTTCATTCAATTTAAATTCAATTTTTCCAAAAGCCTTAACATTAGCAGTGGAAGCGAATACCATATCAAACTACACTTGGACTTCTGCTCCTCCTTTGGTCAAAATGGCGGTTTAATTCCTTATTGAAACTTTTGAAATTGCAATAGAAGAATGGAGGACAGTAATTTAAAAAAGACATTCATGATATAAGTATTCTTGGTGTTTTACCACTTATTCCAAACAAAATAGGCCAAACTCCTATTAATAAAAGTTTTTACACTAACTCTAAACAATATGTTCATACCGATTATAACTCTCTGGATCGATTCCATCACTAATCTTTTTACATACTAATTGAATGTTTTCTAGCTCCAAAGGATCTTGGCATTTAACAACATCAAGGAAGTCTTTTCTTTTTTCTGATTCAGCTAGTAGTTTTTTAACAATGTTTCCGACAGTTTGATGCCCTCTACGATCCTTCATGTTGCTTGAGTAAAAGTAAGGAATTAACAGAATTAATCTATCTCTACAGCGAGTTATTCCCTCGAGCATATCTTGACGTTGGTAGTGATCTCCAGGATCTAAGCACAGAATCACTTGGTCAGCCTCCATCCCCCTGGATCCTGCATAGTTCGTAATGGTAATTTCAATCTTCTCTACCTGATGCTCATCATTTTCATGTATCTGATATTCCTCTTGTAACTGCTCTACGCCCTCCCAACCAGGAAAATGGAGGTGAAATGGTACGTTTAACATTCTCATAACATTAAAAAGAAGAAGAAGCTCATCCTTCCTGTTACAAATAACAAGATTGGTAGATTTCTTTTGACTGGCCGAAAAAAATCCTTCAAATGTTTCAAACAACTTCTGCACATTTCTTACTGTTAGTAGATTTTCAGATGATTCAATGTAGTTGGATGAATAATTCAATAAGATCAGAGATGGTATTTCTCCGGGAAAACCATGGCCAATCTTTTTAGCTTGTTGGAAGCTGTATGTGGTTTTGATGTATCTTTTAGATTTATCAATCCTTGAAAACCTCCCATAAGAATCAAGATCAGCAGGATCGTTGTATTTTAAGGTAATTTGACGATCAACTTGTGCTTGAAGGATGGTTGCACTTTGACTGAGAATGAGCTGAGATTGATTCATAGAATGATTGAACGGCTCACCTTTTAATGGACTAATAGATTCATCAGATACACCAGTTGATGATTCTCTATCTGGTTGATTTTCTAGCTTTTGAACTTCTTGTAAGTTGTTGGTAGCTTTGAAATATTTTTTAGGATCATCAGTTGACAAAAACCCTTCATATGAATCAAGATCATCAGATTCGTTGAATTTCAGGGTAACTGCTTGATCACTTTTGTCTGGAAGAGGAATCAAATTACCCATACCATTCGTTTTAGCTGAATCGTCATTCTGTATTAGGTTTGGGTCAAATAAAGTCGACGATTCACATATCGACTCCGATAACACTTCTCCAAAGTTAGATGCTTTGTTTTGTTCTGGAATGACATCTACATTACTCCCTATAGTTGGATCACCACTGTCAATATTCTCTTCAATTTGGCCAACATTTTCAGATAGAAGTGGGTTTAAACCATCTCGACTTAGTAATTGACCGAGAGATGCAATTACTTCAGATTGTGGATCTGAATTTGAGTCATCAAGACTACTTAATTGATTATGCGATTTACTTTGTGATTGAGGAATGGCATTGAATGCTTCAGGTTCTGATTGATGATGAAATGATTCATGTGATTCATGAGCTAATGACATATCAGCTTCTTTTGCATCTATCAACAGCAATGTACTCTTACCATTAAAGGCTTTCAAAACAACACGAGTCAGTGCAAACACTCTTTTTGAATTTCTCATGCAAGTTTTCAACGTAAAGATGGTCATTCCAGTTTTCTGCTCCAATTCCATGTCTTGTAAGTAACGCGAATCTTCTCTAATACTATCAACAACATTCCTCTGTCTCTCCATAGCGCGAGTAAAGAATACCACGTGGCTTTTACTCAATTTGTCTTGATTTTCCTTTAACAATCGTCCCAATTTTCTTGATTCGTCATCATCAAACATCTCCTTATCCACTTCGTCAAACAAAACATGAAACTGAATGTTACTGTCTTTATACTTTTGTAACAATGCACTTACTAAACCAGATGGTGATATTGCAACGTTACCCAACTCCCTCTTTAGTAATTCGTGCATATCCTCAAGGTTACCGGAAAAGACTTCGCGCCCAACCTCTTCGTTTCTATAGGCATTCGATATCTTTTCGGAATATCTTTTCATTTCCATCCTAGCTCCACTGCATTTATCAAACATAATGAAATACACATGGACTGGAACCACAGCACATTTAACAATTTTCTCAAGAAGTGATTGTGCAACTAAGGATTTTCCAGATCCATAAGGACCTTGGACAATTTTCCAATGCACAGTGCTTTCAACAATTTTTAATTGTTCAGGTGTAAGCCACAACCACTTGATGATATCATTCTTGAAGAAGATCGATTCTTTTATAGCTATAGAACTTAATAGAAATGCTAAGAAGTCTTTCAATTTCTTTCCTGCTGCTTTTTGTTTTTCTTCAGACTTTTCAAAGATGAAACACATCTTTTTAATATCATCAAACCAGGTACTGATACTTTTCCCTTTACCAATGATTAACTGATTTTCTGTCAAACAATTTGGAGCTGCAACACAATTGATGAAATAAATATCTTTACCAAACAAAATATGTCCATATAAATACAGCAACAAACGTAAGTATGAATCAGCCTGTTTCAAGATATGTAAGACATCCTTTTCTAAAGAAGAGTTTGAAAACCACATATTGTAAACACAGTTCAGATCCGCATTTATTATCAGCATTCTATTGGTGGAGCTAGAATCTTCAAGTTCCTTTAAGTCTACGTTCCATTTCTTCGCCACTGCGTCTACATCAAGTCTGAGAATACTGTAATGTTTCAGCAGCTCGTACCCTGTGGTGAAGGCTAAATTTTTACTTCTGCTTACTTCTTGAAATTTTGAAGCAATATCGGTGAGATCTTTTTTCCACCAGTCTTTTTGTGGAAGGAAATGATGTTCTTTAATTTCTTCACTTTCAACACCAAGGAATTCCTTCAGAAATTTATCACAGCGAGCAGTGTAATCTTTAAATTTCATTGATGTTGGTAGCATATTGCCACTACACACAATTTTTACATTTGAAGGTGAGATTTTTGTTTTCACTAACAACTCATATAGGTTTTCATTGGCTGTGTATGTGATTATCTTTGGATCGATATGTCCAATATTCTGGCTTTCATAAGCGGCTTCAGTACTCGTTACAGTTTCACTAAAATTATATTACCAGCAACTCAGAGAGCACATCACAGCAGTATATATAATTCTAATAGAGAATTTAAAGAGCACAACATTACTTACAATTCAGAGATACTGTTTTTATGTGATTTTGTCTCATACGAGGTAGAAACATCTAAGGAGAAAAAATATTTTATAACATTTTACCATGAAAATTCCCTCAAGAATGGTTAACACAAACTTTGACCTTGAGAAAGAGGTTGGATGCAGTAACCAGCTCAAGGGCCTTCTAACAGATGCTTAGTCAGCCATCATCTATCATTGTTATGAGAAAGAGCTTCAATGCTTATCTGTTTCAGTCTCATATGCCATAACCTACCTAACACCTGCTTATCTCCTGTTGTAGCCTGCTTCACATCATGAATGAACGCATCTACTGCTGAAACAAGTGATAAATAAAAACAAATGGTAACATGTGATATGGACAATAAAGAATCGGTCAATATAATAAGAAAAGCATCTTCCAATAGATGCTTAGTCAGCCATCATCTATCAAAGTTGTGTGGAAAAGTGATAAATAAAAATCAGTTGTAGCTTTTAGTATGGAAAGAACCTATGTTATACAATTAATATTAATTGGTTGTCTGAAAATATTTCAAGCAAATCCACATACTCACCACTTTCCCCTTCTACCTTCCTCACTGCATTCTCTTTCCTGAGGAAAAGTAATATGGCTTTTATACAGTTCCATGTTCTCCTTTCAGGAGATGTCTTTCTTCTCCAGCATTCCAGAACTTCCATCAGTCGCTCATTAGCGTCCTGGTAGTCTATAAATATTCGTTGAATCTCATTGTGATCCAAAAGAAAGTGAGCTATCAGTCGAGCTTTATCGAAAACCAAGTCCAACAATTCATAAAATGCTGGCATAAAACTTTTTCTCTCATTGAAATTCAGAGTAAAGCCAGTTTTTTTGTCAAGCTCTAAATAAAAATTTGAAAACTTTTAGTTTAACATAACTAATGAAATTTGAAAACATTTTCACACACTTTGAACACTGCCGTAGTTGAGTGCTCTTATTTGGTTAGCAAAGTTGCAGGTTCCATCTTAAAGACCTTAAAAATGGAGCTTGATAACGCTCTGCTAAAGAGTCATTAGTCATAAATCATCTTTGTGGAAACTGAAAAATGTCAGGGTTCACCCACAGAACTAATGCTGATGAATTTTTCAGAGTCATATCTATAAAAGAATAATAATTTAAGGAATGACTAAAGGATGATGCCTTTTTCTATCTGGTACGGAGATTTTTCAAATTTTTCTCTCGTGATAGGAGCTTGATTACATTTCTTTAATGTTTTGTTGATAAATGCAACGATATTCTCTATGGAAAGGTTGCGGGATCGTGAAACATATCGTTCCAAACATTCCAAGACAGGTCTTTCGTATTTCCTTGGATTTGCGAATATTTCATCTACTTCGTCATCATAATCGAGTAGCATATCACAGAATCTTTTTCTTTTGTCCAGTTTCTGACCACTCAAAATTTTATCCACATGATACAAAACCATACGACAATCAGCTAAGTGGTAAAACAAACAGAAAATATAAAATTAATTGCTTCTACAAATTTCAAGAGGAAAAATTATTGGATTTAGAATTTCTACTATATTGTATCTGCATTGAATGTATAATCCCTAGTCTGGAGGACTTAGAAAAACAGTCTGCCCCATTTTCATTACCCACAACATTAGTGTTATTTTTATCAGAAAGGTCTAAAGGCAAAAAGTAATGCAAACAGAAATTACAAAACTAACAGCTACTATTATTATTAGCCGAGGGATTTTTCCGGCAGCATAGAAACCATATGGTTATACGTTACGCATCAACAGAAATCATAAGGACAAGAAAACATCTGCAGCAATTTTGTTACTTTAATCAATTTTATTTCAACTTCAAATATCAGTTACTAGTTGGACTTTCCAGCTTTACGTGCTCACAACCTTCATGCGTGGCTAATCACGGTACCTGTATCCCGTGTAAAATTTTTTACGGGCCTTAATTCTGAAAGTGACGTCTCAAAAATGGTTTCGAAAAATTAAATCACATAATGACAGAAAGGGTATCAGTGCTGTAAGTACTTTAAACTTTAAATATAGGAGCGCAGAACAGTCATTTTACTTGGAAGATCTGAAACCCATCAAAAATAAAAATATGCGCTGTTCATCTGCTTTTTTCACTTTGTAAAATAAATTGTATTGATTGAAGATGCAATGCAATGGTTCCCTGTGATAAAAAAAAATGGTATAACAAAAAGCAAAATTAATATGTCTCAGCAAAAAATGACCAGATATGGTCATTTTAATCAATAAAAGACAAGGAAACTAATGTAGTTTTGTGTATAACGCTGTCAAAATACATATTATGCTTTGAAATGTATTTAGTTGTAGAAAGTGTAAACCTGATAAACAAAATCATACAAAGAACACCACAAACCACACGAAATAACTCAACGCACATGTTCAGTCTTGTATTTTCACGCTGATTACACGTTTTCACATTCATGTAGATTACTTCTGAAAATTATTGATAAAATGGATGCATGACAAGTTTAGAAAACCAGTTTTCTTTACCACAAAAAAATTATGCACTTTCCACGTTTGATCAGATGAAAGATGATCAAGTTTAGATTCGACTTATACGCCAGGCTTAATGATCTAGCATCTATTTGAACTTTCGACTTATACACAAAGTCAACCTATACACCGGCAAATATGGTATACATACACTTTTTTTTTGCAAGACATTTCAGGCTTGGGCTGTGCTTAATTTTTGAAATAATGATCTGAGCCTCGGTTGTTCAGATTTTGTTCTTATTTTTTGGCTAAATCTGACACTTGTTTTTATAAAAACGTTCTTATAAGAATAAAGCATGTATGTAGTATATAAGACCAACACTCAAAGTATCTTTGGTGGCAAACACAGTTGAAAGCTTTTGGGCACAGACATCCTACAAACTATGCCAGTCTATCACACAAAAATTTTCAAGTCTTTTGTGGTGGGATGAAGATATATTTTCTTGATGGAGAGGAAATTTGTCCCCATAGAGGTGTATATTTTATTGGCAAATAGTCCCTCGATAAGGATCACGCAAAACATAAATTTCTAAGGACTGGTGGTACTTCTTAAATCCTTTCACAGGAACATTTTGGTCCTTAAAATTTCAGTTTACAGTGAAGTGTTTCAGGGTGCTATTTCCTTTTCGCACCCCCAGGATCCGTCCAGGATGTTTTAGGGTCAGGGTTAGGCTTATCATTGAATAAACATTAAGTATATATTGGGGAAAAAAGAAAACATATGGACAACATGGAGAAAAGTACATGTATAACACATACATATAAGTAATCTGTGCAACTTGCCTGACTTCTTCTGTCACCTTGTTGACATAAAGTTTTACTAGCGATTCACTCCCAGGATGCACTACGTCAAAATTAAGGGTGGGAGAGGGCACATTCAAATGAATATTTTATTTTCTTATTGGAGTAAAACAAACCCTTTTTGTTACAAACTGACAATTCTTTTTCCAAAAATAACTGTCGTGCTTTAAACTTTCTGAGTTTGAACTACAAAATTGAAAGCTGCCAATGACGGGCACTGGAGCGGGCGTAAAGAACTGTAGCATTACACACTGAATGACAGACACGGGTAAATGAAAGATCAGCTACCTTATGGCGCTGACCAAAAACAAAACAAGTGGACTGGATAAGCAGAGAGCACAAAAGGAAAGCTATGTACACAGAAAAAAGAAAAACTAAAAAGAGCACATGAGAACTACACAAGCAAAGGTCAAGCAAAGGGTCCAGACTATTTAAAGGTTAAAAAACATCTATTTAAACTCATATAAATTCAATTTCCTAGTAAAATCAGGTCCACTCTGCCGTATTTCCACTGGTAAGGAGTTAAGAAGTCTAACTCCCTGGAAGAAGAAACCAGATTTAAAGGAGAATTAACGTCAAAATTAATGTGCCTTTTTTTCTCGATAGTTCGATAGTATTGTTAAAGAAGAACTCGTGTTCAAAATTTCAGCTTCATTGCACCATGTTTCGTCAAGTTATGACCAAATAAAGTTTTCTATCTTTTTGAAACTGTGACGTCACGTATGTCCAAGGTTAAGTTTGCGTTTGTGATCTAACATTTATGATCACGCTAACAATAAATGAAATCGATTAACTTTTTCTTTTTCAATTGACTATTGAAATGTTTTTAAACATCAAAGAAAGAAAAAAAAGTTAATGCAGCTACGTCGTAGGGGGAATACGCGGATGAATAAAGTATTTTTCTATTTGTAATTTAACTTTTTTTCACTTTTTAATAAGCTTCCAATTTTAAAGTTAATAAGACTGAAATGACGGTTTGTAAGGCATATGGATGCTTTCATTACCGCGACTATCTTATAAAAACCAGGTTATATTCTGTGTAAAGAAAAAATTTTTCATTAATTGTTCTATTTATTTAACAACAATGAAAAAAAGATTGTGCGCAATATAACAAACTCAGAAAAAAATATTCAAAAAAATATATACTAGAAATGTTTTCACCAATAAAATACGATAATCTTATTTTAGATGTGAAATTTTTGACGTCCTTGAAGTTTTTCTTGTATCTTTGAAATTGAATGTACGCAGTTTCCAGAACAGTTTTATTGAGACAGACAATATCGAAATCTTTGTGCTCAGTTATACAACACCTTCAACGCTGCTTTTGCTATCTTCGTCCATATACATTATAAAACAGATGGACATACGTGACGTCACAACTGTAATAACGGTTAGTTGTGGAGCATAACTTAAAATGCTTATTTAAAGCGAAACAAAATTTTTTAACAAATTTGGATAAAGCCATTTGATTTGTAAAAAGATAAAGTTTTATTTTAGCGAAAGTTGTTTTTTGACGTTAATTCTCCTTTAACGAACTCAAGTTTCACCAAAGGAACCTGTAGGAAGCAATTTTGATTCCTCATTTCTTTCGTATGTATATTAAAATTAAAATACCTATTATAAAATTTGAATACACATTACTACACATGACATGGGTGTCATCCTTCCATCCTTCTGCTATCCTTCACATAGGTCTCCATGCAAATTATACACCATTTACTATGCAACATCAGATCACACTACCACAACTAAACCATAGAAGACCTCCACTCCAGTAACTAAGGCGACTGTAAGTAACTCTTCAATATTGATTGACCAGGGAATGAAACAGGGAAAATGCAAAAGCCTCTTGCATCAAATGACTGGTCGTGAATGGGATACAATCTAAGGTTCACTAACAGCCATTTCATTGACTCAATGAGTGAGCCAAAATTTCTTCGGTTTCTTTCAACGTTCATTACAAAAAACCCCTATATCCAGGCTTGTCAATTTCACGCACGCGATCGCGTTCCTGCACGCTATCACGTAGCTAAAATTTTTCACGAACGTAAAAAATCACGTTGGTACGTAGGGAATATTCCTTGTTGCAATAATAATAAAAAAAATGTTTTCCATACGCTTGTTTCTTTGAAAATAATCAATGAATAAATAATGAATAATCTTATTCTAATAATCGCGTGATAGTATAAAAGCACGTGACGTCAGTTATTTTAAAGATCACGGAGAGCAGGTGTTCTTTTTTTTATGACGTTTATGATAAATCTTTATCAAAGCAATGTCATGGCATCCTTGGAATCGAAATAGAAAACATAACATTCCATTAGGTCGATGCAAAAATTAATCTTTTTTAAAAAGTGAGAAATATGGCGAGCGCTGACATTAAAGGGAATAAAGTTCAATTACGACCTTTTATGAAATGGGGAATCGCGAATGTCTTTGGATATGAAGAGAATACGGAAGATGGCGTTGTATACGTTACGAATGTTTGGTGTAAAGTTTGTGCCAGTAACAAAACGTGCGTTCTCAACCATCCATCTGTGAAAGGAGCTACTAGAATAGCTGCTGAAAGATTTATTAACGGAACTTCAAACGTTACAAACGATGCGGTAAGTTTTCACGTGCGCATTATCGTAAATAGAAGTAAGTTTGTTAAAATCACGTTGGTAAATTACGCTCATGTACGTGAAGTGATAGCGTAGGTACATATCCTGACGAACGCGGTTGCCCACGTCAGTATTATTTTTGAAAATGACAAGCCTGTGTATCATAGCAACCTTAAATACAACAGCTGTCAATATTGGTATCTTTAAAGAAAACTCGGTAGAATATCAACATAGCAGGGTTCGAATTAACTTTTCAAAAGTGATTTGTGAAAAAATCGATGCTGGAAGAGCTTAGTACACCAGTCTTGTCATTATATGACATGCGGCCGCATGTGCACGTGCCCGCACACGCCTTAATGATATTTGGACGTGCGATTTTATTATATAAATAGCGCGTCTAAATCACGTAACTTGCACGTGCAAAAATAAATTCGTTTGGATTGAATAATTTTTTTTCTTTATAGAATAGAAGATTGAAGAATTTATTCTATTTAGACTCAACGTAGCAATCGTTCGCAAGACGGTATCCACATAAAGAAGCGCGGTGCTCAAATTTTCTTCACTTCTTCAAATCAAGCAAGTCTACTCCAACGAAATTCACTGATGAGTACAGAATTATTGACCACTCAGAAACATTTTCACTGGGGAAAATTGAGTATACACTGGCGTATGATAAGATGAATCATATTTTGAAGGGAGCTGGAAACTAAGATGCCTTTTAACTTCATTGTAAACCAGTCCTACGGTACCACTTCCGTTTTCATATTCTTTCGTTAGGAGAACAAAGGAATTTGTATGACGAAGTAAATTTCAAAATTACCTTAGCAACGGCAAATACTCACTAAATATTCCTAAGTAATTTGTTGTCAATTTAGCACCATGGCGTCATGCATGCAGAAGGATTATAATCTTGGCAATTTTGAATGCCTAACATGTGTATGTTTATAAACTTTTGTAATATATTTGGCTCACTAGAAAATAACGACTTGATCAATTAATATACCTAAGTTATCCTTCATTGTCAATTGAGCATGGAAACTAATACAAAAAGTTGAGCATGTTCTAGTTCATATAAATAGTTGAGCATGTTTTTAAAGAGTATCTTCGTGCGCGATTAAAAGCGCGTCTTGCCTAACTCTAGGAGCGTTTTATGGCGATCGCTATCCCTTTACTATCAAGCAATCATCGTATTTCAAAAAATCTGATGGTCCTTTCGTTTCAATAAAATTAATTCTGACCGGTCAAGTTGATCAACCGTTAGAAAAAATACATGTTCAAGTGCCTTATATCGCTGGTCATTGACGGCTGACCACCCATTATTTGCAGCGCTGACCGCGTATAACGCGGTATCCTCAATTGTCAGAAAATTCCCAAATTTGCATACGTTACGTTTTCCCATTTGATAAAATTTTTATGTTTATTGTAGGAAAAATATTTAATGTGTTAATAAATACTTTACAGGCCGAATTTACCATCCTTCGTAACGTGATATCGAGCACCTAAACAACTTTGCAAAACAAAATATACCGAACTAAAATGAATGAAGAAATCAATTCAACTAAAAGCTGAAAGTCAGCTGGCTGAGATTAATTTTCTATTTTGAATCTTTCTCTTCCAATTCAACTTCTTCTTTTGTTTGCATCATATCATTTTAAATGAGTTCCATCAACAATGTTCTAGTTATTATTTTGAGCGTAATTTTCGTTAATTTCTGTTTGTGGAAACCTGGGTTAAGCTTTCATTTCTCTGATTGTAAAGGGAGTGGAAACTAAGATGCTTTTTAATTCATTGAATAACACGAAAACGGGTCCTACTGGTACCACTTATGTTTTCATATTCTTTCGTTAGGTGAACAAATGAATTCATATAAAGAAGGAAATTTCAAAATTACCTTAGCAACGGTGACCATTCTCCCTAGCAACAGCAAATTGGTGAATAATCACTTAATATACCTAAGTTATCCATCATTGTCAATTGAGCACGAAAACTATCATAATAAGTTGAGCATGTTTTTTAAGCGTATCTACGTGCGCGATTAAAAGTGCGTCTTAACTAACTCCAGGAGTGCGCCCCATAATGACAAGACCGGAAAGAAAAAATCTATTGGTCAAAAAAATTGAATGAAAAAACAATGAAGTTAATAATGTAGGGTTGTTATTTATATGCTCAAAAATCACAGAGAAGTTGATTTTAAAGATGTGTTAGAGAGTCTAGATCCCAAAATTTTCTTTGTCACCCAACCATGGTGGGTGACATTTGGCAACAAAATTTCCCAATTCTGGTAATACGTGGTATTTTATGAAGTTCTGGCTAAAGTCCTGATCTAATCCGTGTGTCAAAGAAACAACCTTCTACACACTAAAGACAACTACAGTACTGGAACATCAACAGCAAAGACGAAAGTTATGTCCAACCTTTAGTTACTCCTCAAATTTCAGCCACTTGGGCTGACAGCTAACTCTCAAAATGAACACCAACAAACAAGACAAAAGTAAAGCCTTTAGTCGGAAATGGAAAGTCACATATACCCTAATTTCATGAAACTTTAAGCAACCCATCAATTCAGTTCTGTAGCACCCCAGCCAGATGTCTCCAATAATTTAAATTCAAAATAACTGATTGTAAGTAAAAAAACTTGTTACTTGCTGTTTCTTACTTTCTGATAATTTTTGGCTCTGTTTTGGAAATTTCCTTCTCGAATTGTTTTCTTCAACTTCTTCTTCCCAACTTCTTTTAGACATCCTCACCAATTTTATGCTAAATAAAAAGATAGCCATTACGTAAACATCTCTGATTTGGATTGAAAATATAAGATATTTTTTACACATCATTAAAAGAGCCTCAAATACTTTTATATCTTCAAATCTTGAATTGAAAAAATTATAAATGTCATTAAATTCACTTCAGCAAGTTTGTCGTTTATTTTTAAGGCATACTATCTATTGATCAATTCAAACTATAAAGAGTGTTATATTAAAGGTGGGTTCACAAGCACAACAAAATCATTTTAACCAAATGTCTGTATCTAAATTTTCAGGAATCAATCAAGATCAAAATGAGATGGAACAAAAGAATAAAAGAGCTTGTTTTTTATCCAATTTTGAAAATCAAGTTGAATTTCGAGAGTTCGACAATGAAGTTTGTTGACATTCATTTCGACAACTTACTGAAAATCATTTTTAATGCATTAGACATTATGAACAAATATGTTCACATTGAACAATTAGTTAAATGACAGTAAAAAATCCTTAGTTTACTTTTTAAACTCTCAAAAAAGTTGCAAAAAATACAAGTTTACAAATCAGGCTGCCGACCATTTCTTGAACATTTGCAGAGGGCTGAAATGGAACAGACAAAAATGGTAGAGAAAGAACGTAGTTCTTTCACTAAGCATTTTTTTGTTCTTTTCATTTCGCTTCTGAAACAGGCTCAACTATTTACTATAAGACACAATTTTACAATTATATCAAGTCACACAAACCTTTGTGTTGTCTTTGATTACTCAGTGGCAAGCAGGTAGACAGCTTCACAGCTGTTGTCCATATTTTTCATGTTTTTGTTAACTAGTCCATCTTTTAATCGTCAATGCATTATGAACCTATGTTTCCTGTTAGAATGAAAAAGTTGAAACAATATTTTTTGCTACATTTCAATTTGTGATTATACTTTACTAATTCCTACCTTGCAACATGAAATGCTTAAAAAGTTATTCTGTGTTTTTTGAATTTTGCATAATTGTAATTGAGCCTTCTACCTAAAACAAAATCTGCAAGTATATTTCCTGGTATTTCCTTTGGAAATCTGAGAATAAAATATCCTATCAGCATGTGGTATAAATTCAAAGCGCATTATTGATACATTTTAATGCCAAAAGGTATAATTTACTCTAAAGAAATAAGCATAGGAAATTCTTTTCTATTTTGCTTTGATGAATGCCCATTAGTCAATCTGAATGGTGCCATAGTGTACAGCAATCATACAATATAATGTAATACTCACTACACAATATAAATACTATAGTTTCATAAGAGTTCCACTTACTGCAAGTTTGGTTATCAACAGCTTGGCTTACTGTAGATAAGATGGCAGCAATGACAACGTTTACTTTAGTTTCAATCTGAAAATGAGTGTTTCTTCTTTTCCTACTACTCAGCACTTCCCAAAACTAATTGTCACTTAGGCCTAAATGAAAGATTGAGCATTGTGTCAATAGTGTTTGTGAAGTATTTTCCAGATGCATTTTCCAAAATATAATAGAAATAAATCGGGTACATTTCATTCACAATTAACCAAAGTACAAATAAAATTCCTTCCACAAACCTGATAGAAGCACAGGCCAAAAAATCACAAAGTGTATGAGTAAACCAGGGGGATAGCTAGGTGCACACCTAAAATTTAGTTACAATATTTTAAGGTACTTTGAAACAATGAACCGCCTACAGTAAAATTGAATGAATGTGCGAAAGGGCTTCCAAGTAAGTTATACACATGAATTAAGAGTCTAAATGTTCATGCTGAAATTGAACTTCAGCAAATTGGATCAGTGTCTGTTTTTGTGCACATCAAACATATATTACTTCCATTATGTTATATGACAGTTTGAGGAAACATATTTATAATTATGGAATTTTCACGGGAATTAATATTCTCAGATGATCAAAGTTTTTCATTTTGCACGGAATTTAAATTTGCTGAACACCCAACCAAAACGCAAAATTTAGTTCCTTCAAAGTAGATGCTGCTGACCATAGGGTAATTAAGAGCAGAGATGTGTGAGGAAATAATGGTTTAAACCGTGTAGAATTTGTGAGTATTTGGTTAAAGACAAAACTCCATCTGCCAAAACTAATTCATATATTACAAAAAATAAAAAATAAAATAAACAACACCAACATAGTTGCATACACCAACATTGTCAACATATATAAAAGGGGCATTGGCCGGCTTTAAACAATAGAATTTGAGTTACTCTTGGTTATTCAAATCTGCCATGTGATTTGAGGATCAAAAAATTAGAATGATTGAGACAACTTGTAAACATGGCGAAGAGGACGGAAGATTTTCATTGCTGTCAGAATTATTTTTTTCAATGTCTTAAATTAAAATATGGTATTAAATATTGATCCGAAGTTATCATGAATTTATGAATATTTCTGTGTTAGTTATTGAATGAAAGTATTTGTTATTTTAAAGATATACACGGATTCGTGAGTGCCGGGTGAAATCTCTACATTCACATCTCTACATAGTTTATACAAAATAAGTTTAAATTTGCTATTGTATATAACTTGCATTATTGCTTTAGACTTGTATCCCGGGTAAAACCTTTTTACCGAACTTAACTTCGAAAACATTAGGTCAAATCCACCATTCCGGTGTACGTACCCCGTGACGAAAAACTAGTTCATGGAATCGTGACTCAAAAGTGTACCCATGTTGTAGAGCTTGAAAAACTGAGCAAAAAAATGTATGGGATCGTTTCGCTACGATCAACCGTTGAAGAGATATCATCGATCAAAGATTTTGATGACGTCATAACCGCAGTACCAAATAAAATTTAGGCCCAAATGTTGCGTCACCTCATCACCCGTATCGCGGACCCCAAAAAACGTCAGTTATTCCTATTGGTTCTCGAGATATTTCCCCAAAAACGCGGAGAGGTCGTTTGGATTGCGTTCTTGGGTAGCATTTTTTGTTGTTAGCTTTCTAAGTATTCCTACGTGAAGATCATAAAGATTCTTGAAATTACTTTAATTTTGTGGCATGTTTTGTAGCCATGGTCCATTAGTTTTGCTTTTGAGTTATTTCATGAGAACTTATTTTGCTTATTTTGCTCTCTAGAAAACCAAAACAAAATGTAAAGGAAAATCCATTTGCTTTGGCAATCCACAGAAAAATATATCCCAGTGAATAAGAACATTAATTGCAAGCTATACAATTTTTGAATCTACTTTGACATATTCGTACACTGTAGCTAGAATAAGTTTCAACATTTAACACTGTATAAGGAAACAATTTGTTTTTAAATAGTTTTTCTCTCCTTAATCTTCATTACGCTTACTTTTTTTATCCACTGATGTGGGCCTCCACCAGGAATGTATACCTCAGATTTTAAGGCAGAGAACTTGCACATACTAGCCTGATAGGTGATTGTGTTGTTTTTTTTTTATTATTGTTTATGTTATTTGAGGCACTTGTTCATTACATCACATCATGCACATATATATCTCATTATACCTTTCGCTGCATATGTTACTTTTTCATATCACATTAGCATTCTACAGTGCCAGGAACCACTACCAACTATCACCCTTATATTACAAGTCAACCGTCTTACCAAGTGAGTTATACACAAAAAAGTATCAAAAATCAAAAATCGAGGTTTAATGCTTGTGTAAAATATTGTTTCTGTCTTCACATTGAATGATATGTCACAAGATACATGTGGCAGGTGTATTTCTATTATTAAAAGCCATGTGTTTCTATTATTTTGTTATTTTATTTTCTCACTTCACTGTTCAGTAAACGATGTTCAAAGAGATCGCGATCTTCCCGCCATATTTGTTTTGATTTTGATTGTTTTGATCACGTGTTAAGCCAGCCAATGCCCCTTTAAATTCAAACTAAAATTCGAACAGTAATTTTACTTGGTTTCTTTAAGTAATAAAGCTCTTTATAAAATGATGGCCTCAAGACAAGGTAACAACACATAGTTATTATAAAATATAAAATGGCAGCAAACAAGACAGACTATATTGATATTTATTTTGTTCAAAGCTGCAAATGGCTTTAACTAAACAAAAGAAACAAACACAGACACATAAACTTTCAGTTCATGAAAAAGAGATTTGGTTTTATCATTGAATTGAAAATGTGGAAATATACATTCAAAACTTCAAAAGTATAAAGAACCTTTTGTGACTCCAGCAATGACCTATGGTTTTCTAGGAAGTGATAAATAATATTGTTCTGTTTACATGTTCTTCAGACTACTATCTTATATATAGTAGCGAGTGTGTGTCACACTTTTATTTAAGAGAGTGATAAATTTTGTTGAGTTTTACGGTCAAAATCTTCTTAATCGTGGCCATATTCTTCATTAGGCCATGCGTTTTTTTACGATTATTATATAGTAGCACGTGCCTGGACGTCAGGTTTTTTAATCCTCGCAATTAAGTGATTCAAATTTTTGTCACAGGGTTTGCACACCTTGATTACACCTTTTTTCGACACAGGATTTGTGTACATTATTTTCGAAGTTAGATGTGGTAAAAATTTTTACCCAGGTTACTATTCTGAATATAATTTTAATAATGAAATTTCATTGAAAGAAGCACCTGCATTACATCATAATTCACTGGCAAATGTTGAAAAGTTTCAAACTAGTTGAACTCTCTTTGTGATCATAACTTCTTCAATTTTGGATAGATTGTTAGTCAACCAAATTGAAAAAGCAGCCTCAATAAGATTTTGATGAAGATCCTGCAGAAACCTGTCAGGATCTTCAACCAAGGACTGATTGGCTACAAAAATATAGAATATTTGCATGGAAATACTAAAACCTTTTGATATAGAAGTTCAACTAATGCCAAGAAATCTGAGATTAATGCAATGCCCATTTTCATCATTATTTTTGTATACCCTGTGTTTAACATTGCTTTTATAGATTTGTTGCTCTCCCATGCACTCCGTCTTAAATCAACAGTTCTAATAGGGAAATCTGGCTTATCAAAATTCCACAAAATGATACTTGCTGTTATGAAACACAATTAAATAAAAAGGAAAGCCAAAGCAAATTGCTTTATAAAGACTACAAAGAACTGTAACCATGAATGCAAGAATTGAATTAAGGGATCGTGAATTGCAATTCGCGATCTGTTTTTATGAAGTCGCAATAACGAAATGACTAAAAAAGGTTAACTCGCAATCTCAAATTTCTGATAATGATCAAAATCATTTGGCATAATGGACAAGGAAGTGAAAATATACTGACTACACATTAGTGATTTTCATTTAATCCAATTTACTGAGAATGCTTAATTACAAGACTCCAGTTTTTGTAAAAAAAAAACAACTTTTATAATCTTGTTAACAAACAAAAAGACAGGTGAACATGTCTGATCTTCCCATTCATTTGGTGCATGGATGTAATTGATTTCATCATGTTTTTTTAAACAGATTTTTTCTTTCCAGACACGTTTCATTTTTAAAGACATTTGATAGACATTTTTAAAGACATTTGATAGACTTTTTTATATGTGGAGCGCCATAAAAAGTGCACCATAAGACTCATGTAAAAGACTTTTAAATAAAACTAACAGGTGAACTTTTCATCAAAAACAATTGTTCGTTCGACTCAGAACACGGCCTTCCTCTAAATGATTGAAATGAATGAGTTGTAAATTATATTTCACGACGATGTCTATAATTTACGAAAGCAGTGAATAATGACGTTTATAGAAAAAAAGGAAACTTTTTAATATTCTATACCTGCTGTGTGGCACGTGCAGAAGAATAAATTAAAACAAATACAAAATTTTTGTAAGGTCACGTCCGACTGTGAATTGTGTGATTCATGCTGCATCTTTTGCTGCTTCATGAAACATTTTATTTGAAGATTTTTTTAAACATCCTCGGAGAAGAGTGTTTCGTTATTCATTTTACGTAATTTAGGAAATGTTTGATAAAGAAATCTAACAACAGGCACAGGCAATGAATGCATTTTTAGAGCATCTGGAGGCTCAAGTTTTAAAAATTTCCGCCAACCATGGTGCACAAAAAGGGAGAGAAAGAACTCCAAGATTTAATCTTTACACATAAATTAAAATAAATAACTGATGCTTATAATTTGTCAAGCCCAATTGACATACATAGCAATCAAAAAATGTGAAAACCACTTTAGTGTAATTAACATCAAAGAAAATGCTCTTTTGCTCTGCTTCAGTACAATCAGTAAGGAACAAATTATGAAATTGATATTTTGTTGAAGAGATTGACGTCAACATCAAAATTAAGTTTCAGTGAACGTCTCAAACCGTAACACTTGAGTAATCAACTCTAATGAAACCAAGCACTTCTTATTGTGTCTTTGTTCTTAGTTTCTGTAATTTACGGAAGACAATCTACTGACCCTTGCTGTATCAACTTCTGAATCCCTACAAACCATATGATTCAAATTAGCTGCCACAAGTGATCACACCATGTGTGACCTACTTAACATCATCACAGATAGTTCCCCAGAGAATACACAACCTTCCCATGGCTCTACAACCATACCACCAAGTTATTGATGATGTCATGTACAAGGATCCAATCGTCATACCACAAAGCCTCCACTCAGCACACCAAAGTTTTGGTCCAATTTATACTTGTGTCATGTCTTCTCTTGCTGGCCCAGCTTCACCAACTACCTCAATGTCACCTGCAACTGCAACCACAATGCTCCTCACAGCCTAGTGCCCCACCATATTGCACAATGATTCCATAGTATCCATTTCAATGTATTTGTGCAGATTATTTCTAACACAAGGGTCTCACAATCTCAATCTCTGTTGACAGATATTCTAACTGCCCCATCATTGAAAGAGGCCAGGACAGTTCAAAAGGACTGATCAACAGCCCTTGTCGACTTTTTGCCACTTAAGGACTCTCCAACGAAATTGCCTTGGGCAACAGTAGTCCTGATTCATAGCCAGAGATACTGTAAACATTCTACAGTACCGGAACACACCTGACCCCCAAATGAACTTGTCCCCTGTATTATGTGTATTTGGTCATCCCATCAAGCAGTGTTGCATTCAGATCATTTATGGGGACATCTATTTTCAGCAGGGGGTTTGGGGGCCCAGGGGGGCAAAGCCCCCGGAAGCTCTGACGTTTTAGTACTTTCAAGAGCTGAAAAATCACTTTAAAATTGCATGTTTTATGAAATACTTCGAAGATTCCTGGCATTATATTTCGTTCTTTTTTTTTGAAGAATACCGAGAGAGTACATTTCAGTTCATTTCAGACAGTTTCAAATTTGCACACTGCCGTTGTTTCAGAAGAAAAAAAAAAACAAAACAGATTTTAGATATGACGGAGTTTTAAATTACAACGCAACTTTTTTGTTCAACTAACAGGTAAATAGAAACATAGCAGAGTAATGTAAACGGACTGTTTATAAGGCGATACGACGATCTTTAATGTCACGATATTCATCTACAAGTAGTTCCCACGTGGCATCATCAAGCTTTGGAGGTCCAAGCAAAACTGAATTAGCGGTGCTTGGGGGAATTAGTAGCGAAAATTTTAACAATCTAAAGAGCTCTTCGTATTCTTTGCGATAGACAAACATTTCTTTGAATACTTTTGACTGCTGAATAGGATGATCGTCTTTGTATTGCGCAACTTTCGATGGATCGATAGTCTTCTAATTGTGGCATTTCTCTCTTCATATTCTTTCTGTGCCAAACGTTTGAAGTCATCGAAAAAACAATCAACAACTTCAGGCGTTATGTAACTTGTATCCAGTAAGGCTTCTGCAAAATTAACTTTTCCATCAAATTTTGATATTTGCTGCTGACCATAAAATTCTTTGAGCACATTTACTTTGGTAGTTTTTGTCTAGTTTTTTTTGGTTGTTACAAACTTGTGCTTCTCCGAAAATTGCAGATTTCACAGTGCTGTATTTTAAGTAACTTCCATGCTGAAAGGAGCACACCGTCAACATCGTTTAAGCATTGAAACCTGTTGTCTTTTAGTAGGTGCACAAACTCCAAAGCCAACTTATGATTTCGTTTCGTCCGTCATGAGGCTGATATCACCTGCAGCAACAAGCCAATCTTTGAAGCCACGCTCCAAATAATTACTTAAACATTGTAAGAATTCGTCATACTGCCCATTTTTTACGAGCAATGAAATAAGTTGTTTTCAAAAATTTCTTGATGACACGTCGATTTCTTTTCCTCTTATTTCTGGATTGTTTTTTCTCGCCATCACAGAGCTGCTTGTAAATTTTTCCTTTAGCAAGCATATTTTTGATTTCTCTCTTTTTGGCTTTTGCTGCTAAGTGCTTTATACTCTTTTCGTGGTTGGAGAACGTTTTTTTTGGATGCCTGTGAAGTCGTACAGCTTTTGTTCTCCAGTACTCATCACCTTCGCCATAATCTTCGCAAAGCTTGCAGAGTCATCCGTTTTTGCTTGTAGAAAAGTATGCAAATGGGTATAAATTCTCCCATTTTGCTTGAATTTGGTTTGCCTCTAAATAGGATCGTTTAGGAACAAGTGGATCTACGGGCTCTTTATATTGTTCACTATTTTCACAAGATGAATCAATTTGTTCATTGTTATCAGACAACTCAATTTTGCTTTCACTTTCACTTTCCGAATAGTCAGTATTAGAAGAAGATTCGCTTTCATTTGAAGGCGAATCAAGTTCCATTGAAATATTACAGTTTTCCTCCGTTCTTGAGGTACTACTTATTTTGTATTGTTCAAAATTAATTTTGTTTAATTTGTTCACGAATTATCATCCAGATTTTTTTTCTTTTGCTTATTTTTTGGGCGCCCATAACGTTTGAACGTTATCATTTCCGATCTGGATGCGACAGTGTCAACAGTCCTCTGAATTCAGGTTGGCACTTGGTATTTGCGTTGGTAAAATTCTTTTCAAAAGTGGAAATTCCGAGCATTTTGGCAAGTCAGTTAATATATTGCCGACCCGTAGTTGGCCTCATGATGGTAATGCCGACCTAAAATATAGCTTAGGTTGGCAAAATTTCGATTAATGTGCCATCAGGCTTCGTCACGACAGCTTCGCGATCGCGTTCCTGCGCGCTGTTGCGTAGCTAAAGCTATGCAATGGATGTGTTTTTTCGCGTAGTTACGATTTAGCTTAACATGAAAAACTTTTTCTAGTTGTTTATTTGATTTTTGCGTAAGCAAGAAATTTATTAAAACCTTTCGTGTTCAATTGGTTCAATTTTCTTACTGTCCAAACTATACGTTTGTTTATGTCTAATATGGCACATCGTCAAAATGTCAATTCCCGTGAAAGAAAATGGCGTACATCCATTATTGATTCAAAATTGTATCCATATCGCAAAATATCTTTTGAATCGTTGTGAGATAAATAATCAAATTTTCCAGAAACGTTAGAAAGTGTTATAATAATGTTTTTATGTTACTATTTCATTATTTGAATTATACCAAGTGGGTATTACTTAAGTACAAAGTATGAACAAAAAATGTAGAAATCCTTATGCCTTTAAGGCTCTTGCACAATATTTGCGATGTTGTTTTTCATTGTACGCGATTTTTTTCTCGCGGTTAGACATTTCTTCATGGCGAAGCCTGTACCATCTTCAGTTTTCTTGAATTCAGAAGACAACATCAGAGACTCTGTGCCAATCCTGTTAGGTCATTACCAGCCTCACTCAACATGGCATGACACTCTGGTTTAACAGGAAGATGCCCTACTCTAAGGTCCATAATACAAGGGGGGGGGGGGGGGGGACGCTTATTAATTTTTCGACTTTTTTCCGACCCCCCCGGACCTTATTAAGACCCCCCCGCTTATTAATTTTCATCACGTGCTGCGTAGACTGTTCTTTGTTTTTCTAAAGTCTCTGTGAAGTTTTTTCTTAGTAGTAAATGAAGACATTGCAGTGTACAAAAAGTTTTAAATAAAGGATGACATTCCATTGCTTTGTTAGTGAATGAGTGTTATCTGTTGCTCATTGAAAGATTGAAATGGCAGATCCGCGAAAGTTTTTAAGAGCAGAAAGAGGAAAGTATTCCCTAGAAGAAAAAGAATCTTTAGGGAAAGTAACCCTAACCCCTAACCCCCCCCCCCCCCGCTTATTAACATCTTGGAAAATTTCTGACCCCCCCTACTATAAAGACCCCCCCGCTTATTAACTTTTTGGAAAATTTCTGACCCCCCCCTACTATAAAGACCCCCCCTTGTATTAAGGACCTTAGAGTACGTACCTAACATGAAGGCTGTCGAGAGATAGACTGAACACACAAAATCACGGTTACCCCTTTGTGTTGGTGATCGTGTGCGAATCCAGAATCAGATCGAACCCCATGTGACGAAGTGGGACAAGACAGGCAAGATTGTTGAGGTGAAACAGTTCAATTAATATGCGTTGATAAAGAGATTCACAGCAGATTTCCTTTCAGAATGCTGTTAAGATGTTTCAACCAAACCTGTATTACAAGAACTGCCTGGCGAACGTCTACCACAATCCAAACAAATGATGCTCATGTCAATGTTTCTGCACTAGGTGGCGTTAAGTTTTTCAACACTACAGCTAAAAGCTACTTATCTCAGTCTCTAACTGCATCACACAAAAGCAATGAACAATCAAAAAAAAAGAAATTACAACCATCGAGTAAACCGTGTATTAACCAAGGAAGCTTTACACCACTAGTTTTCACTTGCTTTGGTGGTACGTTGCGAGAATACTCCACCTTTTTCAACACACTAAGCAAGATGATTTCGAAAAAAAGAAACCAACCTATCCACACTATTAAAAATTGGATAAGATGCAGAATAAACTTTAGTCTTCTTAGATGCCCACTGCTATGTCTCAGAGGATCTAGCGGATCAAAGAGACTGTTCGCTGAAGATGATGATATAAATTTGATTAACACCGAATGACAAATCACACAATAAAATCAAACTGATAACATGACGTTTTCTATTGCTTTACATGTAAATTCCGACTATCGTTTATGTTGTGATTTGGAAGATAAAATTTGTAGATATATATTATTTAAGCTTTAATATAATTCAAGTTTATTGGCTTTTTGTTGAATTGACTGTATCACTTCATTTAGTTGAACATTATAATGAAAATCTTTCTTTCCTTCCTTTGGGATTTAGGAAGGTCATTCAATACATTGACAGTATGTTTAGGAGTTTAAATTCTAAATAAATTATTTGTGTGAGCATATTGTTTGGAATCAGAGATCATTATTCTGAATACTTGAATTTAATTTTATAAATTGTCATTCTAAGCTCTTCTCTTTTTCAAAAATAACTCTTTTTTTCCTGATTTGAAATGTTACACGTAATATTTGTTAGTAGAGTTTGGTTTTTGATTTCCTTTGATCACCATTTGCTTGTGTGTCTACCCCAAAGTAATATAGGTTTGACCGATTTTCTTTTGTTCTTTTGAAAACCTGTATACACATTTGATTGTATGTTGTAAGTTACAAAAGGCTTCTGCAAGAATAAAGATCATACTTTTATTATGACGAAAATTGCCTTTACACATTGATGCAATTGGTGAAGTTGTTGAAATATTAGTTGCATTTAGGTCTTTTCGGTCACTTTTTAACTTCTTGGCAAGAATTGTAATCATTTGGCCATGAACATCATAATTTCATAATAATTGCAAACACTGACGTATTCAGTGGGATTTTGATACCACGTGTGCGATATCGGCGCCCAAACTCTGACTTTTCAACAAAAATTCCTAACATTAAGCAAACTAATAAAACTTATTAGCTTATTTACAACCTATTTTGTGCACTGTGTGACAATTAATTTTTCATTCGTCTATGTTGCTTATTAAACGATGGCATCACGACGAATGTTTTTGCATGCAGGTGATATTATCGAAAAAGAAAAGAAAACATTGCATTGCTTTTTGTTGTGTGTGATATATTTATTGAAAGAAACAAAACTTGCATTGTGTATTTCTTTTCGTTGCACATGTTTTTCAAATCAATGCTTCTTTATACACAACTCATCTTTCGTGCAAGCGATTAATGCAAATCATTTTAGTTGGCCCTGAAAAATTGACTGATGAAGATTACGAGTCACTGATCGATGCGTATAGTGCGAGTACCAATACCCGCATTGAACTCTGATCTTTTATCACTGCAAGTTGTCTTTATTTTCAGAGTTTTTTGTTACTCACGAACCTGTGTAATTAAGCTTTTCGGGAAAAGCTGATGCATCAATGCCATTTCGTATTCGAAAAAATAATACACAATTTTTACATAATTGAAACCACAAGTAGAACGAATTAGATTTTATACAGGTCATTCGGAATTCATTTGTGAAATTATTAAGTATAAAGAGAAAAGCACTCAGTCTCCTGTGTTTGGGGTTCACAGGTTAAATCGTCCCCCTTACTTCACTTTCCTTCAATACCTCTGAGAGTATACATAAGCATGTACGTTCACATTACGATTGATTATTCCACGTCTTGGATGCCATGTACGGGCCAATTGAGCACGTTAACCTACTGTCTTCTGTAATAATTATGATACTGAATGGAAGTGCATTTTCCAGCAATGTAAACCACATAAAAATAAAAAATTTTCCGCCCCTCTGGCCTCACCATGGGGCCTTCGGGTGACGATGAAGCAAGCAAATTTTGAAATGAGCAAAGCTGTGTCCCCAAATAATCTCTGGATACGACACTGGCAAAATAAGTTTTTTAGAGGTACTAAATTCAATTCCACCCTGTGTAGTGAGGACAATATTGACTATCAGGTTGACTTGTCAACAAGATTCATTCTGCTGGTAATTATGCCATTGTAATTATTCAGCAAAATGATACATATATATTTCTTATGGTTATCAATGAACACACAATAATAGATAAAATCGCAACTTCACAAAAATTAGTTTCTTAAATATTCTACAAATCTCTGTTTGTTGTAACCAAATTGCATGTCACAGAATCAAAGTGTGAGTCGGCATATGTTTGAAAACATTCTCTAAAGCATAATTTAGTAATTTCAAAAGGTTTTCTATTAACCCTATTAACTTTTAACTTTATCCTTTTGTGAATAAGAGGTTTGTTTTAAGGCATTCAGAATGGTATATGTATGAAGTATAAAAATCGATGCCATATAATATTGTATACCTTAAAAGTATTAAATTTCACGGGTACTTAATTTCGCGACTGCAAAATTTTTACTTTTCGCGGGTATTTAATTTCGCAATTTTCGGCTTTGGAAATTTTTCGCGGGTATTTAATTTCGCGATTTTCAGTTTTACAAAAATTTTCAGGGTATTCTAATTTGTGTTTTTTTCGATAAAGGGAAACTAAAACAATAACAAACAACAGAAATATATGAGCTTTCATCATGACTTTCTTTCTTATTTATTATATACTCCTTTAAAATAAAGAAAATGCACCTCCATCATGCCTGTCACCACTTAGATCTTGATTGTCTCCTTTATCTTCATTCGAATCGCTTTCTTCGCACAAACTCCAATCTTCGCCACATTCATCTGGATCTTCCCATTCGCTATCCTCATCAATTGAGTGGGCCGTCACTCCCTCATCTAAACGGCACTCACTTGTTGTCAAAGCTTGTGCTAAGTCGTAATCTTGCCCTTCGATTACCAATGGACCTTTTTCATGAAAAGGATCTAAAGGTGGAAGTTTCGATTTCCACATTGCTATTCCATCGGTTATTCCAGCTTTTAACCATCCCTTTAAAGGGATCCCAAGGTCTAATAGATTATTCAAATAATACTGTTTATCTTAAAAAACGTTTATCTTAAAAAAAGTAGGAACTCTTGTTTCAGTTTTTTCAAACATTTTTTAGATCATGAGATAATCAGGTTATAAATATTTTTTCTGCAAGCTTTAAAACTTTTTAAAAACCTTCTTGTTTGTAGTATTTTTAATCTCTAGCGCCCAGACTTTTTCCATTGTTTAAAATTTTGTGACGTATGATTTGAGTAGCATTGAAATATGTCTTTTATCAATGTAAATACAACACTTCCTTCCACTAAGAAATTTTCACAATAAAAGTGAGCGATTTATAACTCGGTTTTTGTACGTAAAATTCCAGTGTTTCATAATGTACAAAAAGTGATAGATAATAAAAAAAGGTGATGCAACCTGTTATTAAAAAAGTAAATAAATATTCCATGTAATAGATTGAATATAGCCGTGAAGAAATCATAGTCGAAAATGCGCCTCACTGGTTTGCTTATAACTTAGGGCCTATTCCAGGCATTAGGGGCAAGGGTGCGTTGGTACTAAATGGGCATTTTAGTATACTGCCTCCCACTGCCCCCACCATGGTTGGGGGCGAAGAAAATTTTTCTTTCTGAACCCTCTGAAACGGCTATTTCAGTGTTTTCTGGACTTAATTAGAGTCTTTAAATTCCATTGTAACATTGCCATTTCGTCACTATGTTCAAGAGTAATCTATGAGATGCATGCCGTTTTTTGGTGTTTCCTTAAGACTGCACACTAACTTCCACAGAATTAAGTCCACAGTTCGCCATTGAAAGCCTCTTCAGACCGGAAATCCTTGCATCATGCTAACGTATCAAGAAAACAGTTGTAAAATCCTTCACTGCAACAACAATTCCTTAGTAATACGCCGTCGAGAGTGTTTGTTTATCTCACTTGAGTCAGGGCTTCATTACATTTGTGGAGAGTCCGCCATTATGACTTACGGGTTACTTTGAAATTTTTTTCAGACTTTTAGCATGTGCATGTTATATGTCTAGACAGGTGATATTACGCACGCATTTATTAACAAAATCTATCGTTAATTAAACTGTTGCGTAATTATCATCTATATAGAGAGATTGACAATCAGCGATTTCATCAGTACAGTGACGTATCCAGCGTTTTTTTGGGCAGACCGGTTAAATCTTGGAGTTCTCTCTCTCCCTTTTCGGCCACCATGGTTGGCGGAAATTTTTAAAACTTGAGCCTCCAGATGCTCTAAAAATGCATTCATTGCCTGTGCCTGTTGTTAGATTTCTTTATCAAACATTTTCTAAATTACGTAAAATGAATAACGAAACACTCTTCTCCATGGATGTTTAAAAAAATCTTCAAATAAAATGTTTCATGATGCAGCAAAAGATGCAGCATGAATCACACAATTCACAGTCGGACGTGACCTTACAAAAATTTTGTATTTGTTTTAATTTATTCTTCTGCACGTGCCACGCAGCAGGTATAGAATATTAAAAAGTTCCTTTTTTTTCTATAAACGTCATTATTCACTGCTATCGTAAATTATAGACATCGTTGTGAAATATAATTTACAACTCATTCATTCAAGTAAAAGATAAGCAACAAACACTCACTTTACGAATGAAAACTCCCGTTTCTTTTAAAATAACACGATTAAAAAAACTATGCAGGTGCACGTTTTTATACGCGAAGGAAATTTGTGACGTTCCAGAGGAAATCTGGTTCTCACTCAATTTCTGAAAAACAAGCTAAAATTGTTTCTGCAAAAAGAAACCATTTGCTTGCCTTTTTCAAGAAGGTAACTCACTTGAGATTTAAGTGCGCATGTTCGTACTTTCCGATACATATGAACACCAGTTACAGACATGTACATATTTTTTTCTTTCTTTTCAAATGACAGACATAACATGATGAATAATTAATGACCTTTTTCGCACGATATAAAGAAAAAGAGAAAAGTTAAAAAAACTTTTTTGGGCGCTAGAGTTTGGGCGCCCAAACCGGTATACCGGGCTGCCAAACGGCCTGGATACGTCGCTGCAGTAGTTAATGTATTGCAACCTTTTGCTTATCTTCTGGATATTGTTATTTAAGTTCTTTGTTACGCGTATGTATTTCTTTTACTTTTCTCTTCTTAATTTGTTGAAGCCATTCAAGTGCAGATGTTCCTTTCGAACAAATTGTGCAATACTGCAAATAAAACTATTGCAAAGGAGCGTGTTCATTTAGACGTATCCTCTTAATTTTTTTATGGTAAAAACATCCAGTGATGAAATAAACAAAAGTAAAACGTGCAAAATGGCAGAATTAAATTTAAACAGAGGAAAAGCGTGGCGACCAAGGCCGATCTCAGAGGTCAAGCTTCTGTTTAAGTGTTGAATTTATGAAGCGCTTTTTGCACTTGAAAAAAGAGCAAGGCAATTTCTTAAAAAGGCATTTTTCTTAACAAATTGATCATTTTCCAACGCCTAAACCCCCTAGACGAAGCGTTTTTCTGAATTTTTAGATAAAACTGTAATTTCGAAATTTTGAACAAAAGGCAAGCGCGCGATTATCGCACGCAATAAAGGGTCAGAATAGGCCCTATAACTGTAATAATCAATCGAGTAATAATAGTAAAATATCTTTTCATGCTCTTCTTCGGCTTCAAAAAATACGTCGCAACCTGCCAAACGAAACAAATATATTCCTTTCAAACCATTTCGTAGAAATTTGTTTCGATAATGCGGTTGAAATATTCTCCGTCAATAAAGCAACGAATAAAAATCAATAACTTTATTAACATGTCAATATGTCATATCAAATCGAAGAATGTCAGAAGATGGATCATATAAAGCACAACAATTCGAAGTAAATGTTTATACCCTTGTGTGGTCATCTCCCTCCTCCATGTTTAATATTCATTTTGTAATTTCACTATTTTTACTCTATCTTTCTTTCTATTAGGTTTTGAAACATTGATGTGGACTAAGCAGAGAACTGCGCCGTGGAAACAATAACGGAATATCATCCATGATACAGTTCAAAACCTTATTCAAGCATGTTGCCTGGAAATCATCATGTTCAAATATAAACTTTAAGTCTAAAGCTGAATCTCGACTACCTTAAGAACAGAAACATTCGCGTTTTTCGCATTTTTGGCTCTTTTTCGTGAAAGTTTATGCGTTTGGAAATTTCAAAACAGCAAAATGCGAAAGTTTTTTCGTGAAGATGGAGAAACCGATGACGAAACCGATTCTGAGTGGGAAGTTGAAGAAAGTTAGTTACAGTTTATTACTTTTAGAAAAGAAAAATTATAAAAATTTGGTTTCTTTTTTGCTCATTCACGAAAGTTTTTTCACGCGAAAATAAACTTTTCCTTCGTTTTGCGAAAGTTTTTCCCGCGAAAGTTTCTGCCCTCAAAAGTAGCCGGAAAATGCTGCGGCGGGCGATTGTTTCTGCCCCTTCGGATGATGTCGCGGCAGAGATTGAACAAAAAGTACAAACCATGTCTATAAAAGACATATTTTGTCTAGTGGAGATTCGCCTTAAAGGAAAGAATTAAATGACAGTAGGATGGAGAGTTTATCAAAGAATATGCACAAAATACTTTGATGATTTTTAGATTACAACAGGTGACATATCAATAAAATATTCACATTTCGATTTATTTCAAAGAAGAAAAGTAATGTTTTGTGACGAAGAAAAATACATTTTTATGTTCAGAAAAAGTTTTGTAATTTATTTCATCAATCTTTGTACAGCATAGACATTCCCGATTTGCAGACTTGCCATGAGAAACTTTGACACCAGAGATTCGCGTCGCTACTTAAACGTGATATGTTGTTGGATATTTAAATCGTTTAATTGGTAGATAAAATCATCTTCTACATCCCCAGCATCTTCTTTTTCATTATTTGATTGCTCCTTTTTATTTTGTTGTTTTACTGGTTCGTATTGGCATGATGTCACCGACATTTCCTACTTATTATGCCAGCCGTTACTCAAATGTTACGTCACAACTACAAATTCGGCTAAGGTGACTGGCGCATAGAGTTGAAAATAAAGTTCAAGTTAAAAATAATGGCGGACGAAGAGCACGTAAAAACACGTGTTTTGAATCGAGTAATACTGGACTTCTGATAAATTACAAAAGCAAAAATTTTAATTAACATTATTTTTGGCTATCATTCTTTAAAATAGTATTAATTTATGTTACAACCTTGGGATCCCTTTAAAATCACCTCCTTCCCTGATTCTGATGTCATTTCGTTGAACAACTTTACAATCCACTTAGCATGTAATGGTTTCAATTTGGACAATTGTAACGAAACTTCGATGCTTTCCGCATCCTTGTCGCTTTGGAGGGCTTCCGAGATTTGCTTGGCATACCATTCTGTGAACAGTTTCTTCATGTACAATTTCGCGAATCCATTGACGGTTAGATCAAGCGGCTGGTAAAGGTTTGTCATATTGGCTGACACTTTAGTGAAAAATATATTGTTCTCCTTAAGAAGATCTCTGACAGCACTGGTTGTCTGTCCCTAGAATACATCCATGATCAGAAGTCCAGGGTGCTCCGTTTCCAAACCAAGTCTCTTTCATTCATTTCTATAGTATGGAATAATGATCTCTTCCAATAATTTGAGGGACTCTTCTTCGTTGCTGAAGTTGGAGCTTGGAAGTTGGCACTTAGAGAAAAACCTTTTGGAAACTCGACTTTTGGGATACTTCTTGTAGTTTTTCCAGAGTATATCAGCTGCATTGGAAGAAATTGACCATGTAGCGTAACCGTAAATGTAGCTGTGATCATGCGTTTATCTGAGACACCATCTATCGGCACTGTAGTAGATGATTTCTTTGCGAGTATTGTTTTCCCACAAGGAACATACTTCAAAGGAGTTTGGTCGAGGTTTAGAATCATTGAGTGTGGAAAGTCGTTATCTTCAACTTCAATCTCATGAATGAACAGGAGCTCTGCTTCTCTTTTAACACCCTATGCGATTTCGACTTTCCCAGTCGTCGCAAATCTTCGTATGAACCCCATTCAGCGAAAGAGACTCTGCGCCCACGGTCTTGTAAGAGTGAGGTGACCGATACTTTCATCAGTGCTATTTTCAAAAATCCAGTAGCGGTTGCAATAGCTATATTTGAATTTATGACAGCTCCAAGGTTCCTGGATAGTTTCAAAAACTTTTGAACCTTCGCATCAAGATCACCCAGTAACGTGGGACGTCCTCTTTGCTTGACTGGCAATGTCTTCTTTGGAGAACGTTTGCTTTTTAAATCAGTTTTTACTTGAATACGATACTTTGATATGAATGTGGGTACAGTATTTTCCTTCAGATTTTTGGATTTGAAATGTCTCATAGCAGCAGAGTTTCCATTTCTAGAAGCATATTTACCGATTTGGTAACGCTCTTCGGCAGTTAACTTACGCCTTTTTGTTTTTGATGACTGTTCAACTTCTGCAGTGACGGAGTTGTAGTAGACTAAGCCTATTCCACTTTCATTCTGTGATGGTAGTTGAGAGTGTTGAGACAAAGCGTTGACCTCAGCAGAATTGCAAGCTTCCTTGTCTTGATCATTCCGAATATTTCCCCCTTATGTTTTCTGCAAACGTCGTTTTGCTAATTGCCTTATAATCAACATCTCTTCACGTTCATGACCTCAAACCTTGGCTAGGTTTTGTTTATGTCAACTTTTTTTCTTTTTCTCCTTGCAAGCTAAACTAAATATTCGAAAATCAAATTTCAAATATGTCGCTACCTTATGTTTAAAGGGGCCTAAGTCCACTTACCCCTCAATTTTAAAAAGGCCTTAGTCCACTTACCCCCTAATTTTAAAGGGGCCTAAGTCCATTTTTATGAAAATTGAGATTTTTGCATTTTTTGAAAGTTTGGTCCAACAGCCATCTTTTGATACCCCCAATAATCAATATTTAGCCCCCAGAATAGTCCAATTTTGCCTTGAAAGTTTGGGGAATCAATACATTTAATTTTAAAAAGGCCTAAGTCCATACTGAATATTTATTAAAAGGACTAAGTCCATCCTAGAAAAATTTCTGAGTTTTGAAAGGGCCTAAGTCCATTGAAAGGGCCTAAGTCCATTCAGTGACACTTTTCCTAGGGCCTAAGTCCATTCTTGAAAGACAAAAATTTTCATCTTGGCTGGTTTAGGTCTGAGAAGCTGGTTCATTATTGATATAGATAGTTTGAAATCATTACAATTTTAATTTGCTCCTTATGCGCTTTCAGTCTTGGAAGTATATTTTTTAGTAGGTGCGTTAACAAAGAAGCCTGTAGGGCCTTCTGGGTGCGCTATAAACGCGCCAGCAAATTTTTTAAAAACAGCGCTCCCCAACCTGTTCTAGGCGCCTTGCGCACCAATTCTGCACACCATCACGCGCCATTTAAACAGTAAGAATGCTAGCATCGTTTTCGTTTATTCAAGGAGTACAATCACGCGTGATAATGATGATAAAATACTTTCGTAAAAAATTTCGTCGTTAGTAAATTCGCGATAATTTAAAAATCTGTTTATATAAAGACGCTTGTATATCAAAACTTATATTATGAAAAGTTATGTCAGTGATACGTTGTTTGTATTGATAGGAAGCTCATTAATTATTCATAAGGTTGTGTCTGTCGTTCGAAAAGAAAAAAGTTTTCCAGATGTTTTATTGTAAAACATATCGTTGAAGATAAAAATACAACATGATGAAGTAAACACCTGAACAACTTTTATTCATTTGTTCACTGACCACATTAAAACGTTTGCAAGTTAGTTTGCTTTGATTTGCACAACGCAAAAAAGTTTCTTCAATAACTTTTGAAAAAATGAATGAACATTTTCAGACGTCACGATAGTATTCCCAAAGGCTGTCGGCTTAGTCAACATTTTCTCTACAAGAACATTTCCTGCGTTTTATGTTTTTACATAAAGAACTGGTGGCGTACTTTCGAAAGCCCAATTTACATATATACAAAGAAACTTTTTCTTGCGAAGAAATTATGTGGATTGAGTTTTAAAATATCAAGCAAACTGGCAAAAACTCAAAGTCATCAAAAATTAACATTAGAACGTTTGAATGGACGTTGCTCTTACGTTATTTTGCTGACTTTGAACAGGTTTTTGCCTGCTGGGAAAAAACGAAACAGATGTTCAGGCGCGCGAGAAGAAGCGCTCCATAGTCTTCCTAGGAGCGTATGGAGGTGCGCGAGCGCGATAGCGCGCCTTACTCTTCCAAGACTGCGCTTTGATTATATATGGATAGGATGCTCTTGCATTGCATTTATTAACTATGAATAATTTGGTTTTGGTTTTTGCTGTGTTTTTTGTAGGTAATTTTTGTTTCTGTGTTATATTTCTTTTTTTGTAAATGTTTTATGTCAAAATTTGTTACATTGGCCACCCCCTTTGATTAGTTTATACTACTGGGGGTGGTACTCTGTCAATTGTGGTGATACTCAGGTCAGTTGTCACGACTTTATTTTTAATTTTAACTTATTGTATACTTAAATTTAACTGAGTTCTTTACACTGTTTGACAAGTCTACTTAGATTTGTTTTCTACATAATAGTTTTAGATACTAGTGTGATATTAGATATTTTCTTTAGTAGTTAGAATAATACAAATGGGAACTAGAAGTTGGGGTTCTGTTACTACGTTCAAAGTTAGTGAAATTGTACATATTAAAGCCTCCCATTTTGACAACAAAAAAGAAATAGTGAGATATAGTGATAGTTTTCCGCATAAAGGAGAAACTTTGCTAGAAGGTGAAATTACATCGGTTCATCAATAATCTGTTTTTTTAAATTCAATATCACCAATAGAGTACTTTAAAGAGATTAAATGCAAAAAATTTGGATGAAGGTAACTTGTATATGAGATATTCAGTCTTAAGTACAAGTAATTTTCATTGTAGTGTCACTCACGTTTTAGGTAGAAAAGTTGTGACTACATGAGTTAGTGAGCAGAACTTTATAAATGAACCATATGTGTAAATAGCAATTGGTACCTAGAGAGTGTAACCCTACCAAGGAATGAAATCTTTCTTTAGTGTAGCTCGTATCAGTACTTTAAAATCTGTAGTGTCACTCACAATGTAGTGTCACTCACGATTAGTTGTTCTGGTATAGGACCATTTAAACATGGAAAATTCTTACCAGTCAATTTTACAGAATTTTCATGCTGCTGCTGAGAAATAGGGAGATAAAAAAAGTTCATTTCTACTTCAGATACTATTTTTGGTTGCTCATCAGGTGAAAGAATACATGCTAAACTGCATAAATTGTCCTGTTTTCAAGAAAATGTTACAACATTTTTATGAATTGTATTGTAAGACTTATGAAACACAAGTCACCAAAGGTAAAACTGGCCCAAGCAATTGCTCCTGGACTTGAGTGGTCAAAGACTAAACTAAAACAATTCAACAAATTTCAGTATGGTGGCCAGTTAGGCAGTTAACTTCATTTATTAACCCTTATGGAATAGACGAATTAATCATGATGTTGTTAAAAATTAGCAAGTTGTTACTCTTGTGTGCCAAATAAACAGTATAGTTTTAGTTATATTAACATGTTAAGAACACAAATCTTCTGATTTTATCGAAAATCAATAGCCCCCCGAAAATTAAAACCCACCCGCTTATTAGGTTTTAGGAAATTTTCCAATCCATCCCATTTATTTGGCACACAAGAGTATTCCCTTTCAGCCTAAAATAATAGTGATAGAATATCAAATAGTTTTCATACCAAAAATTAGATATTATAACTTGATAGACAATTATCAAATAAGTCCGCTATTATTTTTTACATAAAATTACCCAGTATAATATTTTCCACAGTAAAAATTTAATTATTATTATAATATTCACTACCTTCACAAGCAAAATTTTTAAGTTCCAGGAGAAGATAGAATAGCAGGTGCCTGTACAAATCTGATAAATGGTGGAAATTGGAGTCAGACCGAAATGCAGTCTGGTATCAGGAACCAGATATTGTGGGTCGTCCTTTGAAAGAACCCATAATGCACTGCCGACGTGGTTTATATATATATTGAGGTCTTCTTATGATTCTAGAATTGTTTTTTGTTCTTATAATTGAAGCAATCATGAGCATTTTAGTTGTGATACATAACTATTAAACATAATTCATAGTTGAATTACACTAATTAAACTCTTTGTATTGACCAGTAGTGTCACTCACGTTTTGTTGTAGTGTCACTCACAATGATACATCATCAGATAATCACCGACTCAAGCTAAAAAATCCCAACAAATTTTGTCCATTTTCAAAATTGATCCTTTTGTGATGACATATACAAAAATTAGGTAAATATCCAAAGTAGTTGAGCTGGAAATAAGTTATATGTCATAGGTACTGAAAACTCTTGTCCAAAAAAAGTAGTGTCACTCACGGGTAGTTGTTCAAGTATATTTAAAGAACAGTTTATTTGTTAACCTAGATTTTTTTTGTTATTACTAAAGTTCCATGTTGTGTTCAGAAAGAGCTAATAATTAATTTCCAAAAACTTTTTATTCTTGGTTTATGCCCTTTTTAAGTACTCCAAATGTAGTGTCACTCACGTTTGAAAATGACAGCAATATTCTGATTTATTTCAGCATTTTTAGGATCAAATGAGATTGTGTCCTTTTTGTTATTATTGTTCACTCGCTTTTATAAATTTGAAGGGTTAGCAGAGCTGCTCAATGCATTATGTAAAACTACCATTACTTAAGATTCAGAACAAATTTTACTTAGACTTATTAATCCTTACTTTTTTCAATTTGAAAATATATTTTCCATAAAATATTAACGATTCAGAAACAATTCAATTTTAGTCAAATTACCTATAATTTTTGTTCAGTGTTTACAGAGTTTTCTGCAGTATTTATTTCAGCATTTATTATGCATAGTTTATAATATATACGTATAGATGTAAATTTTCAGATTTTTCAGATTTTTAGAATTTCAGATTTTTGCCATTTATTAGTATTAGTATTAGTTTAGTATTAGTTTAGTATTTGAAAAATATCACTGTTCACTAAGTTTAATTTCCTTTTGGTTTCATTTTATCTAGCATTACAAGTTCAGACATATAGCTGACTCCTACCTATATACTACCATAAGTTGTCTTAGAGTAGCCTCTAGGTTGCTGTAACTTGAATTGCCTAGCTAAATGTCAATACGATCTAGTCAATAACATCTAAGTAACACTTTGACGACACCAGTTACATTCTGCTCACTTTCAAGGCTATGTTATAAAACTCTAAGCATGCCTGATTTGGTGACTAATGACATAAAGGCACATAACTTGCTGAAAAATATCAATGTAGTTTGCACGAAATATTTTTAAGAATAGGGCTCATATTGATTTATTATTAAGTATTATCTTAGTTTTAGTTGAAAAGCTTCCAAAAAGAGCTACTACTTGGCTTAATTTGTTGTCCACATCTATTAGGAGCTATGTGGTTTCAGAGGATCAGCAACAAAATCAACTTGTTTATATATAAGCTTGGTAGAAACACTATGAACTATATAGTATGTGGTAGCATTTTGTGTGTAATATTATAATCAAATTTCAAAGATATTAATGTTCAGTAACCTTGTCTCTCTGTCTCTCTCTTTCTAAAAGCTCAAAATGGTTTTTTACATAATAGTTTTCTTGTATTTTGCACTTATAGGCCTTATCAGCAAAATGAATTCTAAAAGTGTGGATCCTTTTTATACATAAAGTCAGCATCTCTTTCTCCTAGACATGGAATGGTTTTTAACATAGTTTTCATATGTTTTGGACTTAGGCCTATATTGACAAAAGAAATTTTAAAAGCGTGGACTTAGGCCCTTTTATAAATAAATTCAAACGGTGCTAAGTCCCAAAAATAAGAATTTGGTAAGTTTTAAAAAGGCCTAAGTCCTTTCCACTGTTTCTATTTAATAGGAGATGATCTATACAAGTTGCAACATGAGGATTCTTAATGGAAAAAAATTATAATAATCATAGCTTTCAGAAAATCCTTACTTCAATACATTGATATGTGAAGTGGCTTCAGAATAAGGAAAATACTTTAATCGCATTTTTTTCAAAATCACAAAAATGGACTTAGGCCCCTTTAAAATTAAGGCTGCTTGGACTTAGGCCCCTTTAAAATTAAGGCTCTCAGGACTTAGGCCCCTTTAAAAATAAGGTAGCGATGTGACGTAACCTAACCAAAAGTTTGAATGGGGATGAAAAAAAAACTATGTTTCAGTAAGAATTCTAAAGCTGAGTGTTTACTATGACTTCACAATACGACAAAGAAGTGCAGTTTAAATGTGCTGAGGGGCTACCACTACTACCGGAGAGAATGGCAACCAGAAGTTGAAGAAACACTTGATTGTTCTCATGAAAAAAATCTTTTCGATCGCTTTGCAATCAAAACTATAAGCAAGAAAACTGGTCAGATTGTTGGCCATCTACCAATCGAGGTTTCAAGAATTACAAAGTATTGGATGGACCGTGGTGCTGAAGTGACCGCAAAGTTAACAAGTGATCATTATAGGTGATCACCACTTATTCAAGGTGGGCTGGAGATCCCTTGTATAGTTGTTGCAAAGATGAATGGTTATTCAGCCCGCAACCACATGTTGTTAAGCAAGTATGAAGAGTTGGTTCATAGCTTGTACGCTGAACCAAAGAATGAAGAAATTCTAGGTTCATTCCTTGTACCTGTGGCAAGAAACCCTGGAGCAAGCCTCAAAATAATTTTTTGAGGACAGTCGGACAAAATGTCCGGTACATTTTAAATCTGGTCGGACATGTCCAATAACCATTACTTTCCAACATAATAAAATTGATTAACTGTTGATAACACAAATAAATTACTTTTGCTTGAAAAATAAAAATCAAAACAGGGACGTATTCAGGGAGGATTTGATACCGGTAAACCGGCATTGGCGCCCAAACTCTCGCGCCCAAAAAATGAAATTTCGGGAATTTTCAACTTTGAATATTTTATGTAAAAACAATCTTTTAAGGATTATTTCATCCATTTCTTACAAACCTTCACATATAAGTCGTTTTATGCCATGATTTACTCCCAAAAACCTCTAAAAAGCAGTCAACCCTACGCCCCATTTTGCTGTTGAATTGGCGTATTAATTTTTGTTTTTCGCTCATTACTTTGTGCCCCATCTTCTACGCGTGTAAAAAATAAATTTTGTTTACTCGTAATAATGAATGGTTTCTATGCGAAGGATGTAATGGGGTACAGTACTTATATTCCAAAGAAGAATGTTTAACTAATTTTTTTGGCGAACAAAAATATTTACTATCACATTCCTTCCTTCCTCTTGCAACATTTCCAGGTTTGAGTGTTCATTATAAATCTCGCCATAATTTTCAGTAAGTAAAATATAGAAACCGGGTGACTGGCTATTTTTTTTCGACACTGCAACCTTGCGCATAACTTTTGTAACTTAAAAGAACGTTAAAAAGAAAGAGAAAACTACATAATACAATTAAATAATATAATTCATAATAAAATGGCGCACACCAAGCTCCTTCTTCATTCTTCAGCGCATTTCGCTCAGTAGACTTGTTTTCCACTAACAAACGAAGAAAATTTTTAAGGTTGTCATCTGCAAAAATTTATTCCGCAAAATATAGAATTTTTGGGTCATTTATCCGCAAAAATATATTCTGCAAGAATTTCTTCCACAAACAATTTCTTTCCTTAAGGTAATAAAGCAAATTACCTTCTTCCAGATGAGAGGAAACATTTAAACATCCATAATATAGATGATTTCCCAAGTGACATGTTTATAAACATTAGTGTTCTTTGCTCAATAATTGCCAGGCCCAGGGGGGGGGGGGGGGTAAGAGTCAAAGTTCCCTTCAAAAAGATCTAGATGCCCTTTTTTCTAATAGAGCTGCCCTTGAGATTTCACATATTCGTTTTAATGTATTAAACTTTCGATCAAAATAAATTATATACGTCTTCACACGCATGGTTCAACATAATAAACGATGATGTTAGTTTCTTCATATTCTTTTAAATCCCAGCTCTCCAGCGCGTAGATTGTTTGTGAGTTCATGATTTCTCCTCAATGTTAGGAGATGTTAAACCTCTCAATAGGAGAGCGACAAAAGGCGTGTGTCTAATAAATTGTTTACAATAATCGCAATAATGGTTAACATTGTTTGAAAAATAATGTATTAAAATACATACCTGTGATAACCCAGCTGACATAATCTGTTCAAAGTCCGTTAAAACAAAGTTTTTTATTTTTTTGCTGATGTTGAACAAATTTTTTGCTGACTTTGAAGAAATTTTTGGCAGGTGGGAAATGAAACGTGCGCATGTTGAACTATAAGTAGTTGCGCTACAATTTTTGAAAACTCTTCTCCTTTTATTATGACGATATAATATATCATTTGATATGATTGTAGTAGTTTATATATTCGTTAACATTGTTTTACCGTAACGTTAATTTGTGTCATTCTCTTCCGAAATGAAAATTTCCAATGAAAAAAACAACAAGAAAGCTTTATAATTAAATCGAAATTTGATTAGTTCAAAATCTCCGTCCTAGAAAAATTTCTTACATACGGTCTGGTGACGAGATTGAGTAAATAAAATAATGTAAAAACGTCATGTATCATACATTAATGATCGTCAACATCGCCACTTAGTTTAACCCTTCGCCGGTATGGTGCGTTTGTACGAAAGTCATGTGTAGATGGGCTGCATCTACTTGCGTTCAATAATTTGACACTTAATGCTCTGTACTGTATGCTCCCAGATAAAAAAGAAACTTGGTGTGTTTTAAAAAACATATGCCATACAGCGACGTTATGTATTGGTCAATTTTAGACATGTTTCAACAAGTTATTTTCATACATATGCACACCATCTTCACATGTAATTAGATATCTCTGTACATTTTATTCACTTGTATACTTGATTATCAGGTGACCCTTTTAAGACAATAATAAAGGCTTAAAAAAATATAAAAAACTTCTTTTAATATACACATTTGAACTTGAAAATCTGTTTTTTGTGAAATTTATTTGATTTTTAGGTTTAAACAATCTACCTTAAAGGAAGAAATTGTTTACAGGAGGAAATATTTAGTGGAATTAATTTTTGTGGATTAGGGGTTCAAAACTGGCTTAATTTCCAGAAATAAAATACAACATCAAAGGAGGTACATGATTGTTCCTCATCACTATCGTTTTCCAAGTCTGACAATGTCATACTGGAAAGATCCACCACTGCACCACTTCTATCGCTAAGCTTACTTCTTTTCGGATACTTATGTGGTCTAGAGCTGAGTCTACGTACTTTGTCAATGTACCACTCTTCAATAGCGGCGTTGGGACTGAACTTCTTCATTGATTCGAAGAAGAACATCCAGTCGATCACGATTTAACCGCTTTCTCCAGTCGGTTTTGACTCGATTCATCCTGGAAAACATGCACTCCAGTTTCGCGTTTGTAAACGGGCATATCAACAGGATTTCCAAGATGTCAAGCACATTTCTACATTCTCTTATGATTGATGAATCTGTAAATACTTTTTTCCAAATTTCCAAATAGTGCAAATTTTTGTTGTTGTTCTTAATAGGTACAACAAACGTTTTCAGTGCGATCCATTCTTGCACCACCTTTGTTAAATCGCATTTTCCATTGGAAAGTAGCTCTTTAAAATGCTCAGTAAGATCGTTGAGTGCTTCGTCACCAAAACCTTCAAGCTTTTCTGACGGCCATGTTTTAACATCAAGTATATAGGCAGTGTTATTCACTGATGTGGGCCTCCACCAGGAATGTATACCTCAGATTTTAAGGCAGAGAACTTGCACATATATACTAGACTGATAGGTGATTCTGGTTTTTTTATTTATGTTATTTGAGGCACTTATGAACAAGAGTTCATAGAGTTCATAGAGTTTGACGGTAATGCAGTCTCACATGATTAACAGCGCTTTCGAAACGTGCCAATAAAACATCTTGGTAGTAATGATGATCTCCCATTTCTGTTATTTCTTGCATTAGCTTTTTGTAGTTCCTTAATATTTGGCTTTGAGGGTTATCTAACAATTCCTCAATTATAAGATTAAGCTTTGCCAAGGTCCATGTAAATTTACATGTAAATGTAAATGTAAAGGTTTCTTGAGAAAACAGGTTAAAGTTGTAGCTGCGAATAGAAACCGCTATTTTATTTATTTCTCTTTATTTAAAGTCGAATACAATTGTATAGTAAATAAAATCCAATAAATCAAAATAAAAAGTTAGCCTAATGGCTAATTTAAATCGACTATCATAAAAACTTAAAAACACATTAAAAATACTAGTTTACATAACCTAGTCTATATATGTATGTGGCACAGAGACGGCAGTTGCATTGTATATGTGGGATGCTATCAAGTTCTCGTTGGAAAAAGAGGCAAAGACGAAGCATTCAGCCCACGAAATTCAGGTCGGCATTCGGCAATGCCGACCTGAAAACCGACCTAGACAAGCATTGGGTCGGCTAAATTTTGCCGACCTAAATACACAATTTTCACGGCATTTTCCTTTTTCTTATCCTAACGTAATATCAAAACATGATTTCTAACAAATATCAATATTCTTCGTTCGTATCAATAAACTTATTTACATACGTGACTGCGTTTTTTCTTAAATCTCCGATCCCCTTCAATATGAATTTAACATGTGAGTACTGGGCCTTACATGGCTACCGTGAGATTAGCAACAAACCATGCGCCATTTTTAAAATCGCCTTGCTCACGTTATTGCTTCTTGTAACGCCAGCAACAACAAGATACATTGGTAAAATTTGAGTGTGTGCAGGACTGTACAAAGTTTTCAATCGTCAGTTACTATGATTTGCAAAAATAAAAGTGTTGGGAAGAATGTGCAATTTCAGATGAGGTGAAACCTGTTGTGCCGACCCAGGGAAGCAAGGAGAACGGCAATGCCGACCTAAAGTAAGGCCTAGGTCGGCAAAATTTCGTGGGCTGAGCATTTCGACACGAGTTAGGAAGATTCTCCCATAACATTGCTGCAATATATATAAGAAACAGTTTGTAAACCGTGTATTGATGTACGAATTTTATGCCGTTTTAGGGGATTTGACGACCGTAAATTATATATTGTGTCTTTAAATACAAAAACATCATTCATGTAGGAGGGATTCAGGCCATGTTTGGTCTTAAAGACTTCCTTCAGTAATAACCTGCAAAATTTGTCATGAATGCTGAATTTGTTATTTCCTTTAGACGTATCACATAAAAGCCTATCCGTCCGGTCATGAATGGTATCAATTTTATGCAATAAGCATCTATTAGAAAAAACCCATATAAGTGGGCAATAATTGAAATTACTAAAAATAAATGAATTGGAAATAATACGACGTTTATATGGACATAAATAGGGTGATAAACGTTTCAGTGCATTGATCTTGGCATTAGCCCTCTTGCATAGAGGGCGCACATGCTCATTGAAAGAAAGCTGATTGTCAAGAACAATGCCTAACAATTTTACATGTTGTGACTCCTTCACAATAATATTTCCCAGATTCAATGTAAATATATCTACATTCTTTGTTTTTCCAAGAATGAGCAGTTTACATTTATCAGCATTTAACTGAAGCCCATTGTTGGAAAACCAAGTACTGACTGTTGAGAAAGATTTTTCCAAATGAAACTTAATGTCTTCAAATTCTATTTTCAACAAGTTATTTTTGGAAATCAATTGAGAATAAAAGTGTTCGATTTACGGACGTGTATATGTTTCTTCCTTTTCAAATAATAAATACATTGTTATAAATCGTTAGAAAGTTTTTTGTATTAATATTACTTATTCATTTCCAGAAAATCAAAGATCGCGATTTTAAGCATTTCGTGATAATTTTGCATCGCTAATATTTTAAATTCAATCGCGATTCGCGATCTGCTAATTCAAACGCTGGGCACAACAGGGTATTAGATCGAAAAGAAATTAGTTTCACGAAACAACCAGCTCTAGAAACAAAAAAGGGTACTCTCATGCCCATTACCTCCACCTTTTTTTCAGTTCAAGACTTACTTTGAACAAAAAGTTAAGAAAAACAACTTTTTATATGAACTACTTTGCATAATACATTTCTGCGGATATTAAAAACAAAAAAATTTGCAGAATAAATTTTTGTGGAAGAACCATTTTTCAATTGAAATATATATTCGCCATTAAGCAAGATAGACAACATTTAGAACATTTTTCAAAAAATATATATTTATTTTTTCGTAGAGGTTTCTACATCATCAGGTAAAACAAATTATCAATTTTCAATTTATTTAATTATATACAAAATTAATTTTTGCGGATTTAGGCCAAGTGCAAAAATAAATTCCACAAAAATTTGTTCAGTATTTCTTCCGAAAAACAATTTTTTCCCTTATGATAATAGCTTGCAATTTGTTAATTACTACCAACAAATTTGTCTGTACAAACTCACCTACACAGGTAGGTTTTATAATAAATAGTCCAAAAAATGGTAGAACAAAGAACTGGTATGTAACTGGGGTGACAGGAACAAACTTTATTCAAACAAGACTGATCACCTTATTATACAGCAGGATTATATAAGGGACATAATGAACAAAAAATTTACAAAAACTCACAGTCTTTGAAAATGTAAAATCAGTGTCTGTTCACCGTTCATGCATCGCAAAGGCACTACTGAAATATATTTCAAGAAATTTCGCGCGGATTTTTATTTGAGCATGCGCAGAAGCAAATCTGTATCTTCGCCGCGCGCGCGACGATCAGTTTTAAGCCGGATCTCCACTAGACGATTTTTAAGACGATCGTCTTAAATTTTCGCGACGACACATGCGCAGAAGAGTAAAACTGATCGTCGCGGCGAAGATATTCTCTCGACGAAAAGTAGAAATGACTTTAACTTTTCGTCATGCGAACGACGATCGTCAAAATCTAAACCAATGGCATTGCAGTAATTTCCAACTTTCCAACCACGGCGATTTACGGAGTAACTTTAATTATGCGCATGCGTCGATTAAGGATCTTTTTAAGAGAGAATCATAATGGCGTGTGATATCTGAAGTCTGGTGATCAAATTTATGTATTTTCAGGCTGTACCCTGAGCTTACCACTCAGTGCCCAGGCTTTTACACGTGCGACAAAGTATTTCATAATGTTTCGAGAAGCTGCTCCTAGTTCAGAATTTACATGAAAGAGTAATACTTGACGATGAATTGGTATACAATTTGGGACATCGAATTCTGGGGCCCTATACCTGCCCTGGAAAGGGACCTATAATATACCATTGCAAATTTTTGAAGCCCAAATATGTTATTGAGGCTGTTATACATAGGATAAAGTTCCTTAAAAAGTAAGTTTCATGAACCAGTCATTTTTTTTGGAGAGGAAGGAGACCCTTAAATTATGATTATCATAATCATCATATTTTAACTGATTTTCAAAACGTTGAAACCTAATGCATAATATTACATCAGTAAAACTTTATGGGAATTGGTTTTACTCTTCCCTTTTTCTTTTCTTCGGTTCAGGATTAAGAGATTTCGTTATAGGATGATTCTTCACGTAATGTTCTTTCATCATACTGGATAACCTTGTGCACCCATTCATATGCCAAAACATTCTGCTGAGTGAATTAAACTCGGCATGGATGCTTTCCCCACCTTGCTCACTATAAATGCCCAATCCAACACCTCATTTCCTAATGAATGGAACAACATGTTCTTCCAACATGTGCATCTTTGGGGTGATGGATTCTTCAGGCCAGGTCTTTCGGTAAAATTCCATTAAATCTTTTATTGATTCCTCTAAGATATGAAAAATATAAAGGTTATAAAAACAATGAACATATAATAATAATGTTATTATAAAACTTTATATTAGTTTTATACTTTACCTAACTCTCCTATACGTATTTCATCAAATGTCTGACATGAATTCATGACATTGTGACATTTCGAGTATTTTGAAAATAGTGATTTGAATTTCTGGCAAATCTCAATGGCCTCCCTATGTATTGACGTATTGAGAAACCCCAGATTAACAACAATAATAGGCAATGAATTACACAACTTGATAATATTCATTTCCTGAAAATAAGAAATAATTTCATTAAACACTAGCATTATCCAATCACATTTTATATTGGTCTTTTTGGAGATTTTTCATACCTTAAGCATTTTGTGGACATGGTTACCGATGAAACTTTTCCCATGATACGCCTGCCTCTCCACTCTCAGCCTACACAGTTCTTCATCAAGCTGTTTTACGCATGGTCCAGAATATCTATTTAGTTTCTCTGATAACAAAGATGCCAGTTCATCAGTCTAAATATTCAATTTATTTACATGCATGAAATTTTACCTGAAGACGTTGAAATTAAAAAAAAGTAAGTTTCTTCATATTCATACTTTTTCCCTTTTTTTATTAAGTAAATGCTCTATTCTGGGCTCGTAAATTTTTCTAATGTCCTCTTCACTCTCTGGATCTCTCAAAATGTGTACTTCAATAGCTTCGTATATCAGCTTTACTTTGTTGTCACAATCCTCAACCATATACTCCAAATTTCTTATTTGTAGTTGTTTTGATACAAATGCGTCAAACTCATCATTATTGATTTTCTTTGCAGATATAGCATTTTGACCAGCAATTTGTATATCTATGTGATGGCAGTTGTCTTCTAACATTGTAAAAAACTTCAAGTAAGTGCCCAGAGAAATATGCAAAGTTGGCAATGCTACCTAAAGTTATTAAAATAATGTTGTTTAGTTGCTATTTAATTGATCCAATACTTCCCCCTCAAAATTTACTCACCTGTTCTAATGGCACATTAAAAATTGGTTTGTCAATAACATTATTAAAGAGCTTTGCTCGTTTAATGTTTCCCCCATCTTCTTTAAACCTTTGAAAGTCATTATCCAATGTTTCTAATAATCTTAGGTTACTATGTCGCATATCGGGATGTTCTTTCATCTCAGATGAAGTTACGTTGCAAAATAAGCAGCAGTGTCTTCCTGCAAAAGAATCGTTGATGATGGTAAATATCACTATTAATGTAAATTGGTATGTATGTATATTGTTCTGCTTTTGAATATGATTAAGTACATTCTTACCACTTGCTCCGCTTATTCCATACAGTGAACACAAGAGATCGTAATCCCCAAAGATAAAGACTCTCAATTTCATGTTTCTGTGTGAAATAAAAATCATAAATTCCAAGACATATCTTTTATTGAAGTTTAAAGATTATGATAAATTGTATACTCACTCCCATGTCATAGTTTGTAATTCATCAATTTGTGCAGTAAATCTCGAAAGGCCTATTTTTAAATTACACCTTTTATCCTTTGCTTCGAATAAACTGAAAACGATCGTATTTTTCTTTGAATTCGGCTTTTCCACATTCACAATTTGGTAGCTCATCTTAAAGGAGCCGCCACCATGATCACCTCCTATTTTGATATGTATCTCATTGTTTTTGACATATTGATGGTTAAGTAAACTATTCCTAAAAAAGAAAATTAGATAAAAACTTGTGCTTTATTAATTCTTTAAGCATCTACAAACTATAAACAATTAACATACTCTTTTAGCATTCCAAGCCAGCTGAATAAATGAGTTGGCAAATCATTAATATAAGCCCATGGTGCACTTCTGATAATGCTGTTGCCTTCTTTTAGATTAAAAGAAAATGGACTATTTTCAACTACCAAGTCATGATTCGACCAAGACTTCGCAGTTTTTCTTTGTTTTGCATTGGACGCACAGTTTATGTGGAATGTCTTCAGCCACCTAAAAGGACAGCATAAGCATACTTATGTTGCTCCATCATATTACATCGAATATTCTTTGTGAGCTCAAATTACCTTGACATGATTTTGAGTTTTTGCCACGGTATTCCCATGTTAGCTTTTAAAGCCACCATTTCTTCACTAGATATGCAGGCTGACCCAATATTGGCCTGTCTCAAAATATCTTCTCTATGGTTTTTATCAAATGACTTCAATAAGGTCGCAGTTTGCTTAATTTGACCCACTTCCGAGGGTCCAGCTATCAATTCCAGGTGTTTCAGCATGTGACGTTTGCGTTTCGCAAGAGTTTGTTTCGAAACAGAATTGCTATCTTTAAATGCTTTCTGAATTGGAGTCAATCTGAATGGCTGTAAAAATCCATAACAAGTTTTGGTTATATTCCATGTATAGAATGTATATGGAATTCATATTCTTATTAACAGAAGAAATTTCTTTTTACCTTATTCGTACTAATTTTCGCGCGTATTAATTTTCGCACACAGCTATTTTCAGCGAAAATTCTGTACTAAATTTCGCGTGCGAATTGATTTTTTGCGTGAAATAAATCGATGTCCAATGCACAAAATTAAATCCGCGTGAAAATTAGTACGAATAAGGTAGTTCATAGTTTTGTGAATTTTATTAATGGTAAATTTTGCACTGAAATTTCTTCCATTAATTACAAGTGTGTCGTACATTTCAACATTGCTTCCACTCACCCTTGGCCCACCTGATGGAAATTCAATCACATTGTCTTTGGATTTTGCAAGTTTGTCCTTGATGATTTTTAAAGCTGCATTTTCCTGATCTCTGACTTGGTTAATACTGCTAGTTGAAGCATTGTTGGAGATATGACACACCTTTTGGTGGATGTATTTGTTTTCAATATTTTTCAGTGGAAACTTGGCACCACAGTTATTTGGACATTCAATTACTAACCGGTTTAACATATCCACAACTTGTTCAGAGAAAACTACCGATTCCAATCTTACATTTTTTCCACACCTTTTTTTCAGTTCAAGACTTACTTTGAACAAAAAGTTAAGAAAAACAACTTTTTATATGAACTACTTTGCATAATACATTTCTGCGGATATTAAAAACAAAAAAATTTGCAGAATAAATTTTTGTGGAAGAACCATTTTTCAATTGAAATATATATTCGCCATTAAGCAAGATAGACAACATTTAGAACATTTTTCAAAAAATATATATTTATTTTTTCGTAGAGGTTTCTACATCATCAGGTAAAACAAATTATCAATTTTCAATTTATTTAATTATATACAAAATTAATTTTTGCGGATTTAGGCCAAGTGCAAAAATAAATTCCACAAAAATTTGTTCAGTATTTCTTCCGAAAAACAATTTTTTCCCTTATGATAATAGCTTGCAATTTGTTAATTACTACCAACAAATTTGTCTGTACAAACTCACCTACACAGGTAGGTTTTATAATAAATAGTCCAAAAAATGGTAGAACAAAGAACTGGTATGTAACTGGGGTGACAGGAACAAACTTTATTCAAACAAGACTGATCACCTTATTATACAGCAGGATTATATAAGGGACATAATGAACAAAAAATTTACAAAAACTCACAGTCTTTGAAAATGTAAAATCAGTGTCTGTTCACCGTTCATGCATCGCAAAGGCACTACTGAAATATATTTCAAGAAATTTCGCGCGGATTTTTATTTGAGCATGCGCAGAAGCAAATCTGTATCTTCGCCGCGCGCGCGACGATCAGTTTTAAGCCGGATCTCCACTAGACGATTTTTAAGACGATCGTCTTAAATTTTCGCGACGACACATGCGCAGAAGAGTAAAACTGATCGTCGCGGCGAAGATATTCTCTCGACGAAAAGTAGAAATGACTTTAACTTTTCGTCATGCGAACGACGATCGTCAAAATCTAAACCAATGGCATTGCAGTAATTTCCAACTTTCCAACATAACCATCATAACCAGTTTCAAGATGGCTGACAATGTGGAAGGACACACTACTGTTGTTATTAGTAACAAAACCGCGAAAAAAGCCGCTTCGCGCGAACTTTTTCGTCTAGTGGAGATCCGGCTTTACTCTTCTGCGCATGTGTCGTCGCGAAAATTTAAGACGATCGTCTTAAGGCGGATTTCCACTAGGCGAACTTTTTCGCGCGACGCGAACTTTTTCGCCGCTAAGCATGCGTAGTAGCATTATTGCGTAATGTTGAGAATCATTCTGCGATCGACTTCGACGAAAAAAAAAGTAGAATTCATTTCAACTTTTTCGCTTCGAAAATGTTCGCTAACCAATGAAAGCGTTATTAATTTGCTAGTTCAGCATTAAAGAAATAAATTTATTCACAATAATCAAAGTGGCAGCAGAACATGTGTCACAGTCACAAAGTTTTCTACAGCAATTACATGGAAATGAAAATTACATGCTTCTCAATGGATGGAGCAATATATGCCAGTCATTCTTCATAAATTGATGGTGTCATTCGAAAATTTTTAAAAAAGTATTCCTGGTCATGTAGCATTAACTCTTTCACTAAAAGATGAAATTCACCTTTTTGCAATCTTTCTTGGTATATGTTACGGACCCAAATATGTTTTTTGCTTCGATGTTCTGTTATTGTGACAATATTTTAGAATTATGATCTTTTTTTAGAAGCAGTAGTTTCTTTACCTTCATGTTTATTTACAAACCAATTTGCATCAGTGCGCGCGCCAAAAGTGTGCGAACGTATGGAAATCAAATTCTGTTTGTCGACGAAAATTTCGCATCGAAAAATGTCGCGTCTTCTGCGCATGTGTCGTCACGAAAGTTTATGACGATCGTTGTAAAAATCGTCTAGTGGAGATTCGCCTTAACTTTTCGTCATGCGAACGACGATCGTCAAATTCTAAACCAATGGCATTGCAGTAATTTCCAACTGTCCAACCATATAACCATCATAACCAGTTTCAAGATGGCTGAAAATGTGGAAGGACACACTATTGTTGATATTAATACTGTTAATATTCTTTTTCAGACGATTTTAAGAGTGATCTCCACTTGACGATTTTTTCGTCGCGAAAAAAATTGCTTCGCGCGAACTTTTTCGTTTAGTGGAGATCCGGCTTAAAGCCTATATAATTTTTTTTTTTTTTTTTTTTTTTTTTTTTGATCTTAAGATCTTATTTATTACAAATTCATTAAATTTTACAAAATAATAAAATTGTTTTTTTATAAAATATATACATAAATTGTGATTTAACAACGCCTGGTGACTTCAGCAATGGTTTCGTCAACCATGTTGATCTTCTTTGTAAGACTTCTTGAGCCTCGCAACATCAGCAGCATCGAACGGATGAGTGAAAAGTTTATCACTGTTTTGATCCACCCTTTGATAACGCTTGGTTCAACGTTGCGCTTTGTAGCTATCTTCTCGGATATCCTCGCGTAGAAAACTTTCGCCTCGACTGCCATTCCACCAGCTACTGAAAAAACCAAAGGAGAAAAGCTGCCTTGATCCACACGTTGGATTCTTTCATTATAATGGCGTTTCTTCTCATTTTCATTAAGCTGGTAACATCGTTTCAGTGGAAGATTCTGGTGTTTCTTGGCGTTCGGATCGAAAACTCTGACATCCAGATAAGTTCTTTGCCCTTTGACCCAGAAATCCCTTGCAGCAATATCGAGACGCACTTCGTCGTTTCTCTTTGCGGTGGCGTATTGCATAACTTCACCAGTCAACTTTATCAGTTCGGGTTCGACTTCGACATCTTTGCAGACTTCAGATAATAGTGTAGCTGTAATATCTCTGAGGTCATTGTGCCTTCGGATTACAAAGCCTCCTTTTTTGCAACTTAACGCATGATGTAAATTAAATAAATCACCACAGGCACAACGGGATGGTAAATTTGGAATTGGCCAGTTATAGCGTAGACGTAGAGCATCCCAAAATTCTCTTTTATTGAGGTTGAAGTTGAATTCCTCTAGTGGTAGAGATGTCAACCAGTTTGACATCCCGTCCAACGTAATTTCATGTTGTCGTTGAGCTTTTGGCGACATTCTTTATGTTTATGTTTATGTTTATGTTTTCTACCAGCTTTTCAGTGATTTTTCGTGAAGCCTCGTATTCGAAGTCAGCCCTTTTATAGCTGTAAGCCTATATAATCCCATATATTTTTTGGTCCCTGTGATGGAGAGGCAATTGGCAAAGAAAGATGGCAGATGTATTTGTGAGTGCTAGTCGTGTCGTCAACTTGAATTTTTTGTTTCTGAAAATTCAAAATTTCACCGTATTGATATCTTTAGATATATCTTTTATTACTCGTTTTGTTCAAAGAGTTAATGCCTAAATCACTTAAATATTGTGTAACCTCAAGAGTTAAAAATAAATAATGCATATTATATATATATAGAGTGCCTGCTCCCCTGTCCCCTTACCGCTATGTGCCGCTTGCCGCTAACTTTGAGTTTGATGGTTTATTTCCTTCATTTAAAGACCACAAATCAAACCAAACTAATTATTATCTAAAAGTATATTCATTCAGTCATCGTTATGGAAAGTTTCAAAGTGAATTGCCAAATACTTACTGATTAATAGAGTAAAATCTAACACCGGGGCGCGATCATTGTGAAAATAATATTAAAAATGGCTTCCTCGAAAAATAAATGTTTTAAACAAAATTCAGTGTCATAAATAACGGAGCATATCGATTCCTTGTTATTCCTCTGCTGTCTTGAATGCTACCAACATCTGAGATTTTATCCACACAAACAGTTTTCTTGTATATATCGTATACACGAGCAAATCATCTAAAATTTACAGCAAGGTTATTCTGTAACCACGTGTCCTTTCTCCGTTATAGCAACAAAATTTGTTCTCGTTAGCACTGATTTCAGCTTGATTATTCAATCAGTTAAAATTTTTTTTGCAGACATTCAATTAGCATATGAAATCCCACGTTGATAATCACCCATAGATTTATCGTTCAAGAAAACGTGAAACTTGTTTCATAGACCTTTTCACCCAAAGGACCAATTGTCAATAAAAAATTTTTATTGCGTTAACGCTTTTTAGCAATTGCAACTGCGTTGAATTCTATAGGATCATTCTAGCGTGTATATATCCTCCGCATGTTGAAACTCTCCACCACAAGTATAGAAACAATTGATTTCATATGTTGCGAGTGTAAAAAATAATTCAATACATGTTGATAATTACATTGGTGGTTCATGCTTTTAACAAATTAACGATGTCTGTGTTTACTGTATAATTACTCTAGGCTCACAATAGGGCAATTCCCATCACGTGTCTAGATTTTTGCGATCAAAAGTTGACTTGTCGAGATGGCACTATTGTTTTCTAAAAAATTTGCTCATAAAAATATGGCTGCCTTCGATTTATAAACAGTAAAGGCATGCATTTTTATTAAGCCTGTGGTTCGTCTTATATCTGCAGAAGCCAAGGAGGAAAGCACTTAAATTGAGAGAAAAAGGATTAAGCTGTTATTATGAACACTAAATTCCATAAAATTTTGTTATTTGCATCACTTTTGATGAAAGTGAAATTAGTTAGCGGAAAGAGGAACAAGTTAGCGGAAAGAGGAACATCACCCCGATGATGTTTACAATTACAGTGTTTGTTATCAATCTTATTCTCCTTGTTTGTTCTTGTTGATTTAGTATCTAGAATGACCAATTGTGGTGCTAAATCCATTTAACTGTGTTTTTACGTTTGCATTGACGAATTTTGCAACATTATAATTAAAGTTAGCGGTAAGGGGAGCAGGCACTCTAAATGATGTATTTATAGTTTGCTGTCTGATGCTTGTTGATGCAATGTAATTTAATTACGATTTCCGAAGGACTTATGTGCTACTTTACAAGTGTTTGGACATGCTTTATGAAGGTTTTCTTAAAAAAATTATTTTTCAGAGAAACAATGTTTTGGTGTGCAAAACCTTCTTGGCTCTGCTATGTTATTGCACTTTCTTCGTACCAACCCCCTCCTACTTTTGACGTCCTCAAGAACGTGTGAATACCAAAAAACCTGCAGATTTTATATTCCTTCGGTTATGTTCTGTTTTTATTCTTTAGGATTTCTTATTTTGTTTTACATTATAGTATAGAAGTACTTTTGAGTATAGTTATGATTTCAAACACAGTTAATGAGAAAGAAAAAAGTGTGTCGCCTCATGGTTTTGCACGGACATAAGAAGATGTTGACCATAAATTTTAATGAAATTAACACTCCCTAAATTAAAAGTGGTATGCACAATGCAGATTAAAAATAAGATTAAAAATTCCAGTAGAATGTGACTTGCTAAAGTTTTCAGACAGAGCATGGTTTAAACTTAAACTTAAACTTAAACTTAAAAGTTATTTAGGCGCCGTAGTATAGTGGTTATCACTCTCGTATTTCATGCGAGAGATCGGGTTTCAATTCCCCTTGGCGGCGATTCACCATGCGCAAGTGAAAGTACCATAGCGCCGGGTCGACCCATGCCATGGAAATTGGGTAGATGATACATCGGGTGTTGCAGGAGGTCATCCAGAAGAGCACAGGCCCTTGGTTGGGTTTGTGTCACTCACGAGAGTGTCAAATACTTCGGAGCCTCCAACCTAAGCTGCAGGGGCGGATGCAGGATTTAAAAGAGGTATGTCGCGAAGCGAAAATTTTTTTGCGGAGCAGAGCGCCGCAAGAAATTTTAAATGTCAGCTGGGGGTGTTGGGGGGTGCTGTGAGCCCCCAATTACGTTTTTCAAAGGTTCTAGGGAAGCATTTCACCTCACTTTTGATACTTTTGTCAGATCTGTTTCTTCCTACAAGAACGCAGTGGGGGCAGGAAAAGACAAAATAACTAGCTACAATGGTTCAGTTTGCCAACTAAGGGTTGCGTGAAATCCGGATTTTCATTCAACAAAATTCGAGCGAGAGTGAGTTGAATTCGTAAACAGTGCGTAAATGAGCATGCATGATAGACCGAAAGAGTATCTGATACTTTTGTTAGTTTTCTTTCAATAAATTCTATCAATACAATGTACTTAATTGCGACTCAATAAATAGACCTGTTCGACATTTTTCAAATGTCAAAGTTTTACCAAACCGTAATAACAGGCTTCAACCAACATGGAAATATTTCCTTTTCTAACACTAAAAAATTGAGTAGTAAAAGTAGCCTGAATAAAAAGGTTTTTTCAAAACCATAAAGAATCCCTAGTCAGTTAAACGAACAAGAAATGTTCCAGTATATACATTGACTCAGAGATAATGATAACTTTCAGATTTATGTTGCAACTTTATACGTTCATTGACAAAACTCAATTTAAAAAATGGGTCAGATGTTCTTTAAATGAATAATCACTGAAGATATCTTTGAATCAGTGTTTCCTGATAGCATTAGTTTTTAACCACATATGACTGGAAATACCCAACACTTCATATTGACATTCGTTACTCTTGTCTTCGCTTCCACAGTTCCATTGTTTCAAGTATACCAGATATTCCACGATTGTAATATTCTCCCCAATTAATATAGTGATATTTATTACACTTGGCAATGCCTTGTACACCTAAAATAGTAAAACCAAATAGATAAATTAATAATTAAAATAAATTTCCCTTTTACAAAATGATACAAATCTTAACTACTTTTTAAAATGACGCTCAAATGGCCAAAATCTAAATTCAGATTTCTCATGTATTAAATTAAACATAATGGTAAGTTTTTGTTGCAGCAAAGATCAAACTTTCATTTAAGTTTTCAAATTTAACAATTAACAAAGATAAGCTAACTAGTTTTAGTCAGATTATGCCAAATTGAGAAAATTGAGGCTCAGTCAAAAAAGTGGCTTATTACGTATAAGAAATAACAATGTGTAATAATATAATTATATTTTTACAAAAAACCCAAATAGCACACGTAAAGTTATAAAGTTATACAAGAAAAAATATTTGTTTCTTTCGTCTTCATTATTGTTTTTGAAACTGTTCATTTTTTAATCACCTACTAATTCGTGTAAAGAGCTTCTTGAGAACTGTAGCTATTTAACCGTATTAGTTATTTTTCACAAGAAAATGTGCTACAAAAAAGTTTCACCATGAAACACATTATAAATACTTACACTTACACACAACATGAGATTATTTATCAATATGTGGACTTGTTTGTTATTGTGTTGTGTGTGTGGAAAACAGTTAACAATAAAGTATTTCAGGGTACTGAACGTCTTTAAAAGCCTTGATCTGAATTTAAGAAATTTTCACAAATGTCAACAAACAATATTCTCATCTACAAATGTTCTACTTACAATAATCGTGAAGGGAAAGAGGTAAAGAAACCTCAAAGCATTCTTCCTGAATCTTCTCCAGTAATTCATCATAAAGTATTGCCAAGTTTGCATTGGTATCGTTCACAAATAAAAGTTTTATATCTTCAAAAAAATGTGTGGTATACTCGCCATGTTTGCAAGACAGAAAAGAATTTCTATCGCTACCAGCACATTTGCAGCACATGTTTTAAGTTCTGCAAGAAGGAGGTATAAAAAAAGGTAGTCGCTCCCTGTTTTTGTGGATAATTGGAAATTAAGTTACCCCCTAACGCAAAAAATTAAGCTTTCAATCAGGAACACTCTGCATACTTTCCTCCGAAAAAAATAAGAGTGATTCTGTCTTTTACTCCAGCGACTAACCCGACTAACTTAGCGAACAAGGGGGTAGTAAAAGCATGATTTAACAAATAAAATACTGGTATCTCAAATGCTTCTATACCCCCGTCATAAAATTTAAAGACTAACTTCATGAAATCGAAGACTTACTTCTGCGAAGCGCTTTCCTTGCTAGCGTCGAATGGGAGCTACATTGGCAAAAAACATCAATTTTAAATTCGTGCTCGCGGCGCGGACTTTTCTTCTTCGCAAAGAGGTAGTTAGCAGGAGGGAAATCGTTTAGCTTGTTCGATAATTTAGAATTACTGAACCATTAAAAAAACCCTTTTAGCAAAAAAGAGGTTAGTCTCTGCGCCTATTGCGACATACCCTAAATTTTAAATCCGCCACTGTAAGCTGTGGCCCCTCCTGGAAAGCAGATGCAATAGCAACTGAGTGAGGCTAGCCACGTAAAACAATACCAAATAAATAAAAATCAAATAAATAAATTATTCCATTATGATATTAACATCAATATATTTATATAAGATCGTTTGTTATAATATCAAAATCCCCTTGAATTTCACTTCATAATCAATGAATGAAGATTTTTCTTATACTGTATATTTTCTTTATATATATATATATATACATTATACATTTTACATACTCAGAGAAATCTTTTTTTTTTTTTTTTTTTTTTTAATTAGTCGCTCAATACAAGGTTAAAAGGGAAATTAAGCCTTTATCAAAAACTTTTTATATTAGCTGCAGAAAGGTCTCATTAATCTTCTGTGATCATTAAAAATTATTTTAAATGATAATTATACTCAGTTTTCGTTATTTAGTATCTAACAACGGACGCCATTGCAGTGCTCTGAGATGGAAGTTTTGACGTCACAGCGCGATCACTGTTTCTGTAAAGATTACATAAACTGCAATATTTTGTTTTTGTTGATGAAAGTTATTAAGTGCTTCGTGATATAAAACCTTTATTAAAAAGTATTACGTTTTAGATTTATAGCAGGTATATATACGTGCGTAAGTGAGTTTTTGGTATATTTTGGATGTATAAAAATGAAATCTTCGGTAATGACTGTTTTTATTTTTCTTGAATCGTTGCTGATAAACTTATTTTACATTTATGTTGATGAATGATAGATATTTTCGTGTTTATGTTGTTTTTCTACCTTTTCTCGCATCTTTAGAACATAGACGTAAAAAACATGCCACCATGTGCTGCCTACGTCTGATATTTCTGCAAATGAAATTCGCTCTGTGACGTCATGATATTTAAAACGAAAGCTGTAATGGCGATTTAACTAAGTTGTTTTTTTAGCAGTTTTTTTTCATTTGGAATACCTTTTATACATAAAAAGGTGTTCCTGTAGGATAAATGAAGCATTTCATGCTCAAAATCAGAAAAGAAATTTTAAGGCTTAATTTCCCTTTAAAACCACTACAGGCCTTGACATAAAGAAATCTCTCCCGCACGACTAATCGCGCGCCTAAATTGACAACAACTAATTGGCCTGCGCAATCCCAAATTTCGTTACAAATGATGGAATTTTACTTATTGAAGTCGGGGGATGATTTAACCAGTGAACCCCAAACACTGGAGGCATTGCAGCCCTTATCTTCGACTTCAGAGCTTTCTTTTTTTAACTACAAGTTCTTCGTGTTTTATTGATGTGAAAATTCAATTAACAAAATACATCTTTGTTAGTTAACGGAAAACAACCATATAACTATATAAATAACAATCACTCAGCATAATTTAATCTTCATATAACTATATTTAGAATGAATTAACAAAATTTCCTGAATTGATCTGTGTACAGGTGTTGTTTGGAAAAATATTTTGAATTAACAAAACCCTTTGTTGAAAGGCTTTTGAAGGTTACTATGATTTTTGAACATTATTTCCTATTTATCAAATGAGTAAGAATATTGTCTTTCTATATAATATTTTTCTATATAATCCAATTGTTGTAATTTCAATAACGTAAATCTTGCGCAATATATTTTTGAACTTGATCATGAAAAGATCTAGTAATAAAGTTTTCCTTTCGAGGGCGTTATGAAATTAACAAAGCTATTCATGACGTTTTTGTTATGCATGTTTTCTAACACTAAGATATATAATCATTCCTTTTGATAGGTATTAACTATAAATCACTCAGATAAATTGTTGTTTATCAAAGCTGGGCGAGTGAATCATCACTCGGGTGATGCAAGAAATATTGAACTTGGGCGCGTGTTTGCATGCGCGTGAGCGATTGCGCGCCTGTTATGACAAGGCCTGCACTAATGTGTATTGAGGTACAAGGAGGAAAGGTGACAATGGACATTACATTTAAAGTGTTGAAGATTATAATGAGAAGGAAAAACAGACTGGGGTAAAGAATTCCAGAGAGTGGAGGACGAGGGATGAAACTTTGTTGGTAAAAATTTTTTGATGATTTTGGGAAGCTGACAGTGTGATCATGGCAATTAGATGAATATCTTGTGTTTGGCTTGAAAGTTTTTAATGCAGGGATGAGTGAAGAGAGCTCAGTTGAACATTTTCCGTAAAAGTATTTATTAAAGAGGCAAAGAGACGCCACAGATCTGCGATGGGAGAGTGTGTCAAGTTTACTTGCAAGTTCATCACCTACAGCATTACAGATTCTTTATTGGATACGATATAAAAGATTTAGAGAATCCGAGGGTGCACCACCCATGGCAACAATACTCAATACAAGTTCGAATAGTAGATTTATAGAGGTAAAGAATGGCATCAGGGCTGAGGTATGCTCTTGCACAAAGAAGGGAGCCCACCTTCATCGAGGCTGACTTAGCGATTTCCTCAATGTAGGAGCGCCAGGAGAAGTCCTGTGAAAAAGTGATTCCGAGGAGACGAAAGGAGTTGTTTTCTTCCAACTGGGTGCAATTCATGGAAACTGACGGTAAAAAGGGATCTTTAGTATGATTTACAGATAGAAGTTTGGTTTTTGTGGAATTGAATGTGACCAGCCATTTCTCTCCCCACTCAACTATAGATTGCAGATCAAACTCAATTTCGCCTGCCATTTCTACCTGGCTGAACAAATTTGATTTTGGAATACAGGAATAGATGGTTGAATCATCAGCATAGATGGAAAGCTTGGAAATAATGTCATCAGGCAGATCATTGATGAAAAGAAGAAAAAGGGTTGGCCCAAGGACAGAACCTTAGGCAACTCCTGCATTGATGGAATGTGTCGATGATGATTGCCCGTCTAAAACAACCTTAAGCGTACGATTACCAAAGAAGGAACGAATGATCTCATAAAGGAGACCCTTAACTCCATATGCAGCAAGCTTTTTCAAAAGGGCAGTATGCCATACTTTATCAAATGCCTTGGATATGTCAAGAGCAACAGCTCTTGCCTCCCCAGATTTATCTAATGCAGTGTAGATTCTATCAGTTTTCACTGTAAGGAGGTCAGCAGTTGAGCGTTGAGAATCTGAGAAGAGGTTATTAGATTCAAGGTGATTAACAAGAGAACTAGCCGCCAAGGCGGCGTCGCTCGCCGCCCATGTCCACCTGCTCTGTATCACTGTATCAATAAACGTCAAATTTCCTTATAAACGGCTCGTACAACTTGTGTTCAACGATTCGAAGTCACAACCTCTGGTAAAACCAATCTTTTATCAGTGTAACAATACACTCAAAACGTAGAGAGAGAAAACTTCAACTTTTTATTAGCTTTTGTTTTAAAAAAGTTACGCGCTCTAACATGGGTGCTATCAAACGTAAGGGGGAAATGGTTTCTCTTCTTAAAAAGATCACACGGGAGGAGAGAAAAAAAGGCACGTGCTAAATGAATAAAGTGAATAAAAAAAACGTTCGATCTGAAGCGCATAACAATTAAAAAAAAGAAATTAAATTATTAAAAGAAAAGCAAAAAAATATTTTGTTTCATGATACTCTTTTTTTACCTATCAGTTTTTAAACATTTTGATTGCTCGAAAATAAAGTTTACCCGTCTCAGACAGTCAGGCAAGGATACATTTGGATACACTGGCAAACATGCTGCCACGTTCTGCCACTGCTACTTTTTGTCCAAACTGTTTAATCAGTTAGTTTCTTTGTATTTAGTTGATGTATTGTTTTCAAAGCCAACGTAGTCAACGTAGTCCTTGGAATATAAAACTAACAATAATAATAAAAACAAAACATTATTCCTATTAGTTCATCAGCCAAAAAAAGTCACGTTCGATTGGGGTTGCAATGTATTTGCTTCAAAATCACGTCGCACACAAAAAAAGAAATAATTTCGCTCACAACTCAATCTACCATTTTGCGTGACTTACAAACGAACAAACAAACAAACAGACAGACGGAGAATCGGCTATTAATATATAGATAGCCGCCAAGACGGCGTCGCTCGCCGCCCATGTGCACCTGCTCTGTGTCACTGTATCAATAAACGTCAAATTTCCTTATAAACGGCTCGTAAAACTTGTGCTCAACCAGAAGCAGATTCGAAGTCACAACCTCTGGTAAAACCAATCTTTTATCAGTGTAACAATACACTCAAAACGTAGAGAGAGAAAACTTCAACTTTTTATTAGCTTTTGTTTTAAAAAAGTTACGCGCTCTAACATGGGTGCTATCAAACAGGGGGAAAATGGTTTCTCTTCTTAAAAAGTTCACACGGAGGAGAGAAAAAAGGCACGTGCTAAATGAATAAATAGAATAAAAAAACGTTCGATCAGAACGCTTAACAATTAAAAGAAGAAATTAATTTATTAAAAGAAAAGCAAAAAAAAAAAAACATTTTGTGTTTATATGATACTCCTTTTTTTACCTATCGGTTTTTAAACATTTTGATTGCTCAAAAAAAAGTTCACCCGTCTCAGACAGTCAGGCAAGAGTTGGTGGCAAACCAAACATATGCTGCCACGTTCTGCCACTGCTGCTTTTTGTCCAAAATGTTTAATCAGTTAGTTTCTTTGTATTTAGTTGATGTACTGTTTTCAAAGCCAAGTCAACGTGGAATATAAAACTAACAATAATGATAAAAACAAAACGTTATTCATATTAGTTCATCAGCCAAAAAAAGTCACGTTCGATTGGGGTTGCAATGCATTTGCTTCGAACTCACGTCGCACACAAAAAACGAAATAATTTCGCTCACAACTTAATCTACCATTTTGCGTGACTTACAAACAAACAAACAAACAAACAGAGAATCGGCTATTAATATATAGATTATTGATAAAGGCCTCAAAAATTTTATTCATAACTGGTAGGACACTATGGGTCTGTAATTTCGTGGATTAGATCGATCTCCATAATTTTTGAAGACTGGAATTACAGAGGCAAACTTCCAAGATGAAGGAAAGCAAGATTCAGCTATGCACTTGTTATATAGACGATAAAGTACAGGAGATAATTCAGGTGCACACTTTTGAAACAGGATGACAGGAATTCCATCAGGGCCAGTAGCCTTAGAAGCATCAAGATTTGAAATGATAGAAGATATTTTAGCTGGTGTGATAAAGCAGCTATCCAGTACTTTATTAGTCCTCAAGGGAAATTCCGGAACAGCAAGGCCAGAGTCATCAAGAGTAGAGTTAGTACTAAAAATGTTAGAGAAGAGCTGTTCAGCTTTATCCTGATGATGATAAAGCCTCTGGACCATTGAAAATGGGAGGAATGGATGACCTTTTATTGTTGGTGACACTTTTAATGATGCGCCAAAAATCTCGAGAGCCAATTTTTTGTGAAGAGATACGAGATACGATTACGAGTTTCTTGTTGATATGTAGACTTTGCATTATTAATGACAGATTTGCAGTGATTTCGTGCTTGGTTGAAAAGAACCTTATTATGAGAAGACTTCTCACGTTGATATTGATGAAAGTAAAGATTTCTGTGAGCAATTGCTGCAGCACAAGCAGGTGAGAACCAGGGAGAGGAGTGAGGTTTACACGAAATTTTCTACTGGGGATAAATGCTTCAATGCCAGATGTAAGCCAAGATGTAACTTCCTCTGCACATTTTTCAGCTGGATTTGAAAACACATTGGACCAGGGGACATCGCGAAGAAAATCTCAAAAATTATCCCATTCACCACGTTCATAACTGAAGAGAGTGCGATGAAAAGGAGATTCAGAAGCAGCTTTGTAATTAAGAGATGTTAAGACAGAAACTACGCCATGGTCAGAGTTGCCAAGAGGAGCTTCACTAGATGCTTTACCGATATCAGGATTTGAAGTTAAAAAGAGATCAAGTAGAGATGGAGATTGATCATCACGATCAGGAAAGCGAGTAGGGAAGTCAATGATTTGGTGAAGAGATTGACATAGGGCAAAATTTAGAGTATGAATTCCTGTGTGAGAGATTCCATTTGAGAATTTGAGCCATTTTTCATGATGAACATTGAAGTCACCAAAAACAAATATGTTGGCACTGTGATGAATTGATAGGGCCTTGTCAATACTTTCAGATATAGAGTCTATAACAGAACAGTCTTGGGATGATGGAGATTGATAAAGAAAGAACAGATAGCTTGTTGAATGGAGCAACGAAAGACGAAAGCACATGTATGACAAATCAGGATCCTCCAGATCACTCACACGAGTTATAGGTAAATTGTCTCGAAGGTATACACCAAGGCCATGCATGTGGGTTTTAGAGTCCTTACAACGTAGAGGAAGATAACCTTGAAAGAGAAAATCATTTTTGTCCTGCCCCGTTATATAAAAAAGGTGTCCATGGTTGATTGACAATTCTGTAGCATTTGTTTCTTTTGTGGATCAGGGAAAGTCTGGGAAATACACACTTTTTTTTTATAAGAACCAGTAAAATCTGACCCGAGGCTGGCTGTTCTTATTTTTTGAGCCTTTTTCGGCCTGAATTGTTCTTATTTTGTTCTTAGCTTTAAGAACGCAGCTTCAAATTTCAGCCTCATTTTGTTCTTATATTATAGAACTTCCAGTAAAATTTAAATTAACCTTTTTAAAAACAACTGTTTAAAAGCATGATTGCTGTTCAACAATGACCCGATATGAGTATGCAAGGTAAAAAAAACAAACTTCTAAAGCATTTGCCAGTGAGTGAATTCACATCATGAGTTGTTCCTATCATGAATTGTTCTTATTTTATAAGAAAATTCAGGCTTAGGCTGTTCTTAATTTTTGAAACATTAATTTGAGCCTGAGGTTGTTCTTATTTTGTTCTTATTTTTTGGCCAAATCTGAGGCTCATGTTCTTATAAAATTGTTCTTATAAAAAAAAAGCGTGTAAGGTGATGTTTAGTGAAAAACAATAGCAAAACTGGAATTTCATAAAAGTGCCATTTCATGTGTTTGTGACACAAATTCATTATTAACACACATAATTCTAGAGGATATGGAATCTTTTGTCAAAAAAATCGAAAAAAGTTGTTTGCATCTAGGGTACGAATTAACAATTCCTGATTCGTGAATCACAAGCCTTTTCATAATTCCAGGAAAACTTTTTTCAAATTATAATAAAATCATGAACCACAATGTCCTTATGTACATTAACATTGACATCAGACATAATTTTTCCGCTGGAAAGTTTTTTTGTTTTTTTTATTAAGTGGGTTGCTCCCTGCAAGGCCACGATTTAAAAGATTGCAGATCATACTCAGCAGGAAAACAACTATGAGGGAGAGAATTTCAGAGGCGAGCAGTCCGAGGAAAAAAACTAGATGAATAAAAGTTCTTATGGCATGTTGGGACCTGAACAGACCAAAACCTTGTTGAATGCCTTAAGATGTCAAGATTAATAGCTCGTGTCTCACCACAAGCATTAAGGGTCCGATCTCTTGAGCTTTTGAAAACAGGCACAACAGAAGCAATCTTCCAACAACAAGGAAAACAAGATTCATCAATGCACTTCCTGAATAGCCTACAGAGCCTGGGAGAGAGTTCAGCCGAGCATTTTTGCAGAACAATTACAGGAATTTCGTCTGGACCAGTAGCCTTAGAAGAGTTGAGAGAACTAAAGTATGTTTCAAATGAATTTGCACAGTTTTTATAAATGCATGGCAGATTTGAAGCTTATGAGATATTTCAAAAATTCCTTTTGCGCTGTGTCAAGCTTAAAAAGCACTTTCTCATCTATATAATAGCCGATTTTCCGTCTATTTGTTTGTTTGTTTGTTTGTTCGTTTGTTTGTAAGTCACGCAAAATGGTAGATTAAGTTGTGAGCGAAATTATTTCTTTTTTTGTGTGCGACGTGAGTTCGAAGCAAATACATTGCAACCCCAATCGAACGTGACTTTTTTTGGCTGATGAACTAACGTTTTGTTTTTATTATTATTGTTAGTTTTATATTCCACGTTGACTTGGCTTTGAAAATAGTACACCAACTAAATACAAAGAAACTAACTGATTAAACAGTTTGGACAAAAATCAGCAGTGGCAGAACATGGCAGCATGTTCGGTTAGCCACTAACTCTTGCCTGACTGTCTGAGACGGGTGAACTTTCTTTTTGAGCAATCAAAATGTTTAAAAACCGAGTATCATAAAACAAAATGTTTTTTTTTTTTGCTTTTGTCGTAATAGTTGTCTTAATTTCTTTTAATCGATTTCTTTTAATCTATTTCAATCTGATCGAACGTTTTTTTTATTCTCTTTATTCATTTAGCACGTGCATTTTTTCTCTCCTTCCGTGTGAACATTTTAAGAAGAGAAACCATTTTCGACCTGTTTGATAGCACCCATGTTTGAGCGCGTAACTTTTTTAAAAAAGCTTTTTTACAAAAGCTTATAAAAAGTGGAAGTTCTTCTTCCTACATTTTGAGTGTATTGTTGTACTGATCAACGATTGGTTTTAAAAAATAAATAAGTCACACATAATGAAAAACCTGAAAAATAGTTAATGTAACACTGATGTAACACTGACTGCACACCAGAGGTTGTGACTTTGTATCTTTTCCAAGTTGTATGAGCCGTTTATAAAGTAATTTGCCGTTTATTGATACAGTGATACACAGAGCAGGTGGATATGGGCGGCGAGCAACGCCGCCTTGGCGTCTAGTCTATATATTTATAGCCGATTCTCCGTCTGTTTGTTTGTTTGTTTGTTTGTTTGTTCGTTTGTTTGTAAGTCACGCAAAATGGTAGATTAAGTTGTGAGCGAAATCATTTCTTTTTTTGTGTGCGATGTGAGTTCGAAGCAAATACATTGCAACCCTAATCGAACGTGACTTTTTTTGGCTGATGAACTAATAGGAATAACGTTTTGTTTTTATCATTATTGTTATATATTTCCCCATAGGGCGAAATATATGTTAAAACCGGCATTTTCCTTCTTCTTCTTCTCCTCCTCCTCCTCCTTCTTCTTCTTCTCCGTTCACTTTTATAGCCGCGGTTCGGTATTGAATTTTCGCCTTGCCGCCAAAGTAGATAAGAATAGAGGCTAGTCTACAGCACGCCATTTTTTTCAGTCAGTGCAGATGAGTGGAAGATTTTTGTTTTTTTCTGCTAGCTCTTAAAATGATTCAATAGATGAAACGTTAAATGATGGAAATGAATCGTTTTAGTTCAGTGTTGTCTTAAAAAGCTTTGTAAAAACTTCTGAATGAACGAGTAAAAATTGATGTATCAATGCAATGTCAATGATGTTTTGTTTTTGTTTGATAACATTGTTCTGATGATTGGTAATTAGTATGCTTCGAACAGCAAACCATTGAAGCTGTGGTTTCAGTGCAAAGGTGAAAATTCATTATCAATAGCCAGGCTGAAAATTTATTTTTATTTTATATCCTGATATAAAATGTAGAGCTCAACTGAACTGAAAGCACGATGTACCAACCATAAAGCAAAGGAAACACTTTTCATGTGGGGAGAACGACCAGTTCAACCAGTTTCAAAAAGTACATACAAAAATAGCTAGTAAAAACATGATGTCGTATATGCAACAAGAAGTACAGAAAACCTATTACGTATAATATTTTAAAACATATTATATAGTCATTTAATCCAACAACGGAAACATAGTTTACTATGGATGAATTCCATGATCACGTATACTGTTTTGATACTTTATATCATATTTTATTTTGCAAAATTTAATATATGTACTGTCAATTTTCCTGTACGAACAACAAACGTAATTCAAAACACAACACAAATGAGAGTCTGTAATATAAATCAAGACGGAGCACGAACTTCTACTTTCAGCGATGTAGTGATTTGGTTATGGATATACTACCAAAGTTTTTTTTTTCCATTTGGGATTTATATATGAAGGTCATTTTTACTACAAAATAAACACAAAATAAATCTGTTATTCTGAATACTTGAATTTAGTTTTATAAATTGCCACTTTAAGAGTGCGTTTACATGAGAGCCTTAGTGAACTCAAACCGGTTTGAAATTTCAATCCTCCCGTTACGAGTTTCGATATGGGTAATTATTTCACTACGGTTCCTGGTCAAACCTTTAGCGATGTTTACATGATAACGGCTGTACAAATATTTTACCCAAGATGATTTCAAACCTACTTAAGAAGTAGGTTTGAAATTTCGATACAGTTTGGAAAGGTGTGAAAGTTTTCACATTTCATTGTTTTATCATAAAATGTGTTAACAAGCATGTGCATGTTAATTAAATTTTGCTGACACATGAAATAAAAATATAGAATGTGCTAAATTTATTCCATCGTGCATAGAAAATATTTCTACCCGTATTGAAATCCCAAACCGGTGTGAGTTCAGTATAGCTCTCATGTAAAAGCGCACTCGTATAGAGAGCTAGAAACTAGTAAATCTATTGTTTCGATTTTTACTCGACAAAACTCTCCAAGACCGTATCGAAATTTCTCATGTAAACAGAATGGCGATTTCAAACAGCTAAAAATTTCAAACTGGTTTGAGGTCACTACGGCTCTCATGTAAACGCACTCTAAGGCCATCTTTTTTTTAAAAATAACTATTCTGTCCTAATTTGAAATGTTACATGTAATATTTGTAAGTATAGATTTTGATTACTTTTGATAGTTATTTGCTTATATGTCTACCCCAAAGTAAACTGTGGTATCAAAATTAGGTTTAACAATTTTCTTTTCTTCTTTTGTACAGAAAACCTGTATACAAATTTGATTGTATAATGTTGTAAGAAATTTTATTTGAGTTACAAATAGGAAACTTGTCAAGCTTCTGCAACAATAAAGAGCATACATCTTATATTAAGATGAAATTGTCTTACACATTGATGAGTTTGTTGATATGCAGAAAGGAAAATATTAGTCGCATTTAGGTCTTCTAATTTTTAGCTACGTGTCCATAGTAACTTCTCAGTCACTTTTTAACTCCTCAGCAAAAAATTTTAAGAGAAATCTTATCATTTGACCGTGAACAATTTCATTTCATAATAACTTCAAAGTAAGTTTTTTTGTGGCATTAAATTCAACCTGAGTATCAGGTCGATGGTAGTTATACTGTAATTATTTAACGATACATTTTTCTCATGGTTATCAATGTACACACAATAATTGGTAAAATGTTTGCAACTTTGGGGAAATATATAGTCGCATTTTTGCGAATCTTGTTAGTTTTATATTCCACGTTGACTTGGCTTTGAAAACAGTATATCAACTAAATACAAAGAAACTAACTGATTAAACATTTTGGACAAAAAGCAGCAGTGGCAGAACGTGGCAGCATATGTTCGGTTTGCCACTAACTCTTGCCTGACTGTCTGAGACGGGTGAACTTTTTTTTTGAGCAATCAAAATGTTTAAAAACCGATAGGTAAAAAAAGAGTATCATATCAAACCAAAATGTTTTTTTTTTTTTGCTTTTCTTTTAATAAATTAATTTCTTTTATAAGTTATAACTTGCCATAATTCAATATTTAATGAAAAGACGAACTTTTTAAAAAATTGCATTTATTAACAATAAAAATAATAAATTACGAAGCTTTTCGTGTCTAAGCACATCATCAGGTAAAAATATGATTCTGATATGATTCTGATCATGATATGATTCTGATCGAACGTTTTTTTATTCTATTTATTCATTTAGCACGTGCCTTTTTTCTCTCCTCTGTGTGAACTTTTTAAGAAGAGAAACCATTTTCCCCCTGTTTGATAGCACCCATGTTAGAGCGCGTAACTTTTTTAAAACAAAAGCTAATAAAAAGTTGAAGTTTTCTCTCTCTACGTTTTGGGTGTATTGTTACACTGATAAAAGATTGGTTTTACCAGAGGTTGTGACTTCGAATCTGCTTCTGGTTGAGCACAAGTTTTACGAGCCGTTTATAAGGAAATTTGACGTTTATTGATAGAGTGATACAGAGCAGGTGGATATGGGCGGCGAGCGACGCCGCATTGGCGGCTAGTGATATAAAAAATTTGGAAGAAGATATAAAATGGAAGAAGAAAAACGAAGATGAAAAAAAATAGCTTTTTATAGAAAAGAGCAAAACAGCTCAATTTTTTGTGAGACAAACTTCAATCTTTGATCGTTCAAAAGGTGAAATAATTTTTCAAAAAAGCAAAATAGATCGCAAGATATAATTCTTTAAAGTCACTTAGGTAGCTTGTTTCTCGTGTTTACAAACTTGTAAGGATTTGATGAAAACCGGGGGTGATTTTGTAACTGCGAAGCTAATTAACATTTTAATATGATTGGGAATACATTAGATATAAAGACTATGTGAGCATGTTATTGTATGTTATTGTATTCATTGTCTCGACACGGTGTACTGTAAAAGTATCCCTTTGGGATTAATATAAAAGTTTACGACTTTTGCACGGGAAGTTTAAATGTGTAATTATTCTGTTGAATAGAGCCGTTTAGTGGAAAGATCATTGCTTACCCTGGAAAATTAATGAAATCATAACAGAGTGAATATGTTAAAATATGCGACCTAAGTGACTTTGAAGGATTATATCTTGCGATCTATTTCCATGTCTGTTCTGGGGTCAATAAGTTAGGTCTCTCTGTATTTTTTGGCTGGTTCTCCCTTAAAAACGAGCATCAAATTAGGAAGTGTCGCGTGCTCGCTACTTAAGCCATATTTGTTTACAAGGACAGATATTCTGCCGGCATCCGAATTTTCACAAATTAAATGTAATGTGTTACGACAAGTCTCATTTTTGTATAATTTTGAACAACAACTTAATAGATTTAAATGATGATTCACATGATAAAACATTCTCAAGGGAATGATATTAAATTAAACTAGATTTTGTACAAAGAATTTTAAGTTAACATCATTTGGTAAAATGAAGAATGATAATAGACAAATAAAGAGACATATGAGAATCTTATTTCCAGTGCTGGTTTGTTTGTTTGTTCAGAAAGAGAGTTTGCTTGAAAGCTACGACTGCGTCGTGAGGCAATTGAGGTTCTCCTTCGTTCTGGCTATTAGCTCTTGTTGGTGCGCACTTTCCCGTAGTTGAGTTGAATGTAACACGAATCAGTTAAGACTTGTCTGGCTCTTTGGAGAGTCCCTTTGGCTTGGTTCCAAATGGGGCTGCTGATTCGATCGTAAATCAATGGAACGTCAGGGGTTACAGTGTTAGCATGTAATCTCAATGCCAGCTTCAACTTGCTATAGAAAACGAACGAACAAAGAAAATTACACTGTAAAAATAGTGTTTTTCAATAAATCCAACACCAACATAAATTGGCCGCAAGTGCATTTTCCGCCAATCTAGACACCTATATTTCAAAAAATTTTCCCTCCACGTCCACCATGGGGCCGCCTCACGGAGTCACTGCCCTAAGCAAATCACTAAATTATCACGAAACACTTTAGAAGCGTTAATTCGAACCCTACCACCATTAATAAAACGTCCTTTATCTGCTTCATCTAATATTTCAGTATTTGTTGTGACTTGATTAAGGATATGTATATTTTGTTTACCAGGCAGGTCTGTTTATTAGTGTGTCCGAAATTAGGAAGGCTGTCTGATATTTCAATTTCCAAGCTGCAATCCCTATCACACAACTTTTACTTATGCTTCTACACCACTTGGTGGTTTTTATATTAAATAAATTTATCTGTTAACTGTTTTGTTTTTTTGTTGTTTTTTGTTGTTGTTTTGTTTTGTCTTATTTCACCAAGGCCTTTTCAAATTTGCAATTTTATGTTTGGCCCTTCTAGATTAATATATACTATTGAGGTGGTCTCCATCCTATGTTTGGGTAAATAAATGGTTTCATTCATCCATTAGGACAATTGACGGTACTTAAATGTTGTGCATGTTAGTTCTCAAAAAAGACATTTTATTTACAGATTTTTTAAAAGATTCATGAGTCCAAAATGATTTACAAAATATAATAGGGCTCAAAAAGTTGTTCCACCAATTTGTTATCAATATTTCATAATTCTTTGATATTTTGTTTTAAAAAAGTTACATTTAACTATGTAGTGCATCTTTATGATGCAATGTGATGTAATGCTACAATTTTTCAAGGCAATAACATGTTAATGTGTATAATTAGTGATAGTATTTATCATTCATTTAAAGATTTTTATATGTTAAGGAAATGAATCACAAAAATAAATTCAGCACATTTGACAATGAGCACATGTATTGCAAAAAAATTCCCCAAAATTTTGTGAATTTTAATTATCAAGACTGGCTCTGCAGATAAGTTTCTTCAAACATTACTTTCCTAATCTCTAGCATTACCTGTCTTTTCCAAGTTTTATGTTGTTGTTTTGGTCATAGATGAAATCTGTTTATACATTCTCTCACTTCATACTTTTTGATTGCATTTCTCACCTCTAAAATAAGTTCCCATTCAAAGTTCAATGTGTTATATTTATGTAATAGCTTTGTTTCTTTTGTAGTTGGAATCAAAATAAATAATCAAGATCATCAAGATAACTATTAAAAACACTGTAACAGACAATAATGGCTAATACTGAGGACTCTTTCGATGCAGTGGAAATACGGAAAAGGAAATGGAAATATTTTAGAATATTTTTTTGACTACTTTTGATACTTTTTGCTGTGTAAACCTTCACAGATTTTTCGTGTCCCATGCATTCTATTACACCACCAGTATTTTTCATTATGTAAAGGTTCAGAAAAGACGGATTTGTTTTGAATGAGGAAGGTGGAGAATTTTTAAGAAGGGTTAACCTTCAGATTTGCAAGGACAGGACATTCATGTGGAATAGTGTCCATTTAAAACAGTTGACACTTTATTAGATGTCTATCAAAAAAATGTGTGTTTTGGAGGTGCTGTGGTACATTTCTCTGCCTTTGTTAAATCTAGTTTTTATGAGCTGTGAGTCATCTACAAACCTCAGTAAACAACCGATCTTTAACAGGTGTCCACTTTACTAAAGCATCATTTTTTTAGATGTTACAACTGCTTCTAACGCTATTGTGCATAGCTATGATTGCCATCAAGTTTGATCAGGTATGTTTTTCCCACATTCATATCAATGCTTTCAGAAGTAAATAGGACAACAAAACATTTTGATACTTATCTTTAACATGCCTGTTTAAATTTAAAAACGTTCGATTAAATATTCATATGTCTTCAGTCTAACCTAGAAATACAAGATGAGAAAGAATAACGCCACTAGAAGAAATGTCTGTTGAAGGAACAGTTTTTGTTCTATACTCCATCTTGTAGTGAAATTAAAGTATTATGAATACCTATGTACTAAATCTGTGTTCTCTTGAACTCAAAGCTGGATGCTACTATAAACTTAGTGTTAAAGTCATGTATACTTTAGCCTTACGTATACATGCCTGTTGAAGGACATTCATTACTTCAATGTATGTGTTAACCACTTTTAGTAAAATAATGATGAAGAGAATTTTGTATATGTGCAGGCTTTTGCGATCTATGGTGTAATACGTGTTTGTCATGTTTATATATGCTGAATGATGTTTTTGGCTTTATGGGTTTACACATGGTGACGATAAAACCTTAATGGCACAAAAAGTCAAAAGCATTAATTGTCACGAGCAGCCTAGACTGATAAAAGTTTGTGAAATATTTTTTGTGAAAATTTTGAAAAGTCGCGAGCACAAAAAGTCGCGAATCCTTAAATAGAAAAATGTCGCGACTTTTTATGACTTTAAGATGATTTTAATCTGAAAATAAGGCTTTGTCAGGTAATAGACATGAATGTGAGATAAAAGAGGACTGGAACTTAAATGTCTATGAGAGGGTTGTAGACTTTTTGTCTTAGTTCATACTTGCAAGGAAAAACATGTTTTCATTAAAATAACAGGTATTATCATGGGTAATGGTGATTATCATATGACAAGTTCTATTGGTTGTTGTTTAGGCCAAATAAATGTTATAGAATATAAAACATGATGGCGTATCAGCGCATGAAGAGAGGTCTTGAAAGTATGGAAGAACATAACAAGATACAGAAGAAAAACCCCATTCAAGAACTGCACGAGAGATACCCTACCATTGAATATGTCTTCGAACAGACAGGTGAGTATGGTGCATACTCCTTTGTACAGGAGGTCCTGCATGTTTTTTCAGCTTGTTTAAACTTTCCTGATGAAACTTTAATTTCTTTGTGGACGAAAAACTAATTGTCATGAATTTGTTGGAGATTGGATAAATTTTCAACTCACACAGAAAACCTCTCACAAGTGATGAAAAAATCACGGACATGTCCATCGACAATCATTGATAGTAGTCTAGTTAATTCGCCCCTTGCTGGCAGACGTTCAGATTTTTTGTGTTTTTATATAGTTATATAGTTACATTAGCATAGCTATATAGTTACATTTCTTCTTGAAATTTAAGGGTATTGGGAATTAAGTTGTCGAATGTTTTGTATATAAAAAGAAGTTGAGGTGAGAGCTTGGCTTTTGTTGTTAGTGAAGTGTCAAACCAGAAAATTATGGTCGAAATATTTTTTTCAACATAACAGATGTTGTCATAGCTTCGATATAAATATTTCATTCTATGATTTATTCGACGCAAGATCTTAAAAGAATAATTTCAAAGAAAGAATTTTTTATGTTGTTTTGTTGTTTTGTTGGATTTTTTATTGATTACACTTTGAAGAAGAAGGCAGCCATATTATTTTGTACTTGCATGTGTGAGAGAGTTTCTTAATGTTATTTAATTCGTTGTTTCTGATAAAGTGAGTTTTACTTTTGGATAACGTTTCACGCTTCTCTTCCATTCAAATTTTATCAACAATGACAATTCATTCAACTAGCCTTGAACAACAATAGATAAGTAGCATTGAGATGTAAACGTCACTTCTAAGAAGCATACAGACTAAATTGGATTAGAGAAGATCATTCATGTCAACATTTCATGAAATGAACGAATACAGTGTAAGGTAATTGATAGTCGACTTCTGTTTTGTTATGTCGGACGATGTGGAAACTAACCAAATCTAGCAGGGGGTATTTTTATTTTCATTTCTTATTTACTTCATTTCTTTGAGAGGTCTTTTACATATTTACATGGTTTTTTTTACGTATACATTGTTCTACCATTTTTCTGAGTTTTTTTTTTTTTCAAAATAAGATTCGTATCTCCATTTTCTCTTTGGCGTGATAACCATCTTCGTTTGACGAAAGAAAGCAAAAGGTTAAACTTTAGTAATCTGCTTGCGGTTCTAATATTGTATAAATTTTGTGTTTTTTACCCCCTCTTTTTCTCTTGAAGGCTTCATAAGTTGCTGTAAACTTTACACACATTCAAGGGGGTAATGCTCATTATTCGCTTAAAAATCAAGTTGTATATATGTGTTCTTGAGAATTTTGTTTAAAGTATCGTTTATGTAAATCGATCCCGTATGTGTCGTGTATTGTCATGTGTCGTGTTAGACGTTGTCGGGTAAAATAAGAGCTTTTTAATTTTTCGATGATTGGAAACCCAAGGTTTCCTTTCTTTAAGAATAGAAATTGAAGAATAGAAATTTTCATCAATGACGTCTTATCATTTTCAAGAAATGTTATGATAGGTTGCTTTTAAAAACTTGTTTTTCAAAAGAGGACACTCCATCGCGGGTTGCGTTTGATTTTTTTCAACATCATGTGCGTGTTTCGTATCCCTCCTCCTTCCAATCAGATCCTCAACCTTCAAAACTGCAGTTTTTGTGAAGTTCTGTAAATCCGTTTTAAGAAACTTCAGCCTGTGGTCTTAACTATTCACTCAAGCTTAATCTTCTCACAAGTCTTGTAAATCTCCGTCGTAAACTATTTCACGCATTCTTCGTCGTTCGAACAGTTGAGAGGTGATCGCCTCCGAAGAAAAAAAATGTATTTAGCTCGACATCTTCGATTTTTTTCTATTGAACATAATATTCTTTAAAAGTTTTTTTTTTCGAACCTGATTTGTAGAAAATATCTTTTTAGTGGTTTCTAGTTTCGTGTTAACAAGATATCATTTCTGGTTGATGTTTGTTGTTTTTTTACGCTTTGTTATAATTAGATTCATTTTCAGTATGAGTAGTTTTTTCATCAATCTTTTTAAAGTTTTATCAACAGTTTCATTCTGTTGCCAGGCCTTGACCACCAGCCTACGTTCGAAGTACATGCGACGATCGAAGGGAAGCTCTACTCAGGAAGTGGACTATCCAAACAGAAGGCCAAGTTTGATTTGGCAACCCAAGTTTTGACGGAGGTTGGATACTCTAATAGAACATCGTTAACAACAGAGCAGGAGCATCTATCATTCCTTCACCAAAAAGAAACCTATCTTCAACGATATCATCATCTAAACTACACAACAGGTGCGCATGCGCAAGTTTTTTTGCGTTTGCAATCATATTTTTTTTCAATTTTTTGTTGCTTAACATATAGGTTACTCTCCCATTTCTTACGATTTCACCGCTGACGTCATGCCTGGGCGTGATCAAGACCGCCCTTTATACGCTCCACCCCGATTCAGAAGTCCACCCAAACAAAATCTCATTAATCGACAGGCATATCCACATTCACCCTCTCATCCACCACCACAAGATCAAGACATTTCATCTAAGAAACGCCCGTATATCATGGGTCCACTGCTCCCGCCTGAAGTTGTGGCGCATGGGTTTTCTCAGTTGTTCACGAACCGCCCAGAAATCAACGTCGAGAAAGCTCGAACATTTCCTGTGATGGTGTTATGTGAAGTTTTCCCTGATATGCAGATCAGCTGGTGTGAAGGTGTTGGGCGTGGCGATCGTCAGTTTAAAGTCGAAGCACAAGTGCAAGGCAGAAGATTTTTTGGCGAGGTAAGGTTCCCGTCAAACGTAAGAGACTGACGACACCGACAACATTACGCCGGTTTATGACTATTTTTAAATGTCGGTTTTCTATTTTATTTTTCATGTGTCTGATTTAGGGACGAAGCAAGAAGATTGCGAAGTTGAATCTTGCCAAAACTATCCTCTTGTGCATGTACGATATACAAGACTTCAAAGACGCGGAAGCTTCTCCCAAAACTTCCAAACCAAAATCTGAAGAAATTCAACTGGAAAAAAAATTCCCCTTGACACAACTCAAAGAATTAGTAGGTAAAAATCATCATAAGTTCCTCTTCTCACAACTCAAAAGAATTTGCAAGGACTATTCTTCAGCCTCTTTCTCATCCTCATTCTCATCCTTATTGTCTACATGGAAGGGAGGCTTGAGAGAGTTTTGAGCATGTTTTTTTTCTTGAGGTGACGATTTGACGATATCTGTGATACAACAAGACACGAGCACGGATGATGATGAAAAACTTTTTCAAGCTTCGATCAATATAAAAGGCGTAGAATATCAGGCGGTTGGAAAGAACAGAAATCTGGCGAAATTACGAGCTGCTAAGAAGGCGCTAGATATAATACGCCCAAAGAAAGAGGGTGCAGTTGATAAAAACGCCAGTGATACCAATCTTCTTAAGAAAGAGGTGGATGTAAGCAGGCATCCTACCATGTTGTTTTATGAACTGTATCGAGATGTCAAATTTACGGAATCCGAATTTAAATCGGGTGCCGGTTTGACTGAGTATCAGATGGAAGCACAGGTGGAAGATAAAACATTCAAGGCTAGAGCATCATCCAAGAAGAAGGCCAAGTTACGGCTTGTGTTGCAGGCTTTCGAAGAGTTAAAAGACATACCTGTAGATAGCTGGACAGCCGTTGATGTGAAAGAAGTATTGGAAGACAAACAGATCTCGAATAATCCTGCCCATAACCATCCCATTGTGTTGTTGCTAAAGTTAAACCCTCAGACTCGATTCGATGTATTGGAAGATTTTAATGGTGAGGCTAATGTCAAATACAAAGCGAGTGCACGAGTTGGCGATCGAGATTTTAACGGCGAGGGACCCAACAAAAAGACAGCTAAAACCATCGCTGCTCGTGAAGCTTTGCATGTGCTTTATGGGATCGATCCTGATAACTACGTGGAAGAAAATCGAACAGATTATTTTACAGACTCCGAACCTCGATATGAGGTTGCTCCTGAAATTTGTACTTTAATAGCGAACCAAGTACAAGAGAAATTTTTCGAAGTTTTTCAAGGTGAAACTCAGTGTAAAGTGATTGCAGCGTTCGTACTCGCCAAATATGACGACGAGGAGGAAGGTGTTCCTATTCTAGATGTGGTAAGTATTGGGACTGGAACCAAGTGTATTACTGGTGACCAAATTGACCACAAAGGACAAACATTGAATGACTCACATGGTGAAATTATCGCTTGCCGTGGTTTTCGACAGTTTCTTTTCGACCAGTTGATTTTATCTTCCAACAATGATTCTCGTTCAATATTTGATCGCTTACACAACAAAAGATTTCGTTTGAAATCCAACTACAAAGTATTTCTTTATGTGAACACCGCCCCATGTGGAGACGGGCGCGTGTTCACCCTTCAAACGCCACAGCAAGGAGCTAAAAATAAGACGGCTGGGTTGCTTCGCACAAAAATTGAAAACGGTCAAGGTAAATATTTTGTTGTTGAAATACGAGACTTTTTCTGATCGAAGGTTTCGTTTTGAGATTTCAGTTTCGAAGCTCATGTGTATCTTTATTTGTCTGTTTATCCAGCATCTGTTGTCATAATATATACTTGTTGTTGCCATAGGTACGATTCCTGTTCCTGAAAATAACATTCAGACTTCGGATGGCTTGCTAGAAGGAGAAAGGTTACGTACGATGTCGTGCAGCGATAAAATTTTGAAATGGAACGCATTAGGTGTGCAAGGAGCCTTACTTAGTTTTTTCTTAGACCCGATTTACATTGAGGGTGTTGTGATTGGTTTGCATTATAATTATGCAGCTTTATATCGTGCATTATACAAACGAGCAGGCAAGATGGAGCACTGTCCACCTCCATATGCTTTACACAAACCACGACTAGGCACTCCTTCGCATTGCGAAATAAGTAGAAACACATCGAAAGCTACGAGCAATTCTTTCAACTGGTACTCAGACCAGAAAAACGTTGAAGCTGTGAATGCAACCACCGGAAAAACTGTCGTCCTCTCTCCATCACGGTTGTGCAAGTTAAACTTCTTTGATAAGTTCATGCAAGTGATGAAACTGAACAAGTTGGAGAGTCGTGTACCTAAAACTTATCATGCAGCGAAAATGCTAGCAGTGGACCACCAAGCGGCCAAGGAGTCGTTCTTTAAAGCTCTTGGTGAAACCACTTGCGGAAAGTGGATCGGTAAACCATATGAGCATGATATGTTTGGCTACTAGCACGTCATATGAACAGAGCTTCTAGACTGCTGGCACGTCATATGAACAGAGCTTCCTAGACTGCTTGCTGACCATCTGATCGAAAAATCGAGCAAACTATCAAATAACATGACTTAATGTGTACTGTATCCAAACGACATGCCTTGATGTGTACATTGTTAGTTTTGTTGTGTGTGGATGACGGCATATATGATTCTTGGTTATGTGTGTGTCCTCTTTCTTTCGCTGTGAAATTTGTTCAATCGTCCAATTCGTTTCCCTATTCCACACAGAATAAAAGAGTTGTGGGAATGGATGTCTTGTTATCACCACAGGTTTATACAGCCACATGATCGCTGTATCGAAATAAATCCATCTGAAATGCGGCGAAAATTCCACTGTATAAAGTGAAAACAAATTAAGTGCAGTTAACTTTGTCGAACAGAACGACAATCTCACACATAGATTCGCCATCATTTTATACGGCCGTATAATGGTCGAATATTAAGGGGATAAGGAGCTCAACTCAAAACATCAAAAGTTGTTGGTTTTTTGTACCATTTGCAAGAATTTAAAAAACGATGAAAGTCGGTTTTTGAATTTTCAAAAAATCAGATTGTCATTTTTGCTTAAAACTTGATCTCCATGGCAACGTGTCATCAAAATGTTCAAAAAGAAATTGCTGACATTCAAATAAGTAAATAACCGAAGAAATATTAGTGATGCAGTATTTTGTAGTGTGTGTAGTGGCAAACACCTTTTAGATATCGAATCGCTAAAATAATTCTTGCCATAATCACCCTGCCTTGTTTCCAGGTCCCTTCTATTTCTTATTGACAAACCTACTAATAGAGATCTATTCAGGTAATGGAAATGACATTTTAGAAAATGGAATAGTTATCACTGGATGTAAGTTAAAGCGACATTCGCGAGCCCTGGAACCGAGCCAAAGTAACTATGGCAATAAATTTCTTTGCTTTTTTCACAACTGCAGTTATTTACCACTCTACATGCAAGGTTCCAACAATATCATTAAAAAATTCTGAGTTACTCACATATTTGTATGTCAGCAATATCTTCTTGAACGTTGTGATGTCACGTTGCCATGGAGATGTTTTCATCTTTTGGGGAAAAAACCCTTTAAACGGCAGCGAAGAATGATTGTTTTAAAATTCAAAAACTGACTTTCAGCATTTTCAAAGCTATTTCAAATAGTGTAAAAAAATGAACTTGTGATTTTTTTAGTTTAGTTCCCCTTTAATAACAACTTGATAGATTTTCTGGAAAAATAGTTGATGTGAGGATGGACAAGACCTGGAACTAGTAATCTTGCTTGGTTGCATTCTTTGAGAATGTTTCAAAAAAGTAAGTATGCGTCTTGATGAAGTAAATCTGAGCACGGTTATAAATTCATGTGATACTTATATAGCTGTCTAAAGTCATCTCGAATTTTATGTTCAGCAACAAAACTTGTATAAAATAACTGTCGCATTTTTATCGAATTTTACCCGAATAAAAGTAATTTAATTCGACACGGCGATTATGCGGCTGTATAAAGCTGTACTTACATGCTCAATGTTTAGCCTGAGATTATTCGATCTGAATAGTGTTTAGCCTCCGAAATATCTCAACAAAAAAAACTTTTCATCGCTTAGTTGGCGTTATGGCGTTAGATCTTCCGATCCTCACTTTTTCATGAAAACATTTTATCACGTTCAGTGCGAACACTATGATAGACAGGGTTCGTACAGTCAGGGAAAGTCAGGATGAAAAGTGGCTTTTTTGATTAAGTCAGGGAAAGTCAGGGAATGTCAGGGAATTTTTTTTAAAAGTCAGGGAATTTTTTTAAAAGTCAGGGAAGCATAAAAAGAATATGTATATATGCTTCTTTATCTATATTTTATCTGTTAACTCATTATTAGAATGAATAATAAAAAAACGTATTTTCAAGATAGTTGGCTTCTAGATAAAACATCTGTAATTTGGCTGCAACGTGCTCCACACACTGTTTTGTCAGTGTATAGACCACTCAACTGCCTGTCAGGCATTGCAATATCTAGTTCATTAGTCAGATTACACTGTTGGTTGCTCAATACAAGGTTTAAAACCACTAATATGTATTGAGGTACAAGGAAGAAAGGTGATGATGAATTGCATTTAAAATGTTGAAGATTATAATGAGAAGGAAAAACAGACTGTGGTAAAGAATTCCAGAGAGTAGAGGAGCGAGGAATGAAACTTTGTTGGTAAAAAGTTTTAGATGACTTTGGGATGTTGACAGTGTGATCATGACAATCAGATGAATATCTTGTGTTTCGCTTGAAAGTTTTTATAAGCAGGGATGAGAGAAGAGAGCTCAGTTGAACATTTTTCGTAAAAGTATTTATAAGAGGCAAAGAGACGCCACAGATCTGCGATGGGAGAGTGTGTCAAGTTTACTTGCAAGTTTATCACCAATAGCATTACAGATACGTTTCTGAATACGATCTAGAAGTTTAAGAGAGTCTGAGGGTGCACCACCCCAAATATGGCAGCAATACTCTACAAGGCCGAATAGTAGATTTAGATTTCTCGCAGGAAGAAGGGAGCCCACCTTCATTGAGACTGACTTAGCAATTGCCTCAATGTAGGAACACCCGGAGAAATCCTGTGAAAAAGCGATGCCGAGCAGACGAAAGGAGTTGTTTTCTTCCAACTGGGTGCCATTCATGGAAACTGACGGTAAAAAGGGATCTTTAGTATGATTTACAGAAAGAAGTTTGGTTTTCGAAGAATTGAATGTGACTAGCCATTTCTCTCCCCACTCAACTATAGATTGCAGATCAAGTTCAATTTCGCCTGCCATTTCTACCTGGCTGAACAAATCTGATTTTGGAATACAGGAATAGATGGTTGAATCATCAGCATAGATGGCAAGCTTGGAAATAATGTCATCAGGCAGATCATTGATGAAAAGAAGAAAAAGGGGTTGGCCCAAGGACAGAACCTTGGGGAACTCCTGCATTGATGGAATGTGTCGATGATGATTGCCCATCTAAAACAACCTTAAGCGTACGATTACCAAGGAAGGAACGAATGATCTCATAAAGGGGACCCTTAACTCCATATGCAGCAAGCTTTTTCAAAAGACCAGTGTTGCTTCAGGAATTGTTAGCCTAAAGTCAGGAAAGAACATATGCATTTAAGAAAAAGTCAGGGAAAAACATATCATTTTCAGGATTTTTATCAGGGAAAGTAGTATACTTTCCAGGAAAAGTCAGGGAATTTCTTAGGTTAAGGACTGTACGAACCCTGATAGATTTTTTATGAGAGCAGCAATCATACAGTGGTAGATCGATGATAACATGGACGTGTCAATCCTTATATGATTGTGTGAGTTCGTCAGCTAAACTTCATATAAACCTTTTGGTGAAAAATCTCATAAAAGCGTTTGAACGAGCGAGTCAGTCTGAATCTATCCTCGCTTAGCCAGACAATTTTAACAGGATTTCTCAATTGTGTTTTTCATATTTACATAATTACAAGAAGCTATTAACAGGAAGTAACATGCAATTCATATATAAATAAATAAACAGTGAAGCGATAAGTCCACCTCGCTCAAATGCTTGTCGTCATGGTAACATGTAACTATGGTGATGGAATTGATGATCGAAAACTAGTCGACGATCCAATAAACACCCATGAAAGAAACTTGAGCATGTCTCATTTTAATTTCCAGGAAGAAAAAAATTATTTTCGTTTTTCTTCAAGTGTTTGACGGTTCATGATATCGTTCATTTTGGTGAGCCGACAAAATTCGTCTTGCGAGGTTCTGAAGATTGGCTTGGATGACTGAAACGTAAAATTCCGTAGTCATATATTTGGTTTGATGGAGGCTCATTGGTGGAACGAAAAGTGATTGCCAAAACGTCCTTTATGGGGCCGTGTTATAAGCACACGAAAAGACTTACTCTTCTGCAACTCGGCTTGTGACGGACAAATAGATCAACAGAGCGGCAACCAGTATAATTGCCATCAAGATGATGAAACCTGTGATTTTCTTTTTGATATTTGGATTTTCATTCACACGTGATCTTGACCCACTTTCCCCATTTTCTACATGCCCCTGAAAAAAAAATTATATGATGCTGACTTTGATAAATCAGTAGATTTTAAGTAACATCCCCCGGCATGAAATGGCTTTACTTACAAATTCTACTATCTTTTTACCAGTAACGTCTTCGTATTTTGGGGGTTCATCATGTAAAATATCACCAATCAAGCTTTTATATGAAGGTAGGGATTTTTGCGAGGCATTATTGTCTCGATGAATTGCAATAACAGTGAACGGCTCCCCGTTCGTCATAAATGTTTGTTCATCGACTGCCGATGACGATTCCCGTACTGCCGACGATGTTTCGCCGATGTCAGAGGATGAACCGACTTCAGTGATGTTATTCGTTACGTTATCATTATTATCGTGACAATTGCAAGAACACGTCGATGTTTCGCTGTTACGTTCTTCTGTTACGTCAGCGGCCATGTTAAATATCCCAGTAGGTTCTTCCGAACTATTTACACCTGGTGAGGATTCACTAGAACCATGCTCGCCATTCAAACTATTATTGTGTCCTTCACATGTTGTGCGAAGTGCCTGATACTCCAGAACAAACCGTGGATTGTTTGTACCAATGCTTGCGTTCTCATTTCGCTGGATTTGATTTTCTTCCTCATTTTCTATTTCTGCCATATTTCTTTTTTACACTACAAAAGATAAACATTTTTTATTTTTCAAGTGTAACGTAACACGACAGTTCACATGAAACTGAGGCTATAGTTGTGGTCATGAAGGAGATAAGTATCTACAGGTTAATTCCCAGTTTTATAAAACTATCGTTCGATGGACTCATTCAACAATCATTCATTAAGTTGGGCTAATACTACAATTCATTCATTCACCAGATAATATTCGTCCCATAATAATTTTAAAATTCTAAAATTCACTTCACAGTCACTATATACAAAATATTAGTTAATAATAGTTAAAAATATAACAACATAAAGTTTCAATAAGGACAGCTTTATACAGCCGCATAATCGCCGTGTCGAATTAAATTACTTTAATTCGGGTAAAATTCGACAAAAATGCGACAGTCAATTTATACAGGTTTTGTTGCCGCATATCAAATTCGACATGGCTTTAGACAGCCGCATAAATGTCGAATAAATTTATCATCGTGTGTTTCTTACACGCTGTCCACTACTTTCATGCACTTTTTTTCACGAAGTTCACTCAAGCTGTTATTAAATTCGACGATTATGCGGCTGTATAAAGTGATGCCGAATTTATGTCGAAGATTGCCGTTTTATTCGGCAAACTCTGCTGAACTTAATTCATTATGTCGCACTTAATTAATTTTTCACTTTATACAGTCGAATTTACGTCGCATTTAATAAAGAGTTTAATTCGACGCGGCGATTATGCGGCTGTATAAAGCTGTCCTTAGTGTTTTGTGTTTTTGTACTAAGAGAGAAATAGATGATCCATTGCTTACCCATTTTATCTTTCTGATGTGGTTACTTTGGTGGATCTACTTTTTAACTAATTGATTTTTAACTATTATTAACTATTTGTATATAGTGACTGTGAATTTTAGAGTTTTAAAATTGTTATGGGACGAAGAGCCATTGTAATATATGGATATGCCCAAAATATACCATTATTATTATTATTACTAGCATGTAGCTTCAGCTAAAAATGCCCCCGCGCTCAAGCATTCCAATTTGTACACACAGCAAGCTACACATTAAAAGAGAAATCTTTCCGCCCAAACATTCTGTAATTAAGGATTTTTGTAAAAATATTTTTGGTTGATTTGGGCCTGATAAGTGGCATACTTTAAATATTTTGACAAAGCCAGTCTTTTATGTATGGCAAAAAATACACTACATTTCAAATACAAATCGTGATCAAAGTATCTGTATGCAGTGAAGAAAGAGCGTGCCAAAAATTACTTACGCAGCTGAAAATCTGCATAAAACCTTGTTACTTTTTGTTATCTCTTAGGCCTAAGTCACACTAATGCTAGTAACTTTTAAAAATGTAAACATGGAGGTAGAAAAAATAATTATTTTTTCTACCTCCATGGTGTAAATGAAGTTTAACAAGTAATATCAGAAAGCATTGCTACAAACAAAAGAAATGTGTGAACTGCAACCATGGATACGTATTTTATAATCAAAATAAGATTTGTTAAAGAACTTTTGTAAAGAAAAAACCGAAACTTTTTCGAAAAAAAAAATTAAAACGAAAAATCCACTAGTAGAAATCATTTCAAGTGTTTCTCTAGCTTTGATTCAAAATAAAAAAATAACAAAGATTTAAAAGAGCTAAAACATCATACCGTATTCTCTCTAACTAGCGCCCCTCTCCAGTAAGCGCCCCTCTCTAATAAGCGCCCCCTTCTAGTCAAAAATATTTTTATAAGCGCCCCTCTCCAATAAGCGCCCGGGCGCTTATAGAAGTGACGAGACATTACTCAGAAATTTATAAACACCCGGGCGGTAATTAGAACTTTGAACAAAAAGCGAAAATTCTGTAATAGAAACAGAAGCCTAAATGTCTAAATTTAAGTTATAAGTACAAAATCTTATTTCATTGCCATGAAAAATACAGTTGTTTTTACTCTTTTATGATAAAAAGCAATGCCTCGTTCACAGCTAGCATGACCATTTCAAAATGTTTTTATAAGCGCCCCTCTCCAATTAGCACCCCTCTCTAATAAGCGCCCGGGCGCTTATTAGAGAGAATACGGTATATACAAGAATAAAATGCATGGTTGGTAAAATTTCAGATTTCAAGCTGTGCTTCATGTCTAAGCAGTTTTAGTAAACGAACTTTTTAAATAACACAGTATAATATAGTAATAAATTAGGAGAAAGATACGAAAAAACATCTTGTCTCCCACTTAAAGTACCATGCTTTGAAACGGGAAATGAACCAGCGTGTAACAGTAACACGAAAAGTTGGAGGATGATGATGACGACGATGACGATGAAGAACAAAATCGGAAACTGACATTCGCCTATTTCGTGAAACTACTATGCTATCCTTGCTCGCTTACGCTTGCTGCGGGGGCAATTATTATTAATATAGGTTTTATTTGTTATAAGAATTTTTTCCATTCAAAGGCTTAAAATATTGTTGATGTTGTTTTCTCAAAACAGATGTTAACTACTCGGAAATGAAATCACATGGAAGCAAAGCCTTATAATGTTCTTAGCATGTTCTTAAGTTTTGATCCTGTAAAACCTTATGTTCTTATATCACAAATAAAACGTGTACTCGCTTAACCATACAAAAGTTACATTTTGCGAATATTACAAAGAGTGTGTGTTCATCTAACAATTTGAAAGCATCCAAATTTCTCGGTCAAAGCTTCTTAAAATAATCTGAAAGAACAAGGCATAGCCTGAACCTAACCCTCGCTAACCCAAACAAATTTTACAAGTTTTGATGCTTTCAAATTGTTAGATGAACTATATGCTAACAATAATAACAACAACTGCTCGAGAAATTTAGGAAAGGTTAATTATAAAGTTGAAAGATCAGCTGTTTTTTGTTTCGGGTTTTATAACATAATTTACGAGCAATTCATTGACCAGAAACGACCTCCTAGTATAAAACATGGGGCCGAATACTATCATGTGCGGCCCGCACATTCAACTGCGGTATGAAAATCGTCATAGCAACAACACATGACAACCATCAAATAAGAACGTGCAAACACAACAAAATCTTTTGGAAATAACCTAAACCTCACGTAACTAGATGACCTTTTACACTGTGTACTTTCCGAAGCAAGATAAATAAGTTAATAAACGGGTACTTTGCTGACACAGCACTTACAGACTTAATTGAGTAGGTAACTTATCTGGGCAGGTAGTTGTCAAATGCGTACATATACTTTACTTGGTTATCTAAACATAGATTGATTATCGTAACATCCAGGGTCACACGTCCTCTTCAGTAGTGCTTCAGAACCACCATCTACTAAAGATAACATGAGTTGGTTTTCTACAACCATATACAACCATACACGTAATGCCAATGGAATGGTTACCATAGTTACCTATTGACAATAAAAACTGACTTTTCAAGTTGTGAGTTATAATACCGATTGGCTGTCATAACCACATCACGATTGGCTGTCATATAACCACATCACGAACTCGCTGATGAACACCACTGACAAACACATCCTGCTGTTGTGCATGTAACTGCCCTTGTTACATAGAAGAAACAGAAAACGCCCTGATGCACAGAAAACGCCCTCCCATACATCTACAGCAACGCATTTAATCATTTACCTGCAAAATGTCGACTTGAAAATGTATTTGTTCGTTTATCATCACAGCTCATACTGTTGACAAAATTTCAAGGATTGTTATCTTTCTTGAATAACTGAATCATCATTTCAAGCATGTTAGAGAGAGAGACGGGCGTAGTTGTACGAGCGTAGTTGTACGAGCGTAGTTGTAAAAGTTCCACAAAAATAAACAGGAGCCTTGGGATGAGTTATCCAAATTTGTGATTAATTCGATTCATTTAAATATATTATCGGAAATTATCACAAACATAGATGTCCGGCAACAGAGATGTATGTGTTTAACCAACAGACATAAAGAAAAGGACATAACAATATCTTGTAACAACGAATAGAAAATTCATGCACGTTTTTTTACGGATGAAATTTAAGGGAACTTAAACGCTTCAATTTTGATTGGTTTAGTCATTTTACTCAGGGTAACCGAGCCCTAAATTTGCCTTGTTGTTTCAAAAACTTTCAGTAGATTTTTACCATGGAAATATTCTCCAATCACTGCAAAGTTTGTGTTTGTAATTGTCCAATCAAAATGGCAACAATTTTACAGCTAGGAGGAATGTCCATCAAGACCATGTTAGCAGCAAGGCTTTTCTACATAGGAAGCACATTTATCTAATAATCTAATATGGAGGTTAATTAGCCTGGGATTTAATTGACCAAATAGCTTCTCGGAGGTTTAGTTTTCAAGGTGAGTTCAAAAATCTATATTTTGTTTGTGAGAATGCATTCAAACAGAAACACAAACACAGAGACATAAAAACAAATAAAAAACTTGAGTTGAATTACAGCTCTAACTTACGTTGTGTGACTTTTCAACCAAATAAAAAATCATCAATATTTTCTTTCAACTTAAACCATCTTATATAATAAAATTCAAAATTAACAAGATTTCATTTAAAATTTTAAGCGTGACAATGCAACTTTACACTCGACCATAGAACCTATATTGAACTGTTATAATTACATCAAAATGAATCCTATTCCAGCCATAATACCAGAGGAGGAGTTCAAATAAATAACAAAACTTAAATACATGCCATTATTTACGTGGGTATATGCATTTTTAATTCTTGTTTGACTCTCGTCAGATCGTACGAATGATGACACCAGCAAAATCTCTGATTGGTCAAGTGAAGCATACCTCAGTTTCGTGTAAATAAATAGATGAATAAAAACTGACAGTTCACAACTGCAGCTGTTGGAACAGATCTTTATTGACATTCGTTTTCGCTACCAAATATTTAGCCATCGAACTTGAAAAATCCTTCCTTAATCCACAATAATAAAGCAAAGTTTCCAAGTCAAATGTTGGCCTTGATTATTCAGTCCACCGAGATCCGTTCGCTAAAGTTTACTTGGATATTTCTGCCTGTATCAAACGAACAAATTATTCCGCAAGGTCTTATTTTATCTTTGTGAATAAACACACTCGAAAATGTTCCGGTAGCCGAAATCTCCTGTCAGCTGTTTCCATGGAAGCGAACTATGAAGTATTTCAAATTTAATTTCAAATTTCAAGGAAAGTTTTCAATTCAACAAAAAGCCCAATTCAAAATTTCTATTTTTTATCTACATTATATTACATAAAGATACAATTTAATTGGTTCATTATTATGTCTTTCCTCACGTGGTTTCGAACTGAATTCCATGAAGCACCAGCGTCATTCAAAAAACCGACCAATTACAGGCCGGGACTACAGATGAAATAAAGGAGAGATTTATTGCGGCCATCATAATTTAGGTTGACCACAAAATCGTTCCAGACGTCACGAATCGACCGTTTTTGCGAATTCAGCGAAAAAAATTGCCAGTTAACAAGAAACTTCATTTCTGTTTCAGCATTATGATGTAATAATGTCATGCGAAGTGACTGTGCCTCGATGTGCCAGCTTTATAACATCTACTATGTTGGATGAAGCTTTGTTGAACTTGCTCGAACACAAAGTCATATCGAGGCAACGTGCCAATTACCATGCCATGGATCAACTAGTTCGTACAGATCTAGGTAGATGACGTCATTTTAATAAGTTTGTTTGGACCCATTTTGTGTGGGAAAAAGTCTTTGGAAGTGAGAAGTTAAGAGATCTTCGAAAGTGATGAGAGTAGAAGAAAAACAAAAACAAAAACCGTCTGAAGATGAATCTTTACCGTTTTCTAATCTTCGCTTGAAAAAGCTTTTATACGGAATATTTTGTTCTCCTGCCAATGCCATCATATTTTCATCAACGAATCTTCAAATAGAAAGTTAAAGAAGATCATCATTCAACGTGCGTGTGTTGATAGATGTTATTGTTGGAGTCAACTTATACCTTGAGGACATAGGTGGTATCAACCCTTCTTCACTGTCCTTTCTAGCGCGCCACATTTTTTCTACGCCGCTCCACACAAACGAATTAACAACACATAGAATATCGTTCTCTTGGAAAGATAACTCGTCCAAACCACGGCGAGTGTAACTCGATAACGCCCTGTAATGCAAATAAGCCAATGGTTACCGCCACCTTAAAAGTTTAGCGAGGCGTGTATTAGGTTTTAAGGGGCTGCTGTGAAAAATTTCGGTCGCTTTGTTCTGACCCTAAACAACCTCGTTCCCAGGCTTGTCTTTTATTAAAAATGTTTCAAACTAAACAAATCTCCAATTTCATCTTTTAGCATATATATATTCTCACATAAACTTAAACAAAGTTTGTTATTAATTAAGTAACTTTATGGGGTGAGGTTGGCCATGTCTAATGGAACTTTATGGCGTGAGGTTGACCATGTCTAATGGAACTTTATGGCGTGAGGTTGGCCATGTCTAATGTAACTCGACCGACTTGTATTTATGAACTGTTGAAATGATCTAATCGCAGGAAGTATTCTTCCAAATCATAATTATTTTAATCCATTCTATTAAGGGTTAATAAGTACTTTGATGATAAAGCTTTTGTAAAGTAAAAGCAAAATAAATAGGTTACTTAATGGACAGATAGATATTAACAGAATGACGTAATACTATTGCCATGACGACGAGTTGACATGTTCACACATAACAAACGTATGTGAGCGTGGTTTCAAACTTCCCTGTTCAAACTTCCCTGTTCAAACTTCCCTGTTCAAACGTACCTGTTCAAACATACCTGACATTAAATTCATCGTGTGTATCGCTCTCCAGTAGCTTACGTTTGGTATATTGTACTATAAAAAAACTATCACCTCATTCAAAACGAACTAATAAATCTTTGCTGTTTTTTTTTGTCCATGCGGGCCTCGTTTTGATGTATTGAATTGTTTTACGGTAATTATTAATGAATAAAAGTTGTTGTGAAAATTGAGAGGAGGGAAACTTCAACACAGAAACGAGGTTTGGATGGCCAACTCAGATTTTTAACGTGACGTAAAAAGATGGAGTCGAGAAATCGGTATCCATCTAACTTCAGGAAATCGTGGGATATGATAAACTTGTTTCAATCGATGTAAACCATCTGATATGTGTCCGAATCAGTGAGTGTTATTGACTTATTGATTCCAATATTTTGGGCAAGTTTTTTCACCGGATGAATAGTAGCAATTTGTCAGATGAGTTTATAAAGAACAGTAACGAGAAATAATAAAGACACCTGTTGACTTTTTCAGTTATATAAACAAACCTAATCAGTACCTGAATATTGTTCGAAGGCTGCTGTCACATTGAGTTGATTTTTCAAATACTGAATTAAGTCCATCACGAAAAAGAAAGGCGCATTTTCCACGTTGAAATTGTTGATCTAAAAACGAGTTGGAAGAAATTGGAAAGGTAGAGAGACCTGTACATAGGTCTACATGAGACCGAGGTCACCGATGCTGAACAAAACTAACAAACAAGACTCGCTTAACCAGACTAACTATCTGAAGATATATTGCATATGAAAAAACGATTTATTTCAAGTAACAAAGTAAAAAAACCCCTCTTATATCACTAATATAAGATGTATGAAACAAGAACTAGCCACACTATCATAAGCTTTAGATATGAAGCTATAGGGTTGAAAAGGGCCTGAGTACGAACCTTGTTTAGTTTCCAGCCTTCTTTTATACCAGCTTCATCGGCTGACGTATGGTTGGTGACGGATTTCACAAAAATGCCGACTTTGTTGCCACCTGCGAACGTCCAACCGAAAAAATGAGAATCTAGTTTTCTTTCAATTGAAACAGTTCTAAAAGACAAAACCATGGACGTTCATACAAAATTAAAATAAGACAAAACCATGGACGTTCATACAAAATTAAAATAAGAAAGTTTAATAAATATGTAGAAAATTGAGAAATTCATCACCAATTATGTTAAATTTGCAATGACTTTGAATTTCTCATTTCCTCGTTCCCAGGCTGTTTCAAAAAAATGGAACCAAGAATTACAATAAATTTAGATCAGTATAGTATTTTTTCAGCTTTATCGAGATGTTTGTGTTTAAGGAAAATGAAAAGTACATGAAGAGAAAATCGGAAAAATTCATACAGCCGTATTTTTATTGTTGAAGGTGTAAAATAATACCCTTTATGTTACATCTGAGGCTCTCAATGAAAGCAATTGTTTAAGCTTGGTTCAAGACCTTGATTCTTCAAAATTTGCACAAAGCATAATTGGTAGGTCTTCATACCGCACACACTTTTTCACATCAGACCGTTGGGGAAAGGTCTTCAATTTTTATCCAAGTTTCACCTATTTAAAATTATGTCGTATTTTATTATTGTTGAGAGTATATGTGTCTTGTTTACGTCTTGCTTGTTTATATGTAAAGTTTCTATATTTTGTAATATTTTCGTGACATTTTCGTGATAATTTCGTGATATTTTGGTGATATTTATGCTTTTGTCCATTTCAAATCTGCAGCTGAAGTCAATTTTAACATTTTGTTTTAAGACATTTTTCGTTTTAGATTCTGCATCTACATATTTGACCCTATGAGTGGTACGATCATCCATTTTCAACTATAGCCTATTACATGCGTCTGAATGGTGCAACCTTATCCTATTCGCAAGTCCGAGAACTGATTTGCTGCTCTGAGCGCCCCAAGAGATTTTTGAAAACGATTTCCACAAGCAGTGCAATCGTGAATAAATAAATCTTAATACACGAGATTAAATGAACATACTGGTACGGTGTAATCTCATCTGATGAAGTTGAACTGAGGCTCTGCTTCGATATTTGATTGGAAATTCGATCACTTGGAATAGGGGGCAGCTTATGATCAGCGCTTGTTACTGAAGACCTCGAGTATGTCCTAGATGTCCTCACGTCTGCCTTCCACGTATTTCTTTCCAGTAAAAACGTTATTTTGCGATTCATCTTCTTATAGATCTTAGAGATGGAAAGGCATTCCTTTTCATTTACCTGGAAAAAAATCCGGTAAAATACACCAACCCTTTGAGACGAAGATCCCACAAGACACATCAACACTGAAGACACAGATATCCCGCAAGACACATCAACACTGAAGACACAGGCTTACTTCGATAATTTCGTCCATCTTTTGAAATTGTTTTTCAGCAGCATATGAGCCTTCTTCAACATTTTTCACATATATTCCGAATGTAATGCCCCAATCTTGGTACGTTTCTTTATATCCCGTGATAACAATAGATTCTGGTCTTTTAGCCCGGTAACCATTCTAAAATGAGATCGAATATAAATCAACATTGTCAAGCTGGTGTTTGTTTCTATGGAAACCGAACAAGATACATACAGGCCTATCTACATCATGCCACTGTTGGTTTGTCTTCTTCAGCTCGTTTTTGAGTCTCATATTTTCTTCCGACAGCGTTTTATTTTCTTCACACATTTTTTCATACCTTTCTTTGATGTCATTCTAAATCAATCGAATATCTAGACAACCATAATTTAAAATATCTCCTTTGCTCCTTATCTTACGTCAACTTACATTATGTTGAATTCTATTCTGGAGTAGATCATTTTCTTGACGCTGAAGATTAAGGTCATTGCGCAGCACCTCAATCGTGTCTTGCAAACGTTTAATTTCTAGATTATCCATGTTCATTTTTACTAAAATAAAAGGAAGAAAAAGCCAGTAAAGAAGTGGTGAATAAAACAACTGTAGAGCTTTCCTTTGATGACGTCAGAACAGCTTTGACGTCATTTTCAAGTTGATCAATGATAACGTTTTGTTCGTTCATATCAGAGGAAGCCTCTTATATCAGAATTGATGAGTGCCACGCTAAACTCGTTCTGATACAATTTATGAAAACGAGTTCATTCAGCAACCATCGTCAGTAATTGCAGATATGTAAACATGTAAAACAAAAACAACAATGTAAAAAAATATTCAAAACAAGAATCATTTTTATAGTGTTTTCCTAATATCATTATGTACAATTCATGGTTGTTATGACTACAACATATAAACAAATAATGTACATCAAATAAACATCAAAAGGTATCCATCCAGAGGTAGAATTATTCATGTGTGTGCGACTGGATGAATATAACACCATTCAATAAAATTGGCAAGTTGGCGGACGACAAGTTGACGGACGATAAACGAATATGACGTATCACATGACAACAACATTGGAATCAACCAATCTAATGTCGACATTGTCGAGTAAGTCAAAGTAGATATCTGAAAATGGAATAATGAGCAAAGTAGATTTTCTGGCAAGAGGTGAAACAAAACAAACAAACCACAGAGGTCAATCAAACCTGTTTTAGGCTTCTTCGGACTTTTTCGACGGTCGTTGTCGTTTCCACCTTGTAAATCCAGTTCGTTACGAACGATCACTTTTGATAGTTGTAAAGGCAGAAATTTGACGACTGTTTGGCCATCTTTTTGCGCTTTCTGGGCTTTCCATTTATACACCTTGTTTTCCATTTGGGAAAACGAGTCAATAACTAAAAAATGATCGCCAGTCTTGAAAGAGAACTCATTGTCATGGCGACGTTTATAATCTTTTAAAGCTCTAAGAAAAGAAATAGATGCATTATCATCAACACAATTTTCAGGACGCATAAGTTCTCCTGATGAATAGAATTTTTCACCTAACGTTGAAGGAATCACAGGATTGATTGGAAACTCTACTTCTGTACTCTTCCTCTGAAAAGACAGAAACTTATGAAAATAAAAATAGTTCAAATGATATTAAAAGAAAGATTTACACAACAGAAACTACCTACTCGATAACTTCTGGAAAACCCCTTGAATGTTTGTTGCATGTCTCAACGCTGTTAAAACCTCCACTGCATAACATAAAGCAACTTCTCTCATGTCATACCAATCCATCTATTCAATCAATCAATCAACTAATCAACCAAAAAAACAAATAAATAAATACATTATATCTCAGCTTGTGTACCTGTAGCACCCTCCAGCCGACTTGAACGCCCGCGATGTCAGCACAACACCAGTTTTCCACTTGATCAACAAATATTCCACTCTTGTTTCCACCTGCCAGTCTTATCCCGATACTCTCGAAATCTTTCTTGCTAAGTGACAGATGGATCGTTTCGCTAAAGAAAACAAAGAAAGGTTGTACCGTGTAGATGGTGCCTTATTCTGAAGAGCCATATTTTTAAAATGATTGTTTAAAATGATCCCTAACATTACTTCGCTAGAAACATCAACACTTCGCTCTAGTAGCATTGTTCTAATGGTGTTTTAACATTTGGTTCTACTCAAAACAACATTGGCTTTCGGAAAGGATTCGACCCAGCACTGCTTATTAAATCTCCTTCATACCTGGCAAAAATCTCTTGCGAGTCCCAGCCGGAACATTTGTTAAAAAACCTCTGCGAAGGAGTGCATTTCTATATAAATATGCACATAATGTCAATAAAATTTCTCTCCGTCACAGTGAATTTTTGACGATTTTGACGACTGGGGTTCCAGAAAAGTAGAAGTGATTCTAATGGACCTCTCAAAAACTTTTCATGTTCTCCTCCATGACTTGTTGGTGCTTATACTCTTGAATCGAGGTTCACATGACAGTTTGAGAAAAAAACAAGAGCCAGATGATGGCGCAAAACGGTAACAGCAAGCAGCATACTTTCGAAAGCACGACCAAAAATTGCCATAAAAAAATAGTTAGTGTAAAGAGGTCTTATCGAATGTAAATGGGGTCTTATTAAGAAACGCCACCAGCAAATAATTTTCAAGACAAAGAAATGTACATACATGAGTCGAATTTTTTCAAGAAAAAAATTATAAGAACTTATGTGTAAAAAAACGCGTCTGCTTCGAAAAAAATTAAAAACAATAACAAAGATTCCATGGACTCAAGAAACCTTCCCAAAAACTGTGATCTTTAATGCAAAATGACGGTTTAGATAGCTGACAAACTTTAGATGTAATTAAAAAGTTCGTTAAGGTTGAACTACCGACGACAAAATCGTACCTCTTACATCCAAATGTTAAGCATTTTTAGTAAAAGTAACTACTTACTACTTTTAACTTAAAGCCTTACTACCAAAATATCTCTTTCTTCATGTATTATTAAGCGATGAAATATTAGAAAAATTTACTTTAGAATGTTTGCTGGATATAACCTTCGAATATTTTTAGACTGCGTTCCTTTGTGAGATTTCATATGATTTTCTGAACGAAATCTGATCGACTGTTAAGCGTAGGCTAAAAACTGCCGTTTCGGCCGGAGTAGTAGTAGTAGTAGTAGTAGGAGTAGTAGTAGTAGGAGTCCAAGGGTGTTTTAATACGGTATTCGCTTACGCTGCTACCGTAATAAAATAAAACAAAATAAAGTCCGAACAAATTCATTGTGCAGGATATTAGGATTAGAATCACATACAATTTTTCATTTTTTAATAAACGCCGCCCTCTAATGAACGCCTCCCTCTTTAAACGCTGCATCTTAAAGCTTGTATTTGTAATAAACGCCGCGGCGTTTATTAGAGGAAATACGGTAGTGGATTAATGGCCTCTAAACAATTGTTTATTGTATATTTATTTACATAATAGGAAAATGCATGTGCGAATCGATTCCTACTTTAGTGAATGGTTACAGTAAGCTGTGGGTGTGTCACAAGGTTCTAGCCTATCGTTGTTTAAAACCTTCCTCAATGATCTCTTTTTCTGTTAAATTTCATCTGAGATTGCCAACATCGCTGATGACAATACTATATTATAGGTGGTTGTTTTCTAAAAAAAATGCCTTCTTGCGAAATCAATTTTTCAACTAAATCCAAGTTTAATTTTTTTGTTTTGAAGTCTGCTGTTTACAACATGCGACATGGAAGTTGTTACAGCTATGTATAAAGGAGATTTAACAGACAGGGCTGGGTCGAACATCTTTTCCGAAAGCAACAGAGTTATGTTGAATCAAATTTTAAAACAGAGCGCTCAGAGTGCAATAAAAACTCCTTTGTTTTCAGAGCAGTACTGAAATAATCTTCCAGCTGAAGTAAAGCATTGCCCGAAATTAAGTCTATTTAAGACTCGCATCAAAACGCTTCGCAATTGCTACTGCCAATGTCGTATTTGCTCTATTTAGACTGCATTTGAATTAGCGCGTCGATTCAATCTATATATTAATAGCCGATTCTCCGTCTGTTTGTTCGTTTGTAAGTCACGCAAAATGGTAGATTAAGTTGTGAGCGAAATTATTTCTTTTTTTGAGTGCGACGTGAGTTCGAAGCAAATACATTGCAACCCCAATGGAACGTGAATTTTTTTGGCTGATGAACTAATAGGAATAACGTTTTGTTTTTATCATTATTGTTAGTTTTACATTCCACGTTGACTTGGCTTTGAAAACAGTACATCAACTAAATACAAAGAAACTAACTGATTAAACATTTTGGACAAAAAGCAGCAGTGGCAGAACGTGGCAGCATATGTTCGGTTTGCCAGTGTATCCTAAAGTATCCTTGCCTGACTGTCTGAGACGGGTGAACTTTTTTTTCGAGCAATCAAAATGTTTAAAAAACGATAGGTAAAAAAAGAGTATCATAAAACAAAATATTTTTTTTTTTGCTTTTGTCATAATAGTTGTCTTAGTTTGTTTTAATCGATTTCTTTTAATCTGTTTTAATCTGATCGAACGTTTTTTTATTCACTTTATTCATTTAGCACGTGCCTTTTTTTCTCTCCTCCCGTGTGATCTTTTTAAGAAGAGAAACCATTTCCCCCTTACGTTTGATAGCACCCATGTTAGAGCGCGTAACTTTTTTAAAACAAAAGTTAATAAAAAGTTTAAGTTTTTATACGTTTTGAGTGTATTGTTACACTGCTAAAAGATTGGTTTTACCAGAGGTTGTGACTTCGAATCTGCTTCTGGTTAAACACAAGTTGTACGAGCCGTTTATAAGGAAATTTGACGTTTATTGATACAGTGATACAGAGCAGGTGGACATGGGCGGCGAGCGACGCCGCCTTGGCGGCTAGTTAAATTAATTCTCGATCCCAGATCACGTACAATTCTTCTTCACTATTTCAATATTCATTTTTATTTTACATTTTGGTATTTTATGCATTGTGTAGTTGGATTTAATTAGTTTGTGACACAAGCGATGTATGATTTATACCAACTTTAAAAAAGAACGAATAAATAAATAAATTCTTAATTATTCAAATAGTTATTGTTTCACTCACATGAGTCCATCTTGTTTACCAGACAAACTGCTGCTTGCGGATGTAGGTTTACACGTCACTTCTTCATCACGCTCAGATGAACTTCGATTAGATAATGATGAGGCTATTGAACCGTTTGGAATATCACTTCCTGTCTCGTTTTGAATATCACTTCTTGTCTCGTTTTGAATAACATTTGTCTCGTTTTGAATAACACTTGTCTCGTTTCGAAGAATTGTGAATTTGACTCGTTTGTTCATTTTGTCATAAATATCTCTCAAAGATAACTTCTCCACTTTTTTGTCATTTACCTGCAAGAACAATTTACACGCCTGAATGATGGGAAGTCAACCAAACATACTCTAGTTGATGTAACGTTACCTGGCTTATTTCGTCGAATTCTCGAAGTTTTACTGTTTTGTGAGAATAGGATTCAGGAGTTATTCTTTTAATAAAAACACCCAGGGTGAGACCCCAATCTTGATATTGTTCTCTGGCACCTTGAATTGGTATTTCTATAGGCTGGTAACAAAGCTGACGGAGTTTTAAAGTCATTGTTTCTCTTTGTTGTGAACACACTTCCTTTACAGTCTCCATATTGCCATTCTGCACGTTTACATTGTTGATTTCAATCACAAAATCATTAACTCTAGAAGAAAGCGTAACTATACCAAATGGACTGCAAAGAGATATTTTGATCAAAAAACAAATTCTCCCCTTACCTGACTAAATCTCGCACAAGATCAGGATAAATTTTGACAACTATGATGTTGGATTCGTTCAACAAAGCTGGTCCTCTTTTTATACCAAACCTGATGCCAAATTGATCTTTTACATTCTTCTGGACAAAGCGATGAAAATTAGAATACATTCATTACATTAAACATCTTAACGTCTTCTTACAATTCCAGATCATTAAAACGCCACTGTGTAAAATTTGCTGGGTCGATTAAGTTCACAAACAACATTTGTCTCGATCTTTCAAACTCTTTTATAGGAGTTTTGACCGAATAGTCTGATAGCTTAGAGTTGTCAGATGAACAAACTCTAACTCGTCAGTATCATTTGTTTCGTAAAGTAGGAAAGTTGATACCTACCTTCTTCAGTAGGAAAGTTGATACCTACCTTCTTCAGCGTCACTTCAATATCTTTAAAGAATGCTGATGTCTGCTAAACCCTCCAAGAAATAAATACTTTGTTAAAATAGATAGAAATCAAATGTATTAGAATCTAGCTTGAAATCACTCACCCGAAATGTAGGTGTCCATGACTCTTCCACGTTAGCAGGATCTTCCGGCTAAAAATGAAGATATATTACAACAGTTGTTGAAAGTAACAAGAACATAAACACTTGCTGCAATGTTTGTTCCACTTCAAAACCCTTGCTACAATATTTGTTTCACTTCAACACACTTGCTGCAATATGCAATATCAAATAGCAATTCAAAATAAATATCAACTGAGTGTTCGAAAGATATATGAGGAAATGATGAAGTGGCTTCCAAACTATCTGTGGAAACTTCAACCTGTGAAAATTTGTTGTGAAAAACAAAAGATGTCTTTCACAATATACATGTAGCGTGAAGAAGTATAAGTAAGGAGACTTTTTTCTGGGCCTATTGCTGATGAAATGAGACGGAAAACAGTTGTCGACACATGCTTTCTTAACTTTACAAAGTTCACCTAACATTCCTTGCATCCTATAGAGATTTGAGATAATTTGTTTTACTTAGGTTGTCCGATGCTGTCCGATCTCATTTTCTACGAAAAATGAAGCTGACAACCGAATGACATTTTAAACATTTAAATCTCTCTGTGCTTGTACTCACTGTGATAGTGAGACATACAAGTTCGATATATGGATGAGATGACTTCTTGTTTTCGTCAAACTAACAACAGTAAACTTTAAAGATTATTTGAGATTGTTGTAAACGAGAGATTGTGCAGCGATGGTGTGGTGGTTAGTACTTTCAAGTGTGACCGCTGCGATCCGTGTTCGAGTCCAGTCATGTCGTATCTCGATACTCTACTCAGATGCCATCGTCTGACTGCAATGCTATACTACTAGTTGCAAGTCGGTGGACAGAATAGCCAACATTGCATGGAAGGCCAACGACTTAAAACTCCCAGTTTCTTAATGGATTACCAGATAGTATATTTTTGTGCAGTAACTGAAAAGCTACATACTATGGTTAAAAATATCACGATATCTATGGTTAAACATACCACGACATTGGTCGTCCTACCCTCACAGGAAAAACCGTATTGCTTTGCAACAATGTTACAAAAAATTCATTTAAGAGCGGTTCTCACTTAGCGCTAAATAGCGAGCGATAGATAGCGTTAGTGTTACCAGAAACAACAACATTACATTCACACAATAAAGTTCTAAGCGATGAAAATCAGATCATATGGAAATCTGAAGAAGTCTTCAGTCAAAAATGTTTCATAGCTATCACTAGCTAACACTCGAGGAAAGTAAGAGCGAGCTATGTTTCCATTTTAAAAAGAAAAGTATTTCTCAATAGCGCTCGTTACCATTGTTACCATCTGTGAAATTCGTCACTTAATACTCGATGATTTCTAAATTTCGGTAGATGAAAATAAAAGCTTTGATCTCCAGTTAAATGCGGGAAGCTCCAATGATTAAGTTCTTAGGAAACGCAGAATGGAGCACTAAGAAGAAAACACCGAATTCATATACAATCTATTTAACGTTATGCTCACTGACTGCCGTTCATTTTCATTGTAATGTTTTTACTCATTAACTCGTTTCTATGTCGTTGCCATGGTAGGTTGCTAACGGAGTTTTATGTCCCTCTGAAAGAACCAATCAGCAAGTAGAATATCAAAAGCAGTCAAAAAACAGAAGACGATGAAAAATAGATGTAAATATAAACATTAAGGTGATGAAACATGTTCATAACACCGAATATGAAAATACACACTGCTTTCCATATCAACCCAAGCAATACTTTTAAAGATGGTTAATAATGGAAAGTAGGAGAAAGGCTTTCTGGAAATTCTTCAAACTTTTCAAATAAGATTTTTTCTTGTTGATGATCTTCAAAACGTTTATTGTTGATAACAACAAGTAAACAACTCAATGCACACCGTATCTGTAAACAACTAAAGTAAACAATGCATACCGTATCTGTAGGTTTGTTTATTTCTTGATCCTTTATCAGTTTGTCTCTTTGAGCTATAACTTCTTTCCATTTCACATAGATGTTGTCTTTGTCTGACTCCAGTTGTGCCAGTCTTTTTAAGTTAGTGTTGTATCTCTAAATAACGTATGACACATTTCAAATCATTTAAAAGGAATTCATGGACATGTAGCGGTTCCAGGACAATTCTCCTGGAAAATCCCCCGGAGCATTGCCCCCAGGCAGACCTGAAAATTGCAACCCTAAACCTAACCCTTTCCCTAACACTAATTCTAAATTGGATGAATTTTCCAGGGGGCAATTGTCCTGACACCAGATGTAGTGCAACCTTCATTACAAACTTTGTAATAATAATAATAAACAAATAAAATAATATGAATGAAAACCTCTTCCAAGTCGTCCTTTTCTTTTCTTAATCCTCTATTTGCTTCTTCCATTTCTTCAAGCTTCTTCTCTTTCATTTCCAGATCTTCATTGAGCTGTGCTATTTTTGATTCGTACGCCCTTTCATTGTCATTCCAAGTATCTGTTAGAGACTCCATTCTTTTTTTTATAGTTTCATTCTTTCTTGAAGAAGAAAGTCTTTCCTCTTCCGATTTTTTCAGTTTTTCTTCAATCTTTTTAATTTTTGAAATCACCATAGCAGGCTGTATGTTTTCATCAAAAATACTGCACTCAGAACAGTGTGTGATAAACTCTGTAATGTAAATCCAAAAATGAAATGCATAATTAAAATATATAAAAAAAACCGAAATCGACAAGGCACAGACTACAAACTGTGAATTTTAGCAAATCACCTTTCCATGGACAGATATTGTTGTTGCAGGCACCTTCTTCTCCACCAATGTCATCATCCATATTTATCATAGACCAGTCAACAAACCTAAAATTAAACTCATCACGTTTTCCCATTTGATAAAAAAAAAATTTCAATCTTGCCACACATAACTAAGCTTCCTTCACATAAGGAAATAAACACTTGTTAGCGAACGTTCAAACATCAATTATTTTTTTCGAGTTTTCCAGTTTTTAAACTTGCTTCTCTCCATCACAGGGCAAATTAGAATATCACTTAATCAATCGAGCATGTTTCATAGGACTAAGTCTGTATTTTCCTCGCAACAACAATAAAAACTAAACGTTCAATATCGGTATACATAGCTGCTTATATAATCTCATATGACTTTTCTTTTATCTCTTACTGTAAGTTCAGTAAAAAAAAGAAGCTAAACCTCTTATTAAGAGTTCTGCTAACTATTTGTTAAATCCTATAGGTTAAAGAGGAGGAGTGTCAATGCATGTGATTATGCAGATCAATTACTATCGTTAATCTGAAATAGTTTGCATTTTTTCAATACCCTTACTTTTAATTGTGCTCTCCTTCTTTTAGCTCTTATTAGTAATTTCATTGATGTTATTCATCTAAATAAAATTATCGTCAATATAATTAAAGTTGTTGTCACCACACTTTAAATAAGATTTTGTTTTTTGTTTTATGCGTTTCATGTAAGTACTTCGCAGTCATTTTGGAAGTATTCTGTGTGCATGACGTTTTCGATTTGCACAACCAATCAGGTTACAGCTCCGTGAACCATGCTACGTGCACGTCATCATGTGACCATTTTTTCTGTCTCAAAAGTCTCTCAACTGTGTGGCAATTGTAACCAGCTGTCATGACTGATAAAGGACTGTTAAAAAACTCGGTTACTCAAATAAATGCAAGAAAATAAACCAACGTGATTATTGCTGAGATTGGATAAGAAGTAGGAGCCGGAAATAATATCTTCTCGTGCGCGTTTCTGACTGAATGCCACCCTCGAATACCACATTACACCGCCCTCTAATTAGCGCCGCAGCTGATTTGTGAGACCAATATGAGTAAAGGATAAAATTGTGTTTTGTTTTTTGTTGTTTTTCTTTGTCATCTTTCTTTTTCCAATAGACGATACATACATACATACGAACAAGTCGTGTCGATCAGGTTCTGTTTCGTGATAATAGCGTATGTGGGTTTTTGATATTAACAATATGATTTCCCTCCCGAAACTGATACACCTTCTTATAAATAGTGCCCTCCACTGAGCGCTGTTAGAGGAAACACGATCTTCAGTAATATAATCATGTACGAAAAGATAGTCATTCCTTCCCTTACAATTAACTGAGAGTATGGCGATAATGAAAGAAATAAAAGATATTTAAAAGATTCTAATACTTCCAGCCGTCACAACATTATTGGCATGGTGGGAAAAACCTCTAGACAGCAGAGCAATAAATACAATAGTAATGTGAATAATGGATAATGAGAACGAAATATCTATTAAAAGAGTCTTCAAAAAATATGAAGGAGATAAAGAGAATGAGAACTACACGAGAGACCAAGAGAGAGATTGATTGATTGCTTGATTGATTGATTGATTGATTGATTGATTGTGAATGAGGAGAAAAGCATTCACTTCAAAGGACGATAACCAGCCATATTTGAATCGATAGAAAAACCATCATTAGCGTACAGAAAAATTGTTTCCAGATGAAAAAAAAGATTTTGCTCAGATGTAAAGTAAAATTCCTGGTATTTTTCAGTGGTAATCAACTTCGGTTTTTCAAGGAGAACTTAAAGGAGAGAGAGTTTATGTTGAAACAGAAAATGGAAAGGGTTTCCAAACAGAAAAGTATGGTAAAGCCTTATTATGACAGGTGGAATTTATATCATATTTCAGTGGAAAACATGGGGTATCAAGACAATGATTTCATCACTTCTTCAGATTTCATCAGATCGAAGATTTTTTTCAATAACATTTCTCAAACTGACAATCTACCTGCGTTTGACCATGTTTCAATGCAAATCCAAGGTCACACTGATGTCAAACCAAACAAAATGAATAGAACAGAAATCTAGGATTACTGTGATAAAATGGAAGTACGATATGACGATATTCTGTCTCCCTCCTGCCCTTCAATATTTTTGTTTTTGTGTTTTCTGAGGAAACAAGTTTGGGAAACAAGGTAGCCATCATTTTCATTATGCTTCATGAAATATATAGTTAACATTCAGTGTTAATAAACCTTGCATAAACCTTACATATTGTAGTTTTGGCAAGTTGAATATCCTGACTAGTGGCCAGTTTGAAAATATCTTCAAGAGACAAACCCATCAGATCTGCAGGTTTATAATGCCAATTGTTTATTCCAGCCTACTAAGCATAACTTTCACCCAATTGGCTTTTGGCTTTCTTTGTGTAAGAATTCTTACCAAGTGGTCTTTTTGTCAAAGCATATCGTCTTGTCTCTGCAGTGAAGGGGACTTTCAAAATGGCCATTTGTCTTGAGGTTCAAATTGGTGAAGTTATTTTTAGTCCAGGAGCCTGCTACACATCTATTTAACCCATAAGCCTCAGAATTTTAAGCAAAATTTTCTTGTTTCTTATAAAGTCATGAATGCAAAATTGGTCGTCAGACGCATGCCTAGCGGTTCTTTTGGTCCCAGGACCAAATACAAAACCGTCAAAAATTACTTTTATTTAACCCATGAGCCTCAGATCTGAAATTCTCACAGTTATAACTATGGTCTTTGGAGGTTATAAAAATCGCATGTCTGACGATCACTGACAGTTCTAGGAGTCCATCTGATCCAATCATTTAACGCGCATTTAACAACTCCTGGATTGTAAAGTCCTAGCTATATTATGCTGTTTTAACTAGTCAAAGGACTTTAGTGACCCCTAATAAGACTGTTATATCAAATGTTCACAGTAATTATGAATGATTCTGAAGGCCTATCTGAAAATATATTTCTATCTTTAATTTTCTTTAAAATCTTGTTCTCTTTCATGTGGATGTTTGTCTACGTTCAAGTTAATGAATGTAGATATTTTGAATTTTTTATCCGCGTAAGGTTTTGTGAAATGAGTGTATCAGATGTTACTAATATTTTTAGAGAGTTAACTAATCATCAAAATGTAACGTACATCTGCTAGTATACAACTACCACTCTTCTTCGTCATCTTCCTCGTATGTTAATTTGTCACCATCATCGATATTTTCCGATTCGTCATCTTCATCATCTTAAGTATAAAACAATATGTGTTCATACATGCATGATGGCATTTTGATTTGGAAAACGAGAGTTAAATGAATCAAACAAACTTATCATAGCCAGTGCACCAATCGTCTTGAACTATCTCTACAATCTTCGGTGAAGCATCGTCATCAAACCACTTGATGCAATAGGTTGCATTTTCATCCAAATACCATCCAAATAATGTAGGATCAAGTGACGTTGGTTCTGCGAGCTAAGTGAGTTCGACCAGATTCTTGAGACATAGACACACCTTCTGATTTTTTGATGCAGAACTTTAGAGCAAGGTGGCATTACACTGGAATCCAAGTTTTTTGTCTGACTTTGATTAAGAGAGGCTGATCCTTTTTTCGGCTTGTATTTTGTCACAAAGATCTCGAAACGTGCCTGATCGACTGAGGTGGTCTTTTTTCGTTCATACATCTGACACACAAAAGACTCAACATATCATCTTTGGAAATATGTTCGGAGTGCGATAATCTGGAAAATACCTCTTGAAGTTTCGGATTTTTTCCCACAAGCTTGAACGGTGTTATCTTTCTCTTTCTGTTGAATGAAGATGTGTAATCACATCCGGTAAAATCATGAAAGAATGGGAGCGCTTTGCTCAGTGGCTCTCTAAGATTATCAAAGAGTTGGTTGATGTTGATGTACCTCAGATTGTTCTTAGATTGGATACCAGATTCCACTCATATTTCTTTATCACGTACTTGATGAGAAATTCCCAATACCATCACAACCACATCCGTATCCAAGGTTCTTATGACAACTCTTTTCCCATTTGGCAGTTGACCTAAGTGATATATCCTAGTATCCACTTCTTCATGTTTTGCATTGTACTGAACTGCTTCTGTTTTCACCATTTTGTTTTCTCGAGACATGAAGGAATAACATATATCACCATTGTTAACAATCAATGTCTATGAACCCAAGATTCTAGCAGTATCGTCATTTTCCCAATAATTAGTCAAGAAGGTGACAAGAGCTTCTTTAAATCGATCTCCTCTCAGCGCTTGAAGCCAGTTTGAAGGGCGTTTTTGTTCAGGGCCTGTGATCTGGTAAGCCATATTATGCTGATTTGATCACTTGTTGCGCTCCGCATCTTTTATAGAAGGTGAAATCGTCTTATTAAAAACCAAATGAATTTCACTTCCTCTTTGTTTGCAGACTTGCATCATCAAATGATCGGCAAGACCACCAAAAGTAGATGGAGGTTAATACAGCAAGTGAAGGAAGAACATGCCATCAATTATAGTTACATCTTCTTCTGTAGGTGGGTTTGATACAATTCTTCCTTCAAGCTTTTGAAGGAATTTGGATTTTGGTGTTTTCTGCATCGCCCCATCCACATGGCTCAAAGACAAAGGTACCGGCGTTAATGGGTATTTGACTATTTGCTGCATGTTTCTTCTTCTGTGGTTAAATGACAGCTAGAACCGTCAGTTATCGTCAGACATGCGATTTTTATAATCTCCAAGGACCATAGTTATAACTGTGAAAATTTCAGATCTGGGGCTTATGGGTTAAATAAAAGTCCTTTTTTGGTCAATCTTTGATTGGGTCAGACCGGCTATTAGAACCGTCAGTTATCGTCAGACATGCGATTTTTATAATCTCCAAGGACCATAGTTATAACTGTGAGAATTTCAGATCTGAGGCTAATGGGTTAAATAAAAGTTATTTTTGACGGTTTTGTATTTGGTCCTGGGACCAAAAGAACCGCTAGGAATGCGTCTGACGACCAATTTTGCATTCATGACTTTATAAGAAACAAGAAAATTTTGCTTAAAATTCTGAGGCATATGGGTTAAATAGATGTGTAGCAGGCTCGGACTATTACCTCTTTCGACTCTTTCTTTGCTTTTGTAGTGGCAACCATTATATTTTCGAAAGGCTTTCCAAAAATTTCTTTGTCATCAACCACAAACATTGATTCTTCAAAAGTTTTTTTTACTTTTTGTTTGTCTGTACCAACACCAGTCAAAACATTTAATCATCGATTGTGACAGAATTGAACAGTACAGGTCAAAATGACTGGGCCCACCAGTTAAGCTTTATTCCACTATTACCATAACCTACTGAGAGGACCCATTATAACTAGTATATTCCATCCTCTTCAACTGTGAAAGATTCTGGATTTCCCATTAGTACAGTGTCTTACAATTCTTTCTCGTCCACAAATAACTCGAAGTACTTTAAAGGAACTAAATTTTGCAAGAATTTAATTTCGCGGACAAGAAGGCATTTTTTGTGTTTCGCGGGAATTAAATTTCAGGTTTGGCTTATCATAGAGATGACCAGAATAATTCTTAATTTTTGGAGCATGATTTCGGTTTTCAACAAGCTATTCATCAGCAAACCACCGGGCTATTGATTGCGACACAAAAATGCTCGAACTACAATCCTTTCAACGCGAGTATTCCTCTTCCACATCAATTATATATTTGGCTTATTTGAAATAAATGCATGAAGGGAATAAAAATTGTAATGCTCACATAATTTTGAACGCAAAAACTTTCGCGGGTGGCTGAAAAATTGAAAGTTTGGCGGGAATTAAATTTCGCGGAAGACCCGCAAGACCGCGAAATTTAGGTCCCTTAAAGTATCTCATGGCATTTTTGGCCATTTCATCAGGCACTTCCCAGTTGTAGGGGAATTGTTCATTAAGGGCTTCAAAGCAAGCTCTTTTAAAACATGCAAATATCAGATCGAAGAAAGCTTCGTGCAAAGGTCTCTTTCTGGACGTAGTTCCAAGCTCAGTGGTGTTTACTGTTTTTGGCGTCGTCAGTGGCAACTACAGTCTTCGCATTTTCATAACCATTGACAGGCTTGTATGAAGACGATCGTTCCCTATCACTCTTGTATGACGACGATCGTTCCGTATCACTCTTGTATGACGACGATCGTTCCCTATCACTCTTGTTCAGATACTTTAATCGGAGAAATTTTCGCGAGAGAAATTTTCGCGTATTTCGCGAGTAGTGCCATTTTCGCGAAAATGAATCTCGCAAAAACACGCAAAATAGTTTATTTGCGAAAATTTATCCACGCGAAATTTAATGAAAACGCAATTCGCGAAAATTAATCCAGTTTGTTTTTCTTACAATTTTTTTATCATTTCGAATTTGAAAAAAAAAATTGATAGGGGCTCAACGAACAGGTTAAATTTTCAATAGTTTTTTTTTCAAATTATTTCTACCTAATATAATACATATTATATGCACTAATCTCAGTGGGAAAGTTCAGAGCGGAACGCATTTGACTTTTTTTGAAGATTTCGATGATGAAGAAGATTTGTAGTTTTTGTCATTTTGTTTAAAAAAGAAAGAAAAAGAATTTCGAGAAGCGTCTCACATTCTATAAAGACAGCCTTATAGTTTTCCCTAAAGATTTTAGTCAAGTTCTAAAGAAAAATATGTCACTTTTTGGGTATGAAGTCATTCGAAAATTTTTATTCGATTCGGATGGGGGCAAGGAATTGTTGCATAGAATGTATTTCGATGCGAGGGTACATCAGGATAATGTAACATGTGATGCGATGGTGCATCAGAATAATGTAACATGTGATGCGAGGGTGCATCAGGATAACGTAACATGCGATGCGAGGGTGCATCAGGATAATGTAACATGTTGAATGAAGATGTGTAATCACATCCGGTAAAATCATGAAAGAATGGGAGCGCTTTGCTCAGTGGCTCTCTAAAGGCTGAAATACACTATCATTTTTCAATGATCATTTTTCAATGATCATTGAAAAATGACAGTGTATTCAGAAAAAAATGTCATTTTTTACACTCTAATTTTCAATGACATTGAAAAATGATAAGTTGAACATGTTCAACTTTTAATTTTTCAATGTCATTTTTTTTCTATTGTTTCGAATCGAATCTATTGTTTTCGCGCACGTGTTCGGTTCACGCGATGTGATTTTAGACGCTAACATAAACGAAAACAACATTTTGAAGACTTTTACACGCGAAAATGACGACGTGAGAAGCAACTGAAACATTTATTGAAATTTGGAGGAGTCAACCAAGTTTTAATCGCATGTAAACGGCTTCGCAAAATTCAGGGATGAACTGGGACAATGTGCTTTAAGTTGAACAGGGATTGGGTCTCGTGTTTTTTTCGTAATATGAACGTCTATGAGATGAAGCAGCTCATCGAAAATACTCGGTGGCATTCTTAAAAATCTCGTATATTCTGCGATTTCCCCCACTCGTAGTTCATGCATGAGGGTATTATAGATGCCAAGTTTCTTTCGTCTATATAGCCATGCCTTTACCCATGCACTTCTTTCTTTTGATTTTCTGCGTTCAACTTTCTTTTTTGATAACGACAGCAGCTGCTGTTTCTTCCTCAGAGTCCATGTTTGTAATTTTCAATGATAGTGTATTCGCGCCAAAATTTTTAATTTCCAATGTCATTGGAATGTATCATTGAAAAATGATCATTGAAAAATGATAGTGTATTTCAGCCTTAAGGTTATCAAAGAGTTGGTTGATATTGATGTACCTCAGATTGTTCTTAGATTGGATACCAGATTCCACTCATATTTCTTTATCACGTACTTGATGAGAAATTCCCAATACCATCACAACCACATCCGTATCCAAGGTTCTTATGACAACTCTTTTCCCATTTGGCAGTTGACCTAAGTGATATATCCTAGTATCCACTTCTTCATGTTTTGCATTGTACTGAACTGCTTCTGTTTTCACCATTTTGTTTTCTCGAGACATGAAGGAATAACATATATCACCATTGTTAACAATCAATGTCTATGAACCCAAGATTCTAGCAGTATCGTCATTTTCCCAATAATTAGTCAAGAAGGTGACAAGAGCTTCTTTAAATCGATCTCCTCTCAGCGCTTGAAGCCAGTTTGAAGGGCGTTTTTGTTCAGGGCCTGTGATCTGGTAAGCCATATTATGCTGATTTGATCACTTGTTGCGCTCCGCATCTTTTATAGAAGGTGAAATCGTCTTATTAAAAACCAAATGAATTTCACTTCCTCTTTGTTTGCAGACTTGCATCATCAAATGATCGGCAAGACCACCAAAAGTAGATGGAGGTTAATACAGCAAGTGAAGGAAGAACATGCCATCAATTATAGTTACATCTTCTTCTGTAGGTGGGTTTGATACAATTCTTCCTTCAAGCTTTTGAAGGAATTTGGATTTTGGTGTTTTCTGCATCGCCCCATCCACATGGCTCAAAGACAAAGGTACCGGCGTTAATGGGTATTTGACTATTTGCTGCATGTTTCTTCTTCTGTGGTTAAATGACAGCTAGAACCGTCAGTTATCGTCAGACATGCGATTTTTATAATCTCCAAGGACCATAGTTATAACTGTGAAAATTTCAGATCTGGGGCTTATGGGTTAAATAAAAGTCCTTTTTTGGTCAATCTTTGATTGGGTCAGACCGGCTATTAGAACCGTCAGTTATCGTCAGACATGCGATTTTTATAATCTCCAAGGACCATAGTTATAACTGTGAGAATTTCAGATCTGAGGCTAATGGGTTAAATAAAAGTTATTTTTGACGGTTTTGTATTTGGTCCTGGGACCAAAAGAACCGCTAGGAATGCGTCTGACGACCAATTTTGCATTCATGACTTTATAAGAAACAAGAAAATTTTGCTTAAAATTCTGAGGCATATGGGTTAAATAGATGTGTAGCAGGCTCGGACTATTACCTCTTTCGACTCTTTCTTTGCTTTTGTAGTGGCAACCATTATATTTTCGAAAGGCTTTCCAAAAATTTCTTTGTCATCAACCACAAACATTGATTCTTCAAAAGTTTTTTTTACTTTTTGTTTGTCTGTACCAACACCAGTCAAAACATTTAATCATCGATTGTGACAGAATTGAACAGTACAGGTCAAAATGACTGGGCCCACCAGTTAAGCTTTATTCCACTATTACCATAACCTACTGAGAGGACCCATTATAACCAGTATATTCCATCCTCTTCAACTGTGAAAGATTCTGGATTTCCCATTAGTACAGTGTCTTACAATTCTTTCTCGTCCACAAATAACTCGAAGTACTTTAAAGGAACTAAATTTTGCAAGAATTTAATTTCGCGGACAAGAAGGCATTTTTTGTGTTTCGCGGGAATTAAATTTCAGGTTTGGCTTATCATAGAGATGACCAGAATAATTCTTAATTTTTGGAGCATGATTTCGGTTTTCAACAAGCTATTCATCAGCAAACCACCGGGCTATTGATTGCGACACAAAAATGCTCGAACTACAATCCTTTCAACGCGAGTATTCCTCTTCCACATCAATTATATATTTGGCTTATTTGAAATAAATGCATGAAGGGAATAAAAATTGTAATGCTCACATAATTTTGAACGCAAAAACTTTCGCGGGTGGCTGAAAAATTGAAAGTTTGGCGGGAATTAAATTTCGCGGAAGACCCGCAAGACCGCGAAATTTAGGTCCCTTAAAGTATCTCATGGCATTTTTGGCCATTTCATCAGGCACTTCCCAGTTGTAGGGGAATTGTTCATTAAGGGCTTCAAAGCAAGCTCTTTTAAAACATGCAAATATCAGATCGAAGAAAGCTTCGTGCAAAGGTCTCTTTCTGGACGTAGTTCCAAGCTCAGTGGTGTTTACTGTTTTTGGCGTCGTCAGTGGCAACTACAGTCTTCGCATTTTCATAACCATTGACAGGCTTGTATGAAGACGATCGTTCCCTATCACTCTTGTATGACGACGATCGTTCCGTATCACTCTTGTATGACGACGATCGTTCCCTATCACTCTTGTTCAGATACTTTAATCGGAGAAATTTTCGCGAGAGAAATTTTCGCGTATTTCGCGAGTAGTGCCATTTTCGCGAAAATGAATCTCGCAAAAACACGCAAAATAGTTTATTTGCGAAAATTTATCCACGCGAAATTTAATGAAAACGCAATTCGCGAAAATTAATCCAGTTTGTTTTTCTTACAATTTTTTTATCATTTCGAATTTGAAAAAAAAAATTGATAGGGGCTCAACGAACAGGTTAAATTTTCAATAGTTTTTTTTTCAAATTATTTCTACCTAATATAATACATATTATATGCACTAATCTCAGTGGGAAAGTTCAGAGCGGAACGCATTTGACTTTTTTTGAAGATTTCGATGATGAAGAAGATTTGTAGTTTTTGTCATTTTGTTTAAAAAAGAAAGAAAAAGAATTTCGAGAAGCGTCTCACATTCTATAAAGACAGCCTTATAGTTTTCCCTAAAGATTTTAGTCAAGTTCTAAAGAAAAATATGTCACTTTTTGGGTATGAAGTCATTCGAAAATTTTTATTCGATTCGGATGGGGGCAAGGAATTGTTGCATAGAATGTATTTCGATGCGAGGGTACATCAGGATAATGTAACATGTGATGCGATGGTGCATCAGAATAATGTAACATGTGATGCGAGGGTGCATCAGGATAACGTAACATGCGATGCGAGGGTGCATCAGGATAATGTAACATGTTGAATGAAGATGTGTAATCACATCCGGTAAAATCATGAAAGAATGGGAGCGCTTTGCTCAGTGGCTCTCTAAAGGCTGAAATACACTATCATTTTTCAATGATCATTTTTCAATGATCATTGAAAAATGACAGTGTATTCAGAAAAAAATGTCATTTTTTACACTCTAATTTTCAATGACATTGAAAAATGATAAGTTGAACATGTTCAACTTTTAATTTTTCAATGTCATTTTTTTTCTATTGTTTCGAATCGAATCTATTGTTTTCGCGCACGTGTTCGGTTCACGCGATGTGATTTTAGACGCTAACATAAACGAAAACAACATTTTGAAGACTTTTACACGCGAAAATGACGACGTGAGAAGCAACTGAAACATTTATTGAAATTTGGAGGAGTCAACCAAGTTTTAATCGCATGTAAACGGCTTCGCAAAATTCAGGGATGAACTGGGACAATGTGCTTTAAGTTGAACAGGGATTGGGTCTCGTGTTTTTTTCGTAATATGAACGTCTATGAGATGAAGCAGCTCATCGAAAATACTCGGTGGCATTCTTAAAAATCTCGTATATTCTGCGATTTCCCCCACTCGTAGTTCATGCATGAGGGTATTATAGATGCCAAGTTTCTTTCGTCTATATAGCCATGCCTTTACCCATGCACTTCTTTCTTTTGATTTTCTGCGTTCAACTTTCTTTTTTGATAACGACAGCAGCTGCTGTTTCTTCCTCAGAGTCCATGTTTGTAATTTTCAATGATAGTGTATTCGCGCCAAAATTTTTAATTTCCAATGTCATTGGAATGTATCATTGAAAAATGATCATTGAAAAATGATAGTGTATTTCAGCCTTAAGGTTATCAAAGAGTTGGTTGATATTGATGTACCTCAGATTGTTCTTAGATTGGATACCAGATTCCACTCATATTTCTTTATCACGTACTTGATGAGAAATTCCCAATACCATCACAACCACATCCGTATCCAAGGTTCTTATGACAACTCTTTTCCCATTTGGCAGTTGACCTAAGTGATATATCCTAGTATCCACTTCTTCATGTTTTGCATTGTACTGAACTGCTTCTGTTTTCACCATTTTGTTTTCTCGAGACATGAAGGAATAACATATATCACCATTGTTAACAATCAATGTCTATGAACCCAAGATTCTAGCAGTATCGTCATTTTCCCAATAATTAGTCAAGAAGGTGACAAGAGCTTCTTTAAATCGATCTCCTCCCAGCGCTTGAAGCCAGTTTGAAGGGCGTTTTTGTTCAGGGCCTGTGATCTGGTAAGCCATATTATGCTGATTTGATCACTTGTTGCGCTCCGCATCTTTTATAGAAGGTGAAATCGTCTTATTAAAAACCAAATGAATTTCACTTCCTCTTTGTTTGCAGACTTGCATCATCAAATGATCGGCAAGACCACCAAAAGTAGATGGAGGTTAATACAGCAAGTGAAGGAAGAACATGCCATCAATTATAGTTACATCTTCTTCTGTAGGTGGGTTTGATACAATTCTTCCTTCAAGCTTTTGAAGGAATTTGGATTTTGGTGTTTTCTGCATCGCCCCATCCACATGGCTCAAAGACAAAGGTACCGGCGTTAATGGGTATTTGACTATTTGCTGCATGTTTCTTCTTCTGTGGTTAAATGACAGCTAGAACCGTCAGTTATCGTCAGACATGCGATTTTTATAATCTCCAAGGACCATAGTTATAACTGTGAAAATTTCAGATCTGGGGCTTATGGGTTAAATAAAAGTCCTTTTTTGGTCAATCTTTGATTGGGTCAGACCGGCTATTAGAACCGTCAGTTATCGTCAGACATGCGATTTTTATAATCTCCAAGGACCATAGTTATAACTGTGAGAATTTCAGATCTGAGGCTAATGGGTTAAATAAAAGTTATTTTTGACGGTTTTGTATTTGGTCCTGGGACCAAAAGAACCGCTAGGAATGCGTCTGACGACCAATTTTGCATTCATGACTTTATAAGAAACAAGAAAATTTTGCTTAAAATTCTGAGGCATATGGGTTAAATAGATGTGTAGCAGGCTCGGACTATTACCTCTTTCGACTCTTTCTTTGCTTTTGTAGTGGCAACCATTATATTTTCGAAAGGCTTTCCAAAAATTTCTTTGTCATCAACCACAAACATTGATTCTTCAAAAGTTTTTTTTACTTTTTGTTTGTCTGTACCAACACCAGTCAAAACATTTAATCATCGATTGTGACAGAATTGAACAGTACAGGTCAAAATGACTGGGCCCACCAGTTAAGCTTTATTCCACTATTACCATAACCTACTGAGAGGACCCATTATAACCAGTATATTCCATCCTCTTCAACTGTGAAAGATTCTGGATTTCCCATTAGTACAGTGTCTTACAATTCTTTCTCGTCCACAAATAACTCGAAGTACTTTAAAGGAACTAAATTTTGCAAGAATTTAATTTCGCGGACAAGAAGGCATTTTTTGTGTTTCGCGGGAATTAAATTTCAGGTTTGGCTTATCATAGAGATGACCAGAATAATTCTTAATTTTTGGAGCATGATTTCGGTTTTCAACAAGCTATTCATCAGCAAACCACCGGGCTATTGATTGCGACACAAAAATGCTCGAACTACAATCCTTTCAACGCGAGTATTCCTCTTCCACATCAATTATATATTTGGCTTATTTGAAATAAATGCATGAAGGGAATAAAAATTGTAATGCTCACATAATTTTGAACGCAAAAACTTTCGCGGGTGGCTGAAAAATTGAAAGTTTGGCGGGAATTAAATTTCGCGGAAGACCCGCAAGACCGCGAAATTTAGGTCCCTTAAAGTATCTCATGGCATTTTTGGCCATTTCATCAGGCACTTCCCAGTTGTAGGGGAATTGTTCATTAAGGGCTTCAAAGCAAGCTCTTTTAAAACATGCAAATATCAGATCGAAGAAAGCTTCGTGCAAAGGTCTCTTTCTGGACGTAGTTCCAAGCTCAGTGGTGTTTACTGTTTTTGGCGTCGTCAGTGGCAACTACAGTCTTCGCATTTTCATAACCATTGACAGGCTTGTATGAAGACGATCGTTCCCTATCACTCTTGTATGACGACGATCGTTCCGTATCACTCTTGTATGACGACGATCGTTCCCTATCACTCTTGTTCAGATACTTTAATCGGAGAAATCTTCGCGAGAGAAATTTTCGCGTATTTCGCGAGTAGTGCCATTTTCGCGAAAATGAATCTCGCAAAAACACGCAAAATAGTTTATTTGCGAAAATTTATCCACGCGAAATTTAATGAAAACGCAATTCGCGAAAATTAATCCAGTTTGTTTTTCTTACAATTTTTTTATCATTTCGAATTTGAAAAAAAAATTGATAGGGGCTCAACGAACAGGTTAAATTTTCAATAGTTTTTTTTTCAAATTATTTCTACCTAATATAATACATATTATATGCACTAATCTCAGTGGGAAAGTTCAGAGCGGAACGCATTTGACTTTTTTTGAAGATTTCGATGATGAAGAAGATTTGTAGTTTTTGTCATTTTGTTTAAAAAAGAAAGAAAAAGAATTTCGAGAAGCGTCTCACATTCTATAAAGACAGCCTTATAGTTTTCCCTAAAGATTTTAGTCAAGTTCTAAAGAAAAATATGTCACTTTTTGGGTATGAAGTCATTCGAAAATTTTTATTCGATTCGGATGGGGGCAAGGAATTGTTGCATAGAATGTATTTCGATGCGAGGGTACATCAGGATAATGTAACATATGATGCGAGGGTGCATCAGGATAAGGTAACATATGATGCGAGGGTGCATCAGGATAACGTAACATGCGATGCGAGGGTGCATCAGGATAATGTAACATGTGATGCGATGGTGCATCAGGATAGTGTAACATGTGATGCGAGGGTGCATCAGGATAATGTAACATATGATGCGAGGGTGCATCAGGATAATGTAACATATGATGCGAGGGTGCATCAGGATAATGTAACATATGATGCGATGGTGCATCAGGATAATGTAACATATGATGCGAGGGTGCATCAGGATAATGTAACATATGATGCGAGGGTGCATCAGGATAATGTAACATATGATGCGAGGGTGCATCAGGATAATGTAACATATGATGCGAGGGTGCATCAGGATAATGTAACATATGATGCGAGGGTGCATCAGGATAATGTAACATATGATGCGAGGGTGCATCAGGATAATGTAACATGCGATGCGAGGGCGCATCAGGATAATGAGTTTGCGTATGTTTAGCTGAGTAAAATATTAGTCAATTGTAAATATTTTTTCAGACCCACCTTGCTGCATTTACAAAGTCTTGTAAACGTGCTGTTCAGTTCCTTACGGTTTCTTTTAGAACAAGTTCAGTTTTTTATAACGAGACAGGCTGAGCACCCACTTTGGCATCGGGGTTCTAAAAGTTTTTATCCGGGGGTAATTGAACAGCAGTTTCCAACAAAGAAAGAACGAAAAAGGGATAGCTATTCAACATTTGTTATCAGACGACTTTGTACATGTTAAAGTTGCATTTTATGCGATAAAATACTTATAGTTCATAGAACTTATTCCTGTAATTATGCACACGTTCTAGTCACGACGTTCTGGTACGACATCTACTATCGAAGTATAATATAAAACCTGTCTCGAGTTGATATAGTATTCTTTGCTCCTTTCCAAGTAATTAGAAAAAGTAAATAAACGAAGTTATTTTCGGTTCACAGATTAGAAAATAACTCAGATATTTGATCGAGTTATTAATCAAAATAATAGCACGTCTATTTTATTCCCGAAAAGAAACGATCAAGGATGTTTGGGAGTAGGTTTCCAACATGGGAGAAATTGGTCTCAATTATCCAATATTAGGTCTACGGAGATTTTATGAAATAAAAGGCAAGTTTAGTTGGGTAGTTGAGTAAAATCATACACAGAGGAGAACAACAAAATATTATTTATTTCAATTCCTATTTACATATTTTCTCGGAAAAATACATGCTTTGATAGATTTCTTTCTAAAATATATCGGTTAAAATTTCAGTAGGGAAAATGCGAAGCGAAGAAGAGCGTCATTTTCATTCTAAAGCATGATTGGGCGCTAAGCATTCAACATATCACCCTCCTCCTACATCCTAACACTCCTCCACACACCTTTGACAAAACTCGACAGTTATGACATATTAAAAAAAACGTTGGAAGATTCTTTCATCTCAACTGTGCTTGTACGTCCGTCGCAGTTATGAACACTTTTGAAGCAACATCCTCATCATCATCAGGGCATTCAAAAAAATTCTTTCTTTCAGTTTCATGTAAACAGAACATAAAATAATTTAACTTATCCAATCTACTTTGTTATCTTTTGAGGCTCATCAAGAATAAAAATGGTGGGTCAAGCTGTTGCAGTTCGCCTTCGTTTCTTAAGCTGGCAACACCTGTCGCAAGGAACAAAACATAAATACACGTGCCAACCAAAGAGGTTTAAGATCGCTATCCTTGCGTTGGAACAAGGGGAAGTGAAACCACAGTCGTACTTTCTATACTCTCATAATTTGGTTCCACATTTTCCATCACGTGAAGGGACGTATCGATCACTTTCTTTGCATCTAAAAAAATAAATAAATAAATACATATATTGCTGAATTCAAAGAGGACAAATCCAGTGCAATACCATGACAGCGCCAATAGTTCGTCAAACTATTCAGCTCACTTCGTTCTGATGTCATGTAACGTTACACGATAATTACTTGACAATGAGTTTCACTGAATAATAACGACCATCTTATGTTCATCAAATTATCACATCGAAACATCATATCGACGTTCAAAAAATTCATGAATTTCCAAAAGAGACAAGTACCTGGAATGATACTGTAGCTTGCTTCGTACGTCGTTACTCCGTCACCGTCACTGTCACCGTCATCGACGTTTACATTCACAGAATCCTTTCTGACAACCGCATAAAATTCGACAGCTTGTCTTTCTCGTTTTTTCTTCTCAAAATCAACACTGGCATACGCTGCCTCTTGCGTCGTATCACTTTCCCCAACCACGTGAATTTCTTCGACCACGTGATTCTCATTGTCGAGAACCACGTTTACGTTCGTTTCAGTCAATGATATTTCCTCTCCAGTAGTCGTTTCTTCTTTCTTCGCATTTTTTTCACTTATCAACTTTTCTTTAAGTTCAGAATCAACCGTGCAATAACTTTCATCGGGTTCCTCATCAACATGGACCTCTTCCGAACCTTGCACATCTTCCATACTTTTTCTCCAAGGATCTGAAGTTTTCTTCATATATGTAAAACCAGTCTGTGCATTGGTGTTACCATCAGCTGAACGCGGACTACTACGTGGAGATGATTCTAGAACACAGCCGAAAGTCGCTTAGATACAAACGTGAAGTAGCTCATTTTGTAACCATGGAAATATGAACTTACCAACAGAACTGACGCCATCATGAAACGATGTTGCTCCTTCATGAAGTGATGTTCTACTACGAGCTTTTCTTAGCTCAGTTAAGTGTTTGAGTTTGTCATATGATGGAGGTGGCGGAGGAATCTCCGCAATGCTTTTTCTCTGAGACTCCATCAACATAGATGTTTTTCCTTGGTTAGGTAGAGAATTCGATTTATTTGCAACAACTACTTCCCTTCCTTCTTGTTCAATAGTGATGCAACCGTCAGATTTACGAGTCTTTTTCGTGTGTTTGAAAATATTTCTGCGGTGCGAAGTATGCTCATCGCCTCCTTTCACTTTTTCCGTTTTCTCCTTATCCTTTTTCACCTTTGAATTTTTCTGTGTTTTCTTCTTTCCTTTTTTACTATTTTTTATCAAATCCACAGAGTCGTATGTGTTGTTTTGTTTATTACTTCCAATCGTTTCATACGCATCCTGGATCGAAGGTGCAGACGGCACGTCACCACAAGCAGTGTTAGTCGCTACAACAGGTACTGTGGTTACAGGTCCACAAGATTCATAGTAACCACTATTGCCGGAATTCTCTGCAGAAACTGACAACTCGTTTTGTTTACCTGCGACAACAGACGCGTAAAAGCCAGAATTTCTGGAGTTTTCTTGCTCTTCTTCATTGCTATCATTTTCTCCTTGTTCCTTTTGAAGGATGTTGTCGTAAACGTCACACTTGTTTTCCCCTTGTTCACCTCCAACAGGAAGTTTAACGATATCACCATTGATCATGTCATAGTTTTTGGATGGCTCCTTGATGTCAACGACTAAGTAAGCACTCTCTTCTTTTTTCGGAACTTTTCTCACACGTGCATAATTATCATTTTCAGCATTTCCACTACCACTGTATTGTGCTGACTCATCAGAATTTTCTGTAGGAGGTTTTATGACCTTTTCGTAAGGATGCTCGGATTTAACAGAGGGATCACGTCTGTTCTTGCTAGGATCATATAGTTGGAAAGTCTGCGAGTTGTTAACAGAAGAATCTTCCACATGATGAGGTGCTGCCTGGGTTAATGTTATTTCTTGTGGTGTACAAACATCAGGACTCACAGATATCTGATTACAACAAATGTAAACAAAAAGATCAATTAAAGTCGGTTTAAAAATAGTGTGCACACTTTTAAGATTTGCTTGCCATTTGCTCAATACTGAACCAATTTTAACAAACTTGGTATCGTTGGGTAGAAATTAAAAAGCATAATATTCTACAGAAAGAAAAAAACAAAAAAAGAAAAAGAAAATGAAGAAAACAGAAGATGAAAAAAACAAACTTTTTATACAAAAGTCACATATATTTGATTTTTATGTCATTTGTAACCTTATTCTTTGATGATTTGGAAAATTTTCATTAGTTGTTGGAATATTGCAGCAAAGATGCTATTACTTGGAACATTTTAGACTTTTCAACCATTTGCAATTTTTAAAAAAACGGGGGTTACTTTATAAATAATTTTATAGTGGATTTAGTTATACATTATTGAAAACCATTACATTTGATGTGGCTGAACTTATTGCAGTGTCCTAGCGGAACCAAACTTTATTGAGCCAAAACTTGATTTGATAAAATGGAATAAACAAAAAACCACTCAAACAGTGTTTTTAAGCATGAAATTACGCTTAAAACGTTGTAGAAGTTTAAAGCATAGTTACATTATCATAAAACTTGTTTGTAGAAACATATTTCATGTCAGTTATAGATTCTCAGAAATGAATTTCAGGCTCAATTGTTGCTTAGGTTTTGCTTATTTTACAGCCGATTTCAGCGTAGTGTTGCTTATAAAAGTGCTGTTTATTACAAAAAGTGTGTATGTTTAAAATGTATGAAAATGTAATGTGATGTTGTTATAGTGTAATCTAGACTTTGATTTGCTTGATGTGATTTGTTTATTACTTTCACACCTTAAAAAATGTGTTAATGTTCTTGCTTAAGTAAAAGTATAATTACTGTGTTTTCAGATATTTTCCCCGTCTTTCAAAAATCAACAAAACTGCGAAAAACCAGCTAACTAACCAGCTAACTATGAAATTTACTAAGAAACAAAATAACATTATAGAAATGCATATTTCCTTCAAAGAATTTTCATCACCAGGCTCCATATATTTGACATAGTAATATAATACCTCGTGAGGTTGTGTGTGAGCTTGTGTCGACACAGTTACAATGTTTATATTAACTTCATTGATGTCAACAGTTGCTGAGATGTTTGGTAAATCCTCAGACGAACTAAGATCACAAGACTACAATTTGAATGTTGACACAATGTTTTATGTTATGTTGTGCATTAACATAACAGGATTCTCAATAAATAAATACAAAATACAAACCGCGATTTTCTTTTACCAACACACAAGAACAACAATAATGCCAAAAAACATGATCCAACTACAACCAAAACATGCTGTAATGTTTTGGATTCTTCCTCTACATATTCAGTCATCATTTTTCAATAAAAACATATTGATTACATTCACTTAGAACTAAAAGAAAAAATATTTATATTGAATTATGGGATTGCAGAAAACCGTAAAGTTCCACTGTTTATAAAGATTGATAAAAGAAATATCCAAGACACACCTAAACTCTCTCCTCAAAACTTTTTCATTGAATTTGATATGATTAGTTTATACTTTTACTCGCCACAAGCGAAGAAGAATGAGACAAACCTTTGTAAAAAATTACAAAGAATTCCTAGAATCAAAAATGAAAGAAAAAGCGACTTCATACAAAAAATCTAATTAACATTATTAACAAATTTACGAAGTACAAAATGGTTCAAACCAAACACCTGAACATATTAATCATTCCATATTGATGGCCATTCAAAACAAAATGAAAAATCTCCAATGAAATTGTTGTACAGTCAACATATTTCATGATACGTGCACACAAAGACCTTACTACAACTTGTATGTTCATATCTGGATTATGTATGTAAACAATTAAGTACACTACCTATCTGTGTGAAAAAAGTGAATCAAAGGTTTGTCTATAATACTAATATTTCCTTCTTAATGGTTTCCTGAAAATTTTGTTAAAACATAAAAAACAAAAAGTTTCTGTGATGTTGTGAAACAGACTAATAGGAGATGTAAAAAACATGGTCTCCAAAAACATGTTACATAAATGACACTTTTATAGGACAAGTGACAATAATAATGTACTTAGATTGATGCATGTGGTAAAATGATTACAACCATAGTCATTAATCAGTTTCAAAACACACGCTATTATTTTATATCAGTACATGGAATGCACCTTTCCCATAATTCACCAGTTATATGAGAAAGTAGACCGGAATACACTCTGTTGTAGTGTTTCGGAGGTAAAAAAGAGAGTTCTGGCCGAGGCAAAAATATATTTTCTAGAATTGAGTTTCAAAATGACAACAAAAATAAGAAAGCCCTTTAGAGAAAGTTAATTCAACAAAATAAAAGTAGAAGACTATCACATCAAAAACAATTTTTTTTTTAATTATTTTTCGCTAAGTAAGCTAATTAAGAAAGCTATGAATTAACATCCCACACCTTACTTCAGTCACTATTTCATTTTCAATGATGTCCAGCAAAAACTGGAAGCAAGCCAGAGAAACAAAAGCAACAAGTTCCTTTACTGCTTTACAACAATGGCTGATTTAAATCCCTTTAAATGGAAAAATCTCAGGAACGAAAAATGATTTTTCAAAAATTTAAGAACTGACTTTCATTATTTTTAAAGGTCTTCTCTTTCAAGACCACAACTGATTGCAACCTCTGACCAACATTTTGAAGTATGACATAAAAGGGAATGAATCAAAATGAATGCAAAAACAACAACAGTATATCTTTCATCTGTGAACAAAAATTTTATGAATTGACCTTTGTTCTGCATCAAGACCATTACTTATAAGTTAATCAATTAAATACAATATTAAGTTATTACAATGTTATCATGTGGTGATAGTGTTATTTCATTTTCATCACAAATAGAAAGGTTATTGATGAAAAGTATTAGTTTTAGGTAACAACATTTTACACAATTTCAGACTTGAGGCAAGATGAGTATCACTCTCTTTTTGAATGAGAGTATTGATGATCCCAATTGGAAAAAATAACGTTTGTGTATTCAAGGTCCTGTAGTTGAGCAATTTACTTTGAAATATACAATAGAAAACTACGCATATCAACAACATTATGGTGCAGCTACAAGATGCATAAGCGAAACCATCATCAAACAAAGGTGATTGAAGGCGATATTTTCCGAAAACAATGATGAAGATGTACTGGATGAAAACCAAGATTTCGAAACAAAAATCGACAAATCAACAAACACTCCTATCCAAGCTCCGGAAATGGTGGAATTTGAAAAAGAGCATAATGGTCACAACATTTATAAAATTTTTAAAATAATGATTTGATTTTTCCTTAATAGGAATCTACTCCTGACTATTGTTTACACTATTTATACAGATGAAGAAATAAAAACTTCAAATAAAATTGTGGAAGAATATCAAAACTATAAAGCATGAGTGGTTGCTTCTTGAATATATATTGATAATCTATACTCATAATTAGTTTTGCTGTATATAGGTGATTTAAGTATCATATTAGCTGAACATTCCATCTGTGTGGAACATATGAAGTGAGTGTTATCATTGTTAATGCAATGGCTATTCAGGAAGTAGAAAAAGGAAGTAAAAAAAAAAAATAAATAAATAAATAAATTTTTTAATTAAAATTGCGACAGAGTTAAAGACTAAAGGTTAATCAAGGCAGTGAAAATGAATTTCCGATACCCAGTAGTATAATTAGGACTGGAAAAACCACAGCTTGGCAGGTTAAAATCAGACTAAACATAAAACCTAAAAATCTAATAAAAATAATCAAATAGCATAAAAATTTATGAATGAAAACCAAAGGCTATGACTGTGCTATGAGTTGGCTGAGAAGCAAACTTGTACAAGGTGGGTAAGGCAGAATTAGGTGTCATGTTGAGCCTATATCAATTATTACCTAGGATCAGAAATCAAAAATCAATTTTCCAGGTGATTTCTATTATTATCTGAATTCATGATTCAAGATTTTGTTTTTGAAATATATTAGTGAAGATGTTCCAAAGAAGGCAAATATATTCTAACAACTAAACTCTTTCTGTTTCTGTTACCCTTTCCCTAAACTTTTTAATGAACTGAACAACAGACATAGAGTGCCTGCTCCCCTTACCGCTATGTGCCGCTTGCCGCTAACTATGAGTTTGATGGTTTATTTCCTTCATTTAAAGACAACAAATCAAACCAAACTAATTATTATCTAAAAGTATATTCATTCAGCCATCGTTATGGAAAGTTTCAAAGTGAATTGCCAAATACTTACTGATTAATAGAGTAAAATCTAACACCGGGTCGCGATCATTGTGAAAATAATATTAAAAATGGCTTCCTCGAAAAATAAATGCTTCAAAATTCAGTGTCATAAATAACGGAGCATATCGATTCCTTGTTATTCCTCTGCTGTCTTGAATGCTACCAACATCTGAGATTTTATCCACACAAACAGTTTTCTTGTATATATCGTATACGCGAGCAAATCATCTAAAATTTACAGCAAGGTAATTCTGTAACCACGTGTCCTTTCTCCGCTATAGCAACAAAATTTGTTCTTGTTAGCACTGATTTCAGCTTGATTATTCAATCAGTTAAATTTTTTTTGCAGACATTCAATTAGCGTGAAATCCCACGTTGATAATATCACCCATAGATTTATCGTTCAAGAAAACGTGAAACTTGTTTCGTAGACCTTTTCACCCAAAGGACCAACTGTCATTAAAAAATTTTTGTTGCGTTAACGCTTTTTAGCAATTGCAACTGCGTTGAATTCTATAGGATCATTCTAGCGTGTATCCTCCGCATGTTGAAAATCTCCACCACAAGTATGCAATTGATTTCATATGTTGCGAGTGTAAAAAATAATTCAATACATGTTGATAATTACATACGCCGTTCATGCTTTTAACAAATTAACGATGTCTGTGTTTACTGTATAATTACTCTAGGCTCACAATAGGGCAATTCCCATCACGTGTCTAGATTTTTGCGATCAAAAGTTGACTTGTCGAGACGGCACTATTGTTTTCTAAAAAAAGTTCGCTCATAAAAATATGGCTGCCTTCGATTTGTAAACAGTAAAGGCATGCATTTTTATTAAGCCTGTGGTTGTCTTATATCTGCAGAAGCAAAGGTGGAAAGCACTTAAATTGAGAGAAAAGGGATTAAACTGTTATTATGAACACTAAATTCCATAAAATTTTGTTATTTGCATCACTTTTGACGAACGTGAGATTAGTTAGCGGAAAGAGGAACAAGTTAGCGGAAAGAGGAACATCACCCCGATGATGTTTACGATTACAGTATTTGTTATCAATCTTATTCTCCTTGTTTGTTCTTGTTGATTTAGTATCTAGAATGACCAATTGTGGTGCTAAATCCATTTAACTGTGTTTTTACGTTTGCATTGACGAATTTTGCAACATTATAATTAAAGTTAGCGGTAAGGGGAGCAGGCACTCTACTTACTATTCAAGAAAAGATAATTTAAATGTTCCTAAAACTCATATATATATATATATATAGAAAACATGAAATAGTAGCTCTACTCCTTTTTGTAACTTTTTATGTGCTTGTGGATAGTGCAGTTTATTTCTTACTTCTTACTTTTAACTGATTCATTTTCTCCATGAAAATAATCCTTCTATTAACACAATATTTGTGCTGACAATGTGCTGAGAGGAATTTTCCAACAGAACAGTATACTTTGTTTATTAAGCAAGTGCATGATTCATCTAAAGCTTGGAATACATTACCCATTTAAATGGATCAGTTTGAATATATTAGTTATGGATAAAAAAGTGGAAAAATACTGACTGATCCAACACAGGTGTCTACACTATCCAAAAAAATTAACCAACCCGTTTTCCTCTAATAAATGCCGCCCTCTGATAAATGCCGCCCTCTATTAAACGCCGCACTTATATCCGAACGTTTGTAGTAAACGCAGCCCTCTAATAAACGCCTCCCTCTAATAAACGCCTCCTTCTATTAAATGTCGCATCTTGAAAAGCGGTGTTTATTAGAAAATAGGAAAAATTACAAAAAGTCTTCATCATCTCATACTAGAAACGGCAACAGTGAGTGATATTGCTCTTCTTTGACATTTTCGTGAACATATGGTGATCCATTTAAATGATAGTTATCCATAATTATCCTTGAATTTATTATATTAATCCCCAGATAAAGTATCATTTCTAAAATAGTAGATTTATAGTAGAGTAGGTTGTGATGATCAGAGAGTCTGTATGATTATTCATTACCTGTATTGAAACCGATTAAATAAAACTGCTAGTAAATATGTGTGTATGATCCACCAACCCAAATATAACATAACATGATGGAGTCCTTATTTCCACTGTAGTTGCATCAATTTTTTTCTTACTTCCCAATTTCAGTTTCACTTCAAAACACTCTCCATCTGCAAAATTACCATCAAAACGCTTGCTGTAAACAATTTTCTCCGATGTGCCATTTTTGTTCTGTAAAATATATACCAAAAAGTGCACATGCTTCTGGAATGTTCACAGGGTAGCAGCGAATAAACTGAAAACAACCGAAGTGGGAGCAAACAGTTTTGGGTTTCATCACAGAAGAAAGTTTTTGTTATGGCTTCACTTGTTGTTGGAGGTGAAAGGACATCAGGAAATGATATACGCGAACAAAACGGTATTCTATCATTTGATATTGCTCTTGAAAATTATGTAGTTTTCACTGCTTTCTGGGTGATAACTTTATATTAATTCTTGGGCCCTTCAATAGTTAGGCTCTATTGCACTTTTGGACTCCATAATTTAATTTATATTGCATAATTTAATTGATACTTGAACACTGGTTAAGACTCAATAGAATTGAAGTTAGATTTACGTGGTAAACATATATAGTTTGCGTTCTTTTTTGCAATCAAGTGTCTGGCGCTATTTCCTTTTCGCACCCCCCTGCCATATTTTTTTGAAGAATGACTTGTTCAAATATATTATTAGTTATATATTGTGAATCTTGGCCTATGAAATATAAACGAAATAGTAAAATAATGACATCTCTACATCCCCCCGTGTTCAAATGATAAAAAAAAAAGACTGAAATAGTAAAATAATGACATCTCTACATTTTTTACTAGTTGGCTCTTCATCACGGAGATAAAAATAACCCTAATCCTAACCCTGACCCTAACCCTGACCCTGGACGGAGAGTGGGGGGTGCGAAAAGGAAAATAGCGTTAATTAAGTGTCTCACATTTAAAAGTGTTGAACAGATTCTGATGAACACATTCATTCAACGATACCCTATCCTTTGTTTGGTATTGTTTTACATGGCTAGCTTCACTCAGTTGGCATCTGCTTTCTGGAGGAGGGCCACGGCTTAGGTTAGGGGGAGGCTGCGAACGAAGTATTTAACACTCTCATAAGTTTTCCCAACAGAGCGCTATGTACACGCAAGTGGAGGTCGGCCTTCAAGATATCTAAAACGGGCTGATCCAGAAAATTCTTTTGGGCGTCGGTAGTAATAGCAACATAAGGGTGAAGGCCTTTTTGAAATGCCGAATGTGTGTACATCGCACCTGGGGGTCTGGGGCAGAGCCTTAGTAGTGGGGGTCCAGGGGCTGATACTCTTTAAAAATATCAACTATTTATATGAACTAAGACATGTTCAACGTATATATTACAGGCCTGGTCGGGGGGGGGGGGGGGGGGGCATTTATCGGTCTCGAATTTCTGGGGGGCATCCCTATGTAGGGGGGGGGGGGGGGGGGGGTGGGGGGCATGAAATTTCTGGGGGGGGGGGCAAATGGGGTTAGACCTCACAAAAATAAATTTTTCAGTAGTATTGTAATTTGAAATTTCAACTATTCTCATTTTTGAAATTGACAATTCTCATTTTGAAATTATAACTATATACAATTCAACATATTTACACGTGACTGTCCAGGGGTTTTTGATAACAAATAACAAAACGTTTTTCACTAACGAAAAACATTTTCTTGCTTTTTGTTTATCTTGATTTTTGTTTACATTTTAAATTCAGATGTGCTAGTTTACATGATCATGATGATAATGTTGTATTTGTTTCAATTTTACTACATTTCTTATCATCCCACATATCAGATCCCGTTTGTTGAATGTCTGTCTTTGCTGACAAAACTGACAAAAGTGATTTTCAGGGGGGGGCATTTAACACGTGGGCAAAAACTTATTTCAAAATTAGGGGGGGCACTCCAATGTAGGGGGGGGGGGGGGGGGCAGCAAATTTCTGGGGGGGGGGGGCACCGGAACCCCCTTCCAACTATGCGTATGGTCATCGCACGCCTTAATTGACGATATCAGTTATGGTGTGCGCTCGTGTAAATTTTTGACAGATGTGCAACCAATTTTTTCCAGTTAAGATCAATGATCTTCATTCTGTATGGTAATCAAGTCAAATTGAAATGTGTCATATATGTAAAAATAAGGAAATTTTCACAGAGAATGAATTTAAAAAACAAGACAATGTTTTCGAATATTTGGAACGTAAAATGTTAGCTGTAAAGATTACTTTGACGGTAAATAAAATTTATTCAAAACTTAATAAAGAAGAAAAATAAAACCTGATAATAATAATAATAAAAATTTGTATTACTCTCCATCGTTTTGATTTGAAGTTCAAATGGTTTTTGAATTAAATTAAAGATGTTTCCGTTCCATTAACTAGTCAATGGCTATTTTTTTAAGTAAAAGATTTTTTCAAAACTGCAACCTGGTGCATACTTTTGTAACTTAAAAGAACGTTAAAAAGAATAAGAAAACTACATGATACAATTAAAAAATACATAAAAAAATCACGTGCACGAAGCTCCTTCATTCCTCAGCGGATTTCGCCGAGTAGACTTCTTTTCTACTAACAAATGAAGAAAATTTGTGAGCACTGATTTTTAATTCAAAACCACTGCCGTCTTTCAAAGTGATCGGAGACCTCTACTGCAATGGTAGCAAAGTTTCGTTCCGTTATTGTAAAATTTAATTGAAGCACACAAACAATTTCGGAAGCAACTTTCAACATTTTAGGCCAGATTTTTGTTGACTTTCAAATAAACATTTGTTATTACACTTGTCATTACAAGGCAGGCGTGTGATCGCACACCTCTTACGGCCAGGCCTGTATTATATTAGTTTTCGTGCTCAATCGACAACGAAGGATAACTAAGGTTTTTTAAGTAAGTCTTTGCTGTTGCTAGGGAGAATGACCACCGTTGCTAAGGTAATTTTGAAATTTCCTTCGTTATACGAATTCATTTGTTCACCTGAGGAAAGAAAATGAAAACGGAAGTTGTACCAGCAAAGCTCGTTTTTGCACTATTCATTGAAATTGAAATCCAGCTCCCTTTACAATAACACAGTGAAAGCTTAACCGGATTTCCACGAACAGAAACTTGCGTAAGTTAAAATAACAATTTTTTTCAGCTGTGGTTGCACATTGTTGGCTGATTGCAAACATCTCATGACAAGACCTGATAGCGGTGGAGAATAAAGGGATTCCCGGCATGTATTTTTGTTAAGATCATGCTTTGGAACATCTTAGTATTTTTCGTTATGGTTAATGAAAACAAATCAACACTGAATGAGGAATATTAACGTTTTCAGAGAGAATGGCCTTTCATGTTTTCATTAGATTATTAAGAAATAAGCAAAAGAAGCATTCTAAAGTATTTCTGTAGTTAATGTTTGCACAATTAGTATCGAACTTGGGTGCTCAAATTGAGGTGCCCAAACTCCGTATACCGTTGTCCAGGCCTCAAAATCTGTTTAATGTTGCGCTAGTGTAATTGTACTCCTGTCGTAAATTCATCGCGAGTACACTGTGTAGGGAAAAACTTGCATAATCTTCTTTCACGCGAGTACAAACTTTGCAGCATATACAATTCTTTTGTATTTAGGATGGAGAGACACTACTTTGTGGCACATTTTTTCAGTGTTATGCAATAGAATTACGTCATGTCTACAACACTACGAAAAGGAAGAAAAAAATATCTTTTGTCATTCATTTACGATTCTGTTGTGCACACTTTCGTCTTGTTTGAATAAAATCAATACATTGCACACGTGCACTAACAATGGAGATCGAAGTATTTGAATAGTTTTTAAATGAATATTTTCCTTTCCTGAAACTGAAAGGCGACGGAGAGTCACCTTCACATATTCAGTGACATATCCAGAGATTTTTTGGGGATAGCGTTTTCTTAGTTTAGTGACACCCGCTCTATTTTGACTCAACGTAGCAACTGATTGCAAGACGGTGTCCACGTAAGCGGCACTCAAATTTTCTTCACTTCTTCATATCGAGCAAGTTTATTCCGGCGAAATTCGCTGACGAGTACAGAAATATTGACCAATCAGAAACATTTTCACTGGGGAACATCGTGTCTGCAATCGTTAGTCAAGATAAATCATATTTTAAAGGGAGCTGGAAACTAAGATGCTTTTTAATTTCATTGAATAACACGAAAACGAGTCCTACTGGTACCACTTATGTTTTCATATTCTTTCGTTAGGTGAACAAAGAACAAAATCACCTTAGTACGGTGGTCGTTCTCCCTAGCAACAACGAAAAATCACTTAATATATCTCAGTGATTTGTTGTCAATTGAGCACCAACGTTCCGCATGTTTTTAAACAGTATCTAGAGGTGCGATTAAAATCATGTCTTAACTAAATAACTCAAGGCGCGTTATAGCGAGCGCTAGCGCGGATCACGAGCCTCATAATGACAAGACTGAGTCGCATGCCTCAACTGGTTAATAAGACAGCTTTAGCATACTGTTTAAGGAAAGAATATTATTGCTATAATGAAGTTACATCATTTGCATATACAGTGCAGCAGTCTCCGTGTGAAAAGGAAGTACTTTCTTAGTATTTAAAAAGTTTTTTTGGGCGTAATTTTTTGGGCGCCCATAGCGTTCAAACGCTATCAAATTGTCCCTGATATTGGATATTCAGAGAGAAAGTCTTTTGTGTAGCCGTTTACTCAATCCTTTATTGCTACTTCCATCTCCGTCGATGAATTTTTCTGCGACTTTCGCAATTAAGGATTCTCGTTTATCAGAGCGTATTGAAAATGAATGGTGAAATTTCTTTTTCATGTTGGTAGAGAATCTGTTTCGAAAATGAAGGAAAGGAAATTACGCATTCATTCATTAAAATTGATTTTAACGTTTTCGAACTCAGGTGTTGTCTAGTGGCCACAATCTTTTGTCATGATACATTCGTAAAAGAAGATCAATCTTTTTTCTTGTTAACGTATTCACGCATTATTGTGGAACTCACTCCCCAACACAGAGCTCCTATTAATCATTCTATTTAATGGAAGATTTATATAAAACTACTCAGATCACAAGAACTTTTTTGTCTGAATTTAGGTTTTCCATTCATAACACTAACACCAGAGAAAGATAGTCTGTTGAAAAAATATCTTTGTTACATATTACTCGCGATTAAAAAAGTACTCTCGATAGTTACAGTTACGCGAGTACCAGCACAAGCAATACTCGCATACTTGCGCCGGATTTCGAGGCCTGGTTGTCGATTTTGTTCTATAGGATTAAAATTAAAATTGCTTTTATTGGCACTGAGCAACTAAGACCACTTCAACAAAAATATGACTGGGACACCATGTGCATCATAGAAAAGAAGACCACCCTACAAGGGGTAAGTGAAGATGCACTTTGAAGGAAATGTCTCAACTTTTTCATGAATTTGTAGTATATGGTAATAGAAAACTCGGAGATAGATGACTTCTTTAAGTATTATGATCAACCTTGCTTAGGAAAAAAACAGCCGACTGATAAGCGTAGGAATTATTTGTCCAAAAGGCACATTTAAGAAATACTGTTAAAAAAATTGCGCTCAATGAAGCTATTGTTAAACAAATGTAAAATATTCTGAAAATCATAAATATATCGTTCCAGGGCATTAGCTAAAAATTCTCAATTGAGACCGTTAGACTATAACTACAACGAACATTTTTTTAATGAAGTGGAAATGCATGTTAGTCATGAGTTTTAGCCGATGTTTCAAAACAGAATCAAATCATTTATTTTAACAGCAAGCTTATTTACTAACTTTTCATAAATTTATTGCTGGACTGAATTGGGAAACTTATTAGTTTTTCGGATTGGTAAAGAGCGGCGCCTGCAGGACCCTAGCTAACACCCTGCGTTCTTGAATGTTCTATGGTATAATGTAGCCTACCTTATCAGTAAGATCTGTGTCGTCATTTTTGTCCAACAAAAAATTTAAGCCAATTAAAAATTTTATTGTTGCTTGTTTTTGGTTTATACTCGATTTCATTATTAACAAAACAAATGGGAAAGTACTTTGATTGTAAGTTGCGCTTATTTTGGATGTAAGATGGAACCAGCGAGTGTGAACATAGCCAAAGATGTTTCCAGATACATAGCAGCTTTGAATAGTTTACATGTTAATTAGATTTATGAACTATTTTAAGAAAATATTTGAAAAAAATTCCATTTCGTTATTTGCGAAAATTTGTCTTTATGCCCAACCCATTAGGCCCTGACATCCAGTATCGAGGTTCCCTGCTTGCTTGGGGTGATCCCAGCAAAGTAATCCACCCAAACCAACAATGCGCATAAAAGTTCAGAAAAGGCTTATTTGGTTTCTAGCACCAACCGTTGTTAGAATACTACAAGAAGAAGGGGGAAGACTTGATGAATAAGCCTAAACTGTTTTTATGGCTGATTTTACATCAAGTAAAAGAGATTTAAAACAGAAATTTTTTGAAATGTTAAAAATGTCGGTTAAAAATATTGATTGGTACAAATTTCCGTTGACCCAAACTTTTTGTTGGTACAAATTTTCGTCACCTCACCAAAAATTTGTCAATTTCTGCCGACAAAGGTCTTACCGATAAGGTATTACCCATAGAAGGGTTTGTGAGAATCAAAATAATAATATCAACTCTTTCTTCAGGCATGTTCAGAAAATGGCTATAAGGAATAAGGAATGGAAGGTTTTTCTTCTTTAATCATAACATATGGTCCCTCAAACAGCAAAGTCAGAACTGTATATTGAACTTTCTGAATCCCATGCACCTACAGAAAACCACTGCATATTCCCAAATTTTGCAGGGATGTGTAATGATTTCAAGGTACATGTTTTTCCAACATGTTATAACATGTTATAGCATGTTATGACAAACATAAAAGTAGTTACATTTCAAGATTAGGTAGTGCAATACACTAGCGCAATACACACCGAAATCATATTTTGGGCATGCGATTTGATTATATTAATCACACACGCACATAACTTACACGCGCAAAATAGGTTTTGTTGGATGTAATTTTTTTCATAGCAATGTTCTAACATCTTATGTTTCAGTTTTTGTTTATATCCATGCACCTAGACTTCATGAATAAATGAAAAAGTAAGAATTTCTGGGGTGTGTATTTTAAATAATGGCCACTAAACATGTGGCTTTTAATTGTAAATTTTGCTTTTAATGTAATAAGTGAAGTGAAAGTAAACAAAACAATAAAGTATGGAGAAAATTTTTGGTGTATTATATTTCGGTATTACTATCATCGCCAGTATAATACCAGGGGGTAATACAGACTGATTTTGACATCGCTAACCGCTTTTGGGCGTAAAAAATCAGCGCCCAAAAAAAATGTTCACTTGCAAATAACTCATCACAAAACAGCATAACAACAAAACAGCAGTAACATATCAATGTTATTGTTATGTCAGAAAATCCACAACCTACCAAATAATGCAAAGATTAGGAGATTCTGTATTACCCCCTGAATACAGTGGAGTATATACCTGGGGACACACTATGCTGCTTGAAAACTGAGCAATAACAGAAGACACAAGAATTCCAACAGATTTCTTGCTTACATGATTTTTCACGTACGCAAGTATATTTTGTCTGATGGCGCGCGCGAACACTTAGGTCAAAATGAGAAGCCTGGATGTCCACCAATTGCATAGAATTCGAAATCAGTGCCTTCCAAATACTCGTTAATTGTAAATTTGGTAATAAGTTTGTGATATTGTCATTGTAGAAAATTTCTGATGGGATCAAGTGGAACAATAATATTTGACTTTAAAAGCAGTCTAGAACACAATACTGAAGGGCTTATGTTTCAGTGCCTGTAAAAATCATTTCCTGTTATAACTAGTAACATTACCAGGGTTGCATTTAGAATTTCATTTACCTAACGACGAAACATCTGAGCATCAGTTTGGATCTATTTGGTTTGTATATTGAGAGTTAGGGTTGGGGTTGATATTTTACAGACCTAGGAATTGCAGATCAAAATGAACAGGATGTCATGACGAGTGATCTTCAAAATTTAATTTCTTTTACTTTCTTGGACCAATCATATGGTACGATGTTATGATTTCACCTTTTTAGTCATGGCTGCAGCTTCTATTGCCAATATTGTGAAAAGTTCGTTGGGCCCTGTTGGATTAGACAAAATGTTGGTTGATGACATAGGGGTATTCAATTATTCTTTCTTCACAAATTTCGTTTGTTGTTATTTTTATTTATGGTGGAGCGGAAATCCAAAACATTTCAGTGCTTTCTTTCAGGATGTTACCATCACTAATGATGGAGCTACCATCTTGAAATTGCTTGAAGTTGAACATCCCGCTGCTAAAATTTTATGTGAACTAGCTGATTTGCAGGATCAAGAAGTTGGTGATGGTACAACATCAGTGGTAAATAAAAGATTTTCTTGATAGGTTTCTTTGTATTGTTTTAACAAGTTGTGAGATCTTGGTATTTTGGTTGTGGCTTCTACCTAATCTTCTACCTTTCAGAAGGCTCGCTCATTAGGTAGAAGAAGAAGTAGGTAGTAGCACCATTTAGCATTTTCCAAACAAAACAAAATACAAAAATAAAAAAAACTCTTACTGAGGGGAGAAGGGTGCTCCTTCAGATCATTACGGTTTGTCAATCAAGTCATTTGAACAAATTATGTAGGAAATTCATTTTAACTTATAACACATAGTCAATTGTATCTGTAGACAAATCATCTGTGGACATAAAAAGTTTTTAGAATCACATCAGAAATCAAAATCCAGTAAAAACAGGTACCTGGTGAAGGTGCTTCTATTGCTCCCAACCAACATTTGAACTTGCATTCTGGCCATACCATGAATCTGAAACATCAACTTCGCAATTTTGCAGGAGACTGGGAATCGCAAAGTGAAATTTTCTACCTTGAATGGATCTTTAAAAATTGTTGACATCATCAGCACACGGCAATATGCAGATCTATTTATAACAATGTGGAAAAATGGAATCCTCTCTGTCTTTAAATTTACAATAGGGATGTTTAGCCACCTATCTGCAGGTTACTTTAGAAGGATGTGATCATTGCTAGTTTGCAGCAAAATTTGATTATTTTCATATTAATTAAAGAATCTACCTTAAAAAAGCAATACTGCATGTAGACTTATCAGAATAACAAACCTAGATGAGAAATGTTGGTCACAGCGACAAGTCTTAACAATCACCCCAAGTTATTAGCCCCTTCTGCGGTCCTTACTCTCGGGTACCTAATAGACGGGGGGGGGGGGGGGGGGGGGGGGGTGATTGAAAAAATCTCAAAACTTAATAAGCGGGGGGGTTGGACAAATTTAATTTTGAAATGAAATTACTTCTGAAATTCTTTATAACAACTTCTTAACTTTGAGAATATCAACCAAAATATCAGCAAAAGATGAACAAAAAAAGTAAAATCATAAGACTACTCTCGTAATGCGATAAAATATGTAAAAGAGTAAAAGTTTGAGTTAATGTAAAATTACATATTTTCTAACATTTCAAAAATATTTCCATCATCTTCGTTTGCAATTTCAGAGTTCTGCAGGGCTCCCACTCGGCATAAAATCATAAAATTTCATAAAAAATGGAATAAATTGCCTGTTGTCATAAAAAAGGCATAAAATTGGCCTAAAAGCATAAAAAATCATAAAAAAGCCATGTGACACCTCTCAGTAATTTTTTGCTGCTATGAATAAATAACATGTCCGTGAATAGGAGATACCTTTCAGGAAGCAGATGCTTTTGTCATTATGTGCAGATGTACTATATTTGCAGTATTAGTGTGCTATGCTTCTACTAGACTATGAAATGATGTTTTACTTTGATTTAGTGTAGTATACCTTAGGTTGACTTTTTTTGCGTCGCCTTGTTTTAGCGGATGAGCATGTTCACAAAAAAATTTTCCAGACCAAATATTCATCGCTTTATTGTTTTATCCACGAGAGCAACTTGACAGAGCGGATGATTCTTACAGGGTATAAGAATAGAAAAAAACTTTAATGATGTATATTTTATTTCTCATCTATAACATGGCCTCGTCATTTTGCTGCTTGTCGCCTTCTAGCTCCTCATCTTCGATGTCTTATATTGAGACTGGGAATAATGGGAGTACTAAACCAAACTGTGAGAAGATCCATAAACAAAATTGAAAAAGGTCCATTTGCATATACAAGTTATATAAGAATATAACTCTGAAGTTTTTTAGAAAATCATGTTTGTTTGTTGTTCTATTTTGTTGTTGTTTTTTTACCTTCTGGCAATTCTCCGTAATTTCCCAATCATTAATTAAACGGTCATTCATTAAAATTAGATTGTGTTAAATCCATGTCCATCCATTTTCGCAAAATCTTACTGACACAAAAAAAGTTGTCCTAAGGTAATGTAGTGTTCTGGGCTTCTATTAGGGGGTGTTTATATGGAGGTGAGCTTGCCCGGATAGGCAGGCTGACTTGTTAAGCCAAGACAATTTCATCTCTCTTTTATATGGAAGTGAGTTTTTTTGCTTTTCAAATAGTATGTGCATGCTATGAAATTGGCCCGCTCAGCTGCGCTAGCCTGTTTGTGGATGTTAATGGAAAATTTTTATCACACTGAAGCAGAATCTCGGCATATTAAGCCAAGATCTCAGGCGGGCTGGCTTGCTTTTCATGTAAACACATTCGAATAAAAACATGCATCTCTTAATATAAGTGAGATCCTGGCTTAGCAAGCCAGCTCGTTTAACTGGGCTAGCTCACTTCCATGTAAGCACCCCCTTAATCTATGAAATTATCAGACTCTTGTTATGTTGAAAATGAAAAAAGTGAATTGTAGACTTGCATACCATATTGATTGTTTATATCTTGTATTCTGTGTCCTCTGTTTTTGATTTTTATGTTGTTTAGTTTTAGTTGTAATTCTATTGACATCTGAACACAATTTGTGCTTGCTGCAATTTGTGTTTTTATCCAGTTTGTTGTTTCTATTTAACTATGATAAGAGGACGCATTACCTCAATCAACACATTGACATAAAAAGTTGCCTCATAGATGTCGAGTGATTGCTTCATTGTTTGTTCTATTTTTTTCTTGGCAAAGCTTGCAAAACCTTTGAAATGGTTTTTGGTCCTTCAGTTTAATGTTTAGTTGACCATATTACCGCAGGGGTTGATAGAGGCCGAAATCCACAACGGTATACTGAGTTTGGGCGCCTCGAATTTGGGCGCCCAAATTCGATACTAGTTGTGCAAAAATTAACTACAGAAATACTTTAGAATGCTTCTCTTGCTTATTTCTTAATAATGTAATGAAAACATAACAGGCCATTCTCTTTGAAAACGTTACATATTCCTCATTCAGTGTCGATTTGTTTTCGTTAACCATCACGAAAAATAATAACATGTTTCAAAGCATGATCTTTAAAAAAATATATGCCGGGGAATCCTTTTACTCTCCACCGCTACCAGGTCTTGTCATGAGGATGTTTGCAATCAGCCAACAGTGTGCAACCACAGCCCCAAAAAATTATTTTAACTTACGCAAGTTTCCGTTCGTGGAAATTCGGTTAAGCTTTCACTAAAGGGAGTGGAAACTAAGATGCTTTTTAATTTCGTTGAATAACGCGAAAACGATTCCTGCTGGTACCACTTATGTTTTCATATTCTTTCGTTAGGTGAACAAATGAATTCGTATAACGAAGGAAATTTCAAAATTACCTTAGCAACAGTGGTCATTCTCCCTAGCAACAGCGAATAACTGCTTAAAAAACTTTAGTTATCCTTCGTTGTCAATTGAGCGCGAAAACTTATTTTAATACGTTGAACATGTTTTAGTTCATATAAATAGTTGATATTTTTAAAGAGTACCGGCCCTGGACCCCCACTAAGGCTCTGCCCCAGACCCCCAGATGCGATGTACACATATTCGGCGTTTCAAAAAGGCCTTCGTCCTTATGTTGCTATTACTACCGACGCCCAAAATAATTTTTTGGATTAGCCCCTGTACCGAGCGAGCCACATATAAAGTTTGCAATGTTTAAACGTATAGTGTTAGCTGTACATACTTATAGTTCATAACCAGTTATTTTTACTGAAGGAAGCAAAGCAATGTTTTCACAAATTGCCTTATTTTAGTTTTGTGGCTTATTTTAAATGAAGGAGTTTCTTCTGAAAACCTGTTCCTTTATTCATTTTAAATAAGAATTATGTAGTGCAATAGTCTTATTTATATGTCACCTTTTTTTCATCTTATCACTGAATTGGAGTGTGATTATAGTGTAACTTTTGTCCATTATTCAAGCAATGCAAGTATAGAGTACTAAGCTGATAAAATGATAGGCCGCTCTAAATTGATTGCCCAATCAATAAAAAAAGGCAGTGTAGTATAGTACACATATACTACATATTTCCATTGTTTTGACAGTGAACAAAAGTTGCCTTTCATAATAGCTTATATCCTGTCCTCCATATTTGCTATAAACACTAAAAATGCCTCAGTAAAGAAAACATAACTTCTTCTCTGGCCTCCAAAAGTGGCATAAAAAGGGCATAAAATCTTGTCCTTCAGCATAAACAAAGCATAAAATATTGCATTTTTTGGCATAAAATCATAAAAAAAGTTTGTAGCTTATGAGTGGGAGCCCTGGTTCTGTTCTTGTCTGTTAGTACTCAGTTTGTTGATAATACGCTTTTTTACGCTGCGTCTTCCTTCGTAAAATCCCGCCTTAATCTTGGTTATATGGGGCTTGAATTGTAAACTTGTCTCGTTGTTCTGAAAAACTTTCTGCAATTCGTCATTTTAGCATTATTTTCCAATGTAAATCAACTTAAAGTAATATCTAGACATCACGATTGACGTCAACGATCTATTGTTTGATTAATTTTCAACTTTGGTTTTAAATCAAACAAGAGCCTCATGGCACAAACACGATTGTAAATCTTAATTCAATGTATACGTAATTCGTGTTATAGCCATTAGTCAGGGAATTCGTAACCTTCCTTTTTGTACGAAACTATTGTTAATCGATCGAATATCCTTGTAATGCACATGATATTGGCAAAAAACAAGAAGGCACTATCAGGACTGAAGGCCTGAAGGTCAAAATGGAAAAATGTTTGACTGTGAAGCAAAATCGAAAAAAAACGTTTTTCTGCAGAAAGGTCAAATAAGCAATTTCTGAGTGATAACTAAAATGAGTGTGATTAAAGGGATTCTTGCGTCCAAACTTTTGTGATGGTAGAACTAAGTTGCTTATGAAGTCCTTTCGCAGTTTTTGGAACTTCTGTTTCCTTAGGGAGATATTTATATTTAAAAATCATCAACATGCAATGCATAATTATGATGTAATAAGATACACATTTTTAAATAGTTAAGATCAACATTTATAACTTCTGGATGTGTACTTTCAAAAGTACAGTTCTATAAAAGATAGAAGTTTCCTTAATTTCACATTATAACTTACATATAACTATTCTATTATATTCTAGACTATTCTACTGTACAAGTTAAATATATACTATTTTATAGAATTTTGTTTGGGAAACATAGGAACATAAACACTTTTGATGTAAAAGAATTATGTTACCGTTTTATAGCTAGCATTAAAGGGATCCTGTGATGAAAAGTTATTTTTTGGGACACAATAGAGCTCTAAAAGTTGATTAACAAGTCTCTTTACAGTTTTTTATAATTCTTTGTGGTTTTCGAGATATCTCAATTTCAACATCTTAGATTTGATTTATGCATTGCATAATTATGATGTAATAAGTGAGTAGTTAAAATTTCTCATCGCTTTTAATGAATATTACATCTTTTTACATTAGTAAATGGATAAAGAATTCTAAGTGAAATGATATGATGAAGTATGAACTAAGAATATTTAGTAGTTCAAAAGTTACACACATCAAAACCACGCTCTCCTATTACATCATAATTATGCATTGCATAATTTGATATTTTTAAATTGAAATATCAGCAAAAGGAGAGGAAATTTTCAAAAACTGTAAAAAGACTTGTTAATCAACTTTTTGAGCTCTATCTATGAAAACATCAGCAAAGCCAGAGATACTAACTTATCTAGGAAGCTATAATCATATTCAAGATAAATCAATTTTATTTTAATCTAGCATTATCTGGCAAATCTGGGACTATAAAATATGTGCCCTTGTTCAAAAGGCGGTCACCTTTCATTCACAATAAAACCAAATAAATAACAATGACCTACTGATAAGCTAGCAAACTGATTACAAGTACGTATCGGTTACCAGTTTTTGGATGGATGGTAAAAAGAACTTTGAACAAGTTTTTACAATTTAAATGACATAAGCAAGTCTCTGAACAAAGCACAGGATAATATGCCTACTAAAAGTATATATAAGTATATACTTATAAACGGATGAAAAGAAGAAAACTATTTTTGTTAGAACTTTAAGTTTCTTCCTTCACGGATTCATCAGCTAACTGAAAAAACTGACTGTCAAGCACTTTCAGAAAAGAGATAAGAATCTATATGAATAGTATATATTATATATACATAGTACTTTGGTGTACAACAAAGCTGTTCAATGCTATTTGGTGCAGCACACTGTAAGTTAATTTGGTGCAAAGTTGTACAAGTTATTAAGGTGCATAAAACACAGGTATTATTTGCAGGGTTCGTAGTGCACTTTTCCCAGAATATTTTCCCTGACCTTTCCTGACTTTAAGGAGTAAAAAAGGTATCATTTTCCCTGACTTTTCTTTTAAAACACCCTGTTTTCCCTGACTTTATTGCCTACTAAAACTGCCACAGAGTCAAGATTACACATTCTGAAGTATCAATTTACAGGCTAGAGAAGGGATAAAACATTTCATAAAACATATTAGTTAACTCTGAAACAAAGAAAAAAAATATTGATAGATGATTGGGTATGCAAAATTATCATTGAACAAAGTCAGTAATAGACACTGTTACAGTCTTATGAAAGTGTTCCCTGACTTTCCCTGAACTAAATGGTAAAGAAACTTTTTCCCCCTGACATTCCCTGACTTTCCAGAATCTTCCAGTCAAACATAGTTTTTTTCCTGATTTTCCAGACACACCCTGAATTTAAGTATGTGTACAATACTTTGTTGCAACAAAGCTGCACAAGCTATTATTGTTGTGCGGTCAAAGCTGCACGTGTTTCTTTTCTTCTATGTTTTATTTCTTCGAGAAAGGAAGAACTCAAAAATATACATAAAACAGCAACAGCTAGAAAGGGATCACTGCTCTAATTTGAACGGAAAGAGAAATCAACTACTATTCAGCACACAATAAAGTAATCACTCAGACCAAAAGTATACATAATACAAAACAAGTGATCCGGTGAATGAAAGTAATGCACAAACAATATTTCTCCTTGTGATAAGAAATACTGAGTATATCAATAACTTTTGTCATTAAAAAGACATCTAACAGAAAATAACATGGGAAAATTTTGATCTGTAGGATTGGCACTTACGGTCTGGAAAATAAATTCTAAAGGAAGAAAGTGTTTGCAGAAGAAAGTTTTGCAGTTTTTGCGGTTTTGGTTCGAATCGCAAAAGTTTATTCTCACAAAATATTGTAATATTGGTAAACCGCAAAAGTTTTTTCCCGCAAAATTTTCAAAATAATCCCAAGTTCGTTAATTATTACAAGACAAATTCCTCCTACCTAAAAGCCTGTTTGTAGAAGTTCATTGACTCCAATTTCAATAAGTGATTTGATCTACTTTATTTCGTGAGAATTTCGAGGGCTTTTTTCGGCAAAATTGAATTTCATGGCATTTTAATTTCGCTGTTCAAGCTAAAAGTTGTGAAATATTTTCTCCGTCGAAAAATTAAACTATGTTTGCCTAGTGAAGTTTTTCTGTCTTAAATTCTCCAACCTATGAATTTTTCTTTGTCTAGTATGAATGACACTGACAAAAATGAATAATAATGGAGGAGAGCGAATCTGAGAGATATTAAATTACAATAGAACACAAATTCGAATGTCAGTGAACAACTAGAACAACTAGAAAATGGCGTTAATCTACTCTTTTAATGCAATCATTTCCTCTTGATGCATTCATGTCTGTGAAGAAACAACTTCCCTGACGAAATTTTCCCTTCTAAGGTACTCTCGTTTAACAAGCGCAAAATTTTTTTTTTGCAAAAAAAAAATGTAAACTGAAGAACCGCGAAAGTTCATTCCCGCAAAAAGGATTCATTTCCACGAACCGCAAAAGATTTTTCCCGCAAAATGCAAAAATTTTGCGGTTCAGCCGATCCACAAAGCTTTCTTCTGCAAACACTTTCTTCCTTTAAAGTAAATGTATATGTATCTTTATTCAATGACTTGTAAAGGAGGTCACCTTCATTTACACAATTAAATCTATGTCAAATGAATTCCAATAACCAAGTCTCGCAACACAGCACAGGAAAATATGTTAACTAAGAAGGTATATATATAATTTTGGTACAACAAAGCTGTACAAGCTATTTGGTGTGCAAGACACTGCACAAAATATACTTTAGAGTGTAAGTTAATTTGGTGCAAAACTGCACAAGCTATTAAGGTGCAAAAGCACAGGTACTATTTAAGTACGTTTATAATACTTTGGTGCGACAAAGCTGCACAAGCTATTATTGTGGTGCGGTCGAAGCTGCACACTTATGTTTCTTTTCTTCTTCTATATTTTTTTGTTCTTGGAGGAAGTAAGAACAGTAAAATATGGATGAAAACGACAGCAACGAAAAATCTGCCACAGACCAATGTTTTAAATTACACAAAAATAAGAAAAATAAGGTACTATCCAGCACACAATTACAGTACTCACTCAGACCAACGAACTGCAAGGTGATGTACATAATGATAGCACCCACCATACCATAAGTCAAAGTCAAATGACTATGCACCCACGCACACATGTGGTGAAGGAAGTTCTGCATCAACAATATTTCGAAGACGATAGTTACTTTGCTATTTTCTTTGCTATTGGAATAAGAATGTCCTGGGTGGAAAGTTTTCGAAAAATTAATTAGCGGGGGGTTCTATTTTCAATCTGGAAAAAGCATTTGTTACAGCTATGTATATCACCATTTTGTTCTTTTTGTTAAACTTAGGTAATCATTGCAGCAGAACTTCTAAAAAATGCCAGCACCCTTTTGAAGTATAAGCTCCATCCAACAAGTATCATCTCAGGCTACAGATTAGCTTGCAGGTAAGTCGTCTATAATATCTTGGCTGGCATTTTTTATTCCTGTCATAAAATGGATTGCCACTGAAAGGACTTTTCTTGTTTCAGAGAAGCATGTAAATATATACAAGAACAGTTATCAATAAGTACTACTGAACTAGACCGTGATATAATTATTTCTTGTGCCAAAACATCCATGTCATCTAAGCTAGTTGGAGTTGATTCTGATTTCTTTGCTAACATGCTTGTGGATGCTGCCATGACGATCAAGCGGAGTGGGAGTAAAGGTGAAACCAAAGTACCAATCAAGTCCATCAATATTTTGAAAGCACATGGAGGAAACATGAAAGAAAGTATCTCAGTTCCAGGCTATGCGTTAAACTGCACGGTTGCTTGTGAAGGTAAATTATAACCACATTTCACTGATATTTTTTCTGATATGAGGTTTTTTTTCTTCACAAAATCATTTTCTACATGTTTGACAAAGATGAAATCTTTGTTGTTTTGCAGAGCATCAGGTTGAAGATTTCTTTTGTGAATGAAAGACAATATCCACTTCGGCTTCCTACTAACTGTTCTTCTGTTCAGTAAAATACACTCCACTATATTACAGGGCTCCCACTCGGCATAAAATCATAAAATTTCATAAAAAATGGAATAAATTGCCTGTTGTCATAAAAAAAGCATAAAATTGGCCTAAAAGCATAAAAAATCATAAAAACGCCATGTGACACCTCTCAGTAATTTTTCGCTGCTATGAATAAATAACATGTCCATGAATAGGAGATACCTTTCAGGAAGCAGATGCTTTCGTCATTATGTGCAGATGTACCATATTTGCAGTATTAGTGTGCTATGCTTCTACTAGACTATGAAATGATGTTTTTTTGATTTAGTATAGTTTACCTTAGGTTGACTTTTTTTGCGTCACCTTGTCTTAGCGGATGAGCATGTTCGCAAAAAAATTTTCCAGACCGAATATTCATCGCTTTATTGTTTTATCCACGAGAGCAACTTGACAGAGCGGATGATTGTTACAGGGTATATGAATAGAAAAAAAACTTTAATGATGTATATTTTATTTCTCATCTATAACATGGCCTCGTCATTTTGCTGCTTGCCGCCTTTTTATTTCTTTGCTTATCAAATAGTATGTGCATGCTATGAAATTGGCCCGCTCAGCTGCGCTAGCCTGTTTGTGGATGTTAATGGAAAATTTTTATCACACTGAAGCAGAATCTCGGCATATTAAGCCAAGATCTCAGGGGGGCTGGTTTGCTTTTCATGTAAACACATTCGAATAAAAACATGCATCTCTTAATATAAGTGAGATCCTGGCTTAGCAAGCCAGCCCGTTTAACTGGGCCAGCTCACCTCCATGTAAGCACCCCTTTAATCTATGAAATTATGAGACTTGTTATGTTGAAAATAAAAAAAGTGAATTGTAGACTTGCATAACATATTGATTGTTCATATCTTGTATTCTGTGTCCTCTGTTTTTGATTTTTATGTTGTTTAGTTTTAGCTGTAATTCTATTGACATCTGAACACAATTTGTGCTTGCTGCAATTTGTGTTTTTATCCAATTTGTTGTTTCTATTTAAGTATGATAAGAGGACGCATTACCTCAATCAACACATTGCCATAAAAAGTTGCCTCATAGATGTCGAGTGATTGCTTCATTGTTTGTTCTATTTTTTTCTTGGCAAAGCTTGCAAAACCTTTGAAATGGTTTTTGGTCTTTCAGTTTAATGTCTAGTTTACCATATTACCGAACGAGCCACATATAAAGTTTGCAATGTTTAAACATACAGTGTTAGCTGTATATACTTATAGTTTATAACCAGTTATTTTTACTGGAGGAAGCAAAGCAATGTTTTCACAAATTGCCTTATTTTAGTTTTGTTGCTTATTGTAAATGAAGGAGTTTCTTCTGAAAACCTGTTCCTTTATTCATTTTATATAAGAAATATGTAGTGCAATAGTCTTATTTGTATGTCACCTTTTTTTCATCTTATCACTGAATTGGAGTGTGATATAGTGTAACTTTTGTCCATTATTCAAGCAATGCAAGTATAGAGTACTAAGCTGATAAAATGATAGGCCGCTCTAAAGTGATTGCCCAATCAATAAAAAAAGGCAGTGTAGTATAGTACACATATACTACATATTTCCATTGTTTTGACAGTGAACAAAAGTTGCCTTTCATAATAGCTTATTTCCTGTCCTCCATATTTGCTATAAACACTAAAAATGCCTCAGTAAAGAAAACATAACTTCTTCTCTGGCCTCCAAAAGTGGCATAAAAAGGGCATAAAATCTTGTCCTTCAGCATAAAAAAAGCATAAAATATTGCATTTTTTGGCATAAAATCATAAAAAAAGTTTGTAGCTTATGAGTGGGAGCCCTGTATATACTTCTACATCACTCTGCCTACGTGTCCAATCGAACAGACTTAATTTTCACTTCAATTTCAATTTCAGTTTCTCTCTAAATCAGTCACTGCTTATCCTACAACACCACTCTTGAAAATAAAAATACTCCTATATGTTTTATTGATAGTGTTTATTGATAGTTCTTCATTTTTTAACACATGGATGGCATTTGCTTCTCCATCTTTTAAACATCTTTCGCTTGTTATGGACGCCTTTGAAATTGTTATTATTTATAGGAATGCCAAAGAAAATCCAAGGTGCGAAAATTGCTCTGCTTGATTTCAGTTTACAGAAAGCAAAGATGCATCTTGGTGTACAAGTACTGATAGAAGATCCTGAAAAATTAGATGCTGTCCGACAAAGGTACTTACTCCTTACACTTGGATTGAGGTAAAGTTTTGTTTTATTGTATCAAAAATTGTTTTAATCATTTTCTTTCCAAACAGAGAAGCGGACATCACAAAAGAGCGGATTCAAAAAATTTTAGGCAGCGGTGCTAATGTTGTTTTGTTGTCTGGTGGTGTGGATGATTTATGTATGAAATATTTCGTAGAAGCCGGCGCAATGGCGGTCAGGCGTGTAAAGAAGATTGATTTAAAAAGAATTGCTCGTTCAACTGGAGGTAGGTGTTAATAACACACCCTTCCAATATTAATGTGAATCAAGAGATGACCAAAAATAAGAAGGAAGGAAAAATATTTAGGAATATATTTTTGAACCGCCCCCGAAAAATTGATGGTTATCTGTGTTGTTTGTTGACGTGTTTACTAATGTGTGTTGTTTGTTTACTTAGGGAGTGTTTGTTTATCTCTGGCAAACTTGGAAGGTGAAGAAAGTTTTGATGCTTCATTGCTTGGACATGCTGGAGAGGTGTCACAAGAAAGAATCTGTGATGATGAGTTGTTGCTTATTAAAAAGTACGTCAACATATTGCAGAACGATTTTTTACGTCAACATACTGCAGACGATTTTTTGACGTTCTTTCTTTCTTTAATTACCTCGCATTAGCTTCAACCTCACTATCCCTTACACTTCCACGTGCACGTGATCAAATTGTTTCTCGTTATTTCACTGATTTTTTTTGATCTTTCAACTTATGATTATTAGCACCAAAGCAAAGGCGGCCGCCTCCATCATATTACGTGGCGCAAATGATTTTATGGTTGATGAAATGGACCGGTCGATCCACGATGCGTTATGCGTTGTGAAACGAGTTTTGGAATCGAAATCGGTTGTTCCTGGTGGCGGATGTGTAGAGGCTGCTCTTTCAATATACCTCGAAAACTTTGCCACATCACTGGTAAGTACTCGTGTTATGACGTCAGCAAGTTTGTTGATGTTGTTCCTTTTCTGCGAAGCGGAAGTTTTAACAATCCATCTAGCATGTTCTTATTGTTATCTGCAGTCGACTCGCGAACAATTAGCAATTGCTGAGTTTGCAAATTCTTTACTGGTTATCCCGAAAACGTTAACGGTTAACGCAGCCAAAGATGCTGTTGATCTTGTTGCTAAGTTACGAGCATACCATAATGCATCGCAAAGGGAAGAAGATAAATCTCATTTAAAATGGTAAGTTAGCTCCATTGACTTGCATATTATTTTTGTATTACTTAAATGTTTTTCTTTTGTACGGGTTTGGTCTGGATCTTGCGTTACTTAATTGTTTCTATGTTGTGCAGGATCGGTCTGGATCTTGTAAAAGGTGTTGTTCGTGATAATAAAAAGGCTGGTGTGTTGGAACCAGCAATGAGTAAAGTAAAATGTTTGAAGTTTGCCACAGAAGCTGCTATCACTATTTTACGGATTGACGACATGGTGAAGATCGAACCGGATCAAAAGGATGACCCGAACTCCTATCAAAACGCTCGTGCATCCGGTCGGTTGTAACTCGACACGTCAGTTTTAGTTGGATTGTCGCATTGTTGGATAAACATGACGTCATTTTCGTCACATGCTATAAAGTGAATTTTGCAGAACGGTCTTGGTTCTGAATAAATTATGGAATAGTGAAGTTTTCAAAGTGTTGTTTATTCTGATTGTTCTCTGTTCGATAATGAATTTATTATGCCACCGTGACAGATGAGATTGTGTTTCCAACAGAATACGCAACATTGCATGTTTGGTCTGTTTTCAGTGAAAATTGATGACCAACTCTCAATTATCTTCTCGCCTATGATTTATGGATTGGGCAGGGAATTGAGATGTTTTCCAAAAAGTGTCTTGACTGAAATTTCTGGAAAATGAGGGAGAATTCAGCAGGAGAAAAGCTTGCATGCTTCTTGTTATAACGAAATACTGCTGAGGAGTTTGTTCCGTTTTTTTAAAACTTCATTTATGAAAGCCGAATTGTTGAAACTTCTTTATTTTTGAAAAATAATTTCTGAAAATTGGCAAAATAATCTTTAATTGTAATTTCAAGTCTACACCAAAAATCTTTGTTAACCCTGGGTGATGATCCAACATTTTTCAAGGCTTGAAACTTCTAAAAACAAGCGTAGACATCTCAGAATTAAAAGTAGAAAATCTGGGAAATTCACCTTCAGATATTCTGGCAGACAAACTGAATGCAACTTTCTACTTTTTAAGTACACTGTGTTATTGAATTGAAAAAGCGATTCTGTTTTCTTATAACCTTTTCTTATAACCCAGCAACCTATAATCCATGAACCAATCCGTTACAAAATGTGTCGTCAAATAGTTTAAAAATGGGTTGCTGTACATTAACATTCACTTGAAATCATTTTTTCGGATTTAGCCATAGCGGTTCTTATCGTCCGTGACCCGAAATTTTCCCGAATTACTACATATTTTGAACAAGCAAATGCAAGTCTGCACGGAGTTCAAATGAATGATTCACGCTGTTGGGAAGTCGCTTGACACGTGAAAAAATAAAATTTTGAAACAAGGCACTGGGTCAAAACACAGAAATGCATTTTATTTTGTATAGAAACAATTGAAGGTTTTTTACGTTCGGCTGAATAGTGAGTTCGCTGCTATCTCTGGGATGCAAATGAAACTTTTTAATCAAAGAACATCAAGGGATGACAAGGAGGAAGGAGGTAGCTCTTGTGGAAATGTTTATAGGTCTGCTACCGAAATAAAAAGGAGGCCTTGACCGATATGTTAGGATATTATTTGCGTTAAATGTTTGTGATCATCATAAGTTACATAGAGGATTATCATCATCAGATCACCCTCTATGTAGTTGTAAATTCATTTATTTCTGCGGGCTGGAACAAAGGTTTTATTATTTGAATTCAAATTCACTTGTGCCAATACCAAATCAGAACAGAAAGATAAAAAACCGTAAGAGGGCGTTTTATTTTTAGCGACAAATGAATGAGCATATTCCTTGCTTCAGGTGAAAGACGTATCACTTAATTTTCTCGATGAGTTTTCTTTGTATTTTTCTTGTTTTTTGAAAATTCCTAATATTTAAAAAAAGGGTGGAAAAAAAACCTTTCGTTCATCATATGGAAACAAGAATGGAAGTTACTTAAATCAAGCTTATAATACAAAAATATTTTATCGATGATGTAATTTAAGAATTTCTTCTTACGTGGCTAATAGCAGGTACAGGAAATTATATTTTTCTTATGAACAATCGAAAAAAACAGTGATGTTTGTTTTCATTTGCACAGACTCTCCTCCGCTGATAAGATACTTTTGAATAAAACCTTGCTTAAATCAAAGGTGGAGGTCAAAACATAATGGTGACGAACGGAGTAAAATGCTCAGTCTGTCTGGTGTGCATGATGTACAGCATGTGTCGTTTATGAAAGCAATTAACGGTAGAAGAGTTAATTAGCCAGCTGTGATTACTGAGTAGATTCAAGTTTAAACAAAAATAAAAATATTTTGAGCCACTCTGTTTTATTTCTGTTCAATTTCAATCTAATAAGGTTTTTTATTTTTCATGGTTTATTTAAACAGCTGGCACTGCTGCATAGTTCTTGTTGAGGAACTGGTCAGAAAGCATAGCTATATAATGGTGTCTTTTGTGGGAGAAAGGACAAGGGGCTCAGTTTTTCTTCGCTCGATTTTCTCTGTTCTAATCAAGTGTGAATAATACTTTCATTATTCCTAAAACATAAATTCTCATCATCTGCACCACTGCAGGAAAAGAATTTTCTTGTCTTCCTATATTGTTCAATAATGTGTATCTCTTTTGCCATCAATGTAAAATCGCTAGTTTGTATATTGTTTTGTACTGTCTAAAGCCACAATTTATCCAGTAAAGAAGTGTTGTGTTATATCTCGGAGAAAACTGATAACAAAGATATTATGGAAACAAAGATGTTGTTATGGTTTTTATTCCTGGTACAAAGTGATGTCAAGTGCGAAATATTTACTTCAATGGCTAACATGGAATATCTTGTTTACACTGAAAAGTATTTATTGTCAAGTTTAAAAACATACATTAAGAATGAAGAAGAAAAACTATCATCATTGAAAAATTTTGTGTCTCGAGTTGATCATGCTTTGGAATATGTTAATGATACAGATATTGGTAAATACCTTGGAAATCCAGTAAACTCTTATCTTATGTTACGAAGATTCAATTTTGACTGGATGAACATTGGCAAAATGATTACTTTAGATCATGCTGAAGGTGGGTTGTTTGGGGGATCTTCTTTCTGGAAACAAAGTCTGAAGGCTAAAATACACTATGTCATTAATCATAATCATATCTTATAGGATTTTTCATATATGGCAAATCAGACCATGTATTTTAAAAAATCATATGATCTTTACCCACTATGAAAGTTAAAAAACAAAAGAGTTTATCTCTGAATATGAAATGGAAGAATGTTTGTGAGTTGCGTAAAAAACAAGGTTTAACCCACTCCTTTTGGTTTTCGTGAACTTTTTTCATTGCTATCATCACAACATGATACTGCTGCAGCAGTAATTTCAACTACATCAGAATCCATCATTTTAATTTCTTATTTTTGTTGTCAAATTTCTGTTCTTTTAAATTCTTATGATAATTCGCATAGTGTATTTTCACCTTCACTTATACATGATTCTTTTTAATACATCAAATGAGTCTGACAAATCATATATGATTAATCCCATGGCATGGTGTATTTTAGCGGTAATATATGCCTTATATAAATATTATGTTCTTGTAAAGGAAGCGTTTATGGAAAAAGATACAGATACTCATGTTCCCGAAAATAGCTGACTCAATATGTTCCATATTGTTTTTCATAGAGAGTAAAGCTTCTTTCTGAAGGGTAAAAGTTTCATATTGCTATACGAATTGAAATATTTTCTTTTAGACTTTGCAGCTGCATATGATGAAATGCGACCATATTTTCCATCAGATGAAGATTATGAAGGAGCTATGACAGCATTACTTCGGCTGCAAGATACATATAAACTGTCATCATACAAGCTTTCAAAAGGTGAACGCACCATATGTCTATGTTTTTGCAGTTTTATATGCTGCTGCAAACCTTTTGTGGAAATCACTTGTAAAAGAGAGTTTTGATCTTGCTGAGCCAAACAAATTTTGTTAAACTTTCACATTGCTTTTTGTTATGTTAAATTTATAATTAAGTTTGCTAAAGTTTGATTTTGCAAACCAAAAAATCAATCAAGAAAAATCGGCTGGCAATGTGTTGGAAAAAAACAGAAATTGTGTGTAGTATTGAAGGTCTTTGAGCCACTAGTCCTTAGATGTTTTATGGCAACTATAATAAAAAATCAATATATTGCTGTGAATTTCTGAAAGTAAAGTTTGCCTATAGCCTTTTCTACGACATATATACAGCTTAAGAAATAATTAAAACACAGTTTTTCTCAATAGTATTGACAAAAACTGTGTTTTAATTATTTCTTCCGCTGATATCATAGCTCCACTCTAGACTTGTGTTGAGCACTCTACTTGAAGTAAAGATACTCTACTAATACTAATACAGCTTAAGATATATATCGCTTATAAAGTTGATGTTATATATAAGAACTTTATGTGTGGTAAGTTTATTTTGACTTTAAATACATAATGCTGTTACTATATTATTTCATGTAGCAAATGAGTATCAACATCATCTACATCTGCTATATTCCTTTGGCGTTTTTTTTCAATGTAAAATTCATACGAAACATAACTGTTCTAGGAATCATACCAGGCGTTTCACAATTGTCGCAACAGGCTCTGGACACAGAAGAGGTTTATGAACTTGGACGACACGCATACAGTCAACAAGATTACTTCCTCTCTCGTGAATGGATGAGAACAGCGCTCTCACTTTTAGAAAATGAGCCATCAATGCTCAATGTGAAGCGAGACAATGTTCTTGATTACTTGGCATTTTCAGAATTCAAAGTGAGTTTTTTTTGTAGTATAACATTTGTAGTGTTAAAACAAACTTTTGTTGGTTTCAAAGGAATTCACAAATGTTTCACTTATGACATCATAGGTCAATTTGGAGTTGAGAGAGATATCTCTTGTTTATCTTCTTTTGTTTTCTTTTTTCTCAAGTCAGGTGATATTAGGGAGGCTTTTCGGTTAACACAAGAACTTGCTCAATTACGTAAGCATGTTTTGAATTCTAAAACAATACATCAAACCTGTTTCAATGTAAAGTGAATGTGAATTCCATCTGAATTTTGTCTTAGGGCCAGGAGAACAACGTGTCCTGGATAATTTGGAATATTATAAGAAGGAACTTCTTTTGTCTTCTTCAACTGGACAACGTGGTGATAATGGTGTATCTGATGACACAGCAGTCTATCAAAGAAATCATATTAGAGCTGCTACTCTATCCGAAGCCACAAACAAAAAGCAAAGTCTAAACAACTACGAATCACTTTGTAGGGGAGAGATAAGACAGTTGGTATGCACTCCAACGTAGAGCTTTTTTGCTCTGCTCAATGTTCATATGCAAGTTATGTCTACTAAGACTATGGTCCATCTTTCAACCTTTCTAGACCAAACGTGAGCAGTCGAAGTTAAAGTGTTGGTACAAAGTAAACCATCCTCTCCTTCGCCTAAAACCACAAAAAATCGAAAGGATTTGGGTTGATCCAGAAATTTTTTTGTTGCGAGATATAATTACTGACGAAGACATTGAGTTAATTAAAGAAGCAGCTTATCCGAAGGTATGTGGTTATTACGCATGCACATGATCCGTTCATAGAGATATTTCTTTCAAAGATTTTGTTTGTAGTTGAGTCGAGCCACGATCCAGGACCCTATCACTGGCAAATTAACGTATGCGAACTATCGTGTAAGCAAGAGTGCTTGGTTATGTCCAAGCCAATACGATTTCGTTCGTCGAATCATCATGAAGTCGGAAGCTTCCACGAATCTCGACATGAGAAGCGCAGGTGAGCAAGTTTACCGAAAAAAACTAAGACAATCTTATCAGATTTTAATGAAATGACGTCATGTTCCTAGAACAACTTCAAATCGCTAATTATGGTATTGGTGGCCATTATGAACCTCATTTTGATCATGCACGAGATGATGAGGACAAATTTACAGACCTGGGACTGGGCAATCGAATAGCTACCATTTTATTCTACGTAAGAAAAGGTTTTTTTGGGACTGGTTGTTTTCCCAGCATTCATTTATTCATTCGATTTGAAACCTTTCTATTTTTAGCTTTCGAACGTTGAAGCAGGTGGTGCGACAGCGTTCACTATTGGAAGAACTGCCGTTTTTCCAAGCAAGGTGATTATCTCCATAACCTTTCGGAAGTTTGTCAATTTGTTCGTCATCAATGAAGTGAATATTTCGTTATTAGGGAGATGCGGTGTTTTGGTATAACCTGAAAAGAAACGGGGCTGGTAACCCACGCACCAGACATGCTGCATGTCCGGTTCTCGTCGGACAGAAATGGGGTGGGTTTATTTCCCGATATTCCGGTCTATTCACTGAAATACCAGTTCACTTCATGACGTCACTTTACCAGTTTGTAACATGTTTGTTTTTTGTGGGTAGAAGGTGAATTGAACTTTGTACTCTTGAAGCACTAGTATATGAGACTGAGTTCAGACCTTCGATTACGTCGGTTATGACAATTAAAATTCAGTGTAATCGTCTAGTGTGAATTCTTAATCGTCAGAATGAAATACCAAAAGTTACTGATTGCTTATTATTTACTAAAAATCACTACAACGAAGAAGTTTCATTGGAATTGTGTATTTATATATTTCTAAAGAAATGCACTCCATTGCAGTGATTTTTTAAAAACTGTGCCCGCTGGGTCGTACTCCTTCTTAATCATATCTACTTTTAGTGGCGAACTTGTGGATACATGAATATGGACAAGAATTTCGAAGACGATGTGCACTGAACAGAAATTGGTAGTCAACGTGATTTGACAAGAATATTGACGAATAAATAACACATTCGAAACTCGTTATGCTAATCGACATATTTTTTTTTTACATATTTTCTATAGTAGATCTTTTATTTATTTACCAAAATTTAAACTTTTTATCTCAAAACAAAAGATTTATATTTTTATTGTAATATATACATATCTAAAAGGGTTTTTTTTGCTGGCGACGATCAACAGGTTTGGACACAACTTGTCGACTGAGAGTTTACAGGTGCAATTTCATTTCATACACCATTTTGGAAATTACCTCACTGTATGTAGCTATAGCCTCGTTTCTAATTCAATTGCTGATGCACTGAAGAATGTAAATGGAACTTTGTGAAACATCTTCACCTGATTTGTGTCAATATCATTGAATTGACATCATGGTTATGACGTAATTTCCGAAAACTTCTATTACACAACAGAAGCATTTGAATGAACGAGACAAATAGATACACTTGCCCATTTTTAAGGTTTATGCTATGAACCTTCTCTCAGTTCAAATCATATGAAGAATCAATATCTCTATTGTTGAGTTAAGAAAATGTAACAGTTCACTATCAAATAGATTAAATTTTGTAAGCCTTGTTTTTGTATTCAAATAGTTTGAAGACCATTGCTCCCAGACCCTGGTATAGGTTTTCTGGCCTGATCCTATGCCATGATGGTATGCCATGATGGTATGCCATGATGGTATGCCATGTCTATCACCACATGATTTAAATAATAGACTGCCCTTCGCAAAGATGTCACCGTTAAGTGTGACAGTAGCTCAATTACCACATTGTCGATGGATAACCAAGGAGAGGAAACTGCATCTTTTATCAAGTGAGAGCAATATGACATTGTGGAAATACAATGGTGATAATATATCTTGAAAAGTATTTCCGCTATTAAAATATAATACTAGCCGCCAAGGCGGCGTCGCTCGCCGCCCATGTCCACCTGCTCTGTATCACTGTATCAATAAACGTCAAATTTCCTTATAAACGGCTCGTACAACTTGTGTTCAACCAGAAGCAGATTCGAAGTCACAACCTCTGGTAAAACCAATCTTTTATCAGTGTAACAATACAGTCAAAACGCAGAGAGAAAATTTCAACTTTTTATTAGCTTTTGTTTTAAAAAAGTTACACGCTCTAACATGGGTGCTATCAAACTTAAGGGGGAAATGGTTTCTCTTCTTAAAAAGATCACACGGGAGGAGAGAAAAAAAGGCACGTGCTAAATGAATAAAGTGAATAAAAAAAAACGTTCGATCTGAAGCGCATAACAATTAAAAACAGAAATTAAATTATTAAAAGAAAAGCAAAAAAATATTTTGTTTCATAATACTCTTTTTTTTTTTACCTATCGGTTTTTAAACATTTTGATTGCTCGAAAAAAAAGTTTACCCGTCTCAGACAGTCAGGCAAGGATACGTTAGGATACACTGGCAAACATGCTGCCACGTCCTGCCACTGCTGCTTTTTGTCCAAACTGTTTAATCAGTTAGTTTCTTTGTATTTAGTTGATGTATTGTTTTCAAAGCCAACGTAGTCAACGTAGTCCTTGGAATATAAAACTAACAATAATAATAAAAACAAAACGTTATTCCTATTAGTTCATCAGCCAAAAAAAGTCACGTTCGATTGGGGTTGCAATGTATTTGCTTCAAACTCACGTCGCACACAAAAAAAGAAATAATTTCGCTCACAACTTAATCTACCATTTTGCGTGACTTACAAACAAACAAACAAACAGACGGAGAATCGGCTATTAATATATAGACTAGCCGCCAAGGCGGCGTCGCTCGCCGCCCATGTTCAGCATGCGTTGACTTTACGAAAAATAAAATTAAGGAATTGGCAACCGAAAGTGTTACCATGTTGTAGAGCTCGAAAAACTGATCAAAAAAATGTATGGGATCGTTCCGCTACGATCAACCGTTACAGAGATATCATTCTTCAAAGATTTTGATGACGTCACAGACCCCTCCCAAAAAAATTAGACCCAAATTTTTCGTCACCCCATCGCCTGTATAGCGGAACCCAAAAATCGTCAGTTATCCCTAGAAGCAGATTCGAAATCAAATCTCAAATATCAGTTTAAACAATGGTTCCAAAAAAACCCAAATTTCATGATGTGTTATTTTTTTTAAAACAATCGTTGATCAGTACAACAAACACTCTCAAAACGTAGAGAGATAAAAACTTTTTATTAGCTTTTGTTTTAAAAAAGTTACGCGCTCTAACATGGGTGCTATCAAAGAGGGGGAAAATGGTTTCTCTTCTTAAAAAGATCACACGGGAGGAGAGAAAAAAGGCACGTGCTAAATGAATAAAGAGAATAAAAAAACGTTCGATCAGAAGCGCTTTATAAAAAGAAATTAAGTTATTAAAAGAAAAGCAAAAAATGATACTCTTTTTTTACCTATCGGTTTTTAAACATTTTGATTGCTCGAAAAAAAAGTTTACCCGTCTGAGACAGTCAGGCAAGGATACGTTAGGATACACTGGCAAACATGCTACCACGTTCTGCCACTGCTGCTTTTTGTCCAAACTGTTTAATCAGTTAGTTTCTTTGTATTTAGTTGATGTATTGTTTTCAAAGCCAACGTAGTCAACGTAGTCCTTGGAATATAAAACTAACAATAATAATAAAAACAAAACGTTATTCGTATTAGTTCATCAGCCAAAAAAAGTCACGTTCGATTGGGATTGCAATGTATTTGCTTCGAACTCACGTCGCACACAAAAAAAGAAATAATTTCGCTCACAACTCAATCTACCATTTTGCGTGACTTACAAACAAACAAACAAACAAACAGAGAATCGGCTATTAATATATAGACTAGCCGCCAAGGCGGCGTCGCCCGCCGCCCATATTCAGCCTGCGTTGTATGACCACCTGCTCCAAATTATTGCACTTAAAACCATTGATAAGACTTCCTTTGCTGCTGGCTTTATCGCTTAATAAAGCTCGTTTGCACGTGAAGAGAAATACGTTCCTGGTGTTTCAAATCTTGCATGCTATTAACTCAGCCGTTCATTGTCGCGGTCGCATTTAAAATGCTTTACACAATGCATTCCGAACGTGAACTTCACGTGGTTTTTATTTACGATTTTAAACCAATCAAGTATCAGTTTAACAATTCACTCAAAACGCAGAGAGAAAAAACTTTTCAACTTATTATTAGCTTTTGTTTTACGCGCTCTAACATGGGTGCTGTCAGAAGTAGGTGAAAAAATGGTTTCTCTTCTTAAAAAGATCACACGGGAGGAGAAAAAAATGCACGTGCCAAATGAATGAAGTGAATAAAAAACGTTCGATCAGATTAAAATAGATTAAAAGAAATCGATTAAACGAAATTAAGACAACTATTAAGACAAAAGTAAAAAAAAAATATTTTCTTTCATGATTCTCTTTTTTTTACCTATCGGTTTTTAAACATTTTGATTGTTCGAAAAAAGTTCACCCGTCTCAGACAGTCAGGAAAGCGTTAGAATACACTGGCAAACCGCACATGCTGTCACGTTCTGCCACTGCTGCTTTTTGTCCAAAATGTTTAATCAGTTAGTTTCTTAGTTGATGTATTGTTTTCAAAGCCAAGTCACGTGGAATATAAAACTGACAATAATAATAAAAACAAAACGTTATTCCTATTAGTTCATCAGCCAAAAAAAGTCACGTTCGATTGGGGTTGCAATGTATTTGCTTCAAACTCACGTCGCACACAAAAAAAGAAATAATTTCGCTCACAACTCAATCTACCATTTTGCGTGACTTACAAACAAACAAACAAACAAACAAACAGACAGACAGACAGAGAATCGGCTTTTAATATATAGACTAGCCGCCAAGGCGGCGTCGCTCGCCGCCCATATCCACCTGCTCTGTATCACTGTATCAATAAACGTCAAATTTCCTTATAAACGGCTCGTACAACTTGTGCTCAACCAGGATTCGAAGTCACAACCAATCTTTTATCAGTGTAACAATACACTCAAAACGTAGAGAGAGAAAACTTCATTTTTTTTATTAGCTTTTGTTTTAAAAAAGTTACACGCTCTAACATGGGTGCTATCAAACAGGGGGAAAATGGTTTCTCTTCTTAAAAAGTTCACACGGAGGAGAGAAAAAAGGCACGTGCTAAATGAATAAATAGAATAAAAAAACGTTCGATTAGAACGCTTAACAATTAAAAGAAGAAATTAATTTATCAAAAGAAAAGCAAAAAAAAAAAAAACATTTTGTTTTGATATGATACTTTTTTTTTACCTATCGGTTTTTAAACATTCTGATTGCTCAAAAAAAAAGTTCACCCGTCTCAGACAGTCAGGCAAGAGTTAGTGGCAAACCGAACATATGCTGCCACGTTCTGCCACTGCTGCTTTTTGTCCAAAATGTTTAATCAGTTAGTTTCTTTGTATTTAGTTGATGTATTGTTTTCAAAGCCAAGTCAACGTGGAATATAAAACTAACAATAATGATAAAAACAAAACGTTATTCCTATTAGTTCATCAGCCAAAAAAGGTCACGTTTGATTGGGGTTGCAATGTATTTGCTTCGAACTCACGTCGCACACAAAAAAAGAAATAATTTCGCTCACAACTCAATCTACCATTTTGCGTGACTTACAAACAAACAAACAAACAAACAAACAAACAGACAGACAGAGAATCGGCTATTAATATATAGACTAGCCGCCAAGGCGGCGTCGCTCGCCGCCCATGTCCACCTCCTCTGTATCACTGTATCAATAAACGTCAAATTTCCTTATAAACGGCTCGTACAACCAGAAGCAGATTCGAAGTCACAACCTCTGGTAAAACCAATCTTTTATAGTTTTAAGTGTAACAATACACTTAAAACGTATAGAGAGAAAACTTCAACTTTTTATTAACTTTTGTTTAAAAAAAGTTACGCGCTCTACATGGGTGCTATCAAACGTAAGGGGAAAATGGATTCTCTTCTTAAAAAGATCACACGGGAGGAGAGAAGAAAAGGCACGTGCTAAATGAATCAAGTGAATAAAAAAACGTTCGATCTGATATAAAATAAAATAGATTAAAAGAAATCGATTAAAGACAACTATTATGACAAAAGCAAAAAAAAATATTTTGTTTTATGATATTTTTTTTTTACCTATAGGTTTTTAAACATTTTCATTACTCGAAAAAAAAGTTCAACCGTCTCAGACAGTCAGGCAAGGATACGTTAGGATACACTGGCAAACCGAGATGCTACCACGTTCTCCCACGGCTGCTTTTTGTCCAAAATGTTTTATCAGTTAGTTTCTTTGTATTTAGTTGATGTATTGTTTTCAAAGCCAAGTCAACGTGGAATATAAAACTAACAAAATAATAAAAACGAAACGTTATTCCTATTAGTTCATCAGCCAAAAAAAGTCACGTTCGATTGGGGTTGCAATGTATTTGCTTCGAACCCACGTCGCACACAAAAAAAGAAATAATTTCGCTCACAACTCAATCTACCATTTTGCGTGACTTACAAACAAACAAACAAACGCACAAACAAACAAACAAACAAACAGAGAATCGGCTATTAATATATAGACTACATAATATAGCTGTTATGATGTATTATTAGTATGAAGAGCATCCGAAGTATTCGTATATCATGAACCCTCAGGAAGAGAAATATTTCACAAACATTTATTAAAGGAATTTCTGCGTCCAAAGTGATAATCTGAGGAATGGAAGATCTCACAGAAGTTGTTTAAGAAGTTTTTGGAAATTCTGTTTCGAATTATAATTTTGTTGATTTTTGAGTTAGTCCATATTATGATTTCATTCATCTAACAATCAAACTCACAATAGAAGCCCTGCAACCTGGGTACGAGGTTGAGAAGCCCTGGTAAATTTCTGAAATGTAATATTAATTATATATCTAAAACTATCGCGATGAGAAAGTGACAGCTATCTGTGTGTCCAGTACATGGTAAATAATAATGCATTGCATATATTAACTGTAAGAATTTAAAAATGAATCTAAAACTTTGGAGAATTATGAAATATTGAAATATTGAATACAGGCTTGTTGCACAACTTTTTGAGCTGTTATGTATTTTGTAGATATCATGTTTGAACGCAGGAATCCCTTAAACACAGTATTACTAAGGAACGCCTGGAAGGCCACGAGACAAATAATATCTGTTTTTCATTTATAAAAGTTAAAACATTAGGGTTTGATAAGAAAACAGAGTTCTCAGTTTTCCTAACTGTAATATCTTGACCTGCAAATCTGATTGGTCAACAAGTTGGGACAATCAAAGTACATATTCTTAATTTTGGACTTCAATGAATCACCTGACAGACAGGAAGAGTCCATCGTTATGATGATGTCATGATAAACACTATCTAGAAATCGTTTGTATTTTGGTGAAAATTGATCGAAGCTTATGAAGTTAATTCGACGCCAAAACCTCGTTTATCAAGTCATCAAGTCATTTTAGATGAACACTCGTTTTCAGTTTGAGGTGTTTTAGAAGTTGGGGTCGCTGTGTAATTGAGTCGCTTCGGAAGATTACTAGGCGTTTTAGGTTAGGCTTGTTTTCTTGACCGTCGGCCAACCATGATGGGACCTCCTTAGTAGACACTAAATCATCAGCCCCACCACTTTAAAGTTGCTTTGCCGCCCCTGGTCCTGCACACTTTGACGATATCTTATCAATTCTAAAACATCTTTCAGCTAGTCAGAGAGCTTTGATGCAAAACGTCATGCATTGTGAGTCATCCTTCTTGTGACTGGAGTTACGGTTGCAACTCCGAAAGAACATTTTCAATGACCAGGAGAATTAAGACTTGGACGCGCTCAACAATAACGCAGCGACGATTTAATGCACTAGCAATTTTGAATAAACACAAAAGTCTTGTGGATAAACTCTCGCTCGTTAATGTTGCAAACGATTTTGTTGAGAGACGACCTGGTTATGAGAGGAAATAACCAAACTATGAGGAAAGATACCTTTTCTTTGAGTTATATTTGATTGTTTTTGTTAGAATTCTCAAATGAAAGTGTTAAAATAATGAAAAATGTATCCGACATTAATATGTTCATGTTCAGCGAAACACACTATATAATATTGATCCCCAAATTACAAGAAGAGACTAACGATTGATGTCATTCCGAATAAACAGATCATGAAATTTTGATATCTGTCGATATAATGAAAGAATGACAAATTTTGAACATTCTGTCACCATCTGAAACGAACAAACCTCTAGACGCCTTCATTTGAAAAACGAGATTTTGGCGCCGAATTAACTTCATAGAAGCTGGATCGAATTTACAGAAAAAACGTTTGTCTCACTGTACCATATTTTTGGCCTTGATTTGTCACACCATAGAAAAATGAGTAATGAGTAGGAATCAATTGTACATCTTTTTTTTAAAGTTTTCTCAGAAAAGCTGCAAATGAAAGAGTAGGAAAATTATTGGTGAAAGATTTCACAGGAATACAACAACACAGCTTTTCTGTAATCGAAATTTTCTAAAGCGTTCTGCATTATTTTTTAGTGTAAAACCCTACGAGAAACAACAAAAGATCATGAAATAACACAAAAGGACCGATTATTTTCGCTCTTACTCTCGAAAAATCATCAAAATAATGATAATGTAGACAAGGCTTTAGAGTTTTCTCATGAGATTCATGACTCTCCCTTCTTGCAATTCACGTCGTTGTATGCAAGCAGTAGGTTCAATGCATTTCCTCCATAAATATCTGAACTAAACTTTTTTGTTGATGACATAATATATTCATATCTTATACATTTCAAGATGAAGAACCAAACGGATATACTAACGATAGATTCTTGTTGATCTCGTGAATAGTAAGATCAATAGTATGCCAAACATCAAAAGGTTTCTTTTTTCATGAAAAATATTTTAAATAATGATTAAGAATTGTTAGACATTATATTTTAGTTTTGGCAAATTCAGTTGATATGTACAATGTGTTTCAAATAACATCAAGAAAATCGTCAACCTTCAAGATCCGTCATTGATCTACATGACGACCGACAGTTGAACCGTCAACTACTGGCATGGCGACGACAGATTTCCTTTCTTTCAACAACTTTCACAAATGAATCAACTCAATGGTACACTTGCTGGAACGGTTGTGTATTTTGCGGAACATTATATCCATAGTCATAGCTATAGTCGACAGCTTGAATATATCTTCCATTATCGGTGTCGTTAAATTGTACAGGAGTTTGCTGTGGCTGACTATATGCAGCCTGGGAATAATTGAATGGTAACGAAGTGGACGATTGCAACATGTATTGTGAAGAATAAGGAGCACTAACGGAACTTTGCGGTGGTAAAGAGCTCTGTGACCCAACAGACATGGGTGGTAACGATGCTGGTTGCTGACTAATTTGTGGTAGTGGTACAGCGAGCTGGGGTGGTAATGATGTTGGCTGTGTTGGCATGGTATTCTGATTGAAGTAAGGTTTACTCTAGAGGGAAATATATGTTAATAATACACTTTGAACATAGATGATAATTGTTAGCAGTGATATGGAATGAGACGCTTACCGCATGAAGCTGCGATGCGTAATCTTGTGTTGAAACGTATTGTGGTGGGAACTGGGCCTAAACACAACAACAGTAAAAGTACATAAATCATACAAAATAAGTTGAACCCAACTCACACTTGGAAAACTTACATGGTTCGTGTAAGGTTGTTGATACTGCAACGCTGATGGCGCATGGTGGTAAACAGGCTGGGGCGGAGGCGTATTGACAGGCTCCTTCATAAGTTGCTGATACAAAGCTAACGCTTGCAAAAAACTCTCATTCAGATCATTCAAATCATTCTTCTGTCGATCACATTCAAGAACCTTTTTTTCGATTAAACTCCCCATCTCTTTTGCATCCTCCTCCATAGAGCATATCGTCTCTTCTTCGTCGTCGATTTCATTCGGAGATGCATTTTTAAGCATGCTTAACGTTAAATCAAGTTGTTCCTAAAAATAAAATTTACCATTTCAAAACACGCAAAACTTAATAAACCGTGTTTCAAAGAAAGTTTGTCTGATGATCACATTTCGGTTGAAAGAACACTTCTCATATCAGCACTGAAAAAGAAAGAAGTTGAAAGGTCACACTTACATCGTTGATCGTGACTTTTGGCTTAACAACTGGAATGGAAAATAAAATCCATGAAAGGAACATGAATATGAGAGTTGGTTTAGGTGACCATGCTCATGCAGTGAATATGAATTTAATCATGTTGAAATATCTTATGTAAATACCAGACAAGAGCAGAGAACGACAAACCTTTCTGAACGTTTATTTTTTCAGAGTTCTGTCCATCAGCAAAACGAACTTTCTTCTTCTCAGTCTTTGCTGTTATGATATAAACAAAACAAATAGAATCTCAGTTTGGAAACTGACTCAATAATGAAAACAGATTTGTTTGAAAATCATCATACTCACATTCAGATAGATCCGTAGTAACAAAATTGGCGGGAAAAAGTCCGGTACCGTTTCCGTTTCGCCCCTTCCACCAATTCGCATCACTGAAAAAAATGTTCAAATCTGGTTATATAAGTTGAATGACAACACGTGACGTCATCAACATAATCAGATTGTTGAAAGTCGCAAACCGTCACTTTGCCCGCCCTAATTTTCTCCACCCTAATTTTCTGCACCCACACACAAATTCGCATGATTGTCGACAAATATACCTGTTATCAAGGACAGAGAATACTTCACCAGCCTGAAAAGTCATTTCATTATCTTCAGCTGCTTCGAAATCATACAGTGCACGAACTTGACAGATTTCTCTCTGTAAAAAACAACAATATGACGTCATTGTATTGCAACAACAGCTGCGCATACTCAGATGGTGATTGGTCTTACCTCATGAAATGTCAGCGGTGCTGATGGCATGGCGGATGTCACAGAAGGATACAAGCTTGTACTGGATGACTGCATATGAAAATAATAGAGAATCGCATAGAGAGGAATACATTTATAGTACAGGTCTTGAAGGATGTTTATTCCCACTGGTACCGATACATTTTTTAGGTTTTGGGGAAAAGATGAAAGCTCTCAATTGCACTCATTAGCAGAAAAAAGCTCACCTGTGATGGTCCTGACTCAGCAGTTTGCAATGACATAGCTAGAATGAAAGTAGAAGACCAATGTAATGATCACATGAAATATTGAAGATGTTCATGCTTACTAACCATTGTTTATTTGGTAAGGAAGCAGGAATCTAATATCTGAGATTCCATCAAGATGCGAAGAAAATATTTACCTATAGCCAAATCTAGATCTTCTTTGAAGTTTATTTCATCCTCTTGTTGTTTAGATCGACCAGGATTCGAACTTTGTTGGCTCTTGCCCTAAAAAATGGGTTTTCATTATGTTCTCTGTGACGTATACCTTCTAAAAATAAGTTTTTTCTTACCTTGGTAAAGTAGAATCCGTCAGCGGTTAATTTTTTGTGAAACTGAACCATCAAGCTGAAAGAGAAACAGAATGCTCATGCACGATGTATGCAAACATATACTCGTTGATTGAAGAAAGAAAGGAAGGGAGGTTGGATTGAAGAAAGAAAACGAATATCAACATCTCAGAACACGATGACTCGACAACCAGCTGTCCACTGACTATCAATAAATGATGAGTCAGCAGAGTAATGGCTGACTTTGTTTTATTTATTTACTTTTCGCACATTTAAGGAAGTTTCGGTCGCTGAAATAAGGTTATAAGGTAAAATAAACATACTGCAACTGCGCATCATCTTTGAAATCTGAAGCCCATTTTTCGATATATTCCAGCAACCTTTCAGATATCTTATCATGACCCTAAGAACAAAAATTGAAAAGCATTATTTAGACATCAAATCATAAGACAATAATGGTATAGCATACACTGCACAATGACAGCAAACACATGTCATTTCTAACTACTTTTACAACACAAATCTCAGAATTCTCCTCCTCCTTAAATTCAATGCTAATTTATAATTTTTTTCACAGTAAATAAAGGTTCTGTAATAGAAAATAATGCTGCATCGTGGTTTCAGTATATATGTAGAAAGTAATATTGATTTAGAAATGGATCATAATAATTAAGCAGAAGAATGAAGAATGACAAAGACATATATTGAAAACATGGTGCAGCATTATTTTAGAATATGTGATGCAAAAAATGAAATTTTTGAAACTGATCAAATCACAAAATTTCATAAGGGGTAGAGCCAACCTTGGTTATAACTGTTCTCGCTTCGTTTGTCCAATCTCTTGAACATAACTCCAAATGAAACTTTCTACCACAGTTGTTCACGCAAGCTGCTAGTAGCTAAAATCACACAGAACGTATAATCACACTGAATGTACTTTAAAGTCAGAAATTTTGCGAGAAGAAATTTTCACGAATTTTGCGAATGGATCCTCAATTCGCGAAATTAAATTCCCATGAAAAAAATCGATTTTGCGTTGATTCGCAAAACTTTTCGAAAATTTTCAAAAATCTTAAATAATGTTAACATCTGTTTAAAAATTATATTATTTACAGTTTTTTTGTGCCAAATATTTGCAGGCAAGGTAATAACAGAATCGATCAAATTTATCGTTATATTATTTTTACAGGTTGTTGAAAAATCATTTTTGACATTTGTCCTCAAAGCGCAGAAATAAATTACTACAAAAAAAGTATTTTTCACCAATTCGCGAAAATTAATTCCCGGGAAAAAACTATTTTTGGTCGAAAATTTGCGAAAATTAATTCCTGCAAAATACAAGAAATTTCGCAAATGAAGCAATTCGCGAAAATTCCTTCCTGTGAAAATTCCTGAGATTAAAGTATAATCACACAGAACGTATAATCACAAAGAATGTAACAAGGCAATAGAAAGGGGCACTCAAGTGAGAGGTCAAAAGGTCAAGAGTACCCGAGTATCTTGTTCAAAATAAATACCTAAAATTTACAGGGTTTACAGATAAAAACGCTGATGCCGCCACTAATGTAAAGATAATGTTCGGATAATAGAAGTACTTTCACCAAACAAGCATACCGTCAAAGCTTGCATTCCCACATGTGGAACTTGATGATTCAAACGTTTCATGATACATTTTAAATGATCTTTGGTACTAAAAAATGACAGGACAATGATCTAGTACAATGGGGCACACAACCAACAGCTGACTTGCTTGTCAAAATAATCTCGTTTAATATTTTATACCTATTTGGTGTGTGTTGTACACGATCACAAATATCCATGATGAGTTGCCAGTCCTCCTGAACATTGTATTCATTGGTGGCTTTTTCTAAACAAAAACATTTTGAGCATAATATATCCTATTCTCTCACCTTCATTTATTGAGAAATCGCTTCTATGGTTTTGAAACACAAAAAAAACTTAAAATAGGAATGAAAAGACATAATTAGCTGTAGGAAGTGGAACTTTGTGGCTTGTTTTTATACAGGAAATTGAAAACTTGGGAAACACTCCAACTTTCTCACTTGCGTCTTAAAAAAATAATATCCAAAAAAATATTTTAGGATTACACACGTCTATGGCTAGAGATATATTTGATCATTAATCTAATATCCCTATCAGTTCTAGATATTTTATTTTTCACGGCTTTTAGGGAGTTTTGAGCTTTCAGAGAGCCTTGAGTTCTTAGAGAGCTTTGAGAACATATAAATAGCGTATTAATGTTTTCTTTTTACTTGATCAAAGTTACCCTTAGGGCAATTACTGCTCAAAGATCTAATCAGGAACATACATACAACAGATTTTAAGGTATGAACGTCACTTGGATTGTATTTCTCTTTGTTTGTTACATGCTTTTTATATAAGAACAATTTTATAACAGGGTGTCAAACGGATTTTCAAAACAAAATTCCAGGACATTTCCAAGATAAATTCAGAAACTTCCATGACAATTATAGAGACTTAAACCAGAAAGTATTAAAGGGTAATGAAGAATTTTTTCTAAGATAAAAAAATGTAACTCAAAGTGGATATCATAGATATAATATAGGTCTAACAAAAACAAAGCAAATACAAAGTTCCAGGACATTTCCAGGACAAAAGGTCATTTCCAGGACATCCCCAGACCTAAAAAACATTTCCAGACATTTCCAGGACTTCTGGAATTTCAAGGCCACTTGTTATAAGGACACAAGCCTCAGATTTGGTCAAAAATAACAACAACCTGAGGCTCAAATCATTGTTCCAAAATTTAAGAATTGCCTGAGCCAGAATTGTCTTGTAAAATAAGAACAGTTTAGAATGTGAATTTTCATAAATAAGAACAAAATAAGGCTGAAATGTGAAACTGTGTTCTTAAAGTTAAGAACAAAATAAGAACAATTCAGCCTGAAAAAAGGCTCACAAAATAAGAACAGCCAGCCTCAGGTCAGATTTTACTGGTTTAGCTTGTGTCGTTATTACAAAAATATGCATATATGGTGCAATTGCATGATTCACTAAAAGCCATATTTGGTCCACATTGTAAATGCAGTTTACATCCAATGAAATTTCCATGCAGAAAAATTTCATGCTAGTGATTTAAAATTCAAGGGTTCCTCATACTTTCATAATTTGGTCAAAGAAAAAGAATGCTTTTTTTCGATATAAGGCCACCTATTAATCATTCGTTCATAGTCATTTTTTATGCAAAAATCTTGATGCAGGATGTGGTGATTATTTGATTATTTTTCAAAATTTGTTAAGATTTTTCTTTTTTGAAAAGCAAGGTTTAAAAAGATTATTTTTATAAGATCTAGAACATATTGAATTTATAGAAACAGTGTATTCCATGGCTCCTTTTAAAAACTTGTTACTTATAAAATACAGAACATAAACTAATGGGTTTTTCAAGAGCGCTTAATGCATTCGAAACAGGAAGTTCATTGGTATTTTTTAAAGGCGTTGGTGAAAAGCTTATCAACAATTTTTGATTATGCAGTTTATGAAGAACATATATATCGTTTTTTAATTTTACCTTTCCAAGATTATATTGGTTACTTCGCAAAGAAAAATGCTATTTTTTCATGATTTTATAACTTGAGTTTATCTTTTTGGTAATTTTAGAAAAATAATCAAACTCTATGCGCAATTATTACGGTAGCCAAAGGCGTAGCCAGAGGTCAGTCAAAATTTGTGGAGGAGAGTTACGTCATTTAAAGTAGAAAAGGAAAGCGTGCAAGTAACCTAATCGATACTTAAGACTGAAAAGAAATATCATAATGTTGAACTCCTCCAGGTTTTTTTGACTGACCCTTACTACGCCTCTGGTAGCAGCGATAGCAAATACCGTATTAAAACACCCGCGGACTCCTACTCCTACTACTCCTCCTCCTACTCCGGCCGAAATGGCAATTAGTCTGTGATTTAGAGTCTGCGAGACTCTACTAATAACGCAATGTAAGTTCTAATGAAGGAACGCAGCCTTAGAATTTTGGAAGCTTTTCTGTAACAAACATTTAAAAGTAGATTGCGTTTTGTTTCAAAAGTACATAATCTGATATTTTGTAGCTTAATCCATGAAAGAATGAATTCTTATCAAATAGGCCTACATAAAAATGGGACTTTTAGTTCATTACGCTAACTGAAAATACTTGATATGTTGCTTTTCTTGACGGTAAAGCTTATCAGTTCAAAATTTCATATTACCTCAGTTGTTAGCTAACTATACACTATACGTTTCTGTATTAAAGCTTTCAAAGATCTAGTTCGAAAAGGCAGTTATTTGTTTGAATTCATTTTTGGTTTCATGAAATTATAATTAAAAACATATTTTTTTTTTCGAAACGCGTGTTTTTTTTTCTACACATAGTCTTACAAAAAATTTTCTTATAAAAAAATCATATACAGCTCATATCATGCATGTATAATTCTTTCGTCTTTAATAAATTAATTTCTGGTGGTTTATGATTAGACCCTTTTTACACTAACTAATAATTTTAACAAATTTATCGTTTATGCCTGCTTTCCACCAGTGAAATATAAAAAAACACAAGCCTCAAAGAACTTTGTAGTAACTTTTCATAACTTTAAGTAAAATTGCTGCTACCGTTTTGCGCCATCTGGCTCTTGTTGAATTTTAATTCTGAATGCGTGCGCTAAGTATAACCAATACGAATTCAGAATAGCAATGTTTTAACATCTGAGAAGATCTTCACAAAACATGAAAAACAAGAAAGGAAAAAACTGCAACAGGATTATAAATGTCCAATCAATGACTTTGGAATTGCATTTTGACAGTTGAAAGCTTTCTTGAAATCAATTTGAGAAGGGATTTATCCCACTCAATCCCCAATTTTGAATGGTCTTTTTTGTGTGGCTTTTTTGTGTTCTTAACATTAGTCTTGCACTATTTCATTTCTTATTGCATTTGTTAAAGTTTTTAAGCCTGCTCATTCTCTTTTTTACTTATTTTATTGTATATATTTTAACTGGAATATTTTTTACATCACGTTTTTAAAGCTGTTCGTTTTAAGTATATACACATCTGTTAATTTTAAATTTGACAATTATTGTTATGAGGTATCTATTCGCCATAAGTTTTTAATAATAAAACAAGAATATTCAAATTAATTTATTTTATTAAACAAAGCTTTTCGTAAGAAACTCTTACATCTTCAGGTTAAAATTATGTACACTAAATTATATATATATATATAATGTCAAGTGACAAAGATTTTTAATAAATCGAAATATTGTGAAAACTCTGTGTGTTTTTTTGGTTCAATATATATATATATATATATATATATACATAATTTTAACCTGAAGATGTAAGAGTTCTTACGAAAAGCTTTGTTTAATAAAATAAATTAATTTGAATATTCTTGTTTTATTATTACAATCATTGTTCATACTTTACTCAACAAATGGCAAATTTTGGCCAAATTTGAATTAAATTTCAAAAGTAGTTCGACATTTGTATATTGCATGATTGATTCAAATGATGATGCTGATTCAAACTTGAGGTTTTTGTCATTTCACTGAATGTGTCGCAACAAGGACTGATGATAACTAGCACAAACGTAAAACACTTTGCAGTTTAAAATTGAAATATTCGCCATTAAGCAAGATAGACAACATTCAGAACATTTTTTAAAAAATATATTTATTTTCTTTACGAAGCTTTTCGTATAATTTGTTTTACCTGATGATGTAGAAACCTCTACGTCAAAGATTATCAACATCACTGGTTTCCGTTCTCTTCTATACAACTTTCATAGCTTTCACTGACAACAGAATCAGAATCTTGAAAAGGACTTTCAGAGGATTGATCTTAATCCAGCGCTTCTTTTGTATTGCCTGTTTTAACAAAACACCACTCAAGATGAATCCTTTTTATGTGATTGGAATGTACAATAAGATCTGGATAACGGATAACTGATGTTTATAGGGGGTCACAACATTGGTGATGGGATGAAAATATAACTACTTATTCCTGTTAATTTACACTGTGCCGGCAGCCAGTCGATGTCTTGGCATATACTAAATGGCCGGCAGAAAATATTTGTGATATACTGCCGTCCAGCCGGAACGCACAAATAATGGTTGGCAATTAAAAAGTTTCTCCACAGCCGGCCAGCGACTAAGCATATAAACAAATAATTCGATTGTTTATTAAAAAGGAAAGACACATCTTTTTTTGGAAAATTACTCTTTTATTATTTTGCAAAATTTAATAATAAACAATCTACTCTAACATTCAGTAAACTGATAAATACATATCATAGTATAACTATGGCATATAAGTATGGCAGACCATATTCTCTCTGTAGCGTGGAATACCTACAGCTAACACCCAATAAAAGGCTACTTTATGAACTACTTTTAGTTTGTTTTTTTCACTTTTCACTATGTCATCTAAATGTAAACAAAGTAAAAAGACCAAGACAACCAAATTACTTAAAAAATTTAGCATGAAGCATTGTGTCATAATTTTCAGTTCATTCAGTTTTATTCTTCACAACTTTGTCTTTTAATTTCATGGTTAAAATGATAGTGGTACCATTTGACATATAATTGAACTGCTGGTCATATACCGTGAGTTGGGGCGAGATTCAACTTTGTGGGGCGAGATTCAACATGCCAAAATCAAGCTGCGTCTGGTCAATAATTTAAATACATTACATTTTTAAAACTAAACCAAGTTATATAACACGCGTTATGTAACAGGCTTCAAATGTTTTGACGTCAAAATAACCGCACTGAACAAAATGTTGTTTTAGTTTCTCTGTGAGACAAAATTATATAAATTTCATGTCGGTTCGGTAGATTTATATATATTATTTAAGGTAGAAGTTGTTATAAGAAATAGTTTAAAATTTTAGGTTTTGACATCAGGTTAGTATAGTATTAGGGACCTTACGAAACTGCGACGGCAACGTGGACGACGACGCGAGGCAAACAAAAGATTCACTTTACTCCATGAATTTGCTTTAGAATGAAAGTCCATTGCACACTATACTATTGGGAAATGTTTTTAATTTTACTAATATCGTTATTAGATTTGCACGTTCTGCACACAACGTGAAAAGTAATATTTTGAAGTCGTGCTAAAAACGAAGACGTGAGAATAGCATTACTTAAGATAAATTTTCCTTGGTTCCTTCAAAATTCTGCCTCTCAAAGTTCAAAAAACAAACTTCAAAGGCATTATAAATAAACTTCTTAATCCAAGTGTATAGTTTCTGTTCTTTTGTGATTCATTGAAGATGAAGATTTTGTACATCGTCGTCCACATTGCCGTCGTACTTTCGAAGTTCCCTATTCATAAATGGTCAGCGGTCTTTTTTGTGTGAATCACAACAACACACACGGTTGCTTGAAAATGAAAGTGAATGCCTGGTTTCTACATTGCAAATCGGTTAAGTTGAACCTATTAGGATGGGATAGTCTAGTCATAGTCATTGTGAAAAATGTTATAGATTGCCTTTAGATTTTCGAAATTTTTGTGTTGTGTCTCCTTCTTCGCCGTATTTTACCCCCCTGTAGAAAACATGAAAAATACTCCAAAAGAAGTTATTTTTGTTTCATTAACGGGGGCCACTGAACAAGATTTTCCATCTCTCGAATTCATTGTCCAGTGGTGAATCTTTTCAACTGAGTAGCAATGGGAATTGATGGAGTGTATACGATGTGCACTTTTAAATCTTTGCACAAAACCCTTTACACAGTAATTGCACAGTCATCAATTCTCTCCATCTTTGCATTCTTTACATCTCAGCTCACGACGACGAGACACACACGGCAAGACCCGCCGGTAAGCTTTGTAGGTGCATTGGGTTGGATGGAAAGATGTTTTAGGGGATGATACTGCTTAGTGAAAACTGTCTTTGAGAAACAAATTTTGCACAGTGATCAATCGTCTTCTTCAGTTTGTTTCACTACATAGCTTCTGCCCACGCGCCCCAAAATACAACCTGCGCACTAGTATAATAAGGTAAAAACGCTTGAAAGAGCGAAAAGGTGAAGCAGAGGGTGGACATCACTTCATGGAAACCATCTTTGAAAAATCCTAATTGGCATTTTAAAAATAAACGTGCACGGCTGTATGAAGTATTTTAACTCATGTTGGGATTTAAAGAGCTCAAAGGCAATTTACATTCGGCTATTGTTAGAATTTAAAAAATTTGCATAGTATAGATTACATCTTGGTTCAGATATGCAATGTTGTTGTTTTGAAATTTCGAATTATTTTGTTGAATGTTGTGGTCAGGATAATGGTGCTGTTGAATCTCACCCCACAGAGTTGAATCTCGCCCCAACTCACGGTAGTATATGACGGATTGTTGACTGGCGGCAAATATAAGTTCTGAATAATTGGACTGCAGGCCATTTAGTATATGCCAAGACATTGACCGGCTGGCAGCCATGCAGACACAGCGGTTAATTTAATTATCTCTATCCAAATTCAGTGAATCTAATATATATATATACACAAAAAAGGTTGTCAACAAGAACTAAAGTTTTTGAACAAAAAAAAATAATAGTTTTGGTTCTTTGAAAATAAATATGAAGTGCTTGCCTTTTGGCTAATAACACCATAGGAATAAAAGAAGGGCTGCATAGAGGAGTGTTTATAATGTTGGAGGTAATGGTTGTGCACAACAAATACTTTTATTCAAGAGGAACAAATGAAGCTGCTAAAAGTTCAGTTAATTGTAACAAACACCATTCATCGAATTGCTTTTAGACAGCTTTTTTCTACAAATTTTGTATTTTTAGAATAGACAGACATGTGATGAAAAACAAACACCAAAAATTTTATCATTACTTACCTATGTCACTTTCAAGCGGAGATTTAGGCATTTCTGATTATTTTAAGTTTGAACTGGGTAGCTAATTATATCTTTTATATATTTGATGACTTTGAATTTCTTGAGTTTTTCTGGTTAGTTCTCTTGATATACTACCTTTATCTTGCTGTAGTCATACTTTTTTTTATTTTTTTCATATCATAAACTTGATTACATGAGCATAACACAACACCAAGTAAGCCTGCACACCAAAATGACAGTTTGATTGCTAACGATGCAGTAATCATTGCCGCCCCTGCGGCAACAAGGCGTATGGCGCGCAACTGGAAGGGAGGGGGCGGAGAAATAATATAACTGTGCCACAAAAGTCTGAACACTGTTGAAAGAAACGTGTTCCTATGTATTACCTAGCAACCCATGCCAGGCTTTGTTTTTGATTTGGAACGGTTAAGAAAGGTTAAGACTAATTGTCAGCCACAGTCACACAGTCAGTTTGGGACACGAGACACGACACGATGATGGATGGGAATCCTTCCTAAGTTATAGTAGTTTTTGCCGTTGGTGACACTGAGAGGATGTCGGTTGTTGAAAGTTTCCATACCGAAAAACTAGATCAGAAAATACGGGTTTGAAAAGGGACTGAGGTCTAATCATGATTAACATAATTATTCGCGCGGTAAGGAGGTTTCTCCATGATTTACCTTCAACACACTCTTTGCACGTGGTGTGTTAGCGTGTATTGTTTTTATTGAGATGGGAAAAGCAGAAGAAATTGAAAAGTAAAGTTCCTTTTTATGATAATTATCCAAGAATCATATACAGTGTGTATCAAAATGTCTTATCCACCAACTTTCAAGGCGTATTTTTCATTACAATGTAATGTCTGATAGAATATTGTGAATTTTATATCACAGGAAAGAGCTTTTCATGCCTTATCCATTAATATAAAATGTTTACCAAAATATTTGTTCTTCGAAAAGATATTGAAGAAAAACTCAACGATTTGGTTCATTAAATTCTTAGAAGTCAACTAACTCAATTTGCGAAAATCACGCTCGAAATTTGTGAAAGTGTTTGGGGAAAGTTCAAGATCATGAGAGAAAATCAGTCAGGGGACCGCGGAAAAAGTTCGAGAGTCGACTGTAGATATGTATCGTTGTGTTACGTTGTGTTCCGTCCTGAAGTATTCAAGCCAAGCGGCTTCTTGTTCCTTCTATTACACAAGTAATGAATCCGTGTTGGTTTTGCCGCTTGCCGACTTGCAACCATTAATTTGAACTACAGCAAGAGGTATGGACAGCATTGCTCTAGCTAGCCTGGAGGACAGTTTGCAGTCAGTGTGTAGTGTGAGTGGAGTATCGCGATAGACTTTTCATGATGAACTAGCCGCCAAGGCGGCGTCGCTCGCCGCCGATGTTCACCTACTCTGAATCACTGTATCAATAAACGTCAAACTTCCTTATAAACGGCTCGTACAACTTGTGTTCAACCAGAAGCATATTCGAAGTCACAACCTCTGATAAAACCAATCTTTTATCAGTGTAACAATACACTCAAAATGTAGAGAGAGAAAACTTCAACTTTTTATTAGCTTTTGTTTTAAAAAAGTTACGCACTCTAACATGGGTGCTATCAAACGTAAGGGGGAAATAGTTTCTCTTCTTAAAAACATCACGACGGAGGAGAGAAAAAAGGCACGTGCTAAATGAATAAATAGAATAAAAAACGTTCGATCAGAACGCTTAACAATTAAAAGAAGAAATTAATTTGTTAAAAGAAAAGCAAAAAAAAAAAAAAAATTTGTTTTGATATAATTCTCTTTTTTTTACCTATCGGTTTTTAAACATTTTGATTGCTCAAAAAAAAAGTTCACCCGTCTCAGACAGTCAGGCAAGAGATAGTGGCAAACCGCACATGCTGCCACGTTCTGCCACTGCTGCGCTTTTTGTCCAAAATGTTTAATCAGTTAGTTTCTTTGTATTTTGTTGATGTACTGTTTTCAAAGCCAAGTCAACGTGGAATATAAAACTAATAATAATAATAAAAACAAAACGTTATTCCTATTAGCTCATCAGCCAAAAAAAGTCACGTTCGATTGGGGTGGCAATGTATTTGCTTCGAACTCACGTCGCACACAAAAAAAGAAATAATTTCGCTCACAACTCATCTACCATTTTGCGTCACTTACAAACAAACAAACAAACAGACAGAGAATCGGCTATTAATATATAGATTGCGTCACAACAAGCAACGTGTCGTCTTCAAATCGAACGACGTTTGCACTGTCTAAAAAGAGAAACGACACCTCAGGGAAAACGCTTTCACGAAATTCTTTAAAAGGTTAAGCTGGTAACAATCCATAAACTTAGAAACGAAGTGATGTTCGTAATGACGTAATTTATGAAGTAATTTATGAAGGAGCGTAACTCGAAGAAACACCACAACATGGATGCAACGCAACATTAGTGGACGACAACATGGCTGGCATTAAAGATTACAAGCGATTTGGTAAAAACATTGTGGCGAATAAACAATTTTGGGGAAAATAAGATCCAACAATGGTATCATTATTTATTTTGTGACAATATATATTTCGATCAATTAGATCATCCTCAGGTCTAAAATCAAAATCAAAAATAAGAATTACAATCTGTAAAATGTTAAAAAATGTTTTCACATATCTTCAGTACATACAATCTCTCATATCTACATTCTTATAACAAACTAGAGATAAAATTCGCTTGAACAAAATACTACTTATACTAATTCTTTACATACATTACATATACACATTATTTCATACTAATTATGTTAAGTCTAAAGGGAAATAAAATAAAATAAAATCAATTAAAACTTTATGGTAAGCACGTGACAATTGAAACCAGAGGTAAATACAGTGTGTTTCGTAATGTTGGAAATGGAAATTTCAAAGTCGTTTTTTTAAATGAATATATCGAACTTGAAAGTAATTTTTACATCAATGGAAAGCCATTTTCAAGCTCTTTCGGCTAGTATATTTTTGTGAAAAATGAAAAAGTGGGTTTTGAAAAATTAAGGAAAATGTCATCGAAAAATGTAATTAAATTTTTAATGGTCGATTAACACGTAGTTTAAGTACATCGTGCTTATTGTTTCAAAACACTGAATCCATTCAAATTTTTTATTAATTTTATGTTTGCGCTGAGACCCCCAAATTGATAATTTAAAACATAAAAGTTCAACGCTTTTCGTGAACACACAGCTTAAATTTGTTTATTGTTTTCCTAATTGCTGTCAGTGTTTCAAAAAATCTTTTCTTTTCATTCACATCTAAATCGACCATTAAAAATTTAATGACATTTTTCCAAGATATTTTCCTTATTTTTTCAAAAACCCAACCTCGTCCCCCGGGCAAGAAGCCCGGGGGACGAGGTTGTCAAAAACCACTTTTTCATTTTTCACAAAAACATACTATCCGAAAGAACTTCAAAATGGCTTTCCAACGATGTAAAAAGTATTTTGAAATTCGGTATATTCATTTAAAAAAACAGCTTTAAAATTTCCATTTCCAACAGTACGAAACACACTGTATTTAACTCTGGTTTCAATTGTCACGTGCTTACCATAAAGTTTTAATTGATTTTATTTTATTTTATTTCCCTTTAGACTTAACATAATTAGTATGAAATAATGTGTATATGTAATGTATGTAAAGAATTAGTATAAGTAGTATTTTGTTCAAGCGCATTTTATCTCTAGTTTGTTATAAGAATGTAGATATGAGAGATTGTATGTACTGAAGATATGTGAAAACATTTTTTAACATGTTACAGATTGTAATTCTTATTTTTGATTTTGATTTTAGACCTGAGGATGATCTAATTGATCGAAATATATATATTGTCACAAAATAAATAATGATACCATTGTTGGAACTTATTTCCGCCAAAATTAAAGATTACTTTGAATTGTTTTATCGAATGTTTTTTTTACGAGTTCGAGATAAAACAAGTCAACTATAGTTGCTAGTTGATGAATTTGATGAAAATGATCATTCACGATAACATCCAAAATAAACATCAACAACACGCCAACATTTTACTCCGCCTAATCGTCATCTCGTAGTTCGCCATTTTGTATAGAGGATACATCTAAGACTGCAGAAGAAGGGAAGATAACTTTTTGTTGCTTTTATATGTTGTAGAGGAATGCATTTGTGATTGAATTACGATGCAGAAAATATTCGGGTATTTTTAGGAAACAGGGTGGAAGGAGAAGATAATGAAAGCTTCTGTGAAATCCTCATCATCAATATTATCTTCACTAAAAGAAAACCATTTCTAAGGTAAACATTATGAAAAAATTCAAAAGACCTTCCATGTTATCTTCACTTTGTAACACCTTGTTCTTATAAGCAACCTACTTACAAGACCTCCAACGAGAAGAACGAATGGTTTATAAATAATAAAAACATACAAGCCACCTAGTTACCAGTGCCCTTTGTGTGTACAAGCCTCTTAAATACAATGCATATGTTACTAGACTAACAATAATAATATATACCAAATGTTGCTAATAATATTCTCTCAAAATTTAAATAGGATTGCAATAAATCTGCGATATATTTTTCATCTATATATATATATATATATGTACATCCGAGTCAGAGGTCACACCTTCTAAATGCTAATGCGTTACATTTTAAGTGAGGATCACGTGAGGATTACGATTTAATTTACTTTTATTTTTCTCATTCTTCCGTGAAACGAAATGTCTCAGACAGAAATGAATGTTTGTTATATACATAACAAAAACATCTTTTTTCTATATTTCGAGTTATGTCACAGATCACACGAAAGAAAAAGACAATCACATGTAAACAAACAAACAAACAAACAAACAAACTAACTAACTAACAAACAAACAAACTGATGTAAACAATGCACGAGGAGTAAATTTTGTTGTTTGCTTCTAAAATCAGTAAAAAAAGTGTATAAATAAAAGCTATAAAATTTCCCACTTCCAACAAAATTCAAAAAATGTTGTTGATGTATAAGAACAAATAAAATACGCCCTATTATTTAGTAGAAGGCGTAAAAATTAACAGTAAAGATGAGCAAGCGATGAATTGAAACGATTTGGCGCTAACACGTGGTTGACGAACTCAATTCGTTTTCTACAGAGAGACTGGTGGTTTCGATGACAGTCGTTATCTGAAGTAAACAAATATATCAAGTCTAAAGTAAACGAAACACTAGCATAAAAAATCAAGTCTAAAAAATTTGAGAAAAAATTTCCAAACCTCCTCAGTACCATCTGGATGAATAATGGTTTCTGATTTTGAGTTTACAACCGTTCCGTTATTCTGCAAACTACCATCATTATCACGTGGCAAAGATTCGATCTGCAAAACGAACAAATGCTTCATTTAACAAGAAAACAGTTTAAGTTCAAAATAGTTTCGTTACAGAACCGCTAAACAATACACACACACACACATATAATTTTCATCAAAACAAAATCAGTTACTTCAGTTGTGGTCGTAATGATTGTTTGTGTGACCACAGCCGTGTTTTCAGATTGAGGTGTGACCACTTCTTCAACATTCTCTTCGGTTTCAACGATCACCATATCATTTTCAACGATGCTGTTTGCAACGTCCGTAATGGAAGAACCATCTCCACTTAGATCATCATTGTTGGTTTCAGTTGCTATAGGAACAGCTTGTTGCTGCTTGTCGTTTTCAAGATTACTCTGTGTACCAGCCTCACTTTGATTCAGAGGATTCTCGATGACCGAGTCGCACTCGGTGGAAGTCGAGATAAACGAGTGGTCATCGTAAATTTTGACGTCAGTTCGAACGGAGAAATCATGCTCTCCACTCTCCTCCATCGTGCTGATTACAATCTCCGGTGTGGCTGGATGATCTTTCAAAACTTCTGATGATATGTTGTCATGGTGATGTTGAGCAGGTGTGGAGGGGGTGAATGGTTCTGTGATCTAAAAATTATGTATGAAGTAAGATGACGTAACAAGATGTCATCAAAATACAAAGGGCTTAAAGAAGTCGTTTACAACAATATCGATGTTCGCCTTCTGTTCGTCCTCATCATTTGCAACAATATCGATGTTCGCCTTCTGTTCGTCCTCATCATTTGCAAGGAGGCTGAAACAACAACATGTCTTTTACTCAAACATTAAGAAATGTGGTTTAAAAGAATGACTTTTAGTCAACTGACCCTTCTTCTGCCTCATCTTCGATTATATGTTCTTCTATGAAAGAAAGAAAGTCATGCATAATATACCTTCAATCAGATGCAAGTAGGATGAAGAAAATCTCAATACCACCTTGAAGTTTTTGTTTATTTTCGTAGAATCTAGCAGAATCAATACGCGTGAACGAGACTGGGTTGTCATGGTGATCATCATAAGCACTAGCAAATAAACAAACATCAAAAATGGTAGCAGTGTAAGTAAGACTTTTCACTTACACCGCTCTACATGTTGTCAACAAGCACAAAATACCTGTATCTGAGGGTGTGGTCAACTTTTTTCCTTTTCCCAATACTCCCATCAACCAGTTCTTCTGGAATCCATGCACTAAACAAAATTATTGATTGGCTAATCGAGACGATGTCATTGGATTATAAATAAATAAATGAAAATGAAAATTGTGACAGGTACTTGAAAAAAGCCATTTGGTCTCGACAACATCGATACAACCTCTTCCAGTCAACAACACTAGGTGAAATGAATCCAAGCTTCATCGTCTTAAACTTTTCCTAAATTACACAAAAAAATATTACATTGTTATAATAATACATCTTAAGTTCAGAGTTGTTTGATAAAAGGACAAGACATTTCTCATTTAGGCTTGGTTCGCACGTGTACAAAGCAAAATAAAGTGAATTACAATGAAAAACTAAAACTCATTTTAAGTTGCATATAGAAATTACAAATATTGCTCATGCTACATCATGAAAAAAAGAGAAACCTGATTGACAGCTTTCAAATTCAAAAAAATTATTCTTTTCCTTTTTTTGCATCTTATACTCATTACATTTGCCCTAAAATACAAAACAATATTGCAAGTGAAGCTCAATTGAAATGATTGAAACTGAGGTACAAATAGACTAACTTACCAGGACATGGTGTTTAAGATGACACTGTTTTGAATGATGTGGATGCCATCATGATTCACCCCAAGTATAACACTTATGCTATCAGCATCCTTTCATCAAAACAAAAAAATAAAAAACTTCTGATATCAGCAAGTTGAAACTGTTATTCATGAAAAACAACACAACTTCTACGAAGTGAATAATGATGGAAATGTTTACAATAAAAGCAATTTGTGTAATAATATATATAATACTAATGAAAATAATATATTAAATTTGATAAATATCGTATGGAACAAAATCACAAAATCCTGGTTATATAGTCCTCCAGTTATATGACCATCAAATCAGAAAAAGAGTTTACAGTATATCCATTTCAAGCATAAGGAACTTACAAGAACTTCGTGAAGTTCCATTCCATAAGTTAGCATTTTCCTGGCATTTTCAAGATACAATAGTTCTGCAGCACCTGTTGTTACATCCCTAAATTACAACAATTAGCAATTTAAGTAATTTATGAATTCTGTCTCAATGCACAGGTGAAATATGGGATCATCCTACTGGTGTTTTCTGTGGAATTCCTTTACTTTATCAAGAAAATCTGAAGGCTAAAGCGAAAAAAACAAATAATAACATCCTGGAAACCAGTGCACTTTTCAACACAACTACTCAATGACATATATACCTGGTTAGGAAAAAACTTAAGTGTTTCATTGCTGATAAATTCATGATAACCTCCTGATGCCAACACATCTTTATAATCACCTAGTTCGGCTTGAAGTAAATATGATGCCAGCAAAGCTTGTATAGGAATTGAACTTTTTAAACTGCCATGAAGAACTTTTGTTCTGATATCAAGAACCATTTGATATCTGGTTATGTCCTTTTCAACAACATATGGAGTTGAAGGCCAATATTTAATATGAAGCTGTAATGCATATGTTTTAGTACGAAGTTGACGTCCAAGAAATTTCTTTGTTTGTAGCCATGAATACTAAATAAAGATGTAAATAAAAAGACAAGTAATTTTTGCAGTCATAAATCATAAAATTTAACCAGAATGAAATATATTTTACCCTTCCATCTGCATGATGACGATAACGTAACCCAAAAAATGATGATTCAGTAATTCCTAGCTTTCCACATACATAATCCAAAAGCTGGATACCCAAGGTCAGATTCTAAAAAAGATAGGCAAATAATTTATAATTACAAAATACCAAATTGTCAATTTTTCAAAAATTAACAATTTTTTAAAAGCCTTTATATATAAAAGCCTCTAAAAATATCTTCTGGAAACTTTGCTTTAACATCGATATTTGGGGGTATAATATTAAAATGAGGATGGATGATGTTATTTACAAAATTTGAGTTAAAGCTCATGTCCTAGCAAAACACTTTCTATAAAGTTGGTGATTAAAACATCATCACACATCAATAGGAAAAACTAACTATCTGTATAAAGCATTACAGTCCACAAATGAAACAAACAAAGATCTTTTGTATTTACAAAGGTTTCAAAGAAAAACTGAGTTCATCTGTCAGCAAAATTCTTGATTTAGGCTTTGTTTGCAGCAACATTGACATGGTGACATGGGAATTTTACAATTTGCAATATGTGATTAGTGTCCTTCTAAACCTCATTGAACACCCATTGTCGATGGAACATAAAAACTACCTTATTCCAGGAAATTAAACGTGCAGTGATTTTAACACAAAGAAAATTAACGCGAATGAGGACCATTGACCTTATTTTTTTAAATAAAATTAACACGAATCATGTAAACAGAAAAATTAACGCCGAGTTTTCTAAGTACTTTTTATCTAACGGAACAAACTGATCCAGGCGCAAACGGGTCAACATTCAACATAAAATAATTATCTTGTGTAAAGCGTCTTTGTGTGTATAACCTGCATTCTTTTACTTCTCCTGAGATATTATTTTATCTTGAATGTTGGACCCGTTTGCGACTGACTTTAGTATAAAAAATAAAACACAACTTTCATCTTCTTAAGTTGTCCGATGTCACAATAAAAGCAAACAAGCCGTCAACGTCACTATACATAGGGGTTTAATGAGTCAACAAATGCATTCGCGCATGTACTTTCTACTGCTTTTGTTATTCCTGCTGCGTTAAAACCATTTGATATAGAAAAAAATAGAAAAACGTACCCTAGTAATGACCTGGGTTATGTCGATGACTCAAAGAAAATATTAAAAAGATTACTAGGAACATTGACGAAGATGAGGGGAAATGCGATGCTGATGATACTGATACATTTTAGTACATTTTGAGGTTTTGTTAAAAAAGATCGAAATATTATGCAGACAAAATTAACGCCTTATGATATGACCCCCTATAAAATTAATGCCGTAGAAAATTAATGTATATGAAATTAACATGCATTTTTAAAAAAACCCGTTAATTTTCTAGTGCGTTAATTTCCTAGAATAAGCAAGGTAAACATTTTTACCTTTCTCTGTTTCCGCTATTTATTTAAACAATTCTTTACTCCCCCGCCACCCCCTACGTATTGACCGTTGTGAGAATCAAAATACATTCTGAACCATTTTTTGTGCTCCTATTTATTTATAATTTTTCTCAGAAAAATACCCTACCAACTCACTTCGTGTGTCGCTATTGAAGATTCAAAAACCTAAATCGGATTATCATACAGAGTTAAAACGACCATGAAATAGACTGGGGAACGCACATCTACAACAATCTAGAGGCTATAAATAGAAAATTTCCCCCTCCACTGCTACAAGCAAACGGTATGCCCAAATGAACTCTAGGTATGGCCGGGTGATATTAGATTGTCAATGGCCAGAAAATTTGATTTTCTTTAGCCAAATATATGAAGGAATAAATAAATAAAAATTCCATTACTCCATGAGTTCTTTCTACTATAATATATGAGAACAAACACATCTTTTATTTGGAAATTTATTATCAAAATATTATCAACAAGCTCACATTCGAAAACTTAAAATCAAAAGCTTATAATGGCAAATAACTCAAAAAGACATTTACTACCAACTAGCTAACAAATATTTTAGTATTTCACTATCTTTTGCTACACAGGAGTGGTGCACAGGGGTTGTAGTGTAGTGCAGCAGTGAAACACTTCTTAAGAGCAACAAGAAACAGTTATGGGAACGAGCAGCTGACTTCTATCTAGATGGTTAATAAACCAGGTAAAAAATCATTGGCACTATGGAGATTCCATTGTAGAAAAATACTGACTCAGTAGTGTTCTCACAATCTTTACAACAACAGTCATCCGTTATGTTTTTTCCATTTAATAACTTGTTCCTTATCTTTAAAATAACTAATATGTGACCGTCCAGGGGATTTTGATAACAAACGATAAAACGTTATATAGTTATAATAACGTTATTATTTTAAGTAATAACGTTACTTTATAACGTTATATCGTTATGCATAACGATATAACGTTATATCGTTGTTATAAAGTAACGTTACTGTAACGATAACGATAATGATACTAGCCGCCAAGGCGGCGTCGCTCGCCGCCCATATCCACCTGCTCTGTGTATCACTGTATCAATAAACAGCAAATTACTTTATAAACGGCTCATACAACTTGGAAAAGATTCGAAGTCACAACCTCTGGTGTGCAGTCAGTGTTACATCAGTGTTACATTAACTATTTTTCAGGCTTTTCATTATGTGTGACTTATTTATTTTTTAAAACCAATCGTTGATCAGTACAACAATACACTCAAAACGTAGGAAGAAGAACTTCCACTTTTTATTAGCTTTTGTAAAAAAGCTTTTTTAAAAAAGTTACGCGCTCAAACATGGGTGCTATCAAACAGGTCGAAAATGGTTTCTCTTCTTAAAACGTTCACACGGGAGGAGAGAAAAAATGCACGTGCTAAATGAATAAAGAGAATAAAAAAAAACGTTCGATCAGATTAAAATAGATTAAAAGAAATCGATTAAAAGAAATTAAGACAACTATTACGACAAAAGCAAAAAAAAAAAACATTTTGTTTTATGATACTCTTTTTTTACCTATCGGTTTTTAAACATTTTGATTGCTCAAAAAGAAAGTTCACCCGTCTCAGACAGTCAGGCAAGAGTTAGTGACAAACCGAACATGCTGCCACGTTCTGCCACTGCTGCTTTTTGTCCAAACTGTTTAATCAGTTAGTTTCTTTGTATTTAGTTGATGTACTGTTTTCAAAGCCAAGTCAACGTGGAATATAAAACTAACAGTAATAATAAAAACAAAACGTTATTCCTATTAGTTCATCAGCCAAAAAAGTCATGTTTGATTGGGGTTGCAATGTATTTGCTTCGAACTCACGTCGCACACAAAAAAAGAAATAATTTCGCTCACAACTCAATCTACCATTTTGCGTGACTTACAAACAAACAAACAGACAGACAGACAGACAGACAGAGAATCGGCTATTAATATATAGATAACGTTACAGCATAACGATAAAATGTTATACGGTTATGAAAACCTTTTCTTGTAGTTCTCACAAAAGTAGTTATCATGAAATTTTTTTCAGATGTTTCAGCTTACAGCCACTTCCATATAAACTTAAGAAAAATGAGGACACTGCCTCTCCATTTCCGAAATAAACAATGAATTCGTACTCCGGTAAATTTAATAATACCATGGGTTATTTTTCAGGAATTGCCTTACAGTTCTAACTCTCTTTGTGGTAGCTGTGAAGGTGTGTTTTGAATTTCAGGGAACGATGTATTATCTTTTATTTCTAATGCTTACAAACAAAACACAAATAGTCCAAGGATAACTATATATAAAACCAAAACGTGATTTCAGCCAAAGCATCAGAGAATTCAAATCGAATGTTTACATACATGAACAGAGTGTGTTCGAATGTTTTTAAAATGAAGATGCAATGCAATGCAAATAAAAGATCTTCCTAATGTTTTTCTCATGGGTAGAATATGAAGCCAAATTTAAATATTTAAGAAATTTCCCATTAAGAGTGTGTATGAGGCCCTCCAAGATCTTTATTAATGCTATTGAAGTATAGGTCTTCAAAAGGTTTCACGAAGAAAATCTCTGCTGAAAACTTTCTCTAAGTGAAAATTAATCTTTTTGAAAATAAAACGTTTTCCCGAAGGGATTACAATAGCAATTCTGTCGAACAACTTAAAATAGCATTATAGCGGACAGTTTCTATTAGTTGTAGTTTTTTAAGTACATATTGTATCTTTTAACTGTAAATGAATGAGAACCAGGTAATCAGTTCATGCAAATAGGCGAAAAGAAATAGATATTATGTTAGTATAAAAGTAAAACACAACTTGAGAAAATTTTGAAAATAGAAAAATGACTTTTTATTGAACAGAATGAACGTTTTTGGGGTTTATACTGTGATCAATACACAAAAAAGAACCTCCTGCATTTACTATGGCATCCACATCCTAAGTTGTTACATCTTTTACAAGCGATATTTTTTGTCGTGATTTAAAATAAGAAAAATTATTATTCAAAGAACGAAAAACTCTCTCTTATTACTTATTAGATTATTTATTCTTTGAAACATAAACAGCATAGTTTTAAAGTGCGATTGCTGTTGTTGCCTGTCGTGTGCTTTATAATAAACAGGAGACGAATTTATTTGTTGTTATAACTATAAAACGATAAAACGTTATAACGTTACTGATAGAAGAATATAGTTACCAAAACGATATTATCGTTTCAGTGATAACGTTATAACGTTACTTGAGTATCGTATTAACGTTACATAAGAACGATAAATATCGTTATTTCTTTTGTTCTTTTTAACCATAAAACGTTATTTATATAACGTTTTATCGTTTGTTATCAAAATCCCCTGGACAGTCACATATATATGATAAAAATAAAATGATATGATGATTTTAATTTAATAAGTTTTGATGATGAAAAACAATTTTGATGACACACAAAATTATGAATGTAAGGCAAAATAAGCCTTTTAATAAAGTTAGGTTTTAGGTTTTAGGTTTACTAATTATTACTTCAAGAAACATTATCAGTCGAAGTCATCTTTGAAATAATTCCCCTATAAAGATGATTGATAAATTTATATTGAGTAGATAACGTTAATCAGCTTTGAAAATATTTGAAGAATAATTGCTAAGATAAGAGAGAAACTTTAGCTATTATAATGATTGATGACGAAAAAGTCTCACCGTCACATGACATTCTATCTGACTACCATCCAACAGTAAAACTACACAAGAATGTTTTTCTAGCTTTAATGCAGTAAACGCCATCTTTCTGTATTCAATGCATTTCAACTAACAAAGTCTTGTGAGCTCCTTTTGTTATTTCTCAATTAATAAATCTGAAATGCTGCCATTCAAACGGGATTTCCTTGCGAATCTTGTTTCACTGAAAACACCATTTTATATATTTGAAACAGCGAGAACAACTTTCGCTTTTGACTTGTCTCGCTATAACGGGAAAACAAATCATTATTTTAAAGAGATTTATTTTTTGATTACACTGCATCAACTATGTACAAAAGTTCCTCAGTTGTTGGGAAGCCAAAATAACAAATGCTTTCAAGGCAGACTTGTTTTTCATATATATAGCGATGAAATCATGCGAATAGGATTAGAAGTGTTTCTTCGTAACCACAGTGTTAGTATTGTTCAATATTGTACCTTACTGGGCCAGTGGCATAACTCGGGGGGGGGGTGGGGGGGGGGTGCGTTGGATTTATCGGATTTATCTTGCCCTTCTTTTACTACCAAGCAATTTTTCATGCGACATTCTTACAAAATTTCTAAAAATCATTAATTTTTTGTCAGCAAAACTGCATAAAATAGCTTTGTTTGAATTTGTTGCTATGGTATAAAGTGTGCCATTGCTTTACGATTGTATATTCTAAGCCTAAATATGTGAAAACGCACCTGCCCTAAGTTTAAGTCAGTTACGCCACTGCTGGGCCCAGCTTTCATAAGCTACATGATGAATGGTTGACGCAGCGATTTATCGAATATCACTGTCTGACTTGAAAGAGTACCTCGTATAAATAAAAGGATGTGCAAAATTGAATATAATTTTAAACGAGTTGCGTATTTTGTGGTTTCCGTTTGTCATTATTCTCACAAATCCCTGGTTGAATGATACGATGAATCTCTCGTTACATTATGTTTTTTTTCTCCTTTTCAGTGCAGGTAACATTCGACAAGTGGGTTCAAAAGCCTTACGTCTGCAGCATACGTCATTGGAAAACTCTCGTTTCATCAGATGCTTGACTTTCCTTGTTACCATAGAAGTGTTACGATAGATGTCCGTTGAATATCTCAGCTGATTTTCTCATGAAAGCAACGTGAGCCTAAAGTGGTATGCTGTTCAAAAATTGTATAAGGTCACAGGTCTTTCTGCTGACGCCAGCTAATAGGAAGCAAAATATTTGACCCTAAAAATCGCGATCTTTTGACATAAGACAAGAAAAAATCTATATGTCTCGAAATCCGTATAAGACCTTTAATTTGGAATTGTCAGTGTGGTCAAATGAGGCAATCAAAAGGATACACATTTGGGACATCGAAGCAAAATTTTGCTATTATTATCACGTGTTTTGATTCGCCGTCAAAATAACAAGAGACGTAACCACTTATCGCCAACTTAAACGTCAACAAAACCTTCAAACAGAACTATGGAGCGCCATCTCGGAAAAACATAATTTTGGGGGAATGTCAAAACTTCGTGATGGGGTAACACACACTTTTGATGGGGTAACACACACTTTCGATGGGGTAACACGATAATGTACATAATCATAGTGGGGTTACATTCATGTTATGAATGTGGGGAATGTCAAAACATATCGATGACCTCGATATGATTTGGAGAAGCTCAAACAATAGCTCTTATATTCACGTCATCATTCCGGCGTCTTCATGTGTTGCTTACTCGAACCTATTTTCACGCTTTCTCGACAATGAGTGCACAAGATTATATTTTGGAAGGGTTTAAGGAAGCTCTTCAAATGGTCGCTTTACTCTCTGATTTCACTGTACCGTTATGTTCATCATACTTACTACCCAATGATATAGCAAATGAAACAGAAACACTGATTGGATATTTCTAAAACTTTCTACAGCATCAATTAAATTAGATATCGACCGTTCGATTTCGTCAGCCATCTTCTTCTTTAACTTCTAAACTCTTTCTTATCCAGCACAGTATTGATCACATGGCGCATGAGACGTCGTGTAACAGGCCACACTAACATGACGGGACCTGATCAATCTGACAACGTTTTTATGTACCTCAGTCGATCTGTTATCGAAATTTTTAATGATTGGCTGCGTTCGACTTCGTGTAACAGGAGCATGGATTTTAATTTGACATTCCCCGATTTCATAGTTGAGTGGAGAAGAGTAGGTCACAGTTATTGCGGCTTCAACCATATTATATCAAATCTCTGAAGTTCCGCTATTGGAATTACATTGTCACTCATTTGGTGCTGGTTGTAACATGACGACAGTCTTTAAGGACTCTCTGAAATGCTTCAGCCTGATTGTACATATGAATGGATTAACGCAACTACCAAAAGCCACCAATAGGAACTGAACATCACGAAGCACGTGTCTTAAATCACAATTGCACGTGATACAAAAATAAAAGATATAAATTGAAACTACCGCTGGAATGTAGGTTGATACAAAGACGATGATCATCATGAGGAAAGCACGTGTCACTTTCTTCTCCAATAAAAGTTGTTTTAGATTGAACATACTGACCGCTCGCGACGAAATGCGTAAATCACGTCGAAGTCTATTTGTATGCTGTCGCAAGAACAAATAAACCCGGATGTAAATAGTAACCATGACAATTAACCCCACAGCAAGGGCAACACTAGCATAAACAATCAGATAGTGGAGATAACCAAGTGCGTAATAAATGAAGGCTGTGGAAACAGACACAATCCATATACAAACGGACACGATGATGCATCGTTTATAGCTGAGATATTGACGGTAGTGAACGGCCCTTGTGATGGCGGAATAGCGATCGACTGATAGAACAATCAAACTCACTAAACTTGATGTGGAGGAGATGAAATAGGTGAGTCGCAGTGTTGTCTTCGTGCTGCTATCCGTCTCACCTGTGCTCTCCTTCGCGTGGTTATATGTCGATATCGGCAACACAATAGCGCCAAAAATCAAATCACTTGCCGCCAAGTTCACCAGAAAGTAATTAAACGGTGAATGAAGTTTCTTTAGTGGGTCTTTGATCACTATGGCAACGATAACTGAATTACCTAATATGGCAACAGTAGCTAATATTGCGGAGATGACGCTTGTGAAAACAGACAGCTGGTATGGTGCCCAAATATCAGGAAAACATTTGACAGCCATATTGAAGCAGCATGTTGATATTAACGAATGAGCGAAATTATTTTTCAAACATTTTTTGTTGGTTGTTGGAGGCAGGTGTTTTTTGTGCAAGTCACTAATTAGCAAAAAAATTGAAAAGTCTGTTTTCAAAAGGAACAAGAAAGCTGATCAAATGTTTGTTAATGCTTGTATATTGCAGGAATTCTCAAATGGATTAAAAACTTCATCACGAAATATTTGACAAATTTACTTTGTAATCCTCGAAGATACGAGATTTTGCGGCTTTGAGATTGTGCCCAGACATAGCCTCTCTCTGCCGAGAAAAGAAGAACTTTATGAAAGAACTTTAACAAATAACTTCTAAATGATCACTAAATAAATAAACAAACAAACAAACAAACAAACCATTTTAATGCTTTTAGGCATCTTGTAAAATTTCGTTATTATACTGAATATACAAGTGGACTGGTAACAAAGTTGTTGTGGAGACTTCCGTGTGTATTCAACACGGAAGTACAAAACCTGATGTATCTTTGAAGTTTGAATATTCAAGACATAATAAGATATAACATTTTGAACAGGATTTTCTTGAAACCCGTGATGCTATTTTTGATGGTCGTCATCATTCTTGCAGCAGAGCTGACAAAATGTGCTGACGAAGCAAGTGTGACAAGATTTATAGAAGAACAATCTGCTTTTGGAAATTCAGAAAGCGCATTAAAGAAAATCGCTCGGAAAAATGTCATTGTTGCTCACATGCTAAGTACGTGTAAACAGGGTCTTATTTATTTCGAAAGTTTTGATGCAGTTTACACTTCGGAAGTTTTCATCGTCAGTTGAAAAGATTTCTCTCGGATAAAAGATTTTCTCCCGTCGCTCATGATTAGTTGAATACGTTCTTTTAGTTTACTCGATGTCCAATTACACAGATTTTGGTGGAATCGAAAGAATTTTGATGTTTGGTGAGCTCCTTACTTATTTAAAATACCTTGTCAATCGAGTAAAAATAGCTGAAACTTCATTTTCAGGTATCACCCTAAATGTCAGCAACAAAAATCATATAGTTGTCATATAGTCGTCATATAGCCGTCTTTCATCAAATTTGGCCACTATGAGTAACTCACTAGGTTTTAAAAACAGGGGGACGAGGTTGCGAATATTTTTTGCAAATATTCGGTTGTTTTAGCCGTTGGGTTTCCATTCTTTCTAAAAACGTTGTTCTCGTTGAAGCGCCAGACCAACTAACGTCTAAAGTACTAAAAATAACAACAAACATCATTTTATGCTACAGGTACACAAGCATGCGGGTATGGAAGTGAAGACAGGCAAAACGCATCCACTGGGTTGACTAAAAATATTGATGATTGCTGTGCAAAGCATTATGGGTGTCCTGTTCAGATTCACCATGGCTACCAAAAATGGGGGTTGAAGAATATGTATAACTACACCACGGTTGACTGCGAATGCGATGACGCTTTTCATCGCTGTTTGAGAAGAGTATGTAGATTGATTAATGACGTCACCTTATGACATCAAAAACCAGTCTCGACAGTTTTTTACTATTATCAATTTCAGCTTCGAGCGCGAAATGCTGACGTCATGGGTCACTTGTATTTCAACACAGAGGCGCCTGTATGTATCGAAGTTTACGCAGATGCAAGCCCAATGGAAGAAGAGATACCAATCGAGAAGCCCTCAGGCAATGACACTGAAATAGTTGGAAGAGTGGAAGCGAGGTTCCGACAATCGAAACCATACTGTATCAGAAAGCACGTGTGTCCTAGCAACGACTGGAATGGTTAAGATCATTTGACAAGCATGGAAACCTGTTGATATTATTGAAGTTTTACATTCAACGCCATCCCGCCATATGCAGGAATGATAATGCGCATTTTAAAACTGAAAATGACGTCATTGACTTTACATGAATGATGAAAATTAAAAAACATGACCGTCTGCATTTTATTAAAATTATTACAGTTTGATTATCACTCTTTTCTGGTCTGCAGAATTTCTTTTGTATAATTTTTGTTGAAGACATCTTCGACATCTGCGGTGGAGTCTCGAAGTTGAAAATGTCGTCTTCTTTTTGGATCGACTTTAATTTTTTGTTCTTCTTCAAGAAAGAGATAAAACACGAGAGCGTTTGCTTTTTCCACATCAGTCACGTGTTTCCAATCTTTGTTCTTCTGCAAACACTCCTTTATAGCTTTCTTGACGTAACGTCGCTGGCCACAAACGGCGACATAAGGATAGTCGTCACGTCGACTCTTTTTTAGAATTCCGACAATGTTATTTAGGCCAGGATTGTTTAGACGGGGAACGAGGCTATCACACAGGTTCAGCTTTTCCAACTGCTGCTCAAGAGTCTCCGCCATTATGAAGTTCGCTAAAGAAGAAAATATCAACAAGATTTTATTTATTGCATAATGTCGAATAACAAAAAAATACTGATTCAGCATTGTGCAATGAGAACCTCCCCCATAGCACGTCTTTCCACATAATATTTCGTTTCTTATGAGGGAATATGATAGTTACCTCAACAAACCTTCGCAATGTTTACGCTCTTCAGCTGGTTTGCATTTATGATGCAACCACGACGCTACTATATGCTTTAAATATTAATTTCTATGGAAGTCAATATTCTCTGCGAAGGAGGGTGAGAATGAATACTTTCAAACGAAGAAGAGCAATAAATAATTGATATTGTTATTAATGATCGATATTAGTGCTCACTAAGCCTGGAGTCACTTGTAAATTTTTTGGACTGAAAATAAATAATGAATGCTCTGCTCGAAGAATACAAATCATATCTTGCCAGGAACAGCTGTATCTTTACTAAACAGAACATGTATGTTACGTAAGGAGTTTTATAACACCATCTGATGTTTACAGACGGAAGGGACTTCTTATGACCTTAACTTTTGTTTCCCCCAAATTATAATGGTTCTTTTATTACGAACTTCGCTTTTCTTAAGAAATTTTCCTCTATGTAGCAACATTATTCGTAACTTGTTCTCCTCTAAAGAGTAACAAATGATGACATGCTAGTGACGTCATCAACCGAAACAATTTTGGATTTTCGTAGTGGATGACGTAGTATAAGATAAAGCGTTTATGACATCACAAAAATTATAAAACTGTTCAAAGAACAAAATGGACTATTGAATTTTGAAAAAATGAAAATAAAAGGACGAAAAAAAAGCACCTGCCATGACAGAATGATGAAGAAAATCAAACGACATAAAAAGAACAGTGTTTTGTGAAGATACAGTTGTTGAAAGACCTCGCTCCAAATATGGACGTTATTGAGACGTGTAACTTCGTTTTATCAGCCATCGGCGTTGTCCTCCATACTGTCGGAATGTCGTTTTTTATCAGAGAAAGATCGATGAAAACCCGACAGAAATTATTTATCGTCAATCTCTCTGTATGGCACATTTTATTTGCCTGGAAAAGCATCGGCATGTCTATCTTCAAATTATCCGGTATTTCCCGATACGCATTATATCTGTATTTTTTCGGGCAAGGTTTAAACGCGCCATTCTACTTCATCATGTTTTTATTGACGCTGGAAAGATTTCTAGAAATTCATTTTCACTTGAGTTACCCAAATTCTAAATTCGAACGAAACAAAGGAAAATTATGTGCGGTCAGTTGGACCATGGCTGTGGTCATCTTTTTGTTTTTAATTTTACTGCACACGCTTACTAAATTTAACAATTCCCTCAATAAAACGATTAATGGCATATGTCAGTTGGTTTGTTCGTCCATTATCATAACAGAATTTACAATTGTGTATGGTTATATTTTTGTGAAAGTTAAACAAGGCCGTCAACGGACAAATCGACGGATCCGAAAAGAAAGTGTTGCATACAGAAGAAGTCGAAGAATATTTATTCCGTTTTTTATCGTTCTGTCGTTTATACTTTTTGTGGCGTTACCTGATGTTCTTCTGGTGTTTAGAAGCGCCTGTGAAAAATACGCCCTCATTTTCTATCGAGTCAACATCATTTGCGACGCCCTGATTTATCTATTCTTGCAGCGAAATGTTAGAAAAAAATTTCATAAATTTGTCCGTGGATTGACGTGGAAAGATAGCGACTATCGTAACGACTCGGCCGTCACATCAATTATTTGACGAACAAACATGATCATATGTCACAAACAGGATAACTCTGTTCCCATGGTAATGTCATTAGTAACAACTAACATTAATGATACACTCGTGCTTCGGAAACTTGATGAATTATTTTCATTTTTCGTTTTACTGTTTCATACAGTTTCTTGAAATCTTTGTTTTATCTGCATAACCCACCTGGGTTGGTGTGTCACCTTGTTTTAATGGACAACCATTTCTCATTTGGACTTTTATTCGGATTTCAAAACGAACATAAACTTGATTTATCGCATCCAAGTAAAAAATATGTCGCAATCTTCCCCTTTCCCTGAAAAACATTCCATCAATGTTACATAAAGAATTCTTGTGTGTTGTGTTGTCATAGAGACCTATCAACAAACCTTTATATGCATACTTCCTCGCTCAACCAGACGAAAGTTTCCTAGTTCTTCAAGTAGTTGCTTACATTCTCGGCTGACGTGAATTTTCAGTGGAACACCGCTGGATTCCATTCTCGATGCCATGTTCACAGTATCACCAAATAAACAATATCTGGGCATTTTTAAGCCAACCACACCGGCCACACAAGAGCCTTCAAATGAAAATGGTGAACAAATAATTATTGAAAAACAACGTTACTGAAAGATATTGTCAGAAACCTCTTAAAATGTCTGAATGACATCGTCAGAAATCACTTACCTGTGTGCAAGCCGATACGTAATTGGATCTGTGTGTTTGGTGAATGTCTTACACGAAAACTATCTATACAGTCTAATAACTTCAATGACATTGTTGCGATTTCAGCCGCGTGTTTATTTCCGTTCCGCACTGGTAGCCCAGAAGCTACCATATACGCGTCACCGATGGTCTCCACCTGAATCAAAAGTTTGTTTGTACAACACATGCTCTTTGGAAAACGTTTATTCTTTATCACGATTAAATTTTTAATTAGCACAAAATGTTTGATTTTTATTGTGTCATCATCTCTCTTGGTTTTCATTTTATTACGGTGGAAACAAATCACTTTCTTTAAAACTGAGAAAGTTCGATGTAAAATCTAAGATGGGACAACTGAAGGTAAATATATTCAACGTTTGATTGGTCAAAAATCTCATTTCAAACGTTTGATTGGTCAAAAATCTCATTTCAAACAATTAGTTATCGTTTCTTATAGTCAGAATGCAAAGCGATAAACTTTTGTAGGATAAATTCGAACATATTTCTTCACCGTTCAACTAACATGGCACAAACATTACTTCCTGAGATAAATCGTATTAACAAGAATACCTTGTAAACGTCATAGAGATCGATGCACTGATCAAAACAACTGTATAGATCATTCAAGAACTGAACAACTTCCAAAGGTGTAGATTGAGAACAAAATGAAGTGAATCCGACAATATCCGAAAAATAGATGGTAACGGATGAGAAATATTCCGCAAGAACTGGCTTTCCTTCTTTCAAGTCATTCGCAACTGACCTAAAGTAGAACTGATAATTGCATTTCATTAAACCAGTGAACATCTCTTGCATACACTGATACGTGATAATGGAGTCAATCTGAACTGGCGGTTATTGACGCAAAGATCAAGGGTGTTTTTTAAAAATGCCCAGTGATAAGTGAGGCCCGTGTAAGAAAACCCAAAGGCACCAAGTGACGACATACCTTGGCAGCATTTTATATAAGAGGTTTTCTGTTTTTAGTTTTTCTTGCTCAAGTTCCACGGTTCGTTCATAAACAATTTCCTCTAAATTTTTTGTGTGTTTCTCCATCATAGTCAGCATATGATCGACCAGATTACTACAAATCATGAATATCATTACGTCAGCAGAAAATACATAAAAGAATAAATGATCACCTGACCATTGCATCGTTTATTGTTCATCAACGCAATTGCATTCAAGCCAAAGTAACTTTGCCATAGTAACGATTTCATAGCTAAGCGACTTTTAGAGAATATAATTTGAGAAAATTATTCCTCCTTTCGGGTTTTCTTTGGCAATATTTCCTTGAGTATCAACTGTACAGCGGGTTTTGTTTTAACCAATGGAAATTTGACCGTTCCCTGGATGTCATTATCTTCTTAATACATGAATATAATAACCAATATAATAACAACGCAATGGTTAAACATTTATGGAATTAAAGAGTTTTCCGAAGAAAACTGATGTCCTCACAGCAATACAGTGTTTTAACAGTGCTTACGTTGTTATAAATGTATTCAGTATTAAGGAGATCATGGTATTCCATGCACCGAGAATTTTTTGGTCAGGGAGTTTCCTTAAAATCTTTTCGATCTGGAAATGAAGTTGATATTTTTAAGCTTTTTCTTCAGGGGAAACGAACTTAGTTCTCAGGTGACCAAATTTTTATTGTTGTATTTTCTTTGATCTGTTTTCCCGCCATAAAAAAGACTTGAAGGACATTTGAATCAATCAGAAATCAACAGCCCATGTCAGCAGCAACTTACATCCCATTCTTCTTCATGATTTCGTGCATTTTCTTCATGGCTTCTTTAGCTGTGGGTCTGTAAAATGGATTGCCATCCCGACATTTCTTCATCAGTTCCACAAAAGATGGCGGTATATCTACGTCATCTGGCACTGTTGGTTGAAAAGGGTGATCGGAATTTGTTTTGATGGATTCGATAATACCTTAAACATTAACACAGGCTTTTGAGAGGTTGCAAGGCCCTGGGCACGAAGCTACATCTAAGACTTTTCTAAAGTTTTCCTTCTCATCATATCTTGTTTTGTTTATGTAAAAGAAACGAATTCGTAATAAGATCACTAACAATCAATTAATCTCTCCGCCCAACCTCGAATCGGGTCTCTTTCTCAGTCTCTTGATATGTCATGGACGCTGAGGCCTTGGATTCGAGGTTGTTCTCCGCCCTCTACTGCTTTGCTGCCCCTCCGCCCAATTCTGGTTGCAGTGGCTTACCTTGAGCAGTAATGTTGTTTTTGTTAGTCTGATAAGGAATGTTCCTGGTTGTTATTTCGTATAAAATCATGCCATACCGATAAATTTCGGATTTTTGTGTCGGTAATTTGTTCTCGTTGAGTAGTAGATTAGGATCTTCATAAAACAATGCTGTAAGAAATAATCGTTAACAAGTATGTCAAGTTTTTCACATTTTGGTAAAGAAAATTTTAAGTTTATGAACCATGAAGAAACATAAGCAACATACTTTTCAACTTTTTTTTCCTCAAGTCAGGTGTGAAGAAAGAGATACCAAAATCTGTTAGTTTAACAGTCCACCAATCATCAACCAAGCAGGTGGTCGAGGATAGGTTTCCATGGAGACCAATGTAGCGATGTACTTCTACCAAACCCTAAAAGACGGTAGTTCTTTCTTTACGGAAGTTCGTGTTATAATAATGTTATTACAATACATAATGGCTACCTACAGCTGCGATATCATTGGCAAAGGAGAGTTTGAACGTCCAATCAAGATCAAGATCGATATTTGTCAAAACATCCTAAACAGCAACAAACAACAAACATGGCTTCCAAACTTAAGAAAGTAATTTCTAAATGTGCCTGATTAGTGTCCAGACCTTTAAGCTTCCTTTACCAGCATACAACCAGAGCGTATGAATGGTCGAAGACTGAGCTACAATCCCGATGAACGCATTTGTGTTATGATGATTCAAACTTTTCACCTGAAAACGAAATATCACATTTTTCTCTACACTTCACTTCGCATCCATTAAAATATGATCATTTCAACATTCCACTAAAGGAAGGAGAATGATTTTTATACAGAAAAAAACTGAACAACACAACTGGGAAGTAAAACTTGTGTTTTTCTAAGCCCTATTTACATTAAAAAGAAACTTTTCACCAACAACTGCACAGAAGACTCACATTTTTCAGCATTAACAGAATTTTACGATTCAACACGATGTTAGATTGGTAAATACTCGTGCAATAAACTTTTTTCGATCTATACAAGGCTGCTCTCGATATTCCAGACGATCTAGGCCTCACTGCTCCAGATGCTTTTCGAAATTCTGAGCCATTGCTAATCTAAAGCGTATAGTAATCATGAATAACAATGGGGTATGACACGATCTATCGATTTTATCGATAATATATCGAAATGTTTTAGTTACCATGGAATCAACACGTTTCAAAGCACTGACGTCAAAGGTTACATCTTTCAGGTCAATCACCAAATCTTTATACAACAACTTGAATTTGTATTTTCTGTTTCTAGAATTTCAAAGAGATTGGGAACAAAGTTCATCCAAATCACATGCGTAATAACTATCTCATATTTGTTGAGATTGGAAACGAGGCTGAAGACCCGCAATCTACTACACTTATCTATTGATTGTGAGGAAAAAAGTGAAAAATAAATAAAGTAATAAAATCAATCAATCAATAAAAAGTTACTTGAATTGATGAATTCCAAGAAGGAATAAAATAAAGACGACCGTAGGAGCAGCCACTGTGAATGCTACACTGTTGAAGAACAAGCCTGTCGAAATAAAAACAACAAAAAAGTTTTCATACCATGAAGGAGCGCAACCTTGTATAACAAAAAAGTTTTTTTTTATAGATCATCCGTCACCATAGAAACTCAAATGTGCTCTTACTGTTGTCGCACTTCTCATTTGAAAATCCACATGGTGGAATATCAAGCGGGACTATGTATGTGTGGCCAGGAAACATCGTTTTTATGTTTGGTATGGTCTTCAATGTTTCATCTCTGGGGTCGTATGTTGCTACGATGTTTCGGCTTCCGTTGACGTAATTGTAGATGAAAAAATACGGAACACGATCTAAATTGTTGTCGATTAAAACCGTTCCGCTTTTACCTAAATGGAAAACAAACAACTCCCCTTCACTTTTCTTCACTCTGTCTATTTTTTATCGATGAAAAAAAAACCTAGATTCGAAGTTGACTCACCAACAAAACTGAAATTTTTCATTTCATTCAAAATGGCGGTCGTATTTTCGACAGTGAAATTTTTTCTCAGCGTTTGATTGACAGCCATTGCAAAAAGCATTGCCGCATCATACAGGTACACTGAAGCAGTACTTATCTAAAAACACGTTCAAAAGCAGCCATTTCCTTAAATCATTCCATAACATAAACGGTTTCCATGGTTACTTACCTGTGTATAGTTTTCAATTGTTGAATCATTGAAGGGCGGCAAATGGACTCTTCGTAAAACATCAGCTCGGAAATCATTGTAAGCAGGATCTGTTGTGTTTGGAGAACTTGCCTTGATCACTATCAGGCCCGTCATAATGACTCGTTTAATCAACTCTTCAGACGACTGGACTTCTAGGTTTCCGTCATGTCGTTTATACACCTCCGGCAATCCTGACGACACAACTGAATAATTGTCGTATTTCCATTTGGAGGAGAAAACAAAGTCGACAGTGACGAAACCATAACCCTCTCGAAGAAACAAATTCCATGCTTGTATCAAAAACTCCATAGTTTCTTCGTATGACGTAATGAACAGAAATACTAAAAATTAATGACGTCATTGTGAATTCTAAGGTTTCCACCCAGCGGGCAAAATCATCAAAAAATCACTGCGACAAAGAGCATTTTGCATTGAAATAGTGTTTATATTTCCATAGAAATGCACTCCTTCGCAGTGATTTTTTTTAACAAATGTGATCGCTGGATAGGTTTACTTACTTTTTCTATGCTTTTTTCGAAATATCGACAGATATCGAAAAATTAAGATTCTCGATTCTTTGTTTGTTTCAAGGAAAACAAAAACAGGAGTAAGCAAAAAAAAAAAAAAGGGGACCAACGTGGGGACCAATCAAATAGTCCCAATTTTTCCTCAGATATTCATCTTTATTCATCTAGCACGTCTGTTTCCTAAGCGGCGTTTATTGTGAGCATGCGCAGTTCGCTAGTTCAAAATTCACGAGTTTTCATGATGGCGGAAAGTCTTTTTCGACGCCCAGCAAAAATGTATAAAAGGCGCTTTTTCAGATGGCAAAAATCAATAAATAAATAAGCGTGATGTAAATGGAAGCTAGCAAGGAATATTCTGGGAAGCTCGAAGCTTTGCTTTCATCAGTTTACATCTACAGAAGTTGGTGTTTGTGGTGCTGTTTCACACTGCAAACAAGTATAGCAAATTTTGACTGATTTTACCGTCAAATTTGTATTAAGGATTTTCATATGATAATGAATTTTCCTGGCTTTGGTGTTGGGTTTTTCTAAAAGCCGAAAGAGCAAATTTTCACGTACAAAAAATTTCAAGCTTGTATCAGTTTTTTTGAAAGTTTAATGAAAGTGGATGTTGAGCACAAAAAACTCTTGAGGATCTTCATATTATTCTTTGTTAGTTTCAATTTTGGGGGATATTTCAGATCATTGAATAGTTTCACTGACTTATATATGCATGCTAATACCATTTTACAAACTGAAAAATAATTAAAATCCTGTATCAAAGTAAGTGAAAGTGCTAATGTCTATTTTTAAACGTCTTCGTTATTATCAAAATGACCCCTCAGAGAACTAAGTCGACAGAAAATGACTTGATCCTTAAGAAATTATCAAGAAAAGAACACATGCATTTAAACAATGTCACTTAGAAAGTCATCTGTTTTATATATAAAGGGAAAAGAAAATAGAAAAGCTAATAAAGCATGATTTACAGTCAACCTACCCAGACACAGAATACCTTGATACATCTCTATTAAAGTAAATTTTAAGCGTGACATATCGTTTTATAAAGATCATCCATTCTTTTCATGAGAATTTGCAGAAACTCGTATATATATACTAATATTTTCTGTTGATTTAAAGGGTTCTCTGATGGGTCTTTCCATAAAATGCATTTTTCAGTTCCTAAAGGCTGTTATTTAAAAATGAAGGATCTTCTCTCACAGAATTAAATCTTTTCCCAGATGACTTGGGGGCTTTTATTAAGTGATTCTTTTTTACTAAGGATATTTTTATCGTAAGTCATAAGCATATTGTATAAAGAGACAGTTTTTTTCTCCTAGCCTAAATGTTTATATGCAATTACACACAAATTGTAATCTGCCAAAACCTACCAGATTATATACCTTAAGGGAAGAAATTGTTTGCGAAAGAAATTTGTGCGTAACTTTCGGTCAAATCCTCAAAATTAAATTCCATAAAAATGAATAAATATTGGTCACCCGCAAAAATAGATTCCGCAAAATTCTCCATATTTTTTATCCGTAAAGAAGTGAATTTTCACTTTGCTTTGCATATATAAATACGAAACGTTTGAAAAATGATAAAGGAAAGAAGTCGAAGTTATTGAACATCTAAGGACTTATTACTCATGTCGTCAATAACAATACAAGCAGCATCTGCACTTGCAAGAGGTTATTAAATTCCTTGCATCCGCAAAAATTAATTCCGCAAAATATGGCATTTTTGTGTCATTTATCCGCAAAAATATATTCGCAAAAATTTCTTCCGCAAACCATTTCTTCCCTTAAGGTACACAAATGGGAACTAGGAGCAGAAATCTTTTTAAAGAAACGGTTGGCTAGCCATTTTCAACTCTTTTGATTAATTTCAATGTTTTATTTATTATAAATACATAACAAAAGCAGATATCTTATAAATATTTTATATTGTAAGAGGTGTGTACAACTACCAAGAGTGCTCAATGGTATTCCAGAGCATGAAATATATTTATATATCAAATTATACTGCATACCTAAAGTATACTTGTGCAATACAGACTTTTAGTGTAGATTGGTGTTGGTGTGAATATAAAGCAAATTAGAACAAGTTACTGGTTAGCTGAATGTCGTACACTACCAAAGTCTGTACATAAAATGTAATCTCAAGTTTTGAATAATTTAATATCCTTCCCTTCCATACTTTTCTTCTTCTATTTTGTTGCAGCATTTTTGTTTATCCCTTCAAAAGATTTCAAGTATTTTTTTCGAGTTATCGTGTCTGCTCAATTTTCAAAATTTTGGAGAGCAAAAACAATTATTTTTAAAATATTGAAGCATTATATTCAAAAACCATGTTGAACCAAATCTCCACCACCAAATTAAACTAAATTTGGATATTTGAAAATCATTCAATTCTAATGAAAATTTATATTTATATAAGGGTTTAGATTTTCAATAGTCACCCATGAAAAAAAAGATTGCTCAATTTTAGTATATATATGTGGAAGATCTCCTCCATGTCCATCAAGACAGGTATCACCAACATGTGGTAGTAAGTTCAAATTTCAACTTAGGATCAGTTTGGTAAATATAAAAAAAATGACATAGAGCTAAATCCATTGTCTGCCTGTATTCAACAGAAAGCATCACAACTTTCTTATAGCTAGAGGATACTACTACTAGTAAGTGAACAAATTTTTGTAGTAGAGACAGAGATTTTGACTCAACGTACAAAACTTTAATGGCCCGCGACACAAGTATTACAAAAAAAGTTGGCACAAAACAGGTCGGTCGGATGACAGCAACACCATAAGGTGCTATTTGTTTTAGGGTCAGGGTTAGGGTTAGGATCAGATACATTTAGGGGAAGGGGGGGGGGGGGGGGGGGGGGGGGGGGTGCGAAAAGGAAATAGCGCCCATGAAAGGGTGGGCCACAAAGAGCTTTGAAAATTGAATAAAAAAACTGATACAACCAAGACATCTTAAAAAAATATTAGATAAAAGATGGAAGAATCACATACACATAGTAGTATTTCAAAGAAAATTCGTTTTGTCTGCGATTTGGTAGGTAGAAATTCAGTAAAATTTACATGTCGAACACATAATGTTTGTTGACAAAATTTTATTTTCTTCCTCGATTTTTCTTCAAAATAGATTTACGAATAACAAGTTCCATCATCAGGTAATCATTTCCAATATTAAACTGGGTTAATTATTCTAGATTACCTATTGAATAACCTGAAAAGGTAAACACAAGTAAAATTTGTGCCACCGCCATTTGCCTGTTTCTTCTCCGTCTCGAGTCTTGTTTCTATTGCGCATGCTCACAATAAGATTCGCTCTCGCCGCACAAGTAAACAGACGTGCTAGGCATACATTATAAGAGGAAAAGAAAAAACCCAAAACAGTTCTAGTAATTTGAATTTCGACATATACGATATCAGGATTGTGTTGTGTATTTCAACTCACTTTTTGATGCATAATGATGAAGGTACAATTCATTCTACTATACGTAAACTATCTTTACTCTCCATGTAGAGGAAAACTTGTTCACTTTTCAAAACACAAAGAGGACGTACTTACTTCGACAGTTTTGCTTCATGTCTAGTAAAATGTTTTTCTTTTCTTTGAAAGAGAGAATATCACGATAAGACTTGACTTTTGTGATGGTCATACCACTTTTATTCAACCGAACAACTGTTTCATCCGCCAAAGGATCATAAATATCATTGGCACGATGAATCATACAAATGTTCATCCAATCATAAAACTTCAACAGGTCCGCCAGGGTTTTTGGCGCGTAATTTTGATTCATGCGAGCATACGTTTTCACCCGAACAATGTATGGATATGTTGAGTTATCGTTCAGCAAAATAGACGAACATCCGAACGTTACCATGGGGATTTTGTAACATGTTGAGATAAATCCACCGTAAATACATTCTCTTGAGCAGTAGGGGCCTGGAAACAATAATGGATGATAACGTCATTGCAACGAGGTCAAGCAAAAATATACACTACTATGTGATGTTTTATTTATTTAGGGAAGCAGTCCGCCATGTTTAAAATTGGTTGTGATGATGGTCGGAGAAACGTACTTAAAATGGAGGGATGAAGAGCAGACAGTTTTCCCAATTTTGCCACTCAATTACTTTTCCCTCGATAAGGTATTCGGGATTATTCGGAATACACGGGATACATGGGATTAGAAAACTTCTTACCAATAAACACAGTGACGTTCTTAAGGAAAAGGTCAAGAGTTCCTTTTATAGCGACAGAGCTGTGACAACCAGTGTCGGCGTACTGATAGTCGATAGACACACCGTTCAGTAAGTCTTCGTTCTGACGAATATCATCAATAACGCGGGTAACCGCGCCAGCATATTCGCTGGCGGGATAATTTGTTGAAGATTGCGACAGGAGAAAGCCAAAATTTATCTGAGGCTTGCAAGTAACTATTGATAAGAAACCAAACGAAAAAAAAGTTTGGAAAAGCGTGTCAGCCATCTTCATTTCTTCTGGACGTTTCCCTATAAATGTTTTCATATCAATCATTTCAATGGATCTGTTTTACATTATAATTTTCAATGGATTTATTTACAGGTGTAAACTGATAAAAACAATTTTAATTTGAGAATATTGAACAGACCATGGGGTATCGATTTCACAGAGTTGAAAGAAGTCAGGTCATGAAATACAATTCCCAGAACAATACGCTCAATAGATGCTGAAAAATCTCCATAAATGTTCTTTTGACAACACTTAAGGACGGTTTAGTGCATGTTTACACAGGGAACTGGTGCTAAGCGTTAGGCAGTCGTCGTCATGGAAATAAGCAGTCGAAACTAACTCGATAAGTTTCTCTTAAAAAAAAACTAAAAATCTACGGTCTTACATGAAAATATTTCGGAAAGAAAATATATTATAACACTAATAGAGACATGACATGACGGAGAACATTCATATTTCTTGAGTTGGGAATATTTCAGTAATCATCATCAATTAATTCTTCTTTGATTTTCACATCAGCGAACAAGGGATCAAATTTCATGCCCTCTTCCTTAGAATTTTCTTCTCCGCACCCAAAACTAAGCAACGCAAATTCATCATGAGCGGAAGATTCTTCGCGGGCGTTTAAAAGGGCGTTATTCGCTTTTTTCGCTGATTTGTGAACTGCATTCAAATGTTTCAAATAAACTGTTCTCAATTGAAATTTCATTCCACAAAAATTGCAGTCATAGTCTGAAGGTATAGCAATGTTATCAAGAGAGTTATCGGAAACGATATCGGCAACATTATCGGTACCCGGCGAAACCGTCAAATCCTTCTCTTCTTTAACTTTGAAAGGTTCGGTAAGTTGAAGAGTGCGGAGCGCTGCTTTGATGTGTTGCTTTGGTGTTCTCCCTTTTCTTTTCGACTTCATGATTATATTTTCTAACTCCGGAGGAGGCTGCACTCCTTCGTTGGAGCAATGATCTTGCGTTCCCCGTGTTGTAAGGGTGATGACTTCTTTTGCCGACGTTTGTCCAACATACGTCGCAGAATTGTGGTTTTGTGCATTAAGCGGCATACTACTGATCGGTCGGTTGAAGACGCCGCGTTGAATATGTCGTTTATGATGGCTATTCAAACCAGATTTGTGACGGAATGGTCTAGCACAAAACATACATTTATAAGGATGCTCTCCTGTGTGGATGCGCATATGATCATTTAAATGCGCCTGCGCCAAAAACTTCCTGGAACAAACTTGACACTGGAATCGCTTCTCCTTACCTGAACGAAAAATACGACCTTGGGATGATTTCGGAACACGAGAAACGCCGTTACTTGTATCACTAGTTTTATCGGTGTCGGACATATCTTCCGTCTCATCTATCGTTTCTTGGTCTGTACTTTTTGGATTTGGAGACATTTGTAAAATATCGTCATGAAGGCTAGGATCGGATGGCTGTGTATTTTCAGGAACACCGGAAGGTTGATTACATTTTCGCTTCAGACCACGGGTGGGTTTGGGGCCACGTCTACTGTACAAATCAAACCGATTAATTCTGGCGAGAAGAACATCATTCGCCGTTTCATCAAGCGGAAAATCTAACCAATCACCGCCGGGATAATCGTCGACGAATATTCGTGACTTCACCAGACCAGAATCATCCAGAATATACGCAAAATCTCTCGATTCGTATCGCCATTGACACGAATGCGACACGCGAATCATGAAGACGAGAGTGCCATACATCGATCGAACTTTCTTACATTGAAAAACAACTTGCTTTACACTTGCGCCATCTTTGTTTTTATCCGAAGACAATGGCAACCTAGCAACGTCGCCAGGTGCTTGTGAAGCTCTTGACGGACTGATTGGAAGATATTGAGGAGTATCGGACAGATGGAGGGTGTTCGGATCTCTTGTACAGATGTTTTTTATAGAACTCGCAGGCGCACCTTGAATAACTGTTAAAGCTTCTTGTAAGTTTGGGAGATCTTTTGGGGTCTTGAGCATCATACTTTTTTCAGCACCACGAGGGAGTGGCCCCGAAAAGGCTTTGTACTTGTGATGGAGTTTGATATGACGATTCCAACCCGATCTTTGCGCGAATCGTTTCGAGCAGAACTCGCAAATATACGGCATTTCACCACTGTGCACGTTGAAATGCTCTCGATGGTGAAACCTATTGAAAAATGTCTTGCCACAAACTTTGCAGCGGTACGCTTGTCGTCCACTCACCATTGTTATGTCGGGAACGGCATCTTCACTTGCCGACAATTCCACATCGACACCAATACCGTCAATGCGAGGATGACATGCGTCAGTCATATCGAAAACCAACTGTTTTTGTCGTTCTTGTGTGTTGCGTTTACGTCTTGCGCTGACGGATTTGATATACTGGCGAGCAGAATTGAGAACATCGGGAGAGAATTCTTCATATTTACGTGGCTTCTGCTTGTTAGGTGGACACGTGTTGTCTTTGGATACAGATTTGATTTTATCTCCATAAGATTTTAAACGACGATTTGCAGCCGTATGTAGCTCGTAATGTTTTTCGTATAATTCCTTCGAATTGAATTTCCGATGGCATTGTTCGCATTCGAAACAGTCTGACGTCATCATATGGTCGTTGTGATAATGACAGCGAAATTCAAAAAAATTGCGAAAATTCAGATTACATTTTGGACAATGAAGCTTGTTTGTAACATGCTCGGCAATTTTCGGAACATGTTCGACAGCGGCATCCGGCAACTGTGGATCGACTGTCGCGTCACCAGGTTGGACGACTACCATCTCCTCGTCACAATATAAATCACTGTCGTCGTCATGGAGTCGACTTCCGAAATTGTGATTTATGGTGATTATTAAACTTCTGTCATCGACGCGTTTTTGCAAAGAACAGCTGAGCGAATGAAGTTCTTCATCTTCCATGTGTCTCTGTTCATGCGCATTTAAGTTTTTGAAATCGATGACGTCACCACAAAAGAAACAACCTCCCTTCTCTTCACCATTCTGCACATCATCATCTGAATTGAAAAAAAGTTTTTATATTACTAAAAACACGTTAACACAAACAGAAATGCAAGTATGATACTCACTGTCACCATCAATGACGCCTTTGTTTACAATTTCCGCGTCGACAGTCTAAAATTGAAATATTATGTAAAAAAAAATTAAACTCACATTTTGGTTTATATAACAAAATTCTGTAAACAGAAGTGCAATAAAATAAGCAAGCCTAGAAAACAAATAACCTTTTGGTCCTTCCAGTATTCGTCAATGAGTTTGTTGAAAGATTGCAGTACACTACTTGGCAGCCATGTTTGTTGAAATTTCACTTTATAATACCGAACACCTTTCTATGGAATAAGATAAAACAAATCCTTTTAAAGATTTTGGTTTCGGGAAAACTCATAACAGCTTACTTCCCAAACTGAAAGTACTGGTGTGAACAGCAGACTGGTAAAACCATTAAATCAACAGCACTATAACACACGAACACAAAGAAAAAACATAAGACTACAGAGATATGAAAGACTTTTATTTCCAAATTCAACTGGAAAAAAATCGCAAATTTTACGCTTAGCTGTAACAACGAAATACTTTTTAAACTGAGGCACAGTCCACTGAAAAAAAACATTCTGGACAAATCACTATTTTATTGTTTGGTGACATTATTTTTCAAAATGTTTGTCTTGTCAAATATCTTCTTTTGTTTTGTATATCAATATTTCAATAATTCACAACAAACTCTCCAACGCTGGAAAAATTTCATTTTCTGGATTTAAAGTCTAGGTTTGACTTGCTATCAATATAATTTGCTTTTGATGATCAACAAAAACTGTGAAGACGACAACCTAACCACTGAAAATGTTGAAATTCGAAGTTACTAAACTGTAACTAAACCTGGTAATTCCTGAGTACTTTTCGCCAACAAAATCTTCTTCCTGAAACGTACACAAACATACTTTTTTTACTGGTCTTTCTAAACAGTCATAATGATAGCAAATACACTACCACTCAGGAATGTACTACCACTCAGGAACCTTCTAAACATTATTTCTTGTGGGTTTTCAACACAGAAATTTCCACAGGGAAAAACAGAAAGAACACATCTAATTTCAATACTCAAAAATTCCTTTAACTTCTTTTATTTGGGAAACTGCTGATGACAAATATGGGGGCTCTTTATTAATAGCGTGATAACAGAGATTTAATTTTGCAGTTGGAGTATAATAGTTATTTTAGATTTACACTCACAGTGGAAATGGCAGAACAACTGCAGACAACTGTCAGGAATCAGTTAGTAAATAGAATCAGTCTTCATCATTATTTTACAAGATCTGAATGAAAGAAGAGTTTGTTGACCATTGGTACATCCTATTATATTGTAAAGAACTTTTAAAATCTTAAACCCATAACATAACAGATTTCATATTCTTAATAGCAAGAAGTTGCATTGTTTGAAGACTTCAGAATGTGACTCAATTGTATAACCCTTCAATGCTACAGTTTTTTAAAACCTATTAAAAATTACTGTCCTAATTTAGTTCAAATTCCAAAAAAACCCACCATTTTGGCCAATATGAAAAATTAGCACCTTTACAAACTTACTTTGTGCATATATTTTTCATCACTGCATTGCCAATATTCCAAACCCAAAACATTGGTTTCTCATGATATTTGCACCTAAATGCCCTGTTCTATTGCAATGCAATGGTTTCAAACTGATGCCCATGTAAAACTTCCATTCATTCTATTGATACTTATATATTCAAAAAACTTTGACTCACTTTATTCTCCCTTTCCCAGTGGGCATGGGTCGTCTAAAAGACGACGTTTTGACGTGTTTTCGACAACCCGTCCCCACTTAGTTAACTTTAGATCGACAAAAATGATAAGATAAGATTTAAAATAAGAATTTTATCCTAAGAGTGCACACATCCTAAACAAACATAATTCACACATCAAACCAAACACAAAATATTTTATTTCGGTAAAAAAAGACATTTTAACTTCATCTCAAACGTAAGTAATTCAACGAAAATTTGTCAATTATTTTGAATGTTTAGTTAGATAACGAAAGAACGATACGAAATAAATATCAAATCATTAACGAGTAATTTTTGTCTTCTTTTTAAAAAACCAATCGAAAGTTGTTTACAGTACAAAATATTAATAGAACCAGTAATAAAAATACGCTCTTATGAGCGTGATTATAAAGGCTCCTGCATTTTTTCTTATTGACAGAACTGACATTCTATGCTTGCCTTATTTGTCACTTTCGACTGATCTCCTTTTGCAACCACTAGCTAGGCTAAATAGATAAATAGGCTTAATTACAGTTTACTTCCATAGCTATTGACTGTTCTTTAAATCTGCAATTTTAAAAAACAAACATATGTAAGAAATCAGTTTTTAAAATTGCAGGTTTAAGGAACAGGTCAATAGTTACAGGAGTGATCTGCAAAAAAGTCAGTACATATCATGTTAGTACCACTCAACCAAAATTTGTGAAAACATTCTCGTTGATATAAATAAATAATTGTCCAGAACAAACAAATTGCATTTTCAATAAAAGCCGAGAATACGAGAAATTGTCGAGATTCAGAGAAACAACGTTGTCAATTGTCAATTAAACATTGTCAATTAAACTGACAGGTGAAGCATTTTTTTTGTGAGACAGTTTCAGTTCAACACTCATTTTCGTCATATTTTTCATATATACTCAATTTAGTTATTTCATGTTGTCAATAAAATCATAGCAGAACTTCATTATTACGTTTATCAAAATGATAATCAAATAAATACCCCAGCTGTACGAAGCAGCACAGAAGACACACAGGAGAGAAATAGCTTAAGCTTAAGTTCCCCCAGTATACACATTATAGCTCATGTATGATTAACTATAAATTACCTCGTTTTCAATCGAGTCCAAAATGTTTAATACTTTCAGTTTCCATCTCATCTTGTTTACGAGAAATAACAAAAGATAGCTACCAGGATATTCATCACAATTTACAATGATCGGAGATGAGTATAATGTACCTCAAACACCCAACCAAACTTCTTTGGACGGCTGACGATAAAACATAGGAACGCTAAATTGATAATAACGAATTAGCGCTCCATTTCAATTCTTGAGCTTTTCACACAAAATAATGTTTGTTACGATGGCGCCCAAAAGGGTCAAACTGCGCGCACACGTCAAGAAATACTGCGCGCTTCCCTTTTACTGCGCGCTCTTGTGTAAACTTACACTACGCGCTGCCATCGACCTTTTCTGCGCGCTCTTCGTAATACTGCGCGCTCTTCGTAGTACTGCGCGCTTCTCTTATCCCAAGAGCAATTTATTGCATAATACCACCTTAAATGGATGAAATTTCGAGTGAATTTAATTTCACGGATAATACACGGTAATTCTGAAAAACTTCAAATTTTGAGCACAACTTGGAGAATTGAACAACTATTTATTTATTTATGTTTTGCTGCTTTCTTCTTCCCGTGTTAAATTTTTTATTTATTTTACATTTTTTTGCACATAAGAGAAACTCTGAACTTTCCAATGGTGAAACTACTTTTTACAGGAAGTGGATTGGAAGTCTGTTTTATTTTCCAAAAACGTTGTTTTAGTGGCTAATTAAGTAATTATTTGTGTACATGAAAAACATATTGATTATGTTGTGTATTGAAAAAGTGTTTCAAAATTCTGTTGTTATAGTGATTAATTTAGTTCACCCAAAAAAAAAAGTTGATCTTCAAAAATCTTTAAAGCTCTTTTTTCAGTGTTCATTTTTCGTGTCAGAGCATAGAAATACAAAAAGAGAAAGAATCACAACACTTTTAGATTTTTTGAAACAACTGCGTCCTTTTCGCAGGTATTGTAATTGTTTCACTGATATAATTTGCATATTTAATGAAGTTTCGATTGTTTCATACTAACAATAAGTAGAGTTTCTCATTGGTTCTCATTGAAAAATGTGGTTCTCATTGAAGTCACATTTAATCAGGATACAGTGAAGCTAAAGTGGTTATTAAAATAACTGTTGTAGAAGTTGCATGTTGTGTTTTCGATATAAAAATAGTGTCTTGCATGTTTTTCTTCCTTTTTATCAACTGAGTAAGTTTGAATTATTAAGCTTTTAACTCGATTCCCATACACTTATCAGTGATTAACTTAAGCCTATCAAGACTTCGTTTAATGGTGGAAAACCATAAATAAATTGGCAGTAAAAACCTCTGATTTCTCGTTAATTGTCGGTAAAATTCTCGTGTGATTATTTATATGTTTTTTTGCGCGCCAAAGAGACTTGTACCGAGGACGCGGTTCTAACCGATTGTTAGAAAAGAACAATAGAAAATTGAATAGAGCAGCTGAATGTTGTGATTCTTTCTCTTTTCGTATTTCTATGGTCAAAAAATTCTTGAAGCTGAAGAATAGATCTAAAAACGTTTTTCTTTGTATCTTTTAATTTTGAACAGTTGTGCTCGTAAAGGAAAAAAATCCGAGGCTATACGACGAAAATTAGAAGAACAAATCGGGAACACCAAAATTATTGAAAAAGATCCAACACCTACCTTAATGAGAAAGTTCCAAACAACACTCAGGGAGCTTAAAGAGGCATTGGCCGGCTTAAATGTAAATATTATTCTCACGTGATCAAAACAATCAAAATCAAAACAAATATGGCGCGAAGATCATTGAACATCGTTTACTGAACTGTGAAGTGAGAAAATAAAATAATAGAAACACATGGCTTTTAATAATAGAAATACACCTGACACGTGTATCTTGTGACATATGATTCAATGTGAAGACAGAAATAATATTTTACACAAGCATTAAAGAGGCATTGTACGGCTGAAATCAACAAAAATAGGGCTGTCGAAAAAAACGGTCGTTGTAATCTTGATGTCCCATATCTACTCTTTATGAAACAATCGTATCTGTATTTGGGTTATCGTGGAAAGCCAAACAAGAAACGATGTCGAACAAGATGAGCTAGTATAAATATAAACATTGCTGTTTTTGTAATCAATTTTTTCACTTACGTTATCAAGTTGCAAAAAAATAAAAGCACCAAAAGACTATGAATTTATATAAGAAATTAATTTCGTGGTTCTGATGCGAAAGCTATGTATCATTTTGAAGATATATGTGGATAACATTTACATACTTTTTTTTCTATCACTTGACAATTATGTTTCTCAAACGATATGGGTTTGTACATGACATTTGAATACGAATAAGTTCTGTTTTATGACCTTTTCGATGTGAAATATCATTCGTCTGTATCAAAATGTAAATTTTAGATCACGATTCAACGATAGACTCTTATTTTTTTTACAGAAATATTAAATATATGATAATAATAACAACTCTCTTCTTTTTCTTCCCACATTTACATTCTTCTCCACATTTTACTTCCCTTGTCTTGCAGGGGCAACCAGATCTTTCACCATCTTTTCTGCTGCAAGTCGAGTTACATATACAATGCTGAAAATGCACGAGTGAGTAAATGTAATCAAATTTAAGTTTCGTTGAGAACAAACAACGAAGAAAAAGTTTTGTATTGATTGGAATAGGCAGTGAAATCAAATCACTTTAAATTAGCTTCCACAACATTCTCTTATAATGATAAAAGTAATCTTACCTGAGTTAAGACAGCTGACATGTTTCTTCACACACAACGATGACTTATGAAGAAGTTCTTCCATATTATTTTATAATTCATGAGAAAATTCAGTAATTACTTCTAACACGTATTGTAGAAGAATGAATTCTTTCACCAATATATTGTTTAAAAGGTGTCAAAACTATGTTTCAGGTTGATTTCCCGAAATAAAGAAATTCTCTGTTCTTCTCCGACAGAGAAAGCTTGATTATTTGCCGCCATATTTGTTTATATTTTTCATGTTCGATCACGTGACGATAATATTTACAATTTGAGCCGTACAATGCCTCTTTAAACTTCGATTTTTGATACTTTTTTAATTCTGTTCTCCTATAAGAATGCAGCAGTGTGGGGACGGGAAGAGACAAGATAACAACAACAGTTCAATTTGCCAAATAATGCTTTTTTCTCAGATTGAATGCAATAATGTATAAACGTGAAAAATTGATCAGCCACAGAAGAGACTCCAGGAGGCAGAAATAACAGATATGTCCTTCTGACAAAATCAAGATTTGTGTTTTTATTAAAGGATTCCTGCGTCCAAAATGATATTTACAAATATGATAGAGCTCAGAAAGTTGTTTAACAAGTCTCTTTTCAGTATTTCATAATTATTCAATTTCCGCGCTTATAGCGTAGGAAATTGTTTGGTTTACACATTCTATCTATCTATCTCTGTCGCAGTTTTTCGTCGTTTTCGGAAAGTCCGTTCGGATTTCGGATTGTTTGTTTATTCAGAATAGTTAATGACTGCCCTATGCTAGGAACTTAGGACAGGTTTGACTAAAATTGGGCAATTTAGACAAGGTGCTGATTTAGAAGTTGACGGTCATTTTGTCAGACTTAACTAAAATTGGACAATTTGGGCCATATTTGGACCAAATTTCGAAAGTTCTTCAAATTTCATGAAATTTTGCATGGATTACATTTAAAAGGTGCTGATTTCAATTCTGGCAATCATTTTGTCTGAATTGACTGAAATTGGACAATTTGGTTGGGCCAAATTTGGACCAAATTTCGAAAGTTCTTCAAATTTCATGAAATTTTGCATGTATTACATTTGAAAGGTGCTGATTTCAAATTTGACAGTCATTTTGTCAGATTTGACTAAAATTGGACAATTTGGGCCAGATTTGGATCAAATTTCGAAAGTTCTTCAAATTTCGTGAAATTTGCATGGATTACAATTGAAAGGTGCTGATTTCAATTCTGGCAATCATTTTGTCTGAATTGACTAAAAGTGGACAATTTGGGCCAAATTTGGACCAAATTTCGAAAAATCTTCAATTTTCATGAATAAACATCATGCGTAAGATATTGGTTAACTGTTTTTCTGGCCCCGAAACATCATAGTGAATTGCAAGGCTGTCAAGATTAAGTTAAACAAAGTAAAGAAGGGAGTAATTTGATGAATTCCAGACTGCATCAAATTATTAGTCAGTGTACAAGTCATTCAGATGTCTTAAAAATTAGCCTAAAGCAATTTTGTCAAGGGCTGATGCGGAAATTGTTCAAGCCTAATGGCTTCTAGTTTACAGTTTCTGAGATATTTCGTTTTTAAAATCTTATATTTAATTTATGCAATGCATATTTATGATGTAATAAGATAGTAACTAACACTTTTCATTGCAATAACTTATGAATTAGAGGCTTCCACTCTGAGTTGATTTATAGAAAAATGAAGTCACAATATTTACTAATTCAGAAGTTATACACACTAACAAAATATTACATCATAATTATGCGTTGCATAATTTGAACATTGTTAAATTGAAATATCTGCCCAAGGAAACAAAATTTCCAAAAACTGTAAAAAGAGTTCTTAAACAACTTTGTGAGTTCTATCATCCCCTGAAATATCGCTTTGGACGCAGGAATCCCTTTAAACTTTTGGAAACAGAAAAAAAGTAAGCGCATAGAAATACAAATATTTCGTATTTCTATGGTAAGCGTAATGAAAATTTAGGAGAGAAAAACTATTTAAAAGCAAATTGTTTCCTTATACAGTGCTAAATGTTGAAACTTATTCCAGCTACAGTGTACGAATATGTCAAAGTAGATTCAAAAATTGTATAGAATTCATGCCAGTAATGTTCTTATTCACTGGGATATATTTTTCTGTGATTGCCAAAAAGCTACGGAAGCCGAAAAAGGCCAATCCAAATTTTTCGATAAAATCTCAATTTCAATGGTCTAAACCGATTTTCAAAGTTTAAATCTACATTTCAAAGTTCAAATCTACATTTCAAAGTTTAAATCTACATTTCAAAGTTTAAATCTACATTTCAAAGTTTAAAAATCTACATTTCAAAGTTCAATTCAAATCTACATTTCAAAATCTAAAATCCACATTTTTGTTTTCAAAAATTCGGATTATAGGAAACGGTAATCGGAGTTGCAATAACAAACAATATGGCTGACAATCGCTGTTGCTGCGGCCAATGTGGTACAGAAAACACTGCTGATGTCAAATTTTATTTCATAAAATCTCATTTGCTTTAATACTGAGAATTCAAACCCAATCCCCAAAACTGGAGCCCTGCTTCACATGGTCCTCTTTTGAACTTTTTCGCATGGCGAGTGGAGCTCAGCAATATTGATATCGTCTTAATGCCTAACGAAAACGAAAAAGGCCTCTCCCCTTCGGGGTCTGAAGACCACGGGGATGATGGCAGTGGTGTTTTGCCCAGTGAAAACACCCACCTAGTCGTAGAACCTGAAAAGTCGCAGAATGGACCTCAGCAGGAATACCAAAAAGTAAGGAAAAGAAAACCTGTGGACGAGAGAGGACATGAGGTCCGGAAAAAATCGAAGAAGAAATCAAAGAAAGATAGAGGACGCTCTAAGAATAAAAAAGGAAATCGAAAAAGAGAGAGATCCTCGTCATCGTCATCTTGGTCGGCGTCCCCTCAGAGGAAATCTAAGAGGGTAAGAAGAAGTTCCTCGACCAGCTCTTCCTCACCTTTTACTTCTAACCTCAGCAGCAGTAGTGAGGGAGCACATGACGAATCTTCAACCTCGATTGAAGAACCCTTTCACGGTTTCCAAATTGTTCCAGAGGAGGACAAATATAAATATAAATTGCCAAATCTGTTGGCTAAATATGTCAATGAACAATTTGAAAAATTTATCAAGGACACTGACTTAAAAGAGCAAGTGTTGCTACAAAATACAGTGCCGGAGAATGTATTACCAACAAAGAAATTGGATGACTTTGTAAAAGATATTCTTAATAATAATAAGAAACAAAAAGATTTGGATTTGGATAATATCCTGGAGAAAATACAAGATAAGAACAGGAATGTATTAGGGCCACTTTCGAAAGTATGGTTGTACCTTCAGGATGCTAAATCTCAAGGCGTACCACAGGTCACTATGAGTCTTGATGAAGTTATTGAAAAACTTCAACAGACAATAATTCTACTTGGCCAAGCAAACAATTCGCTGACTTATTATCGTCGTTATTTTATCCTTCAGTCATTGTCGAAAACATCTTCTAAAACAAAGGAATTATTGAGAGAGGAAGCAGATTTATTGCAAACTTTTGATCAGAAATTGTTTGGGAAAAAATTTACCAAGCACATAAAGGAGACAGCAAAGTCCAAGAAAGAAACTATCTCGTTATGGACACCGGAAACAAGGAAGAGTCAGCCCTTTCGTGGGGTCCCTCCAAGCCGTGGTGGTATCAGAAAAGGGTTTGGAGGGCAACGACAAAAGGTCCACTTCGCTCAAGACAGATTTTCATCCTCGAACCAAAACAGGCATAATGGCGGTGGAAGAGGTGTTTACAATTCCCAACAACAAGCATCACAAAGATTCTCTGGTAAGAGCAAGCTTAATACAAGCTACTTTGCTCAAACTTCCACAATTTCCCAACACCATGAGAGTTCACCCTATGGTCAAAAAGTTGTTTTCTTCAGTAATGATTCCAAGCGTACCACTAGCAGGAAGGTTGAAATATTTTCTGGTGCAGTGGCAAAGAATAACAAACGATCCAGAAATATGGGATCTGATTCAGGGATACAAAATCCCATTTGGAAAGGAACCGTATCAGGAGGTTCTTCCAAGAGAAATAAAAATAAGTCACACACAAAAACACTTAGTGGATACGGAAATTTGTGGAATGTTGGGGAAAGGATTCATGTACTACAGCACCACCAGAAGGGAGAGTTCTTAAGCAATCTCTTTTTGGTTCCCAAAAAGGACGGGAGTCAAGGTCCTGTAATAAATTCAAGACATTTAAACAAATTTATCCCATACAAACATTTCAAAATGGAAAACTTAGCATCCCTAAGGGAAATTTTGGAACCAGGGGATTACATGGTAAAACTAGATATGAAGGATGCCTATTTTTCAATTCCTCTTCATCAATCATCCAGGAAATATGTCAGATTTATGTGGTCAGGTTCACTTTACGAGTTTCTTTGCCTCTGCTACGGGTTGGGTCCAGCACCACGGATTTTCACAAAGTTGTTGAAAATTCCCATGGCAATCTTGCGTCGTATCAATATTCGCATAATTATTTACTTAGACGATATGTTGATACTTGGGCGCAGTTTACAGGATATTCTTCAGTCCAGGGATACAGTAATGTTTTTCTTAACTCATCTGGGATTTGTCCTGAATTTGGAAAAGTCAGTCTTGACACCAAGTCAAAAAATGGAATTTTTAGGCCTAGTAGTAGATTCCAAAGGGATGTCTTTATCCCTGACCAAGCAAAAATTACAAAGAATACTATCCTTGTGCCAGAAAGCACTTCAGGAGAAAGAAATCTCGATTTTAGAGTTGACCCAACTCTTAGGTCATATGACTTCAACATTCCCGGCAGTACTCCCTGCCCAAATCCAATGCAGGTACCTTCAGGTTCAACAAATAGAAGCCTTGCAAAACCACAGGTGTTATCAAGCGAAAATTGTATTGAACAATGTGTCAAAGTTGGAATTACAATGGTGGGTGGAAAATCTAATATTGCACAATGGTCGCTTAATAATTCCTCCCTCATCACAAACTGTAATTCAAACAGATGCATCTCGGAAAGGATGGGGCGCAAATTATCAGGGACTCAGAACCCGGGAATGTGGGGGCTAGAGGAGAGGACTTGGTATATCAACGAATTAGAGTTGTTGGCAGTGAAATTTGCTCTACTTTCCTTCAACAAAAAGAAAGCACTGAAAGCCATTCATTTTCAGATAGACAATACCACAGCTCTGAAGTACCTCCTGAAAATGGGAGGAACCCACAACCTAAGGATGTTGAAAATAAGCAAAGACATTTGGGGCTACTTACTGCAGAATGGGATCACAATTACTGCGGAATACCTTCCCAGCTCCCTGAATGTGGAAGCAGACTTCGAGTCCCGGAACACAAAAGACTCATCAGAGTGGAAGCTGACACCAGCAGTTTTCAATCTGATTTGCAAAAGGAGAATGTGGCCAATAATAGACCTATTTGCGTCAAGATTGTCCCATCAAGTGCCCAAATATGTGGCGTGGAAACCAGACCCCTGGAGTTTCGGAACAGATGCCTTTCAACTAAATTGGGCAAAACTAGAAATTCCGTATGCTTTCCCTCCATTTTGTCTCATCAACAAAGGTAGCAAGGGAAGGTGTAAGGGTTTTATTACTGATAACACCAGCATGGCCTTCTCAAGTGTGGTACCCAAGACTTCTTCAAATGTGCACTGCAAAGCCACTTCTACTACCACAACATCCCAAATTACTAGTCAATCCACATGGGAGTGTGCATCCTCTAGTAAAGAACAAAACTTTAACTCTTGGATTGTGGATGATTTCCGGGCAAAGCTCCAGAGTACAGGCATTTCAAGCACAGCAGCCAAGCTCATTGCTAACTCTAGAAGAAAGTCATCACTTGGACATTACAATTCGTCCTGGAACCAGTGGTCTCGCTGGTGTAGTGAACGACAGGTTGATCCTATTCGATCGGGTATAACCATGATTTTGGGCTATTTGGGCCATTTATATGATTTGGGTAGAGAATATAGGACTATTAACTGTCACATGTCAGCAATTTCTGCTTATCATGAGAAAATAGATAATTAACCCATTGGAGAGCACCCAGATATTTGTAGATTATTGAAAGGTGTTTTCAACACCAGACCACCGAAACCTCGATATGTTTTTATTTGGGATGTGCAAAAAGTGTAAGATTATATGAAGCATCAATGGGGTGAAACAGAAAACCTGACTCACAAAAATTTAACATATAAGTTAGTCATGTTACTTGCATTAACATCTGCATCAAGAGCTGGGGCATTACATAACTTAGACATCAGATACATGACTGATACTGATAACTGTTTTACATTTGTGTTCCATAAGCTGCACAAAAGTTGGAGGAAGGGTAGGGAGCCTCCTAAGTTACGGTTTTATGCATACCCACAGGACCAGCAATTATGTGTAGTTTCCACCTTGAGGGTTTATTTAAAACGTTCGGAAGAATGGCGCAACTCTTCTAGTAAGACCCAGTTACTATTAAGTTTTTTTAAACCACATGTTGAAGTGAAATCTTGTACTGTATCTCGATGGTTGAAAAATATATTACAAGAAGCTGGTATTAACACGCAGACTTTCAAAGGTCACTCAACTCGCTCAGCTTCTTCTTCAAAGGCAGAATGTGCCGGTTTGTCATCGGATGATATCTTAAAGTGTGGTTCATGGTCTAAGAAGTCTACATGGCAAAATTTTTATAAAAAGCCTATTTTATCAGCTGAGGAGAAATTTCAGAATAGTATTCTTAATCCTACTGGGCTTTGAACTGAGGACCATGTGGAGCAGGGCTCCAGTTTTGGGGATTGGGTTTGAATTCTCAGTATTAAAGCAAATGAGATTTTATGAAATAAAATCGAAATGCAGATTTAATACTGTCCTCCCACCCGAACCCAACTGATAACGTGAAATGTTATTTCTTAGGTAATTCTCGATTTGGACGCCGCTGACACATTTGAACGAAAAATAAGCGCATAGCGCATTTCATCATTTCATGTCTTTTCATTTCCCAAGACAGTTTTAAGTAGGGCAGTTGCTATTGTTATCGTTGTGATATGGTTTGTGCCCTAGTATATAGTGATCTTTGTATTTAATGCCTAAATGAGGCTTGCAATAGTGGCATTCGTATCCCAAACCAGGACATTTAATCATACTGATTTTGTATATCGGATGGACGTTTCATCTTGTACCGTAAATTTACGATTAACGCTTCGTATATCTTGAATAAGTGTTGTGGACATAATTAAGACGCGGTGTCACGAAACTAAACAACCCAGCCGGCACAAAAACGTCTAAAAGACGTCTAAAAGACGTCGCATTTGCCGTCTAAAAGACGTCTAAAAAACGTCTATTTTGTCCGATTTTAAGACGTCTAATCTAAGATGTCTATTAGACGTCTTGTCTAGATATCTAAAAGACGTCTTAAGAATGCGTCTTAAAGACGTCTTAGGAAGGATGTCTTGAAAGCGGACAAAATAGACCTTTTCTAGACGTCTTTTAGACGTCTTGTTAAGATATTTAAAAGACGTTTTGAGAATGCGTCTTAAAGACGTCTTAGGAAAGACGTTTTGAAAGCGGACAAAATAGAATTTTTCTAGACGCCCTTTATACCTTTAAAGGGAAAATAAAACATCTAAGTTGAATTAAAATGTTTATATTCAGTCGAATGAATCAGTACTTTTTCATACGTAATACAACAAAACAACAAAAGAAAATATATGCAGAAAAAAGACTTTAAGTATAGTTAAGTTTCTTGCTGAAATACATAACAGTGGCGTAACTGAGTTGAACTTAGGGTAGGTGCGTTTTTCACAAATTTGGGCAATATTAAAGCAATAGCACACTTCATGCCATAGTAACAAATGCACAAAGCTATTTTTTGCAACTTTGTTGACAAATAATTAATTTAAGGGGAGAAAGTTTCGCGGGCAGAAAGTTTCGCAAGGATGGAAAATCGCGAATTTAACTTTCGCTAATGACAGTTTTGAAATAAATTTTACTGATAAAACTGTCGCGAATCCTCCAAAAACTTTACTTTCGGGAGAAAAAAACTTTCGTGAATGACAATGAATAAAGAAATTTTTTTTGAATTTCGCGAAAAAAGGCAAAAATCGCGAAAGTTTCCGCCCTTATAGTAATGATTTATATAACTTTAGTGAAAAGAATATCGTATGAAATATTACTTGGTCAGAAAAAAAGGCACGCTTAATCAGAGGGCGGTGCGATCGCACCCAACGCACCCCCCCAGTTACGCCACTGCATAACGTTTGAAAAACCCTGTCTTGTGTTAGATATAACTCATCATAACTTGGAGGAGGCTTTAGTTCATGGTATGCTAGCAAAGCATCTTCGTTTTCGTACACTTGCATTTAGAATCGTATCTCTTATTATTTCTTCCACATCTCATCACGGCTTCTGTATAAAATAACATTTACTAAACCAATACATTTACACGTTTTGCAAGAGACTTTTTTTCTCTAACATCCAAAACAAAGCATCGAAAGAGAACAAAAAATACTTACAAAAATCCAAATCAAAGGTTTGAAGAATCCAAATGATCAAGTATGTGAATCTGTAAACATAAAGAATACACCCATCATTTAACATTAAAACTAGAGCAAATCAACAAAATCGCTGAATATCTATATATTAATAGCCGATTCTCTGTTTGTCCGTTTGTCTGTTACGCAAAATGGTAGATGTGAACTGCGAAAGAGAGTCATCAATGTAAGATCACACATAAATTATTTCTCTTCTTGTGCGCGACGTCAGTGTGAAACCATTGTATTGAGACCCTAATCGAATGCGACGTTTAGGGAAAATTATCTCGATAACCAATAGGGATAACTGACGTTTTTTGGGGTCCGCGATACAGGTTATGGGGTGACGAAAAAATTTAGGCCAAATGTTTTTTGCGACGGGTGTGTGACGTCATCAAAATCTTTGATCGACGATATCTCCGTAACGGTGCGTCATAGACATATGATTCCATACATTTTCTTGCTCAGAATTTCGAGCTCTACAAGATGGTGACACTTTGTATTGTCAATTCCTTAATTCCATATTTCGTGAACTCTTTGGGAGGTGACACAACGCAGGCTGAACCTGGGCGACGAGCGACGCCGCCTTGGCGGCTAGTACATGTTATTACCTCAGCAAAACAACCAAAGATTTTACGAAATTTCATTAATATTGGGAGTTAAAGATTAAAAGATTTACTTACATATTTTTGTAAACAGCACGACAAAGAACTTTTCGAAGGAACATTTTTGAAACTGCTTAAGAATTAATTTGGTTCAGATACAATGATCAGGGGGTGGTAAATAGGTAGCAGTATATCATAAATATCGAAAATCAACCAGCTTTTAAAATACTAAGCATCAAATATGATCATATGAAACCTTTTATAATGACATAAATTCATTTGTCCTCGTAGTTTGACTGAACATAACAACATAAATAGATTATTAAACTAAATGTTTCACCCCGTCATGAAATCGAATATCAAACATTCGAAAATCGAATAAAACGGAAAGAATAAAAAAAAAAAAGACATAATTAAGACGTCTTTAATATGTCTTGAGGAGAAAGATGTCTTTTTAAAGGCGTTTAAAAGACGTCTTGGAAGTGCCAAATAAATACGTACTTTTAAAGACGATTTTTAGACGTCTTTTAGACGACTTAGATTTTTCAAGATATCTTAAAGACGTCTAAAAGACGTCTTGTGCCGGCTAGATTGGATTTAGACGTCTAAAAGACGTCTTGTGCCGGCTGGGAACCGGCAATTCGGAACAGAGACAACACCTTCTTAAGGTGTGTCATATGTGGTGTGGCTTGGGCTCCAGTTTCTGTGCGGTAGGGTTTGAATTATCAGTATTAAATCTGCATTTCGATTTTATTTCATAAAATCGGAATTACAATGCGGGCGCTACGCGCCCTTTCGTAATTCTTCAATTTTGTACCAAATGTGGTCATAGAATGCAATTAAAAGATAAAGGCGGTATTGCTGCTAATAAACCAGAAACTTTGCAAGCATATCTTCAAGCAAAAGGAAGTGAAAGAGCCGACTTTTTTAGTAAAAGAAAAGCTAGCACTAGCAGTAGCAGCAGCCATCATGATGGTGATGCCAACTGTGACGATGGTACAAGGAGAAAATGTGCGAAGTTTTTAACAAAACAAGCTAAATCCAAACGTGAATGAGTTATAATAAATGTTGGAGTAATAACAGAGTCAGTGAATGGACTTGCCATAGTAAGAGGTAGCAATTGCCAGTGAAGGTGTACAAATCTTACTCAGCCACTGAGGTTAAAACTGCTGCTGTGAGGAAACATTCTGACCACGACCAGTTTTTTTTTGTCAAGAAAGTTATATATTATTGTACCCTGATCAAAAGGTGGTGAATAAAATTCCTGGTACAGAAGAAGATTTTACTGTTGAGAAATACAATTAACCGAACTGGCAAAACCTTATTCTAAGATGGATTTGTATTTATGTCAGAGCTCAACATTTGACCATTTACAGAGACGTATCCAGGGAGGATTTGATACCGGTAGACCGGTATTGGCGCCCAAACTCTCGCCCCCCAAAAAAGAAATTGCGGGAATTTTAAACTTTGAATATTAAAAACAATTTTTTAACGGTTATTTAATCTTATTTCTTACAAACCTTCACATATAAGTCGTTTTATGCTATGATTTACTCCCAAAAACCTCTATAAAGCAGTCAACCCTACGTCCCATTTTGCTGTTGGATTGACGTATCAACAGGATCTAATCTAGAATGGAAGGGAAGCGTCCAACGGACGAGAAAAGGGCACTTTCTTTTAGGAAAAGGGCAACCTGAGCTTCATTTCGGTGGGTTAAACCCCCTATACAAGAGTGATTTTTGAAGTTTTTAAAGTGAAATTAATTTTTTTAACAAATAACATAGAGGGCAGCGTCCGATCAACAGACGCTCTTTCAGCCTAGATTAGACCCTGATCAACTTTTGTTTTTCGCTCATTACTTCGTGCCCCATCTTCCACGCGTGTAAAAAATAAATTTTGTTTACTCTTTTCAGTAGATGCAAGAACAAAAATTAGTAATAATGCATAGTTTCTATGCGAAGGATGTAATGGGGTACAGTACTTATATTCCAAAGAAGAATGTTTAACTAATTTTTTTGGTGAATAAAAATATTTACAATTGCATTCCTCCCTTCCTCTTGAAACACTTCCAGATTTGAGTGTTCATTATAAATTCCGCCATAATTTTCAGTAAGTAAAATATAGAAACTGGATGACTTCTTGAAATATCATTTCCCGCGTTGTGACAACACCTGGTTATTCAAATTGAATTGAAAAGTCTCTTGTTTGGATTTTAGAGTGTGTTAAGCTAACAAGATGCGATCATGCTATCGTTATGGTTAAATAACAAAGTTTTGACCACAAACTTTAATGATCGGATCTTGTTAGATTAACTGTATGATGGTGTTTCACTGATTGCTGAGCATGCAGATGAATGTCTTACCAAAAGTCAAAGCACTTATATCTATATTGCTGATTCTGATGACAAAGAAGAGGAAACAAGTGAATCAACAAATGTTTTGGCATTGCATATATGCCGCGGTCATTGTTTTTGTGATTTTCATGCATTTTTTGCCAAAAGCTGGAATAAAAAAATGATTAACTGCCTATACAAAATAACTTTCATTGGAGAACCTGGCATTGACACTGGAGGTGTTTCTCGTGAGTTTTATTCAGGTATGTGGGAATAGGTTGTTATTTCGTTCTCTACTGTTTATCTACTTTTGACATGTTGTCTGTTTTGGTGCTTTACCTTTTTTTATATATACTGCACAATATTGCTTATTATGTATAATATAGTCGTTGTAGGACTTGTCATTATTTGCAACAACCCTAACACTTTCTTATAACTTGTTTCTGTAGAATGCCTTAAAGAGATTAAAGATCAGTTCTTCTCTGGTTCCGATGAAAATGGTTATGAGCCCTGTTTAGGTATGGTCAGTGTTGCCAATGGTACAGCATTCAGCATTGGGATAGTGTTTGCTGCTAGCTTGATTCATAATGGGAATGGTCGAGGATTTTTGGCACCATGGGTGTATGCCTTTATTGTCAATGGATCGCAAGAACTTTTAAAAGACCTTCCCAAAGAATTAGTGAATGGTTCACTGTATTGTGATCTGTATAAAAATGTATGTGTATGCTTTTCTATACATTACTGTCTCTCTGAATACAATCACTGATTTCAAATTGATGAACTTTTTGTTTAAGGTAATGCCAGTGCAATCAGATGATGAAATTGTTGAAATTTTCAAGTCGGATAAAGCTCTTCAGATGCTGGAAAGTGTGGGATACAGAGGCGATCCTTCCAAAGCTAAAATTTGCAACAGGACCGATGTTCTGCAGTAAGTGAAGATAACTTTTGATGATTTTTGTTTAATTGTATATATATATGAAATATTTCCTTGGCATCCACTCGGTTACTTACAACTGATGTGAAATGAAAGTGCATGTTATATTCTATATTTTCTGTTATACATTCTTATTTTTTTGTTTGCTTTTTGAAAACTATTGATCTAAAAATGTCAGCATGCATATTGTTGATTATTGTTCTATAGATCGATGTTCATCAAATCAAAACTTGAACCATTGATGACAGCCCTGAGTGAGATTGCTGCTGGACTATCATCCTTCAATGTTTTGAATATCATTAAGAAAAACAAATGGGTATTCAAATCTGTCTTTTGTCCTTCAAATGTATTTACTTGGAAGCATGAATCTTTCGCTCAAATGTTGAATCCCATTTTCAGTGAAAATGGAACCAATAAAAGAAATGCAGAGATTCCTTGTTTTAAATCCTTCTTGGATTTTATTGGAACATGTTTTAAAGATGGTAAGTTGCTGGTATGGTATATAAGTGTAAAGTGAAACTGAAAGAACAATAATTAACCAAAAAACAGTCAAATACATCTATAAAAATTTTATTTGAAAATTATTACATTATTTGGCAATAATTTTCAATTTTAGAAACATTTAGTGTACCTCCAACAAAGCTGATGAAATATTTCACCGGATCTGCAAGTGTTCCACCTACTGGATTGGCACCGACATTCCATGTCCAGTTCAAACATGGATGTTCTGATACCTGCAGTCTTACTGTAACACTGCCCGTGCATATTAACACAGAGGAAGGAATGATGGAAGCATTCACAACATCAATAAGTGGTGAATATGGCTTTGGCAGGTGATGAAGGTTTAAATTTACCTATATGTTATATAATGATGCGCTTTTTGTTCAGTGGTTCAAGATTTTAACAATTTTCTCATAGTTCTAATAATTCATTAGTTACCGAATTTATGGTGTAAAATTTTGTCCACGCCAAAAAAACGTGTGTTTATTTTGTTGATATATTGATAAGGTCAATTGAAATTTTTTGTTTTTGGATTTTTGTTTGGTCATCTTACTATGCCTTATTTAATGCAGCGTGCAAAACCTAAGTTAGTAGGATTTCTTGTTGTGTTATAGGACCTTGTTTTCATTTGAGGAAAAGCAATGTGAAGTATAACGTGACAATTATTCACAAATCTTTAAATCACTTTCTTTATTGTTTATTTTATTCCTAGCTGTAATACTGCTTTTAATATTTCGTTGTACGTTTTTTTAATAAAATTTATGTGAAGAGTTTATGCACAAAAAAAAAACATTTTTCATTGCCTACCTGAGTGAATATTGGTTTTTGGTATCAAAAACTTGTAAGATAGATAGAAAGAAAAACTGATTTTGGTCCAGATTTATAAACCGGTACAATACGGGCTGACTTCCATTCATTTGGTACGATTCCATGTTTAAAGGAAAGGTTTATTACATGTGCTAGTGGTGACTTTATGATCTCTCGAGCGACCTTCCTCAAGGAACTTATAAATGAACTTATAATGAACTTAAACAAGGGAAAAACCGAAGCACTCCTATTCGGCACCACTAAAAAAGTCAATGCCCATCTAAAAGACTTCCAGGTGTACGTTAATGATTGTAGTATTACTGTTACAAAGGAGTACAAGTATCTTGGGGTACCTATTGATAGTACCTTAAATATGAATTTGTTTTTTGACTCCTGCTATAAGAAAGCGTCTTCCAGACTGAATCTTCTTGCAAAGCTGAGGTTCATGTTAAATGTTGATGCTGCACGAGCAATCTACCATAGTATGATACTTCCAACTTTTACATACTGCGGTCTCCATCTTCTTCAAAAAACTTCTTCACAAGAAAAGAAACTAGTATCTTTCCACAAAAGAGCATAGAAGATTGTTAGTTCCAAAGAACTTCGATCCGTCAGTGATGCAAACAAAAAGCATGCATGCATCTTTGTTAAATCCTGCTTGGAAGGAGAAGTTGTTGATCCATTCATTGACTATTTCAAACTATCCACTCATAGTAAGAATACAAGAAACAATTCAAAGCTTATTGTTCTCCCCGTGATCAAGAGAGAATATGCCAGGAAAGGTTTTTATTATACTGGAGCGAAAGTTTTTAACTCGCTCCCTCTGGAGAGCAGAGCTCTAGAAAATAAAGAATTTGTGCATTTTCTAGATACATTTTTCAAATTTTAACAGCATTTTAGCAACATTTTAACCTTATTTATATCTATTTATTATACTATGTAAATTATTTTATTTAATTTTATTATTTACTGGACACACGTTCATAACAGCTGTAAAGTTGAAGTGTTTTATCCAGAATAAATATTCGTAAAACAAACAAACAAACAAAAAGAAACCTGCTGAAATTAACTTAAGTGGAACTCCGTTTAAAAAATGAGCAAGTAAATACATTAATATCATATCCTTAGCATCCAGAACATTCGATAGTGCGATTGAACATATCTGAAGCATTTCTCCAATCAGTGGGTGGATGTATAAGGTTCTCCATAGTTACTACATGTTGAAAATAAGCTTGCAAATCGTTATCCTGTACGTTTAGCGCATCCTCCGCTTCCCTATAAATATCAATTTGGTTGATAATACTGCTAATCTCTTCTTGAGTTACGGCAATTCCTTGATCTTGGTATCCCCGTACTTCTGAAACATAAAACAGGTGATCCGGAACTCCTGCGACTTGGCAAAACTTAGATTTTCTGATACAATGGTTATTCGATTCTTCTGAAATCATGTCTAATTCTTTCTGCAAAAACGTGGAAAATACAAACCAGACACATTCCATATGAACATGGTGGCCTAATTTGAGTGTTCCAGATTTCACCATATCCTTGAAATAATTAATTAACCAGTTCGAATAGCCTCTTCTAAAATGACTCCACCAGTTTTCAATGCGTTGATTTGAATGTGAAGAACTATAGGCATGAGTATTAATATCATCAGAAAGTGCACATTGAACTGCCGCTAACAAAGCATTCTCAGAGCCACAATCGAACAGACGCTGGATGGACACCTAGCTCCTCTACCGTTCTCAAAAAAAAACTTGCCGCAACAACGAGATTGTTGTTAGTTCTTACTACTTTCAGCCATAAAATCTTCCTTGAGAATCCATCAACACATTCATGTATTGGCAGTCCGTATGGCTTTAATTTATCATAGCCATCCGTGTGCTAGGTACTGTTTGGACCGTCAGAAACATATATACTCTTCTTTCAAGTCTTTTTTCTTTCTTTATTTGCTAGCCTCTGATGGATCTAACTCTCTTAGTATGTTCATGGCAGCATCACGAGGAATATTTATTCCATAAGTTGTACGTAGTTTATTCCACATACTCCGATAGCCAATACGAGTTGAAGGACCCTCTGACTGAACCTCGTTAGAGACAATGGCAATAGTTTGTTCATAACAGTTGTAATCAGACTTTTTTAGACCATATTGGTGCAGTCGTCGTCTCAGAGTACGTATACTCAGGGTTATACCATGCTGTTTTTCAAGGATAAACACTATGGTTGCATAAGGCATCCCACGTTTAAAATAAGTTGTTATTATATCCTCTTCTGAATCAATTGGCCATGTGATTTTCTTTCTGGTTCCACAACTACCACAAAACACATGCTCATCTTCTAGTTCTTGACCACAGTTATGACAAAACATAATTCATCCAAACACGTCTTTGATCGATCTGGAATATGTTTCCTTTTAGTTTCTCATATTGATAGTTTAAACTTCAAAATTTGGGTTTAAACTTTGAAATATGGATTTGATCTTTGAAATTAAGATTTAAACTTTGAAATTCGGATTTGAACTTAAAATTCGGACTTGCACTTTGAAATATGAATTTGAACTTTGAAATTGAGATTTTATCGAGAAATTCAGATTGGCCTTCATCGGCTTCCGTAAAAAGCAAATGGATTTTCCTTTACATTTTGTTTTGGTTTTCTAGAGAGGAAAAGCAAAACTAATAGACCATGGCCACAAAACATGCCACAAAATGAAAGTAATTTCAAGAATCTTTATGAACTTCAGGTAGGAATACCTAGCAAGCTAACAACAAAAAATGCTACCCAAGAAAGCAATCCAAACGACCTCTCCGCCTTCTTCTAAATTATCTGGGAGGTAGGACTCGGCAAAATCAAAAGTAATAATGCAAGTTATATACAATAGCAAATTTAAACTTATTTTGTATAAACTATGTATAGTTGTGAATGTAGAGATTTCACCCGTCACTCACGAATCCGTGTATATCTTTAAAATAACAAATACTCTCATTCAATAACTAGCACAGAAATATTCCTTAATAAATTCATGATAACTTCGTACCAATATTTAATACCATATTACAATTCACGCCCATAGACAAGACATTGAAAAAAATAATTCTGGCAGCAATGAAAATCTTCCGTCCTCTTCGCCATGATGTTTACAGTTGTCTCGATCATTCTAATTTTTTAATCCTCAAATCACATGGCAGATTTGAATTTGTCTTAAGACGCTCAATGCCTCTTTAATAAACAAGGAAAATTCACAAAAACAGAATACACACAGCTTTACCCAAGCGATCCAATACCACCACGGATGTACGGGGCTATAAAAGCACACAAACCACAGAAAGACTACCCTATGAGAGTTATTGTTTCGACAATTAGAACACCAAGCTACAAAACATCTGAATACCTCGTAAATATTATTCAACCAACCCTCAACAAAAATAACATAAGCGTTCAAACATTCGTAAACACAGCAAAAACATGGTCAATTGAAAAAGACGAGATTCAAGTGTCATACGACGTATTGAATTTATACCCGTCCGTACCAGTGAAGGAAGCAATTGATATTATCATTCAGATCCTATCAAAAGATAATAAACTGAAAAAACGAACCAAACTAACTCTTTCAGATATAAAAAGTCTGATAGAACTTTGCTTATCAAAATGTTACTTCCTTTGGGAAGAGAAATTCTACCTACTTGAAAATTCAGCACCGATTGGTCTAGCACTAATGGTTGTCATGGCTGAGGCGTTCTTACAATACCATGAAACGAACGCAATAAAAACTGCACTGGAACAAGACCCACCTGTTGCACCGAAATCATATTTAAGATATGTTGATGATAGTCATGCCAGATTCAAAGACCACCAAGAATCCATTGCGTTCCAAAACATCCTAAACCAGCCAGACACCATACACCATACAATACACCATTGACGTAGAGGACGAAAATAAATCCTTACAGTTCCTGGACCTCAACATCACAAACAACAACGGCAAATACGAATACAAGATCCATCGAAAAAATGCAATCACAAATGTGCAAGTAAAACCACACTCTAGACACGACCCTAAAGTTCTAAAGGGAATACATTAAGAACCAAAAATTTCGGCGGGACAAAATTTCGGCGAAAAGTGCCGCCGAAAATTTGTCCGCCGAAATAAGGGACTTCGCCGAAAATTTTTCCCGCCGAAATTTTTGGATTTTATCCTTTTTTTTAATCGATGCAAATGACGTCATCTTCGTCATCAATAACGAAATCTTCATCATCTGCATCTTCCATTGTGTACTCCATGCTTCGAGGAATACCATCTTTTTCGATATCAAAGGGTTCTTCAAAAGTGTCTCCGTAATTTTTTTCTATAATTTCCCTTAATCTTTGCAGGAAACGACGATCTTTGTCGGGAATGGAAAATGTTACCTTTAACAAAATCTCCAAACCCCCTTTTGGAATCGGTGATGGTCTGTATTTTGATTCGTACACCTTTCCTTCAGCTTTTCCACCTAGCTCAATAAAAAACCAGATTGCTCTTGAAATCTCCCGCGGAACATGACCGACGGTTTCAGGGACGACTTTCCCCTTGATTGTTTTCTTCCATGCCACAGAATACGGGTCATGGCTCAATGCTTTTTTATCACACTCTTTTTTAGCGTGTAGATACTCCCCTACTTCAGGTTTCTTCCAGACAGTTTTTCCGTAATAGTGCCAACCTCTACTGGCAATCTTTGCACTGTACATCGATTCCATTTCGTACGCCTGTCTTTCGCCTTAACTACAGATAAGAGTTCTGATCGTTTGATGTTACCAATTCATGCTAATTGGCTTATTGGTCTTTATGACTACCTTCGCAACAACGAAGAAATGGTCGTCAAATCGTTCGAAATGGCTGGTATCAAGGAAGCTTTGGAAATCGAGTTGCCTTCCGAAAATCCGTTTGAAGATTTATTATAAAGAAAAGAAAAGATAAATAATCGTGTTATTCAAAACTTATTTGTCTAACATCATATTTCTAACAAAAGCATGTTTTGATTTAATATAACACCGTAAAGCCTATAAACCGTAAACACTAAACTTCGAAAAATTTAATAAACGCCCCGAAGCATTACGGTATTACACTTGAAACATTTTCTTTAACGCAAGTTTTTGCATTTCCCTGTCGTTAAAATGCTTAAAATGTGGATAGTCCGAAATTAAATTATAAATAAATCCTGCCGAAATTTTTTCCGTCGAAGTGACCAAAATCTCGCCGAAATTAATTCCGCCGAAGTATTTCCGCCGAAAAAAAAGTAGCCGAAATTTTTGGTTCTTAATGTATTCACCGGTTTCTTACACCGAGCTTACACAATTTGTGAAAATCAACACCTTCAAGAAGAAATCAATTTTCTAAAAACATGTTTCGTTGAAAATGGTTATGACTTCCTTAAAAAAGTAAAAAAGTAAGTAAGTAATAAAAAACAAAAGCAATCTACCAAACTATAGCCACCCGGGAGTCTATAAGATAGATTGTAAATGCTGAAAAAAATACGTTGGCGAAACGAAACTAAAAACCGCCACACGATTAAAACAACACGCAAAGTCGATCGAGGATAAAAAGTGGGACTCTTCTGGCGTTTCCTACCACGCAAAAACATGCAGCCAAGGATATGAATGGGATTCAGTAAATGTTCTAAAGTTACAAGATAAAAGATTCAACCGAAAAGTGCGAGAAGCATTGGAAATCTAATTCCACGAAACTTCCCCGCGTAATGAGCAAGGCCTTAACCAAGACGATGGCCAATACCTCACAACAAATTTCTGGAAGCCGATGTTTTCATACCTGCGGGAGAAGTCATTGTATTGACATTGACGTCAATTTTTGTAAACAAATTTGTAACGGTTTTTAGTCTGATGATGGCCTCCGCTAAGAAGGCCGAAATATAACTTAAAAATAAAAATAAATGTGAAACGATCGATAAACACGTCATTCTATCTTAATTCACGTTCACATAAAAATGCCGCTAAAAGAACTCTCAAAATACTTATTTGACTAAAAAAAACAAAGCGTGTTTCACTCTATGTCTTGTGATTACTAGTGTAAAACACACAAACTTAACTCGTTTTGTAAATGGAGCTACGTTTTTACAACAAAGTTCAACTCATTTTGAATATTTAAAATTTTTGCTTTACCTCAAAATTTTTAACATAGACTTTTAGAGATGTAAATAAGCTTTCCAAAAATGTATCATATACTTGATGTAAACATATTTCTGTCAAATGGATTAATTAAAAAATTACACATTTTTCCTTTAATCACACCATTCGAAAACACGAATTTTGATATGGTCGTAGTAGTGTGGTCGTAGTGTGTGGTCGTAGTGTGGTCGTAGGGAAGCGCGTAGTATTATGAAGAGCGCGCGCAGAATAGTCGATGACAGCGCAGTGTAAGGTTACACAAGAGCGCGCAGTAAAAGGGAGAAGCGCGCAGTAAAAGAGAAGCGCACAGTATTTCTTGACGTTCGCGCAGTTTGACCCTTCTGGTCCATCGTAGTTTGTACTTTTTCCTTTTTGTAGTAGTATCATACAAATAGTATTTTATATATGCAAATTTACACTGTTTGAAATTCAGGCAAGAAACTATAATTAAGATTACATAAAATCGTTTAATGATATGCAATCGACTCGGAAATTCGAATTTCTTCTACTCTGTCTGATCTTCTTTGTCGCCGATGTTCTAGTGCCTCGGATGCAAGTGATGGCAGATCGTGTCAAGGCAAACGAGATTTTTTGTGCGCAACCAATTCAATACTTCTGAGAAGAGATCGTCATTTTTGTCTGATAAGTGTGTTGCGAGTGCACGTAGAAAGTGTTGAGCCTCTATCCCCATACCCCCGTTTGTCGTAAAGATCAGCGGAGTGAATGATCGTCGTTCAACTTGAAGTATCCTGTCGTTATAGGATCTCTTCTTTTCTCGCTCGTTGATGGTAAAAGCGTTTTTTTAGACTTTGGTTTGCGTACCTCTGAGCGAAGTACCTTTACGTATTCTTTAAGTATTCTGAGCGAATACCTTTACGTCGAAGAATGCTCGTTGGCCACGCGTCCAAAAGCCTGAAGCACTGATGTCTGCTCTTGCACCGTCAGTCGTAATGGTACCACGAGCAAGTTATTCTCCACTCAGGGGTTCCAGTGCTGGTTCAATTACCACATCTTTCTTGACCTCTCCTATAATGGCTGCAATGGTATCTCTCAGCTCATTGTGCCTTTGGTACACAAAACCACCCTTTGGGCATGAAAGCGCATGATCTATAGTGAAAGATTTCCCACAAGTGCAAACAGATGGTAAGTGCTTCAAATCCCACCTGTATCTCAGTGCAATTGCATCGAAGAATTCTCTTTTTGAAAGATAGAAATTTTCAGATTGAAGCGGTAAAGTAGTCAACCAATTGGATGCACCTTTCATCTGGGCAAGGTCGTTTGCTCTTTTCTCTTGTTCTGACATTGTTTCTCGTACATTTTGTAGCTGTTGTTGCCTTCTTAAACTTCGGCGTTTCTTTATGTTAATCTTAATTGAAGGATTGTTCTGTGGGAGTTCTTTGGTTTGATTAATGATATTGTTGGACAAATCCTTGCTCATCTCAATTGAATTCTCGTACTCTTCTTCCGCCATTTTAGCGACTATTGGTATACACAGACCATCCAGCCGGACGGGTAGCGACAGTAGCTTTCTTTCATTCTCGTTGCACACGTGACCTTCTGTCAATGCAGGGATGAGATCGTAATCAATAGCATGGTCAACTAGTCCGACGAAGTTTTTTAAAGTTCGCAAGAAGTATGTGAATTTGCTCACATATCCGGTAGTAAAGGCGATGTATACAGCGTGAGGTTCTGATTTTGCAATTTTACTTAGAAGCTTGCTTTCATTTACCCATTTTTCTGTCAAGGATCTGATGTTTTCTTCAGCTTTTCCCACCACTTTATGAGGTTTTTCAACTTACCACCACCGACAATATCGTCTGCGTATGCTGCATTCTTGACGTTGTTTGTCAAACTTTCCTCCATCAAATCATCTAACAGCGGCATCAAGCCAATCGCGTATGAAGGCATTGCCAATGGATCGCCTTGGGTTGTTCCTTCTTCAGACAAAATTTCTTTGCCTCCTAAAACGAAAAGTCTTGACGGTTGGTTGTAACAGTTATTCACGTATTGCGCTATTGCAGGACACAGGACTTTCAGATTCTATATCAGCTCTTTTCGATTGATCTTATTGAAGGCATTTGATGCATCAACTAGGATAACAGCATCGGTTTCTTCTTCTTTGAAAACTTGGTTGATTGCATGTACAGCCGCTTCACAACCAGCGTTTTGTTCAGCACAAACCTGTAGAGAACCGGCATTTTCCAAAATGTCTTGTTTTACTGCATTAATCACAGTTTTACCAAAGATCCTTCTCAACACTTCTCTGATGCCTATTGGTCTTACCCCTGGGTCTTTGTCCAACGGAATAAGTCGGCATGCAACATAGGCTTCCATACTCCTCTCAGTTTGATCGATATCTTCACAGCACATAATCCTCAGCATTTTAGCAAGTGCGTCTCTGAGGTCTCCACTCTTTGAGCCATAGTACTTAGAGGCTAAGATCCTTCGCCATCCATCAGCATCCAGTCCAGAAGGACCTGCGGCACCTTTTGTCCTTAGAGATGCAGATAAGACAGCCTGTCCATCAATCGCTTCAAAAACGACTGGGTCAAGTTTTTCCGTAGGTGTTTCAAGTAGTATCTTTCTGTCTGCTTCCTAACCTGGAGGATGGAGTCGTTTCAGCTTTTCTGTCACATCGTCTGTCGGATTAAGCACACCTGACGAGGACTTCTCATCGATTGTTCTTAGAGCTACCTTGACGTTTCCTCTCAGCATGTGTTTGGAAAATGTTTTTGATACATTTTCGGGGTGTTTTTTTAGAGCGTGTGCCGTTATCCTCTTTTGAATTTCTCTTGCTGCGTTCATTAATTTTTCAAAGTTTCCGTCTTTCCAGAGAAGCAGTCTCCGAGAAAGAGCTTCGGAATTTTCCTTTGCCTGCTCGATGATATGTTTTTTTTTGAAGAAGTGCTGGCATACACATAAGCATTTTAATGGAAATTGAAGATAGATCTTTCGATTGATTATTCCAATAATTGACTAAGGATGTCATTTCTGTGATGTAATCTTTGCCAGCTTTTCCTGACGGAAGAAGAAAGACATTTCTTTTGAAGAAAACGATTTCTTCGTAGCAAGAATTTATTATTTGGAACAAATCATTCTTGTCGTGGGGTCCCCATATTTGCTTGAGATGAAATACGGAAAGATGAGCTTCAGCTTTTTCCTTTGGATAGTTAAAAATATACACAAAATATGTTTGTCGTCTGACAAATCGTTACCACCCAGACTTGCCGCAGGTGTAAACTTTGTGAAATGTTGGCAAGGTTAGTAAGGCTCAGGGTTGCGTCCAAAATAAAAAAATGTTTCAAAAATAGGATCATAACAACAAACATGTTATTGCTTATTTCACAAAATCCACAACCTACCGGTGTCACCGTAAAATATTACTCTCCAAAATTTATACTTCCCAGTCATTATTTACTGGGAAATAATTACTTCCCAGTAATATTTTCCCAGGAAATTATGACTCCCGGGAGTATAAATTTACGCGAAAATAATGACTCCCTTCAGGAAATTTCTACTCCCCTGATAGTATACCAAACAATTGGCGTATATCTCGATCAACATTCGATTTCCTGATCTTCTTCTTCCTTTATATCATGAATAAATAACAAAAACAAAATGGAAACTTTGGGGAATTCGATATATCTAAAATATTATCTCATTGGCATGGGCTAAAACCTGGTGCAATTGCTTGTGCCTTTGTAAATATAGAGATGCATTTTTCACCAGGGGTACAGTACGAACGGGATGGGGGAAACAACGGGTCACTTTAACATGTATATAGATTCGATTTTATGACGAAGTTTTCTTTATCAGCAAACACAACAAGAAAGTTTATGCATATATTTTTATAACATCTCTACTTAGCAAGTGATTTGATCCTAGCATATTTTTCGTTATATAAGTTGTACTCTTCTGTGTTTAATTAAAGTTAAATTAAAAATTAAAATAAAAAGTTGGCCACTTTTAGCGAAAAGTTTCTACAAGTTCTTCTAAGTTTGCTTTTTTGCCTTTGAAATTTCTGTCGGGTACGTATTCCCTCTCAAAATTCTTCTACTACCTTCAGGTTCACATGGTTCTTAGATTTACCTGTCTTCGCCATCTTTTCAATTTTACTCTCTGATCCCACATCATAACAACTCTTCATTGATTGAAATGTCCAGATTGAATGTTTAATTCGAATATGCAATGGAAGGACTTCATTAGGGAGTCATAATTTACTGGGAAAAAACATCCCCCTCTAATTAGAACAAATGAATTTGCAATTTAAAGGGGAGTAATTTTTTCCACGGGGGAGTCATAATTTCTAAGGAAATTATAACACCGGGAGTCATTTTTTCCCGGGAAATTCTAACTGTGGGAGTAATTTTTTCCGGGGAGTAAAAATTTACGGTTACACCGGTACCAAATAATGCAACATTATGCAAATAATGCAAAGTTTCACACGTTTCGCACGTTTCACACGTTTCACAACTTCACACTTTAACATTTCCGTATTCCAGTTTTTGATCGTAAAATAGTCAATGTGAATAAATATTGTATCTGCTTTCGCATAAATTATCCAGTGATTAGTCTTCAACTGTTATGTGTGAAATTAAAAGATTTCAATTCATTACTCAATTCATTACTCCATTCATTACTCAATTCATTACTCAATTCATAGCGGAGGCATTTTTAAACAGCTCAAACTTCTCGTGATGGTTCTCCTTGTTGAAATTTTCTACCGATGTCCAAAAATTTATTCTGTATTACCACCCCGTGATCGAGTACATTACACTATCCGACACTTTGAGGAAACACCTTTGACTACATTATACCTGCTACTACTTTCACTGGTTCCTCTGGGTTTATTGTAAACCAAAAGACCCATTGGAAACTTCTCAATGATTAGAGACCAAGGACCAGAACATTTGATGTGTAATTAATTGCTATAAAAGTTTTCATCACCGGCGGCAGTGGTATTGCTTGCTCTTTTTTGGCATTTTTGTGAAGGTATCATTTAATCTTCTGAAACCCTTTAAGTAAACGTTATTGTTTAAGTTTGCTTCTGTCCAATTTTTCATTTTGTAATAAACGCCGCCCTCTATTAAACGCCGCATCCAGAAATGGAATTTGTAATAAACTTCGCGGCGTTTATTAGAGGAAATACGGTATTTTAGTCAGTGGCTTTAGCAAGTTTCCTATTGGAAAAAGGTTTCGTCGTCTATAATTCTTCTAGTCAGTGCTATTTTCCACATGCAAGGAAGATCGCCATAAGATTATCAAGATTGCCGCTGACCGTATTCTGCTGAATTTTCATTCTTGTTTGACAAGTGTATATTATCAATTTGATATTATAAAAAAAACCTATAAAGATGATAAACTATCATAAGGTCGAGAAAAAAGTGTGCCAGCAGTTTTCTTGTGAGATACAATCTCCACGAAAGTAGTAATTAAGTGTCATGAAAAAAAAATTCGGTAAAGGTCTATTTGAAGCACATATAATAATTGAATAATATATACATAGCTGAACACTTAACTAAAAGGAGGTGATGATGTCTGGAAATCTAAATAATTCTGCTCACTGCTTGTATTATAACAAGTCACAAAACACAAGAGACCAGCTGTTTGAACAACCAACAAAATGCATGAAACATACTTTTTAGTAAAATGCAATCAAATAGTAAAATGTGATTTGATGCCAGAAAAACATTACTGTTCTAGTTATCACAGATAAGAGTTATCTAAAATATGCAACGTCATCATAATCAGGTGGAAACAAAACAGAGAAACAAACATGGTAGCTGAGAGCACAATAAAAAAGCTTGATGACTGCAGTTAGTGATAAATCTAACTATTGGTAAAAGCGCTGTAAGTGGAAAGAACTGGATTGGCAGTAGAACAAAGCTGGTTGAAAAGGATTATTGAAAAGATAAAAAAAAAAAAAAATAGACAAACAGAAAGTAAACTAACAACAACAAGGAATAAACGAATATTTTGAATGAATATTTTCAACGATGAATATTTTAACCACAGTGATTAAACAGAAGCTGGGGGAATTTTTGTATTTGTAAGTTCTTCCAGTTCACCATCATCATCAGGTCGAGAAAGAGTTATTCTCGGATTTCTTCGATCAGTTCCCTCCATTTAAACCTGTCTAACCCAGGAGGATAGAAAAAGATTAGGATAGAAAGATTTTGCATTTAACCGCTAATTTCAAAATTTAGATTTGAATAGAGCCACACGCTAGCGAATCGAGCTCATTACAATGGAAAAACTAGAGTTGTTTCTCTTTCTTTTTTTCTGTCCTCCTAGGTCTAACATAGCTAGCTGGTAAAAGGAGGCCTTCCAACCTTTTGTCGTCTGTTGATTAAATAAAAACATTGTGCAGTCTACCAGCAGACCTCTTTCCATGTGTTAGTGGTTTGAAGTGTACTGCTAGATAGCTCAGTCTTTACTTCTTCATACGCGACCTACTTGTAAGTTCCCACACAAAAGAAAATAGACATTTCTCGAGTTTTGTATAAACGTTGCCGTGCAACCTCATTACGATGAACTCATTTGTCTCACTGAGTGTATGATTTTATGACTTACAGCTAAAAAGACCTTGATTATTCAAACTCTCAGAAAAACACTTTATAGCAATTTGAACATAAGAAACGAGGCAGAAGAAGATGTTGTTGTTGTTTAAGCGGGAAATGTTTACTGGAATGTTGAACTGATTATATCGATGTTTTGTTGACAACGCAACCAATAGACGTTTCCCGAATTTCAGTTTAAACTCTAAACTGTGACTAAGTTTCATATCTAACCTCGTTTTCATGCGATTCATTGTTTCACGGATTTTATGACTTTATAACTTAATAATAGTCTCTATTATTTCCAATTCCTATTCAAATAATTAGAAACAGTTTGAATATTAAAAGCGAGGTTAGACACGACAACTCGGCCACAACACATCGTTTAAACAGAAATTCGAGAAAGGTCTATTCCTCACACAACTTCACAACGTCCATCAACAAAAAAACCGTTTTAATTCTTTTCTTTAGGGACGATGAAACTTTTGGGTGGAATTTTCCTGCATCATTAAAGACGTGCAAGTTTGAAATAGAGAGTCTTCACTTTTTAATTCTGGTTTTCCTTTTCGACTTGAGAATATTCTTCCAAGACTGACAAGTACAAATTGTATTGAGGTCAGTTTGTATAAACCTTTCGTATATACTGTCATCACAAAGGAGCACTTCACAGGTGTATTGAGGTCAGTTTGTATAAACCTTTCGTTTATATTGTCATCACAAAGGAGCACTTCACAGGAAACTTCACATAAGTTTCCATGTCTAAAATAAGACACTCATGTTGTTTCAATGTGTTTCCAAACAAGCCGTCGTTGTGTTTCGAGGCAACCTTTAACTTCTCCCAAAAATTAGGTAATACTCCTTAAGTTGGTGTTCCAGTTGGATTTCAGTCGGTCGACTTACAGCTGGATAGTTGTCGACTGATACCTTTGGTATCACTGGTATGAAGGCCAACATGGTGTAGATGGACACACTTATATTATACGATGCCTCTCTCATTTATTTATCTATTTTTTTTTTTTTTTAATTGTAAAAAATTAGAAATATTCTTAAAGATTCTTTTCTTTCGTTTACAAAACATTATTTACAATTGTCACACTGACAAAAAATTCATAAAGGTGATCCTCTGGTATAAACACAAACTACTCTGATCTTCAGAGAACATTTAATACGGTGAATGTGTGACCAAGCCTCGGAGATCACGTGACCTCTACACATCTCTATCACCATGGAAATGATAACTCAACATTAGCATGATTCTAAGCGACCAACATTCAATATGGCAACGTATTCAATTTTTCAACGTTTCGATACGTAACGACGCCGTCAATAGAATCCGACAGTATGCAATATATGCCGCTTAGCTCTTTTTTCAAATTGCGTCAGTAGTTCCGATATGTCGTCATCGAGATCGTCTAATCGTTCAAGCTAAAAACAATACCATCAATGACGTAAACAAAGAAGGAATGATGGAGGTGGCCAGTGTGGACTGTACACAGATTACTAGCAAAAACCCATTCACCCTTGCACCACCTACATGAGTTAGTATAACAATGTGCAGGTTAAATTGTTGACATTTTACCAACCTTTTCACATAGCTCACAAACTAGAAATGCACCAAGTGTCGCTTCTTCATGATTATCTTGGATGTCAATATTTATGATATGTACAGGTGTGTACGTTTCTGGATCACGACGGCTGAACTCTGATAAAATAAAAATCAGTTTGACAGAAATATAACAACAGAGGAGGAGAGCGTAAAAGCCCTGAAGCACAAATTTCATGAAAGATCACTCAAGCTGCAAAAGGTAGAGTTGGTGATAAGAACCCATACGATGGAGAGTAAATACCTTCAAGCACTTGATCGTAGACTCTTTCTTCGGCTGTAAATATTAAATCAAACCGGCGCTCATATTCGTCTTGAAATCTTTCTGGGTGCTTCTTGATTCTTCTATTTCGATCAAGCATATGTAAGACACCATTTTGTTTGTACCTAACAACTGGGTGTTAAGGATCATCAGTAAACAAAGTGAAAATAAACAAAAGCTGACTGAAAGAGACAAATATGTTTGAACAGAAGCAGCATGAAAGCTTTTTAATTTATTCACCCCCGTCACTGGTTGTTGGCTTAATGAACTATGGCAAACAATATTTTTGAAAGTCTGAAGTTCACTGCGAAATGACTCATTTTTATGGCCCCTAAAATATGTGTAGCAAATATTAGGCCTAAAAATTTCACCAGCAACAAAAATAGCACCAGCTAATAAACTATTTATTTCTCCAAAATTTCTTTCATATTTTCATTACTTTGTAATGAACTGAGTATGCACTTTACTTTTCCATGTTGCAGTAAGGTGGTTAAAAACAATGAAAATCTTCAAAACGAGGCCATAGTTATTTACTTAGCCAAAACATGTCGTTGTAACTCGAAAAACTTCCTTGAAGACAATTGTTGTAAAAGTTCGTGTATACTGCGCAGTTATTTACACGGGAATCTCCACAAAACAGCCAATCATTTGTTTAACACCACTTGTTCGCGTTTTTGTCGGAATGTTGGAACTTTCACATCAAGAAAATTTCCTGGTTTGTATTTTCCCCGAAATATTGACAAGTTAGGAAAAGTATTCATCAGTTACTAACTTTTTATTTATTAATTGGTCTCTCTATCCAAGACATTATACTCTGAAGAAAAGGAACCTGATCTTCACATAAACGAAACAGTTTCTGTTGAGCACGAGAGTTGTGCTGTTTCAGGAATTGCATTTGAAATATAATATTTCCGTTTGTCCAATGAATTAATTTATAAAGTTTGGGAAATTAAAATTCAGAAGAGAGAGATGACAGTAAAGAAACGAAAACGTCGACGGAGATAAAAAAAAACAAAACAGGAATTACTGAATTACTTAAACAAAAACATGTTCCTAACCTTATAACCCTCGCTTGATTTATTATATAGACAACGATATTGCTGAACAGCCTCAGCAAATTTTTTGTTAAATTGCAAATCATGTTTGTATTAAAATTCTTTCATACGTTTTTCTTTGTTAAATTTTAATTTTGTACCACTTACGATCTTGAAGCAGTAGAATCGACGTGAAATTCAATAGATTTTAAATACGATAGAATCATTACGACGATAAAATATCTATATTTAGTCGTTATAATCGCCAGGCATTTACGACGATTTTGACGATTACAAAATTGTTCACATTGGATGACGATTTCACTGAATTTTAATAATCGTTATCTCCAGGTCTGAACCAGGCTTAAAATGTTTCCAACTGAAAAAAATTATTGAGAAATTTAATGGAAACCAACTGAGGTTTTGTATTAGAAAAGAAAGTTTCTTCATTTATGAATTATTTACTTTGTGGATCTAGCCAAAAAAATATCAACAACTTATGATCAACCTCTAAAAAAATTTAGAATGTCTTGTCCTACTTCTTTTACAAGAAAACCATACACACTTTCGTTGACGTTTCGAGGGAAACTGAAATTAAAAAAATTCAGCAATGTAAAATTAATTTTTTTTTTTTAATTGAGCTGAGTAGTTCGTATTAAATTTATAATGGTTGCAGTATTTAACCAAAGGTAATTGTGCTGCTCATTCATAGTTGTTATAATAATGTCAATAAATTGGGAAAAATGATTAATCATCGGAGTCGACAAATAATTGAAGTAAAACAATCCTAATAATATAATTCGTTATTATTAGGATTGTATTTTTTTCAAAGCATTTCGGTTTAGAATTTCCAGACGCTGACAGTACATATTGTTAAAAATCATAAATACATTATAGCTTTTATCGTCCCAAGACACTATTAAAAGAAAGGTTTTTATTCATTAAAACTTTATGCGTTTCAAGGAGAATCAACATTTAAAAACTTTGGCTTAAATGTTCGTTGTCTGAATATGCCTTATTAACACTATTTCATTTTTTTAAAAAAACTTATGTCGTTATAGAAGGATTTTTAAAAATTTCACTTTCACGTCACAGTTTTCCAAATGTGCAAGTTTAATCACTTTGTTGCGTTATTCTCTGGAAAAATTTAAGTCATTTGGAATTAACGTGTGTTTCAAAATGACGGAAATCTAGAGAAGTTCTATAAATGAATTTTATATCAGATGAAAGCTCTTTGAAAGGCTTTCTAATGGTATGTTATTCTTCAGTTTCTGAAAAATGGTTTAAGAGTTATTGAAGAAAGAAAGGTGAAATTTGGAATTAAAAAATCAATGAAAACCCAAATCGAACTGTCGTATTCAAATAACAATAAAAACAATTCAAAAAGGAAGGGATGGTTGAAACACTGCTTACAACAAAACAACAACAACAACAAAGTTTTAAAAATTATCTTCATTACTTTTGAAATTATCAAGCTCAGAGCTATCATTAAAGAAATGCAAAAATTCAAAATATTTCTCACTTAAAGTAGAATAAACATCAAAAGAACAACTTGGAGTAAAGTCTTTAAAATATCCGTGGTTTCTCTTTCTACTACTTCAAGTTACGAACGATTTCGTGCAACGTGTACATGACATCGCTGAAAACAATACTCACGAACCAATTAACTTAATTGATCTTAGAATTAACGACCATATTTCAATTTGTTTTCTTCAATAACTCTTGAACCATTTTGAAACTGAAGAATAACATTCCGCTAGAAAGCCCTTTCACCTGATATAAAATTCATTTATATAACTTCTCTAGATTTTGAGAAAAAAAAATTCTTTTTTTATTTCCTTCACTTAGAAACACACTGTATCTCATTTTTACCTTCAAATGGGGAAGGTAAAAATTTAATGCGAAGGTAAGAATTTTTTATAACAAATTTGTTATTTTGGATGATTGATGGTATTACCACCAGCAAATTACCCGTGTTGGCAGCCCTAAACCTAACCCTACATTGGGCGTGGGCAATTTCCTGGGAGGTGAAAAGTGTGCTACACGTGTAAAAAGTCAGAGGACTTCATTTGCGTTTAATTAATTCCCGAGACGTTTTCAAATTTCACGTACGATTTACTTCGAAAAAAAAAGGACTGGCATTGAAAATTATTTCCTTAAGTTTTCCATCAAGAAAATTTCTACTGGTAAAGTTGTCAATATAATTAATTCAGAGAAAAGCTTTCTTGACTTTCCCTCTAGATTATCTTCGGCAGAATAGTAGTGGAAAGGACACAGAGGCTAAGTACATTAGTAAATTTCATTACAGGAAAAAATAAAAAACTTATTGTTGTTGAAAAATGTTTAGGAATTTCTTTTTTTGAGTTGTCGTGACGAAAACATAAGTCATCTTGACTTTATAAATTCCGTTCATACCTTCTATCAAACGAAAACATTGTGTTTTCTCTCATGAGAAAAGTCTTACTAATTCGGTTTACCGCTTGCCGACACAGAACAAAATAAACCAACAAAAATTTTCTTTTTTAAATCAGACCCAATGAAAATTACCAGACACGATGATCCAACCAACAAAATCTTCACTCCACATATCTGCTACGAAACAATATTGAAGCTTCTTTTTGCATTGGTTTTGATAGACTTTCATGAATGCTATAACATTTTGTCTGCAAATGGCCAAAAATATATGATCGTCGTAGGTGACAAAGAAAGAGATAGCGCTGACTTGAGTGAGCAAAGTAGTAGTGCACAACTGGAACAAGACGTCAAAAAAGTGAACCATGACCCATCCAGTAGAAACGACTAAATTAAAGCAATGATAGCGTCGGAACCATAATAATCCACATTTTTCTTGGCCTTTCTTAATTCACGATTTACCAGTGAAAAAGAACTTCTCAGATGACACTCGCTGTCCAGTTTTTACCAAACGAATCATCCGCTGCAGTGACGTACTCAGGTAACACCTCATGGTGTGGACTGGACCTTAAAACGAAATTCTTTGCTTTTTCGGATATCGCTTTGGGGTAGCATTTTTATAACCTTGTACGAACATCGTTGGGTGTCGCACGAAATTTTTTAGGACAATAACAAAACAGATGATGGATATCGGGTGAGGTGAGACAGTCGTGGTGAGCTCAGTAAACAAACATTTACATAAAATACTACAAAAACTAAAATGAAATGGTAAGACAACCTGTGAATACCTCGCACTAATGCAAGAAGAATGGTTACGTAGAAAACCGATCTATCACAGAATTGGCCCACGACGTGAAACGTATGCTTATCTTCAGCCGCTAAGGCCCAGTTTCCACTAGGCCGGTTGACAAAAATTTGAAAATTGTACTACCGTCCGTCATGCATCGAATAAATTCCGAAGTTTCCCTGTAAAACTGAAAATACTTATGAAACACCCACATTACGATTAACGCCAACCTAAGGGGCGTTTTTTACTTAATTGACGAAAACAGACGAAGTCTATTTTTTTTTAAGAATCCACGATCATTTGATATCCTGATGCACATTTTTCTTTGTTTTAGGAAGGTGCTATCGAGAAGTTACATCTTATATTTACTTGAAATTGAAGTGTCTCCTTTCATCGTCCCCCAAAATTATATTCTATGCACTACGGTAGTTCAATCGACCATTTAGTACAAAATTTCGCTGGCGTTTTTAGCGTATACCAGAATGGCGTAAACGACTGAAGATTTTTCTGCTGAAATAAACTGTCAATTACCTTATTTCTTCTAATAACATTGAAATTTGATCTGGGAATGAAAATGGTTCAAGCTTTTCATTATAAATCTTGAGTTATCAGAATCGGAGCACAAATTACGACGGAATTTATGTAATGGAAAACAGCCTTTCAATCACGAATTAGGACCTGGTTTCTGCAAAATGCTCGATATCAGTACACGAGAGCATTACAAAAACATTAAATATTGGAATTCCAAGTCAAAGGGATGTGCATCTGTTCTCCTCGTACAGCAACCACCAGAAAAAGTAGGAACACAAAATTGATAAATTGCTGTACAGGAAAGCACTCTTTTGATGTGATCGGAATGAACACCAGTTTCAAGGAAAATGCATGGGAACCAGCATTTCCCATACGATCGACTAAGTGAAGTCAGACTGACAGAAATTAAATGAATTTGTTTAAGGGAATTAAAAAAAAAATCAAATTACAATATTTGAAACCAACTGTTTGCAGGACTTAAAATTTAGTATTTTGTGCTAAAAGTGGATGAATGAACTTGCAAGGAATTGGAACCAAAAAAGAGAGTCCAAAGACCGTGTGAACTATGTACAACTGCACAAAAATTCAAGTAACGGAATATATAAAATTAATAGTCATAGAAAATGCATATATATTTGAATGCAAAACTATCAGGCTATGACAAGAAGTACCTTTCTTCCTATATTCGGTGATCTCAAAAAAATTAACATAGTTTCCAGCATTTGTTGGCTATGAAACTGGCGTATTTAACTCACAAAATCTTTGTCGTCATCAACATAATTCGCACTGACCAAAACAAGCAATTTAAACAGTATAACCAGTGATCCACCAACCCACCTGTGGCTATCATTTACATTAAACTGAACAAAGTATAGATTGCACATCCCGATTCACAGTTACTTTCATAAAATTATTACATGTATCCCATTTTGCAAGGCCAGTTATTCATAACTTCCAGAACATTTAATGTTATGTAGAAAGCGAGAGCAGGATGAAATATATACCTATTTGAAACAACAATATTATAACAAAGATATTGAGGGTATGAAAAGACCTATAATGTATTTCAAACAATACAGTTGATATAAAATAAAAATATAAAAATAATTATACTCAAAAAACTAAACAAACAAAATACTATAAAACAAATTCCTTCTTCAACTCACCAAACAATCTTGTAAGGATCCATTGCAAGTATGTTTAATAAATTTTATCATTAATATAAAGATTGGCTGTATATACAATTAAATTTGAAATTATATAAATATACATTTATATGGGAATTTCATTTTGAAATAAGGACAAATATAAATGACTTACCTTAAAAAGTGACTGAAATAACAAAAACACATAACATATAGATAATATTGTATTAGATCACAAACAGGTATAAAAATATTTTTGAGTGGGGAAACAAGCAAAATAATGTTTAAACATTTATCATGACTTGCTCATATTAAAACAGCCTTTGACCGTTTAGATATTAGTTAACTATTGAAGAAGATACAGGTGAGGGTCCTTTCGAGACAGTTCTTTGTACATATGATCATATGGTGTCTTAAATGTATAAATATTTGGTCTGTCAGCAGATGCTCCTGGCAGCTTCACGTGAGTTCCAGTACCATATGAGTGGACGTTGAAGCCCTTTTTACTGTGAAAAACAAGTTAGTTAGCTACATGTAAGTTCTGGAATAAAAAGAAAAAAAGCGCATATTAGAAGTTATACAAGATTAAACTCAATGTTTAATCAACCTCAAAAAGCTGTGAGCTTCCATGCTTCGATTTTGATTGCTACTGCAGACAACAGCAATACGTATATCTTTCGATCTTTTCATTGACATATCGAAAACCATAACATGAAACCGTTCTGTTATCAAATTTTTCTTCTGAATCCTTCCCTTTTTCGCATAATTATTATCGGTTATTTTACCCACATTGCTTTGCTAAATAATTCAGGGGTAAGTTAAACATTAAAATTAGATAATCTGCATATAAAAATGAATGAAATAAAGTTAAGTTAGTGCTTAATTTTAAGTTATAAACAAAACTGAAGGTATACATAAACATATTAATCTATTCAACATTAACTTGGCTTTTAAAAATCCTACATGTTATATCATATCCCCCGGTTTTATTTTTTTCATAATTACCGGCCACATTGACTTCACAAATTTCCCGAATGGTGGTGGTCCGAAATTACCGCGAACACATTGTGCAAGATGGCCGATAGAAAGGCTGTAAAGAAAAAGAAAAAAGTAAGAACACGCTTGGATTTTTCATTATGCACTCAAAATACTTTTAACTTTTAATTATTTTTACATAATTTAATAAAAAAATATACGCGCTTTGCTAAGGGCATATAAGCGCTAGCCACCGTCAATAATCTTCCTCTCTATAACTACCCTCAATTGTCCTAACTCCGGACAGCCTTCCTAACTTCGGACACACTAATAAACAGACCTGTCTGGTAAACAAAATGTACATACCCATAATTGAACCAAGTCACAACATATACTAGAATATTAGATGAAGCAGATAGAAGATGTGGAAACAGTAAGCCTTAAGAATCACTGGTTATATTAATGGTGCAAACAAGTTTATTTTAAAGTTTTTTACAAAAATTTCCTCTAGAGTATCTTCGAAACAAGTAGGGATCGTCTCCAAATTATAAGCGATATAATAAGCGCTTATTTGCGAATTTACGCTAGTGATTTTCGGAAAAAACGCTTAATGAATCGCTTACTTTAATATTTAAGCGATTTGTACAAACTATCAAACAAATTTTCGATCATTTAAATCGTTTATTTTTCGCTTATAATTTGCTTATCATCGGCAGAAATCGATAAAAATCCGCTGAACTTAATCACTTAAGCACTTAATCGCTTTTCCACTTCACATGAATCGCTTTTTCGCTTCATATGAATCGCTCACATGAATCACTTTTCCGCTTCACACAAAGCGCTTTTTTGATTATATATCGCTCACAAGTGTTAAAATTCTGATAAACATTCCCCCCAAGGAATATACCAAATATCGATCAAATTTGGCGCCGTAGTATAGTGGTTATCACTCTCACATTTCATGCGAGAGATCGGGGTTCAATTCCCTTGGCGGCGATTCACCATGCGCGAGTGAATGTACCATAGCGCCGGGTCGACCCATGCCATGTGAGGGAAATTGGGTAGATGATACATCGGGTGTTGCAGGAGGTCATCCAGAAGAGCACAGGTCCTTGATTGGGTTTGTGTCACTCATGAGAGTGTCAAATACTTCGGAGCCTCCAACCTAAGCCGTGGCCCCTCCTGGAAAGCAGATGCAGTAGCAACTGAGTGAGGCTAGCCACGTAAAACAATACCAAATAAATAAATAAATAAATAAATAAATAAATAGATCGAACAAATTAAAAAAAGAATTGTAAGGGACGGTTCCTATTGGTATTAGCTTTAAAACAAACTTTTTTTTCTTTTTTCTTAATGTGAACCAGTTCATTTCACATAACAGCTGTAGAACAACTTAAACAAAAAAGAATTATAGCAGACGGTTTCTATTTTTATTTATTTTATTTAATCAGTTCATTATTAAACACTAACGGGCGCTGCCTGTAATTATACGTCCGTCACATTGAGTTTTCAAAATAATGCTGAAGTCGCGATAACAACAACATCTTTTGAGAGACATCCTTATCAATAAAAAAATGTTTTTCATGAACTTTTTATTTTTATTTGGCAAAATAGCAATTAGATGTGATACTCCCGGTTATGTTCCAACTTCGAAAACTTGCGCATGGGAATATGTAAAATATAAACATACATAGACGTTGAATAAAACGAAACGTAGTGAGTAGGTGAATCCTACTTTTCATATTCTAACAAAATACCGCTACTTTATTTTATTTATATCGTTTGTCATCAAAATCCCTTGGATGGTCACATAATGAAACATGGAATCTATGATGTAAACAAATAATCTTATTACGGCGATAGCAACGGTTTTTAGTTTTTATTTACATTTTCTTTTCGAAAAATATTTTCAGTGAGCATGAGCATCGCGAGCAAAATCTGAAACGTTTCTTTCGTCTTTCAGTGGTGAAAACATTGGCTTGGGTGATGTCATAATTTAGCTTTCTTGTCCACTGATAGACCCAATCACGATAAGATTTTCAAAAAGCGGAAAAAACCTTGTTGTAATATGTCGGTAAAATGAAAACAAAATACTAGGCAAATTTAAAGAAGCTATAATGTTTCAGATTCAACCGGCAAAAAGATATATCTTTTTGCCGGTTGAATCTGAAACATCTGAAAAATAAGAGAAACAAGAGAAATACATGCATGTAAACAAAATATTTCCAAACAAAGTATTTTTCAAACTCAATCAATTCGCTTAAAATCGCTTACGCAAATGGATTAACATTCGCTTATAGGAAAATTGGTTAAATTTAATCGCTTATATTCTAACGCTTTGATTCACATTATATTCGTTTACAATCGCTAAACAAAAAAATCATAAGCGATAAAATTAAGCAAATTTTAATCGATATTTTGGAGACGATCCCTAACTTTGCCGGAATTCAATCATCTCATGCATGAAGGTTAATAATGAGCCACGAAATGGCACTTCATCATAAGATTCCGGTTTTGCCGTTGTTTTTCGCAAAATACCACCTCATTCCCAGGAGTTTTCCTCATTGAGGATCTAAGAAAAGAAACAGACACAAGTGGTTTTTAGACAATACAGGGAAGAAGGAAGATTCAGAAAATGCTAGTGGGATGGGGAAGGCATTAATATATCTCACACATCACGATAAATATGCGATGGAAAGTTCTGCAGCCCTCTGAATTTACGACGGCATTACAGCTTTTGCCGTCGTGAAGCTGCCGTAAATCAAAATTACGACGGCAGCGTTTTTTGGATGCAAACATTGAATAATTAATACTTAAAGTGATCCCAAGGTCTAATAGATTATTCAAATAATACTGTTTATCTTAAAAAATGTTTTTTCAAACGTTTTTTAGATCGTGAGATCACGTTATAAATATTTTTTCTGCATGCTTTAAAACTTTTTAAAAACCTTCTTCGTAGTATTTTTAATCTCTAGCGCCCAGACCTTTTCCATTGTTTAAATTTTTGTGACGTATGATTTGAGTAGCATTGAAATATGTCTTTTATCAATGTAAATACAACACTTGCTTTCACTAAGAAATTTTCACAATAAAAGTGAGCAATTTATAACTCGGTTTTTATACGTAAAATTCCAGAGTTTCACAATGTACAAAAAGTGAAAGATAATAAAAAAAGGTGATGCAACCTGTTATTAAAAAAGTAAATAAATATTCCATGTAATAGATTGAATATTAGTCGTGAAGAAATCTTAGTCGGAAATGCGCCTCACTGTGTTGCTCATAACTGTAATAATCAATCGAGTAATAATAGTAAAATATCTTTTCATGCTTCTCTTCGGCTTCAAAAAATACGTCGTAACCTGCCGAACGAAATAAATATATTCCTTTCAAACCATTTTGAAGAAATTTGTTTCGATAAAAGTCATGACATGCGGTTGAAATATTCTCCGTCAACAAAGCAACGAATAAATAAGTTAATCAATAACTTAATTAACATGTCAATATTCACATGTCAGAACATGGTGAATCCAAGAACGTCAGTAGATCGATCGTATAAAGCACAACAATCCGAAGTAAGTGTTTATACCCACTGTGTGGTTATCTCCCTCCTCCATGTTTAAATCTTCATTTTGTAATTTCACCATTTTTACTCTATCTTTCTTTCTATTAGGTTTTGAAACATTGATGTGGACTAAATGAAACAAGTGTTGTTGAAGCAGAGAACTGCGCCGTAGAAACGATAACGGAATATCATCCATGATACAGTACAAAACATCCTTGTTTCAAGCATGTTGCCTGGAATGGACCATCATGTTCAGTTATAAACTTTTAAGTCTAAAGCTGAATCTCGACTACTTTAAAGAGCAGAGATATTCGGGTTTTTCGCATTTTTGGCTATCTTTGTGAAAGTTTATGCGTTTGGAAATTTCAAAACAGCAAAACGCGAACGTTTTTTCGTGAAGATGGAAAAACCGACGACGAAACAGATTTTGAGTGGGAAGTTGAAGAAAATTAGTTATAGTTTATTATTTTTAGAAAAGAAAAATTATAAAAATTTGGTTTCTTTTTTGCTCATTCGCGAAAGTTTTTTCACGTGAAAATAAACTTTTCCTTCGATTCAAGAAAGTTTTTTCCGCGGAATTAGTTCTCAAACCTGCGAAACGCGAAAGTTTATTCCATAAATATCGCGGTTTTTTTGACACGCGAAAGTTTCTGCCCGTGAAAGTAGCCGGAAAATGCTGCGGCGGGTGGTTATTTCCGCCCCTTCGAATGATGTCGCCAAGAGAGATTGAATGAAAAGTACAAACCATGTCTACAAAGACATTTTTGTCTAGTGGAGATTCGCCTTAAAAGAAAGAATTAAATGACAGTAGGATGGAGAGTTTATCAAAGAATATGCACAAAATACTTTGATTTTTAGATTATAACAGGTGACAAGAAAATATTTCACATCTCGATTTATTTCAAAGAAGAAAAGTAATGTTTTGTGTGACGAAGAAAAATAAATATTTATGTTCAGAAAAAGTTTTATAATTTATTTCATCAATCTTAGTACAGCAATAGACAGTCCTGATTTGCAGACATGCAATGGGAAACGGCAATAATGGGAACTTTGACACCAGGGATTCACGTCGCTACTTTTTAACGCGATATTTTGTTGGAAATTTAAATCGTTTACTTGGTAGATAAAATCATCTTCTACATTCCCAACATCTTTTCATTCATCATTTGATTTTTCGTTTATATTTTGTTGTTTTTCTGGCTCGTATTGGTACGATGTCGCAGACATTTCCTACTTATTATGCGAGCCGTTACTCTAATGATACATCACAACTACAAATTCGCCTAAGAGGACTGGCGCATAGAGTTAAAAATAGAGTTCAAGTTAAAAATAATGGCGGACGAAGAGCACGTAAAAAAACGTGTTTTGAATCAAGTAATACTGGACTTCTGATTAATTGGAAGAGCGAAAATTTTAATTAACGTTATTTTTGGCTATCATTCTTTAAAATAGTATTAATTTATGTTACGACCTTGGGATCCCTTTAAATAAGTCCTTTCATTTCTTTCGTTCTATCTTATTCTTTCTATTTTCTCAATCGCGTGAGATTGTCTGGTTTATTTGTGTGATGAAAAAAAAAACATTCATTTCTTTTTCTTTGACAACTGGCACCATCTGATGAACACTTCATTTCGTTTTTTGAGAGGAAAACCCAAGAGAAACTGACGAGACTTAAACAATAGCAAAACAATGTTGAGTTACATCTAAGGGGCTGATTACATGATCCCGGTTAGACGGGATGAAATTTCATTCCGCCTTGCCGAGATGAATTTCAACTCGGTGTTACATGCAAAATTTTCATCCCATTTAGACGGGACGGGACAAAACTAACCCTTTGTGTTTTGAATTTTTGACAAACTACGCATGCTCAAACCTCAAACTTGTCCCTGTTGACCGGGACGAAGTGATTACATGGGAAAATTTCATCCCGCCTAACCGAGATAGGCGGGATGAAAATTTTATCATGTAATTGCGATGGGAAATTTATGAAGATTGGACCAAGAAGCCAAGACCTCGGCAAGGCGGGATGAAATTTCATCCCGTCTAACTGGGATCATGTAATCAGCCCCTAACACGTGTGATTTTGGCAATTCCTGGGAATTCCTGTGACATATCCCTTTTCCCTAACATTTTCTTTTCATAGAACTTGTTTACCTCACCTATTCGATTTATAAGATATGAATAAGATGAACAAACATATTTTGTAACTTATCGTTCAAGATAACACTTGATATTATTTAGTTTCTGTTTTATTAGCCATTATTCTACACCATGTTATTTTTACTGGAATAAACCAATCAAGTTTTGCCATTGTTAACATCTTACTCGACGGCATTTATTTGCCGTCATAAATAATGATCTGCCGTGGTATTTGAAAATTGCGACGGCACTTTTTTGCTGTCAGTCTTTTTTCTTAATTCAGAGGGCTGGTTCTGTGTGAATTCCATTGGTCCTTTGTTTAGATAGAGCCTCAAATCATATACATTATCACATTACAAAGCTCAGAGATTATCTCTGTGCAACGTGTGTCCCAAGGGTACAGTTGACTTATTCAAAAGTTTGTGTTAAGTGTAGCTGTGATAAGTTTTAAATTTTAGTGTAGTAAGGATTATTATTATTATTGATGTATGATTTGTATTTTGCAGATATGTTTTGTTTGGGGTTGATTTAGGTCAATTTCAACATCGATATACGATTTTGGGGACATCGAATTTGGGCGCCCAAATTCGATACTAGCTGTGCGAAAAAGTAACTACAGAAATACTTTAGAATGCTTCTCTTGCTTATTTAATGTATAATATTGAAAACATAATGGGCCATCCTCTCTGAAAACATAAATATTCCTCATTCAGTGTCGATTTGTTTTCGTTAATCCTGGTTAAGCTTTCACTGTGTTATTGTAAAGGGAGCTGTAAACTATGATGCTTTTTAATTTCATTGAATAACACGAAAACGAGTCCTGCTGGTACCACTTACGTTTTCGTATTCTTTAAATAGGCGAACAAATGAATTCGTATAACAAAGGAAATTTCAAAATTACCTTTGCAACGGTGGTCATTCTCCCTAGCAACAGCAACAGGTTTTCATGTTATTCAATGAAATTAAAAAAACATCTTAGTTTCCAACTCCCTTTGCATGCCTGTCATGACAAGGCCTGTTTGTGGAGCTTCATGGAATGTAAAACTCAATCTTCTCTACGAAAAACGGTAGTAACCAAAAGTGCTTGGAAAAAACCCTAATCATTTAAAACATTCTTAGTTATTCACATACTTGTGTGTCAGCAATACCTTCTTGAACGTTGTGATATCATGTTGCCATGGAGATCATGTTTTGGGAAAAAACTTTATACGGCAATATCTTAAGAACGAAGGATGATTTTTTGAAAATTCAAAAACTGAGTTTCATCATTTTTTCAGCTGTTTCAAATAGAACAATAAAATGAAATTGTGATTTTTTAGTTCAGTTCCCCTTTAATTAGGTATGGACAGGGTTGCCACGTCTGGAAAAATGTCTGGAAATTGGCTTGTGTCTGGAAAAGTCTGGAAATTCTGGAAATTGTCTGGAATTTTGAGTATTTGTCTGGAAATGTCTGGAAATTTTATTTGACTAGTGCTGAAAAAAATTAAGCATGCTTTGTGTATTTTCTTGTAAGCAGGAAGTAGTAAAATTGAATTCGGAGCTCATTGATAGATGTTCATATTTTATTTTATTGCCACTCAGACCTTGTCCCTGTCAAATCTGACAGCTAGCTTCTTTACAGTTAATGCTGATTTCTAAGTGCAAGATGAGTAGTATAAGCCAGCCAGTGTTCTAATGAGTACCTTACAAAATGCAAAGCTGTTTACATTCTTTACCGTCTGTTTCTCCAAAGGTCAATAACAGGACCTTTGCACTTTTAACCATTTTTAGACCAGTAGCCACTGGTCTGAAAAAGGTTAAAAGTGTGAAGGTCCTGGCTAAGGAACCAGTTCATAACTTGTTGCCTTTTACCACTTCATGCTTAGCCTATCTTGTAGTAGTTGAATTTCTATTCTGACTCGCAAGGCTCCCAATTTTTATTTATATTTTGCATGAAAAGTACAGCAGCGTAGGCCTTGATACAGCTGACCTTTACACTTACATTTTTCCTGATATTTTTTATTGAAATGTTACAAGTTTTCTTACTTTTTGCCTTTAAGTGAGTTAGAAAGTAGGTGAGATGTGTCATCTATAATTTTGAACATCTCAGTTAAACTTATGCTCCCAATAAGCAAAGTAGTTAATGCTACATTGTGGTTAATATGTAACAGACACAGATCCCAAATTACCATTAGTTCAAATGAGAACAGTTCTGCTCACTTGAGAAACTTCTCCATTGCAGTATTTTCTAAATTTATATAGCCACTGTGTCAATTTGATATTAAAACTCTGTTAAATGCACTTGCTCACCTTTCAGGTAGTTGCATTGCCATATAGATTTGTTATTTTGTTACTTTTGTTTTTGAGCAGTAGTTAGTGAAATTGACTTTTGTTAATTTATTCAACTTGTTCACAACTCACATATTGAGAAGTTTTAGAGCCTGCTAATTTACAAGGAAAAAGTAGTCGAATTTGATGTATATGAACTGATCCCTATGATATCTGATGCCCTTTACTTCTAGAAGAATGAAGTAACAGACTGTGACAGATTCTTAATTGTTTGCTTAACAGAACATGATTGGTTTCTTTTCTTCGTTTATTATATTGTTGATGATAACGTATAAAGCAAATATTCTGTATCCCATTCTTTTCCCTGTGGTCTGATGTTGTATCTTATTTCAGGGTTTTCTTTTGTTTGATTGATATCTATATACAATGTTGTTTGAAGCCATGGCAAACTCAAGAAAAGTCCTCATTTTGTCAAATTTGCTGAAGTTTGGTTATTCTAGACTCTAGAATCAGCATAATGCCTTGAAAAACCCAAGAAATTAACTTGTCTGATTTTGGCTGCAAACCACCTGTTGATAATTTCCTTGAATTCTGTTTCGCCTCTGTATCTGTGATATTAGCCAATAGACTTAAGTAAGAAGCGTTTTCTGAGTGTCTGGAAAAATAGTGCCTTTTTCAAGTTTTGTCTGGAAAAAACATATCATTTTTAAACTAAGATTCTGGAAAAAAAGTATCAATTGTATGGTTGTGTCTGGAAATTTTGTTGCCAAAGGTCTGTGGCAACCCTGTATGGAAGAAGAAGCTTTTATTGATGCATTGCATTTTCTAAACTTCTGCTTTGTTCTTGCACATAATAGTCATTATAGAAGAAGTGTGCTTGTTAAAATTACTTAATTGTGAAGTCCTTTAAATGAGAAACAACAGCATGTAATAATTGGTGATAAAACATTATTTTTTTTGTGTGTTCTTAAGCTCGGTTCCCATTAGAATCGAAAATGTTGAGCAACAGTCGTACAACAGTAGCACAGCACTTACGATATTAATGGAAACAAATGTCGTGCAACAGAGCGATTGTTGTACAACAGAAGACATGTTGCACAACAGATGTTGTAGAGATAGAAATTTTTCTATCTCTGCAACAGTCGGCGATAGTTGTACGACATTATTGAAGTAAAAGTTCAATGGAAACACAGCAGAGAGCAGTTGCTCAACAGCGCACGATTTTGCTGTTCTGTAAAGTACATAATCTTATACATTTTTTGAATGAATGTAGAATTTATCATAATTTAACATAAGATTTAATGGAAACATGTGATTGCACAACAACAGTTGTACAATTGTAGTACAACACTTGTTGTACGAATGTTGCTCAACATTTTAAATCTTAATGGGAACCGAGCTTTATAGACACAATATTATCATTAAAGGAACAAGGAAAACAAAAACAGAAAATGAAAGTCAAGAACAGAATTTTTTTGAGACATAATTTTCTTTACATTCAGCCTCCATACTCACTTCACCTGTGAACCAAAAATGTCCATGCTAGACTTTTGAATATGATGTAGAGTGATGATCGATGTGTGCAGTGAAATTGCAGTGTAATTAATTCTCGCGATCTCGAAGAATATTCAAAATTTAAGAGTTAAGGATGGGAATATTTCTGGAATTTGTTGAATTATTTGCGCAACCTGGTCCATCTACAGCTGAAAACCAACAAATATAAAATGTCAGCAATCATATAAATAACGATAAAAAGGCTGATAAGAAATAACCTCTTTCATCTTATGATATCTGAAGCTTATTATCAGAGTCACAACCAATGTTATCAAAAAGGAAGTAGTTGACATAGATTTAACCGACTAATGAAATGTGAGTTTTCCATTCTCTTCCTGTTTTGCTTTTTCTTGGCAGGAGTTTAGAAATCCCAAATCAGAAAAATGTTTTTTGCGAGAATTTATTTTCGCGAATTAGAAAAAATCAAACTTTTTGCGAGAATTTAATGTTGCAAATTTGAGGCAAATTCGTGAAACTCGTGAAATTTTCTTCCTGCGAAAATTTCTTCCCTAAAGGTAGAATATTAAAAAAATGTGAAAATGCACTTTAATCTCAGAGTTTTCACAGTTTGTTATTACTGATAGTCACCTTGTTTTATGGTATTTTATGAAACAGGCTTGTGATCATGAAAAACTTGAAAATAAAAAAAAATTGTATTACTCTCCATCGTTTTGCTTTGAAGTTCAAATTGTTTTTTAATTAAATTAAAGATGTTTCCGTTCCTTTAACTCGTCACCACCTGGCTGGGAATTTTTTTAAATAAAAGATTATTTTTTCGAAAAACAGCAACCTTGCGCATACTTCTGTAAGAACGTTAAAAAAAAAAAGAAAACTACAAAATACAATTAAATAATACATAATAAAATCGCGCACACGAAGCTCCTTCTTCATTCCTCAGCGGATTTTGCTGAGTAGACTTGTTTTCTACTACGAAACGAAGAAAATGTTTGAGCGCTGATTTTTAATTCAAACCACCAAAACCATTCCAAAGCGATCGGAGACCTCACAACTGAAATGGTAGCAAAGTTTTGTTCCGTTATTGTAAAATTTAATCGTAGCACATTAACAATTTCCGAAGCAAAACTTTCAACATTTTGGGACAGATTTTTGTTGACTTTTAAATAAACATTTTGTTATCACTCTTGTCATTACAAGCCAGGCGTGCGATTTCCACACGCGTAAATAAATCTTGGTGTGGGTGGAGGCGTGCGCGTGCGATTGCACGCCTCTTACCACCAGGCCTGACTTGGCTTTCTATTCATTTGTTTGAAAAAATCAATCAATGAATTCTAATACATTATGGTATACTTTGAGTATTCTTGTTTACACAGTGTAAAAAGTGACGGGGCTATGTCTGGAAGAAAAAAGAAACAGGATGGCCTTATGGGCAGAAAGAATTCTGCAAAATCAGTTGAAAACTGAAAATATGAAAAATGAAATACTTTAATAGCATTCTTGAAACTTTGAATCATTGAATGGTTGAATAATTTCTACAATATATTACATTCCTAATCAGCTATTACATTCCTAATTACATGCTTCTCAGGACATTTTGAAGGCATAATTGACACTATGGGAAACTTTATTATAGTATATACTGCCAATAAACTGAACAACATGTTGATACAAAATAATATAAAAGATACATGGATCCTTTCAGATATCTTTATGATCATAACTTATAAACTCAAAATATTTTTCTAAAAATTTTGGTCATGCAAAATACATTCATATCGACTAAAATTAACATACATTTTATAGTTAACTTATATCAGAAATTTCTGTTTTAGTTTGATTAACAATATGGCATGCACTTACATTCTTCATCTAAGTTGAAATTCATGGTCAGTTTAAAAAAAATCTTTGGGAAATTTAAGAAAGGTTGAATGATTTTTACAACATAACAGTACATTTCTGATTACATATGCACCCAAAGGCATTGCAAAACTGTAATTGAGACTATGCGAAGCTTCATTGCATACAGGCATGGAAATTTGGCAGAAATGATCGTTATCATTACTGTGTCGTTTACACAATATTCAAATGTCGGTAACGATCCCATAATCATATTTCCTTTTTCCTTAGATAATCACAAAACTTGTGTTTTTTAATGTTTAGCTCTCGAAGTATTTGTGATTTAGCTATAACTCAGTCTTCTCATTATGAGGCACGCGACCGTGCTAGCGCTTGCTACACAACGCTCCTCGAGCTTAGTTAAGACGTGCTTTTAATCGCGCATATATATGCTTATATTAGTTTTCATGGCTGATAATGAAGGATAACTTAGGTATATTACGCGATTATTCACCAATTTGCTGTTGCTAGGGAGAACAGCCACTGTTGCTAAGGTAATTTTGAAATTTCCTTCGTTATGTGAATTCATTTGTTCACCTAACGAAAGAATATGAAAACAAAAGTGGCACCAGTAGGACTGATTCAATAGATGAAACGTTAAATGATGGAAATAAATCGTTTTAGTTCAGTGTTGTCTTATAAAGCTTTGTAAAAACTTTTGAATGAACATGTAAAAACCCGAAAAAATTGATATATCAATGATGTTTTGTTTTTGTTGATAACAATGATGATTGGTAATTTATTCAATTTCCGCGCTTATAGCGTAGGAAATTGTTTGGTTTACACATTCTATCTATCTATCTCTGTCACAGTTTTTCGTCGTTTTCGGAAAGTCCGATCGGATTACGGTTTGTTTGTTTATTCAGAATAGTTAATGACTATGCTAGGAACTTAGAGGACAGGTTTGATTAAAATTGGGCAATTTAGACAAGGTGCTGATTTCGAAGTTGACGGTCACTTTGTCAGACTTGACTTGAAATTTTTCATGGATTACAATTGAAAGGTGCTGATTTCAAATTTGACAGTGATTTTGTCAGAATTGACTAAAATTGGACAATTTGGGCCAAATTTGGACCAAATTACGAAAGTTCTTCAAATTTCATGAAATTTTGCATGGATTACATTTGAAAAGTGCTGATTTCGAAGTTGGCGGTCACTTTGTCAGAATTGACTAAAATTGGACAATTTGGGCCAAATTACGAAACAACTTGACTGTAAATTTAATATTAAAATTATTTCACTCACTTAAATAAAAGTGGTATGCTCAACACTGATAATAAGATGGTGCATGTTAAGTGTTCTTGAAACAACATAAAGTAGTTCTTTTGAACAACCTAAAATTATCAATTTTATTTTGTAGGCATATCCTGGTGATGGTGATGGACCTACAAAAGATGAAACTGAAGTTGCTAAACATATGAGATTTAATATGCCCACGAAAAAAGCCACAATGTTTGGTGACGAAATGTTTTATTTTTGGGGTATGTGTTAATGTCTCTCATATTAATTATTTTATATTCTAATGAGCGGTCAAGTATGAATCAAGTCCTTACTTTAGGTTCTAAAGCTGTTGATTTTTTACTTGATTCAAAGTGGGCAAGTGGTTCCAAAAGTTCAGTTGTATTTACTCATCGAGAATCAGTGGTTGCCTTTCTTTCAAGGTATATGTTTTTCTTGTACTTGTTCTTAAATGACTGAATTCCAACAAAGCTAAAAACAACATAAACTTTATATTTAGTGTGGTATTTTCAAATTTGGAAATCCACTTTTTAGATTGATGAGTTATAATATGTTTAATCGAGTTCACTTAACGAAAATTGAAAAAAAAGTTAAAGACAAGAAAAAGGATATTGAAAAGAAAAAGGAAGATAAAAAAGTTGAAGCAGATGAAAAAGAAAAAAAAGAGCCGGGAAGTCCGAAGCAGGTTTGTGTGGTTTTTAGTTGTTTTTTTTGGTGAGTGGAAATTTGTATGCTTGATTGATTTGCTTTGTATTTAGGAGGGAAGAAAAGTCAAAAAGAAGGTTTGTTTGTTTTAATTTTTTCAGTATCTTTTAAATGTCTATCAATGAATATTTTTTAAGAATGATTTTGTTTACAGGTGAAGATAACTCTTGAACAGCATGAGCAACAAATCTTTTTGGACAGTGATGATGAGGTCAGATTTACCTTGATAATACACATCAAGGAATGTGCCACTTCGTTGTGAAGCTTTGAAATAAATACCTTTGTTTTCACTTCAGGCTTATGTGTGGATATATGATCCCATTAGTTGGAAAACGTTCATCCTTGGAATCTTTCTTGGTATGAAATCCAATCTCAAAATTTTTGTGACTTGTTATTCTTTTAATTTTAGTATGATTGAAAAAACGTTTTTTGTTGTTTCTCCTCTTTTCCTTGTAGTACTTGGTATCATCGCAGTGTGCTTGTTCCCATTGTGGCCTGAAAATATTCGTGAATACAGTTGGTACTTGAGTGTTGCTGGAGCTATTTTTGTAGGATCCATACTTGTTTTAGCTGTCTGTAAGTTCACAGTTCCTATCACATTTTTGGACAGAACATTACTCTGATTTTGAAGCAAATGGTTTATGTGTCAACAACTAAATAAAAGTCAGACAAATAATAAATAATAATTCAAATTTAAAATATCCTAAGGCCTGAAGAAGTGGACGATTCTGCAGTTTTAAATACACATGTATCATGGGCTTGATGGTTTGATTTCACACTTTCTCTCTTTGTTTGTAGTGCGTTATATTATTTATGGTGCCTTGTGGCTATTCACCTTTGGGAAACTTCATTTTTGGCTCCTTCCTAACCTGACAGCTGAATGTGGATTTTTTGAGTCGTTTGTGCCAGCGTATCAATATGAAGTTAAAAACAGTGAGATAAAAAAGAAGAAGAATATTAAAAAAGTAACAGATCAAGAAGAGGGAAGTGCGAATGAAGAAAAACCTGTTGAAAAACTGAAAAAATCTGATGACAATATGCAGAGTGAAGGTGAAGAAAGTTCTGGAAGCTTCACTAAGGAAGAAGACTGGGTCAAAGTAAAGAAAGGTGATGCACAGGAAAACCAAGATAAAAAAACTGGAACAAATTGTTAATAAGAATTGTGATATTGCTAGAGACACACTCAAATTTATAATTTTCTTTTGTTCTATCAGCTCGAAAATTTAGTTTAATTGTTAGCTTATTTATGGTTTTTTATCAAAAAGGATATCCTATGATTGATGAGGAGTAGTTTATGATTTGTAATTGTTCTATTGTCATGACAACAAGAATCAGTATTAATGGTTATCCTTTCCTTGCTTGTGATGTTTCAGGTTTGTGAATATTATGTGTTTTCATTATAAGAAGAATAGCCAATCCCACCGTGGTCCTGGCTAAAATTGCATCACTCGGGTGTTCTTGGTTTATAATTTACATCATAATTTTGAAAGCTGAGAGGGAATTCTGTTTGACAAATCTCAAATTGAATTTACTCAATGAATTCATATATACTTCATAAGTTGTAACAAGATAGTGTTTATTCGAAATGAAATTTAGATAATATCTATCATTATTTCGCATGAAAACATTTGAAAGATGAACCTAGCGAGTGAATGCGTTACAGGCGGTATTGCAGCATGTGGTGCATGTTTGTTTTCGAATCCACTGGAAGTTGTTAAAACGAGAATGCAGTTGCAAGGTGAACTGCAGGTTAGTAATTGTTTTTTTCTCTTACAGGATTGTTTTGTAGCAAACACAATTGTGATATGATATTTCATCTTGTGCAGGCTCGAGGAACATATGCTGTTCATTATAAAAATGTTTTTCATGCTTTCTATCAAATTGGGAAAGTTGATGGATTACTTGCATTGCAAAAGGGTTTAGGACCTGGCCTGGCTTTTCAATTTGTTATGAACGGCTTGCGACTAGTTAAGTGATTTTATGATTTGATTGAACATTCGTGAATTAATATTAGATAGGAGATCAGAAGATGTACTGGTGCAATCTTTTATGCAAATAATAAATCTTAAGAAATGAAACTTGTTTTTTATCTCCTTTACTGCGTCATTACAAAATATTTTTCGTTTTAGGTTCTTACCAGGTTTTCACAAACATGAATTTTACACAGAACAATCATGGTGACTTAAGCTTCATCAAATGTCTGTTTGCTGGTGCGATATCTGGTTGCATTGGTGCATTTACAGCTAGTCCTGCTTATTTGGTCAGTATCAATTTTGAAAATATTTATACCGTATGTTTATAATCAATTCAATATTTCTGTATTCTTTTGTTAGCTTAAGACACAATTGCAAGCGCAGGCTAGTGCTGGTATTGCTGTTGGGACACAGCACAATATTACCAGTGTTTATTTAGCTGTTCGAGACATTTTTCAACAACATGGTATTCGAGGTTTGTGGCGAGGCAGTTCAGCAATTATTACTCGTGTGTGTATTGGTTCGGCAGTCCAACTCACTTCGTTTTCTAAAAGTAAAGAATTTATTTTACAATATCATCTATTTCCTAAAGAAAGTATAATGGTACCATTTTCTGCAAGTATGTTAGCTGGTCTATTTGTTGTGGTTGCCATGACACCTTTTGATGTGGTTTCAACTCGTCTCTACAATCAAGGAGTATCAACGACTGGCAAGGGTCTTCTGTATACGAACGTCTTTGATGTTTTCGGAAAAATGTTCAGAAGTGAAGGACTATTAGCATTTTATAAAGGAACAGGAGCTCACTACTTCCGTATAGGACCACATACAACTTTAAGTTTAGTTTTTTGGGAGAGGTTGCGGAACTTTTTGAATGATTAAATTTTACTACATTTACTACATTTACTACATGCAAGAATACTTACAAATATTTACTACATGCAAGAATATATCAGCCGCAAATGTTGTGTAAGTTTCAGTTACACTATTTATTTAGTCTTCCAAATAAATCAATGTGCAGGGGGTAATACAGGTCAAAAATGCAATGCAAACCTCACTTCTTCGTTTTTGAACTTTTGTTTATTCAATGAATCATGAATATAAGCGAGACTCACGTGTCACTAACACTGTCCAAGTTCTAATCCTTTATTACCCCCTGATATAAAACGATCCATAAACACGTTATGAAATCTTATTTAGTCTTGAAATTTTATAGGTATTTTTTAATCTTCCCTGTCTACATTTACATTTTATTTATACAAACAGATTTGCATATAATAGGTAGAATCAGAAATGCAAACATTTTTCTATGTATCAGTTCCTCTCTAATAAAACAACGAGAAAATGAATGGGAATCTGATCGTCACTGACCAAAGCAAGGTGTCACACGAAACGTTTGATTTTTGATGTCTGGATATCAAGTATAGAGATCTTAGATCTTATAGTCCTCAGCTTGTCTGGGTCAAATCTTGTGCTTTTATTTTTATTTTTCTGATGGCCATAAGAAAATACAAAACAAACTTTCCTTGTAACAATGACACTTTTGCTTTATGTTTGTACTACACCTTCCTAGTTACATCAAAGTTAACGAGTTGGTTGGAACTCGAATTGCCTCTGAGCATCTATCCAATGAGATTTCACTGATTTGTAGACATTCAGGTCCAATTGAGCGCATACGCTCCGCTCGTCTGCTACGAACTAGTGTGATTGCAAGGGGTCGGTAGCTTAGTGGTTAGAGCAATCGCCCGGCAAGCGAGAGGTCGTGGGTTCGAGTCCCACTCGATCCGATAACTTTGCGCTGCAATTGGATAGGTACATTGTGTGCGGATATCATTGAACTTTATGTTTTTATTTTGTCAAGTTGTATTGTATTTTTGTCACACTCATTGAAGATGTATGGAGGTATAAGTTGTAAGAAAAATAATGTTTCAATATGACTTATGGATGAAATCAGATATGCTTTTACAGCTATTCCAATCACGTCACAAAATTGGAACTTTATTAACGTTACCTTCATGTGAATATGGAGATATCATTTTTGATTTTTATGAAAATTTTTTATTAGTTCATTAATTGTTTTTGTGTCAATTACGTGGTTTGATGTTTTCAATGCTGTCCTTTTGTACTTAAAAGGGCAGAAGCTTTCGTGTTTTGGTGGTCATTTTGGAAAAAGTAAATCCATGAAACGCGAAAGTTTATTTCATAAAATCTCCGTCGATCTAATACTGGATTCTCCCAACCTATACGGTGTTAGTTCGACCTCTCCACGGACTTTCTCAACTTATAGGAAAATAGGCTTTCGCAGTACACGCAGTGCTCCCTGGGAAAATACAATATCGGTTCTTACAGAGGCAACAAATCGAAAGCTTACGTTTATCAAAATCTTACCAAGCAACGATAACACTTAATCAGGACTCCCTGGTAGAGTTAAAATGGTGGAAGGAAAATTTAAGACTACGGATTGGCAATCAACTAAGAACCTTACAACCAGTAATGATAATTCAAACATATGCCTCCAAGAGAAAGACAATCCACAGAATAGAACAGGAGAAACGTATCAATGTTCTGCAATTAATAGCGGTCAAATTAGTTACTTTTCGGTATTATTCAAGAGAAAAACAAAACCAGTCACTCCTGTGTCCGAATGGACAACACAACAGCACTAAGTTATTTAGTAAGAATAGGAAGAACTCACAACAAAGAGCTTCTGCAGATCTCAAAAGAAATTTTGATTTCTCACAGGAACATGATTACTGCAGAGTATATACCAAGCCGTTTGAATGTGACGGCAGATTGGGATTCCTACAGAGTGCAGCGAATGGTTGTTGGATTCCCAGGATGTTTCAACAAAGGGGAACTCCTCAAGTGGACTTATTTGCTTCTCGTCAGAGCAAACAAATTCTGAAGTACATGACTTGGAAGGCAATTCCAGAGTGAGGCACCGCCACGGATGCGTTCCAACAACCATGCCGCAACATCCTCCCTCGGATATGCTTCCCCCCCTTTTTGTTTAGTGGGGAAAGTTCTAGCCAAAGTCAGACCCGATGGCAGCACTCTTCTTCTAATCACACCAGCATGGCAAAACCAAGCATGGTATACAGAACTGCTCCGAATGTCGATGAAAGACACTATTCTTCTGCCTCAAGTAATGTGGTTTCTCCAAAATCCCTCAAGGGAGTTTCATCCGTTAATAATGAAAGGCCAGCTGCAGCTTGTGGTTTGGACCATTTCCGGGAATCTTTGGAAGCAGATGGCTTATCAGAACATGCAGAAAAAAATGGACATTATCTAATTACGAATCGACCTGGAGAAAGTGGACTAGCTGGTGTAAACAACAACACGAAAGGTATGAGTGTGTAGTACAATGAACGCCCACAGATCAGCTATAACGCCCACAGATCAGTTATATTTGCTTATCATAACCTAATAAATAATAAACCAGCTGGGTAACACCCTCGCATTTGCTCACTGATGGCAGGTGTTTTCAAGCCTCGTTTTAATTTTGTCTAGGATGTTCAGATTGTTCTAAATGACCTAAATGGGCTTCCTGACAACGATGATTTAACAGTGAAGATGCTTACATTAAAGATAACTACCCTATTAGCATTTGCATCAGCATCAAGGTCCTCTGAGATATGCTTTCTGAATAATATAAATCAGATTATTACGGTTAAACAACAGGTACATCTTCACCTTAGATAAGTTAACAAAAGGTGGACGACAAGGAAAAAAACACCAATTACCTCTTGAGTTATCCGGTATTTCACCGAAAAATAATATTCAAAAAAGGCTTTTCTGTAGTGATAAAAGATGTATTTCCAATATTAATCATGATGAAGAATGGAATGAACTCATCCTATCGCTTTACTTTGAATAGGAAAACCTTCTTTTTTAACTGTTCCTCCACCGGTCGAAATGGCATTTAAGTCTGTCAAAATTCTCTTACCGAAATACCTGTGAGGTGGAGTTCACCACTGATGAATTCCTGTAAGGTGGAGTTCACCACTGATGAATATTTTGGCATAGTTTGTTACTACAAAGATTCAAACTAAAAAAAAAACGATGACCTACATATTCAAAATGGCTACCAGTGAAACTGAACGTATTATCATTTTCATTACGTCGTCAAAAAAGAAATAGACAGATAATTTCGAGGAAAAAGAAAATGTGGATGAGAAAGCATCGCTTGAGAAACGTTCCAAAGGGGTATGCGATGTTTTGGTTAAAGATTTAATGCTGTTTGACAAAGAATGTTTTTTTCAAAGCATTTCGAATGAATCCAACAATGTTTGAGGAATAATTTTCCTGGATTTCAGAATCTTGAATATTGTTTTACTGATGTTCGCAATAGTTTGAGTTTATAAACAAGCAATACTCAAATATAATTGGCTGATATAAAATTTAACTAAAGAGAGAGAAAAAAAGACGCGCTCGAGAGTAGAATACCGACTGGTAGCCTTGTGGTAGAGTGCTCGCTTCCTGTTCGGGAGGTCGCGGGTTCAATCCCCGACCGAGTCATGCCAGCGACTATAACAGTGTGAATCAATCCTCTCTGCTTAGCACTCAGCAAGAGAGTAGGAGTGATGTCTAGGGTGGTTGTCTAGTTGAGCGGTTCCTGTCATTACAGCTTCCGTAGCCCAAATGGGGGCTTTAAATGCTCTAGGACCTCCTTCGCAGGACCCTCATTGATAACAGTACCTTAAGGAACTGAAGAGGCTATCCTGGGTAAACATTCGTAAATAATAATAATAATAATAATAATAAATGAGTTCAACTTTTACGCCAAGATCAAGACCATCTCAAGAGAATTCTAAATCTCTCAGACAGCGGTAATTTTTATTTTATGAGCATGCGTGGTGAAAATTCTCCATCAAATTCTATCAAAACATTCATCATATAATTACTTTTGGTATTTTACCACATATTCACAAAAATAAACTTTAAAGATAATGAACTATAATCAGGTCGAGAAAGAAGTGTGTCAGCAATTTTCTTATTGGATAATCTCCACGGAAACCGAAGGAAGGCCCAGTTTACATTACGATATGTAAATTGTAGTGAATGTGCACAGGTTAGTAATTTTAGAAATCCAATGAAAGCATTCATCATATAAGCATTTTTGGTATTTTACCACTTATTCAAATTTTAGAAAATAACTTCAAAATTGAAAAATGAGTTGTACTGATCATCATCGGTAACTAATCATCATTGGTAACTAACATTCATTCAAGTTTTTTAATTCTGATATAAAATACGTAACTATGGTTACAGTTCACTCGTTATTACAGAGTGGAGCGAAGCGAGCGCACATAAGAGGAAAATTACAGTCTGGATAAGAAAGGGCTTTTTCCATTAAGATAATCTAAAATACTGGAAACATTGTTAACCCTTTACAAGCCGTTAAACCACTCTGAAAAATACCCATGAAAGGATGTGAGTTTTTTGTTTATAGATGATTTCTATTCAGAATACCTTTCTTACTGTGAGTGTCAGAAAGTTTAGAATTTGTCCTTATGTAAGGACCGGCAACACCGGATTTGCCACTTTTTAATTTTGAAGACGTCACGGATGACGTCATTTTTTAGCCTTTTTGTCCAATATCTAGGGAAGTAGGCAATTTCAGATATGGGTCTTAACACGGTTTTGATCTATTTTTGTTGCTCCTTCGAATGGTACAAAAAGTGTTTTAATTTGACCTTGGTTCATTTTTGACTTGGTCCAAAATTATGACGTTACACGTTTTTTTTTATAAGCATATGGGATTTTGAGCTCAGCCTCAATATGCTTAGTAAGAGGTTAAAACTGAGGCTGAAATATGCTTACGATATTATTATTATTATTCATGATTTACAATTCACAGGCGCCAACAAGTGCCTCTTCGAATCGATCATTGTTTAATCGTCGTAGGAAAATCGTAAGTTCTTCCAATATTTGTCCAACTTGTTTTTAAACGTGTTGATCGTGTCAGCTTCTACAACGTCTTTCGGTAGTTCATTCCAAATCTTCAATGTTCGAAAATAGAACGAATTGTGTTGAACTCCTCTCAATCCATCTTCTGCAAAATTACGCTCCAGCGGCAGAGCGTGGCGTCGAAATGGCTTTATTCTTTTGCGGGAAAAGGGCGAAAGACACTTCACATCGTACGAATGATGGTGTTTAAATAGTTCGATCATATCACCCCGAAGTCTTCTGTACACAAGTGATGGTAGCCCAAGCTTTTGCAAACGCTCCAAATACGTAAGGTCTTTAAACCCATCCACCAATTTTGTGGCTCGTCTCTGAACGGATTCGATCAGTTTAATGTACTTCTTCAGATGTGGTGACCATACACTCTGGCAGTACTCTAGATGTGGGCGAACAAAGCTCGTATAAAGTTGCTTGAATAATTTTCCGTCCAGAAAGGAGAAACTCCGTCTAATGATTCCAACCATTAACCATTAATATGCTTATTCACACTTCTCTTATTGGCGCTTCCCTAGTTTAAAAATAACACTTAAGTGTTATATAAATAACATGGGTCCCAAGAGAACAGGTTTTTTTGTTCGTACTTGAAAAAAGCTTACAATTACGTTATAATTATGTCTGACTTATATTTATACTTATACTTACTTATATTTTGCCACGATTATAAAATTTACCCTTGTAAAAAAATTTCAGGTTAACAAATGAGCCTCAGCATATGCTTATGGTATGCTTAAATTTTTTCCTATTCTGAGCCTTGATATGCTTATAGGCGTTATGCTTATAAAAAAAAAACGTGTATGTCACGTGATCACTAGGACCTAGTTAAAAAGGTATTAGGCGGAAATTGAAACCTGACAATCCAAAGACCAAATATCAATCAAAAATTAATTGATCACACGGGTCGTTAGTTTGTTATTAAAACATCCCTTCCTATCAGCTAAGACATCCATGACGTCACACTTTTGATCAGGTGACTTGATAAAAAGCTTGAAGTAAAACTAAACTTTTAGTTTCTTTTGTTTAGTTTATTTGTTTAAAATTTGTTCAGGTTACAGTATAAGCAAAAGTTGCTGTTTTGACGTTAATTTTTTCCCTTTGAAAATGATAATAATTCGTTGAGATTTTTCCCCTGGTTAATGAAGTTGACAGAAATTTGTTTGTATTACCAATACTAATTAGGCTAATAAGGCTCTCTAACTTGGTGTTTTTTAATGTCCTAAGAAGTGTTAAGAAGAAATGATTAAGTGTAGCTTCGGTATTTTATGAAATAAATAATGTTGTTTTTAAGGGACTGGCTTCTTTAGAGAGTTTATAAACCATTATGTGGCTGGAAATAATAGTTCACATTGACATTGTTTCCTTCTTCTTATTATTCCTTCTACTCATTAAGAGTTTCATAAGGAGACACATTATAAGAGTTTCATAAGGAGAAATTGTGTTAAATGTATAAATGAAATCAGTGTAACGTAGGTTGAAGATATTTTATCTGGAACTTCAGATGAATCAGTTTGGATTTATTCAATTTCCTCGCTTATAGCGTAGAAAATTGTTTGGTTTACACATTCTATCTATCTATGAATCCATCTATCTACCGTAAATGATCGAATAAGCGCCCCCTTCCAAATAACCACCCCTTTCGAATAAGCGCCCCCTCCTTTCAGGTGAATTTTGAAATAAGCGCCCCTACTCAAATAAGCGCCCCTGGGCGATTATTCGAGTACATAAATAAGAGCAAAAGGGGGCGCTTATTTGAGTTTTTGTACAATAGAAAACAACAAGTATTTAAAAGAATATAGCTTCGATATAGATCGATGTAGAAGACATTTAAAAAAGAAATATTCACTGTATATATCTTCTGTTTCTGTAAATATTACTCGAAACCTTTATATATTTTCTTACTATTTATGATACAAAAAAATTAAAGTTTAACAAAAACACAGTATTTTAAATAAGCGCCCCTTTCGAATAAGCGCCCCCTCTAAAAATTGAATTTTTAAATAAGCGCCCAGGGTGCTTATTCGATCATTTACGGTATCTCTGTCACAGTTTTTCGTCGTTTTCGGAAAGTCCGTTCGGATTTCGGATTGTTTGTTTATTCAGAATAGTTAATGACTGACCTATACTAGGAACTTAGGACATGTTTGACTAAAATTGAGCAATTTAGACAAGGTGCTGATTTCGAAGTTGACGGTCATTTTGTCAGACTTGTCTAAAATTGGACAATTTGGGCCAAATTTGGACCAAATTTCGAAAGTTCTTCAAATTTCATGAAATTTTGCATGGATTACATTTGAAAGGTGCTAATTTCAAATTTGACAGTCATTTTGTCAGATTTGACTAAAATTGGACAATTTGGGCCAAATTTCGAAAGTTCTTCAAATTTCGTGAAATTTTGCATGGATTACATTTGAAAGGTGCTGATTTCAATTCTGGTAATCATTTTGTCAGATTTGACTAAAATTAGACAATTTGGGCCAAATTTGGACCAAATTTCGAAAATACTTCAATTTTCATGAATAAACATCATGCGCAAGATAATGGTGTACTGTTTTTCTGGCCCCGAAACATCATAGTGAATTGCAAAGCTGTCTAGATTAAGTTAAATAAATTAAAGAAGGGAGTAATTTGATGAATTCCAGACTGTATCAAATTATTAGTCAGTGTACAAGTCATTCAGATATCTTGAAAATTAGCCTAAAGCAATTTTCTCAAGGGCTGATGCGGAAATTGTTCAAGCCTGATGGCTTCTAGTTTCATTTGTTTTGTCCATATTGTGAGCTAGTTTTGAAATACAGTTCCTATGTTGCTCTTGTTCATTTTTATTGCAGCTTCTTACGGGAGAATTGGCTTTAAAATATAAATTTGTATTTAGCTATTGCTCATGTATGTCAGAAAAAGGCTTATTAACAAGATGTTATTGAAGACACTTATTTCACTCTAAATAAATAAAGGATGCCACTGGAGTTTTATGTTATGATTAGCAATGTAATTAATCATAACATAATCTTTTTAAAACGTGCAAGTCTCTATGCACACTAGCAGATCTTTTCAAGCAATAAACAGAAGTTTTTGAAATTTGAAAACAGACTAGAGTAAACCGTGCCTTGTGCTATGTAGGAGAGAACAATACACCTTTTCGGAAATTACGTCACTGCAGATCTTGCCTCGTTTCTGATGTTTCTAATTTAATTTTTTAATGTTTTTAATTTAATTTATTTAATTAATTAAGAATGATAAAAACGTCCGTGTAACATTTTCCCTGGGGCATTGTTTCTTGTCAAAAACAACGCAAATGTCATTAAGCCTGGTTCAGACCTGACGATTACGACGATTACGACGATTACGAAGATTGCGAAGATTAAAAAAAAATCAATCGTCGTAGTCGCCAAACGCCAGGTCTGAAAACTCTCAAGTAACTCAAAATACTAATTTCAAAATTATTTCAAACACACAATACTTCTTTCCCTTAAGTTAAGTTTGAACTTCTTTGTAACAATTTGAAGCACGTGCCTTCACGATCTTAAAACAATAGAATTGACGTAAATTTCAATAGATTTTCACATACAATAGAGCGACTACGACGATAAAATATCAAAATTTTTTGATATTTTGTCGTCGTAAACGCCAGGCGTTTATGATGACTACGACGATTACAAAAGTGTTCATATTAGACGACACTAAATGGCTGTTCTCCACATGAAAAGGGTTTCCTTTATAGCAGAGTACATCATCGTGCTTTCAGTTTCAGTTCATTATATCAGGATCATACTAAATAAATCTTCAGCCTGGCCATTGATAATGAATTTTCACCTTTTTAATGAAATCACAGCATCAATGGTTTGTTGTTCCAAGCATTTAATTACCAATCATCATGACACATTCGTTATCAACAAAAACAAAATATCATCTATATCACTGTTTTTCGGTTTTTTACACGTTCATTCAAAAGTTTTTAAGAAATAAAACGATTTATTTCCATCATTTAACGTTTCATCTATTGAATCATTTTAAAAGCTAGCAGAAAAAGGCAAAAATCTTCCAAAGCCCATCTGCGCTGACTGAAAAATGGTGTACTGCTTTACTGAAGACTAACCTCAACCTCTATTCTTATCTACCTTGGCTAGGTCAGAGTTCAATACCGAACCGCGGCTATAAAAGTGAACGGAGAAGATGATGATGATGATGATGAAACTGCCAGTTTTAACATATATTTCGCCCTATATGGGGAAATATATAAAAAGAAATGCATTTGTTGAGAAATTCTTCTATCAACTACTTTCCATTGCAAAAAAACGTTCCGGTAGTTTCAATCTCACAAGAAATAACAAAGAAAATCAAAGTTCTCGTAAAAATTCTATAAAAAATCGTGAGAATGTTAATTTATGTTTTAAGAGCCGATACATTTTTAGTGGACACACTGACGTATAGTGTTCAAAAATCTATTGAATTTTACGTCAATTGTTTTAAGACTACAAAAAAGTTACTACTTAACAAGGGAAAAAAGTATCGTGTGTTGAAATATTCGAGAGTGTTCATACCTGACGATGAATTTTTTTTAATTTGTTGTAATGTTCGTAATTGTCAGGTCATAATCAGGCTTTATTGAAGATGGTACCATGAGTAATGGACATTATGTAGTTAACTGAAATTCAACAAAAGGAATCAAAAGAAATTCTATCCGTAGAAATAATAAAGATTCTCTTCTCAATATGCGACTGCATTTCTCTCTAAAGTCAGAATAACAAACACCTATGATACCATTTTCTCACTTAATATTCTCTATAAATACATAGATAAGATTTCTTTTAAAACAGATTAGCACTAAAATCTATTTTTGTGGCTTTTCAATGAATTTTAGTTGGAAAAAAATGTATGAACTTGCTATTGACATCACAAACCTGTCATAAGATAAAGATAAAGTCTTTAAAAAATAGTAGCCTTCATGGCCGATGTTGAATATTACGCTTGAATAGACAACCTTTATTATCTCTTAGATTATACCACCCTTTAATGGCGTCGATGTTAATTGATAGGGCTTGAAAGGGACCATCGTTACCTGTTACTACATGAGCACACCGTGTTGGTCTTTGTATATTAACGAACCATTTGTACTGATGACAACATATTTGTCCATGTGTTTACGTCATAGCCAGATTAGTTTCCTTCAACAGCGAAAGCATTTCTTTTGTTCCTGAACTATTTTTTTCAACTGTTTAACATATATCAAACTCACGTTAAAGATAGATTCATACTATTAGATCTATTTTAGAACATAATACAGATTTTATTCTCAAACTACTTTTCTCCATAAATTCAGAATAATCTACACCTATGACAACATATTTATCCATGTGTTTGCTCCATAGCAGATTAGTTTCCTTCAACAGAAAAACAACATTTCTTTTGTTCTAGAACTATTTTTCTCAACTATTTACCATATATCAAACTGAGCTATCTGTAAAATAATTGGAAGGAACAGCCTTACTAGATGATGATTGTAAAAAGAGCAGATTGTTTTAAAAAACCTTCATTGAAATGCAATTACCGAAAATCAAATCATGTTTTGTTTACGCAAAACTATTTTCTAACTTTCTTACATACTTTCTTTGAGGGAAACTGTGCACAATGCAAATAATATTGAACTAGAGGCACGAAATAAGTTTTTAAATGTGTAACCAGCTTTAACTAATTCTCAAACATCTTGACTAACATATAGCACCAGCTTTAACTTTTTCGTACGTTAATTGCTTGTTCATCCTTCAATGATTTCTATTTATTAACAATTTAATTGATGGATAATGCAATAAACTTTGATTAAAGGTCAAAATTTAAACTATAAAAATAAGATGAAATGTGTTGAGAAATTCTTTTAAAGACAAGTAGAAAAATCAAAAGCTGCCAGCCAAATAACCAATAACACACAATGTTTGCTTGACATTACAAGGTTGCATCTGTTAGTTTCGCTGCAACACGATGTTGAAGCAGAAATAATGAAATCATAGAAACTCAGAATCTAAACTCAAACACAATGGTCAAGTCTGTTTACCACATTCATGGCCAAATCGTTAGTTTCAGTCTGATAAGTTTTCTCATTAGCATATAAATTAAAAAATATAACACATAAAAATACAACCATAGTATGTTTTAAAACGGGGGTTCATAAATTTGATGCATTTATTAACTACTTTCATAAAAACGATCATTGTGGAAGGACGGCGTAAAGCACCATGCACACTGTAATTTAAAATTTCAACGCATTCTGACATTTCAACGAAAGCCTATTATTCTTATATTTTCATCAAAACAACGTGCACGATGTTTTAGTATCCATAAATTATCTACGATGTGTGTATCCAACCTCCTGAAAATTCTAAAAGTTCAGACATAAGAGTCAGCTTTACTTATGATAGCAATCATTAAAATTTGAAAGGTCACCGAAGCATTCAGCCGTGTTTGTACGCGAATGTAGTGAACAAACTATATTTCAAATGTCGAAATTTTACCAAACTGTACTCCCCCACCTCGTTATGTAATTGGATGAAAAGTTTCACAAATTGACCAATAGCAACTTTAGATTATGAAAACTTTATTATCAAGTAATCAGCATGTTACATTACAAAGAATCAAAACGAGGTCGGGTTTGATAGTCTGATAATGTGTATTCAAGAATTTGATTATGTGAACGTGAGATGGAGGTGGAAAAGAGAAGGAGTATAACAAGATAAAACAAAATGCTTTATGAAGCAATAATTTTCACATCTTTTACACATAAGTATAGATTCAAACATTTTTTAACAGGCATCGTTGTAAAAATAGCCTAAATAAAAATTATCAGCTACAAAAAAAACTGGGTTCTTTTTCAAAAGCACGAGGAAGTGCTAAAAAATCGAACCAACAAGAAATACATAACAGGTATTTCCGAAAATGTTCTTTGAAAATGTCAATTGAAAAAATTAATTTAAAGCATGCTAGAATTGATCACATGTTCCTTTCAAATGAATGATTACTGAAGATATCCTTGAATCAATGTTTCCTGATAGTATTTAGTTTATAACCACATATGGCTGGAAAAACTCCACACTTCAAATTGACATTGGTTACTCCTGCCTTTGTTCCACCATTGTTTCAAGTATACCAAATATACCAGGATTATGTTTAGTCTGAGTTCATACATCGATGTTGATTTCTTTTGATAATACCTTGATAATACACCTAGAATAGTAAAATCAAACAGATGAATTAACAAGAAGATAATTTTCGCTCGCTCGCTTGCTACGCGCCACTCCACAAAAGCTAAGTTATGATTATGAGATTACGAGTCATTCTTAGCAGGCTCTGCTTTAAAGTTATATCAATGAAGAATCAGTTTAGCTAATTACTTCATGCAGTTTTGGCTGAACAAAAATATGAAAAATGGATTAAGGATAATCAGAAAACTCATTATCCCTATTAGAATATAAGAAGTCCAATGAATTCCGATGCAACAATATATATACTCTCAAAGTCTAGGTAAGCAAAACATAATCTTTAATCTCTAAACTATCTTGATCATTATTTTAGATGTTGTAAGTTAATATATATATAAATAAATATTATAAATTAGATAAATAAATAGTATAGTAAATTATATAAATGATTTACAATAGATGTAGATTACTCATTTTCATGACATTTATATTTTCATTTGAGTCAAATCAAGTGCCATAATAATGCCATTATACTAGGATTATTGATATCGCTCAAAACAACGTCCTTTACATCTCCTATGCCAACAGATTAACAACCAATGAATATGCGATGCATTAATTACCTATTGCTTAAACTAAAGGAGCTGTACAAGCTTAAAATTTTGTTGAGTCATACTGGTTTTTTTTCAGTCGTAAATGGAACGCGGGTTGTTTGTTTGTCGATCAATTTATCAAGATTAAAGGTATTGACTTCTCTCTTGTCAAACTAAGGTAAGTGACTTTGTAGATATACTGAAAATGGTACTATCTTGCTCCCAATAATTATAAAATGAAATTAAAAATTACAGTTTAGACTATATTTCGTCAAACTATTCAATTCCAACTCGTTTTTATATGTTGTGTTGTTATACGATAAATTAGTTGATTAAAAGTTTTGCTACACTGAATAAATCGCTATGACACAGTTTTGGATAATTTTTTTTAAACGTTTTGCCTTAACTTAAAGACTGAATTTGTAGGTTTGATTTTCAGGAAAAAAAATGCATCCGATAACAACAGCAAGTCAGCGGTATTTTTGCTATATGTAACGTAAAAAATTCTCCTTGCACCAAATAGTACTGACCAAGACAGGAATGGAAGTGCTCTCCTTGAATTTCCGTCATTTCGTTTCTTTGGTCTTTCTTTTTCTAAGGATCTCTCTTGGACTGATTATTGCAAAGTCAGCTTCTATGAAAGCTCCTTGTTTCATGCTCGTGAATACCTTAGTAATGAGGCCTTTTATAATATTATACGTTTATAATTCTGTTGTTTTCTGTTGTTTTCTCACTATCACGGCTGGTGCTCCTGCCTCCACTCTTTCCTTACTTGATAAAATTCAGAAATGTGTTGTCAATTTCGTTGGACTTGAGCTCTCTAATCAGCTCCATGTAGCTGTCCCCTCTCTCTCTTCTATCAGTATTTCCACTGTCACTGATCATTGGAACTTTCTGAACCCATACCTTTCTAGAAAAGGGTTTAAGCAGAATACTCGTCTTTCTTCTAAGTGTCATCTCATGGAGGTATAAAACAGAAGGAGAACGAACTCTTATTTTTCAATTATTCAGATAATGACTATTCTATTCATTGCGGTATCACTTTGATGTCATCCGTGATGCGCTTTCGGCTGGTTGTCGGTGAAACGAATACTTTTTTAAAAATTAACGACAATTTAAAAACCAAATATCATCCATTATAACAACGGATCAACTTGCTGCATAGTGACAAGCAGATTATTAAACCTAAAGCTTCCTTGAGAAACAAATGAAAATCTATGTTTTTATACAGAGTTGAAGATATCGCGTAATTCATGTATAAGTTCCAATCTACATATCTTCTGACTTAAATGCGCCTCGATAGTGCCGCGGTACGTGCAAAAACTTAGGATTATTCTCTCTTCAAAAACTGAAGCTCGGCGAAACTGCTTGAGGGGATCACGAGATATATAGACCTAAAGTTGCAATGTTTTCGTTGCATATTTGTGACGTTTTTGCATAATTCTCCCAATTCCTACAGATTATGCATGCTAAGAACTTTACCCTAACGATCTTTAATCACATTGGAGAATTGATATGAACGACACTTTCACGCAAGAACGCCAAAATTATAAAAATTATGCAAGATGGTAGCAATTATATGTTATTACACACTGAGGACTTAAACAATGCAGCGCATCACGGATAGTACAATAGCAGATTTTGAGTTCGTTCTCCTTCTGTTTTATACCTCCATGGTCATCTTTACACTGTTGCTTTACCTAAAAGAAACCGCAAATTCTGTCAGGAAAGTTTCATTCCTCGCACCTCGGCTGCTTGGAATGCTCTTCCATCGTCTTATTTTACTGATGGTTATGATCTTTTCACTTTTAAGAAGAGCATCAATTGTTTCCTTCTGTCTTACAAAAATGTAATTAAGGAAAGCCAAAGAACTTCTTTAAGCGATTGAGGTATATACTTAGTAAAACATGTCGCTTTTCCTTGGCTTTGATTATTTTTATTTAAATTTTATGAAGAGAATGTAGGCTACACTTCCTGAAATAACGAAATCTTTCGTTGCATATACACATTAATTTTAACTTTAACACAAATGATATTCAGAACAAAATCGTTGATGCGTCTCGAACTTTCTGAGATCCAGGCTGACACGTCTTTTCCCTAGTGAGTTGAACATTCACGTTCGTGGAATTTGACCTGTTTGCTAATAACCTCTTGCTCGAATGCTGTTACCTAACTAGCTTCGTCTAGATCCTCGCCAGTCAAAAGGAGAAATGGTGATCCAATGGTTACATCTTTGCAAACTGTCATACGCCTCAAATTCTGCCATACCGAATCCTTATAAGATCCCTGAAGAGCTCCTTATTGAGATCGCAGCTTTCCTCTGCAAATGGTAAGACAGCTCAATGCCTCTTTGGCACACGCTGATGATTTTGAGCTGTGCTGGCGCATCTCCTCTCTCAGGTTTTTCAGAATATCGTTCTGGGCTCATTGTGGTTGACTTCTTTTCCTTTTTGATCTTCCATGTGTCGTGTGGTTAACCAACGGTTCTCTCCTGGTTGATGATGTGGTCAACCATAATGTTGTCAACCAAGTGACTAGTCACCTTTACAAAAATACAATACTCAGTCTTCACCATCTCTTAAAATTTGGGAATCCCCAGCATACTGAGTTTTGGTGGATGAGTCATCAACTTCCAAGGTTGCGGGAACAATTGATCTTATTTGTAGTCTCCGTTGAATTCACATTATCAAGTTGTGCTAATTGCTCCTCGATACCAGGGATTGTTCGCATGATGTAGTTGATTTTGCTTTAAAACCGGTTACAAAGCCAATATAGACAACTTGAATCTCTGTAGGAGCAATGGCACTGAGGATTCGGGTTTGATAAATCCATTCTTCGACTTTCAGCTGTGCAATATCGGTTTTAAAGGAGTTTTACCAACAACTGCTTCTAGATGTCTTTGACCTTCAGAAGTTATCTGAACACCTATGACTTTGATGATCTCTTATGCTGTTGGGAGTAACTCATCCGATGTTTTACCTGCATTACGTGAATACTTGCCTGTTTGTTCAGAAAGGTGGCCAAAACTGGACAAACAACATTTATATTACGGAAGGAGAGTTTACGGTTCACCGAGTAAAAAGGGTTGCTATTATTGACTAGCAAAATTGCTTCAGCTGACTCTTCGTTTCAAAAATGTGTTTCATGGCGTGCTTCACAACCTGCCTCGTGAGCTGCACAAACTTATAAGGATTCGATTGAGATTTCCTCTTCGGTGATAGCCATAATTGTCTTGACACTGATTCGATGCAGTTCTTCACCTGTTCTAATGAGGCGTACTCCTGAATTTATGTCAAGGGGAATTAATCTACAAGGAATGCCTCTAAGCTTCTTTGGTCCTCGCTGTATAGCTTTTTACTTATTTGTGCTATTGTTGTCGTTTGAGGCAAACACTGTTTGCTACAACCGTTTGTGTGACACTTGTGGGCTAGAAAATATTTCTCGATCTTATATGTCAACAAACATATAAGATTGAGAAAATCAGATTTGCATTTGCACTTCCAGTTTTACTGGTCATGGTTTCACTTGTTTGTGATGTAGCTCTTTTCCTCTTGGTTGAGTCAAGGCCCAATTTCTCTTACCTCTCGTTCCCCAAGAGAAGCTGTTCGCATAGAATCCTTCTGTATGTGCAGAAGTTGATCTTTGAGATTAAAAATTGTTCATTCTTTTGGTGATTACTCATAGATATATTCAGCTCAAATCGCAGATTTCTTCCGCCTCAAGAAAACACATCCACCATCTTGGAAATCTGCAGTATTTTTTGAAACTTTGTGCGTAAGTATAAGTGAGTTCTTGGAAAATGATGGATAAAGTTATCCGTGCTTCTGATTAAAGTTTATAATAAAATGTTTTTTGTTATTATTTAAATCATTTGCTTTCAATATGTTACGAGTCAAAGTTTATTTTTTTTCTTCTTCAAACCTCTCCTACAATTACTTTTAGGAAGTGCCGAGTGGTAAGAAGTGGTAAGAAGAGAAGCAATACTTTTTCTTCTTTTTCATCGATAACCAAACTTGCAGTAAGTGGAACTCTTATGAAACTATAGTATTTATATCGTGTAGTGAGTATTACATTATCTTGTATACTTGCTCTACATACTGACTAATGGACATTCTTTAAAGCAAAAAAAAAGAATTTCCCGTGCTTATTTCTTTAGAAGATATCTAGCACATATTTCGAACAAAGAATTTTCTTTGCTTATTTCTTCAGAGGTACACATTTTGACATTAAAATGTGTCAATAATGAGCTTCAAGTTCATACCACATACTCACAGGATATTTTATTCTAAGATTTCCAAAGAAATACCAAGAAATGTAATTAAGAATTTCTTTTAGGTAGAAGGTTCATTTACTATCACGCCAAAATTCAATAAACACAGATGTAACTTTTAAGCATTCAACATTACAAGGTAGGAATCAGTAAACATTACAAGGTAGGAATCAGTAAATCAGTAAATTCATTAACAAGTAACAAAAAAATAGTAAAGTATGTTTTCAAACCGACAGGAAACGTTTTAACTTTTTGTTAGGTTCAACACACCAGATGGTGATAATGTATTGACGATTGTAAGATGAAAAATATGAACAAAAGTGATGCTGTCTGTCCGCTTGTCACTGAGTAATCACAGACGACACATAGGTTTGTGCGATTTGATATAATTGTAAAGTTGTGTTTTGTAAGAAATAGTTGAACCCGTTTCAACTTTTTGTTTTCATTCTACAGAAGGGAATTGAAAATAACAAAAGAATGTTTAGTGAAAGAACCAATCACGTTCTTTCTCTGCCATTTGTCTGTTCCGTTTCTGCTTTAACAATCAAAATGTTTAAGAAGTGGAAAACGGCCTTAATTGTGTTTTGTGCAACTAAGTAAACTGAGGAGTTACTGATATCTTTTAGCTAATTTTTCATTCGATGCAAACATATTTGTTCATAACTATTCATACAAATTCATATTCATACAAATTAACAATTTAACTTCATTATCAAACTCCCCCATTACAACTTCTTTGATTTTGCAAATTGTTTTTCTCTATTGTTCCATCTCATTTGATCTTGATTGATTCCTGGATATTCAGATACGGAAATTATACTGTTTCAAAAATTTTTGTTTCGAGCAACTTAAAATGGTTTTGTTGTGCATTTGAGACCACCTTTAACCTAACACACTCTTTATAGTTTGTATCTAACATTATAATTAATAACCTTCCATGATCAACAGATAGTATGCTATAGGACGTGGACTTTCCTTAAAAATAAACGACAAAGTTCCATGAAGATTGATAGGAATTTTTCATTTGCCTTTTCAACTAGATTGCATTTGGCACTTCTAGCTATCCAACTTGATACTACTTAACATTGGTTAGACAACTAAAGCGCAGTTTCAACTTTTGAATACAAATTTTACAATTGTTGTATTTTAATATGTAAGTCATTATTTCAAAAGTTTAAAATAAAATTTTAACCGGCGTTGAATTGATGGCATTTTTTAATTTTTTCGATTGCAGATTTGAAGATTTGGGGTTAGAACTATTTAGGGCTCTCTTAAAATGATGTCCAAAGAAAATTTCATGTTTTCAATCTGAATCAGATATGTTTACATAAAGGCTCTTTGTTTAGCATAAAGCTAGTGATAATGTCAACAACGAAAAGAAGTTTGGAAGAGGAAGTGGAAGAACAAAATTCGAGAAAGAAACAGAGTCAAGAGTTATCAGAAAGTAAGTCAAAGCAAGTAATTGGTTACCCAGCGGGCACAAGACGTCTTTGAGACGTCTTATTTTAATCGTAAAATGGTCGTTTGCTTTCCAGATCATTTTGGGACGTCGTAGGGACGTCTGAAACGGGACGTCGCAATTGGGATCCTTTTACGACGTTTTTGGGACGTCTTTATACGGATTGAATAACGACCTTCGAAACAATTATAAACTTAAGATCATTTTGGGACGTTGTAGGGACGTCTGAAACGGGACGTCGCAATTGGGATCCTTTTACGACGTTTTTGGGACGTCTCTGTGCAGATTCAATAACGATCTTCGAAACAATTATAAACTTTCAAAAGCAATCAGTCTGTATAGAATGATTTATTGTAAATGTTTTTAAACGTCTTGACAACAAGCAGCGGTGGCATAACGGTTACGAGTTCGGCTGGCACACCAGAGGTTCCAGGTTCGGATCCTCCTGTGGTCTATTACAGTTTTTGAAAGAGTAAATTTCATAATCCTGCGACGTCGTTACGATGTCGTTGGGATGTCATCGAGACGTCTCAATGAAGATGTAATTGGGACGTCTTTTGAGATTCCCACTTCGCGACCATTTTGCGACGTCTTAGGGACGTCTTGAAACGACGTCTTTACGACGTCTTTACGACGTCTTTGTGCCCGCTGGATAAGGGGGTAGGATTGGCGTTGGTTTTTTGAAATTTGAAATTGTGAGGCAGCTTGAACGGCTTGGTATAACTTACTGCAGTAAATGTTTTGCATTGATGTGACAAACGATGTTATGAGAATTAATATATGTGATCTTGTCACCAATCACAGTTTTGGAGGTTAACAGTTTCACCATACAAAGAATATATTGGAAATGTACTGACTATTCTATCCTGTTTAATAATGGCATAGTCCGTGTATCAAAGTCCTACACACAAGGGATTACACATACAACCTAGTTACAATATATGGAACATCTAACTTCTCATAATTTTTCCTCTTGGAATTTTGTATTTTCTGATTTGCATTACCTTTCAGCTGATTGTCGCATGGTTTTATATCATGTGGATAAACTTTTGAGTGGTCAAGGACCGGATGAAAGAAGAAGGTTCGGTGATGTTCTACTCGATTATGATGATGAAGTAGATGAAATATTCGCAAATCCAAGGAAATACGAAAGACCTATCTTGGAATGTTTGGAACGATATGTTTCACGATGCAGCAACCATTCCATACAGAATATCATGTCATCTATCAACAAGACATTAAAGGAATGTAATCAAGCACCGATCGAACAAGAAAAACTTGAAAAATCTCCTTACCGGATAGAATCAGGTATGAAATCTACTCATCCGTCGGCTATCCTTTAAATTATTCCACTTGAAAAGTCACGACTCTCAAGGTGTTGTTTTGGGCACACTCTTAAAGGAGATAAGTACATGAAGAGATATAAACAAAGACCAACGTGAAAATTAGATAATTGCCATTACTAACAATTTTTCACGATTAAAAGGGGAAATTCGAAGTAATGTCAAACAATGCTGTTTCCTCCACTAACAGATGGAATTCTCCTTTCCAAGGTCTTTCCGCAAAAATTTTCCTCACCCAAAATCTTCTTTTTTAAACGTTTTTGTTTCAATATTCGTAAAAAATGAGAATCATCAGTGTTCTGTTTATCACAGCGAAATGTTTTTTACATTTAAAATTGAAGCTTTCCGAAGAGAAAAGAAGTAGTGGAAACTAAAAAAAATTCTCAATAAATTGTACATTTCCAGTAAAATGAAGTTTACAAGGTATTTGGACTTCTTTATCACCAAGATTAACTTTTTTCTCAGTTACTTCTACTTTGCAGCTATTGCCGTTGCTTGCTTGAAGAAAAAATGAGATTGATTTGGCAAAGCGGCCTGTCTTTCCTTTTGCCAAATGTACAACCACAATGTTGTTTTAGCGTATTTGTCATATTCATTTTCTGGTTTTACTCGACTCTCTAGAACTAGAATCGTTTTTAATCACATACTGCATTTTAGTCTTAAAAATATTAAACTATTTAAACGATGTTTTGCTTTTCGAGCTGCGGCGTTTATTAGGTGGCGGCGCTTACCTTATCGGACAAAACTTAGTCGGACAAAATTTTAGTCGGACGAAAATATTAGTCGGACAAAATTTTAGTCACCTCCAAATATTTTAGTCACTTTTGTCCGACTAATAATATTGTCCGACTAAAATGTTGGTCCTTTTCTAAAATTTCATAACTTACTTAATTTTCGATAAGGATTATCGAAAAGCGTGCGGGAGTGCGCCGATTACTCTAAGTTCTAGATATGTATAGGAAAACGAGGGGAAAGGCATATTTAATAAAAACAGTTTTGCCGACGTGAAAAACATATGTCCAACAAAATCATCATACCACAATTTTGCCGTCGGAAAAAAATCCTAATTTAAAGGGTTGTTATATAATTTTATTTTTCGATTTCAATGTCATATTCCTTATCAGTATAAAAATCTATTTTGGTTCCTGCATTGGCTACAGGCGCTTCTTCTATTATGGCTGTCTTCTTCATTTTCTTTTGAACTACCTCGCTATCACTTTCATCGGAAGTTTCTGTTATTACCGGTGCTTTTCTCTTTTCCTGTGGATTCTTTCCTGGAATAAGTGAGGCTATTAAAAACGTCCAATCGGTTTACGAAAGGGTCGAGAATCCCCTTAGAGCGTAAAGAATAAACAATAAACATGAAAAAAACGAGCGTTAATATTATTTATCACTTTTGAAACACTTTACCACTTTTGAAATTGTTTATTTATGACTAAGTCATGTAAAAATATTGTATTCGTTGGTGAGCAAAAAGAAAAATCATAAAGAAATTATAAATATTTAAAATTTTGTGATTAAACTGATAAGAAGAAGAATTCTGAAAAAAATGATTTGGACCAAATATTTAGTCGGACATAATAATTAGTCGGACAAAATTTTAGTCGGACAAAATTATTAGTCAGACAAAATTTTAGTCACTTCCAAAAAATTTAGTCACTTTTGTCCGACTAAGTTTTGTCCGATAAGGTATCACAAATGTTCGGCATATTAATGCAGCGTTTAATAGTGGGCAACATTTATTAGAGGAAATACGGTAGACGATTTATAATTCATGACGTTTTAACAGAGAGGTATTGAGTTCCGTTTTTAAAATATCTGTTATGAATCAACGGGCAATGTAATTTGAATGAGAGCACTCAACAATAGACCTTTCCCGAGTTTATTTTTTATCACACTCCGCCTCCCGTTTTCAATTGCGTTACTATGACAATCGAATCTCTTGTGCTCAATCATTAACACTACCTGGTATCACAATTATTACACTTATTGCACATTACTGAAATGAGTCCCGTGACATTTCGTTACCATATTAACCATTGCGAAAACGAGGCGGAGCTTGATAAAAAATAAACTCGGGAAATGTCTATTGTTAAGAAATAATAATATAAACACTTTAAAGCTCTTTGCTTTTACATTTATTCATTTCTTCCCCCCTTGTGAAGTGCAAAACTGCATAGTTCTATAATTTTCATTTGTTATGTTAAAGTACAAGTTTTCACATTTTTATTTAGATCTCGACAAAGAAACTGGCTTTACTCTGAGTTTCAATGAGAAAAAAAGTTATAAGCCAGCATTTTATAAATTATCGGACTTGGTTTTTGATGAAGCTCGACTAATAGCTCACTTTCTTTTGGATCACAATGAGATTCAACACATATTTATAACCTACCAGGACGCTAAAAAGCGACTGATGGAAGTTCTGGAATGCTGAAGAAGAAAGACTACATCTGCTGAAAGGAGAACATGGAACTGTATAAAAGCCATATTACTTTTCCTCAAGAAAGAGAATGCGGTGAGGAAGGTAGAAGGAGAAAGTGGTGAGTATGTAGATCTGCTTGAAAATTTTTCAGATAGGCAATTAATATTTTAATTGTATAGCATAGATTCTTTCCATACTAAAAGCTACCACTGATTTTTATTTATCACTTGTTTCAGCAGGAGATACGTTTACTCATGATGTGAAAATGAAAGTGAATGTAGAGACGAAGGTGGAAGAAAATGATGGTGAGTAAATTTATTCTTTTCAAAATTTTTTAGATAAATAAATTGGAAAACGAAAGTACTTTCCACATCCCACGTTATCGTACGTACCTCTGTCCAATAACATCTTCTATGTAAATGGTTTTCCTCCATAGATTGTCTTACCTCTAAAGCAACAGAATCCAATGAAAACATGAGCAACATTAATATGTAAGTAATATTATGTTGTTTATTCCTTCTGAGAAGCATATATACTACTAAGGATGTGTTCTCTGATTTCTTGGTAATATGATTTTAGTGAAACTATAGCCAGTACTGAAGCTGCTTATGAAAGCCAGATTATTGGCCATATCGATCCAAAGATAATCACATACACAGCCAATGAAAACCTATATGAGTTGTTAGTGAAAACAAAAATCTCACCTTCAAATGTAAAAATTGTGTGTAGTGGCAAAATGCTACCTACATCAATGAAATTTGAAGATTACACTGCTCGCTGCGATAAATTTCTGAAGGAATTCCTTGGTGTTGAAGGTGAAGAAATTACAGAACATCATTACCTTCCACAAAAAGATTGGTGGAAAAAAGATCTCACCGATATCGCTTCAAAATTTCAAGAAGTAAGCAGAAGCAAGAATTTAGCCTTTGTCACAGGGTATGAGCTGCTGAAACATTACAGTATTCTCAGACTTGACGTGCAAGCAGTGGCGAAGAAATTGAACGTAGATTTAAAGGAACTTGAAGATTCTAGCTCCACCAATAGAATGCTGATAATAAATGCGGATCTGAACTGTGTTTACAATATGTGCTTTTCAAACTCTTCTTTAGAAAAGGATGTCTTACATACCTTGATACAAGCTGATTCATACTTACGTTTGCTGCTGTATTTATATGGACATATTTTGTTTGGTGAAGATATTTATTTCATCAATTGTGTTAGAGCTCCAAATTGTTTGACAGAAAATCAGTTAATCATTGGTAAAGGGAAAAGTATCGCATCCTGGTTTGATGAAATTAAAGGGATGTGTTCCATCTTGGAAGAGTCTGAAGAAAAACGAAAAGCAGCAGGAAAGAAATTGAAAGCCTTCTTAGCATTTCTATTAAGTTCTATAGCTATAAAGGAATCGATCTTCTTCAAGAACGATATCATCAAGTGGTTGTGGCTTACACCTGAACAATTAAAAATTGCTGAAAGTACCGTGCGTTGGAAAATTGTCCAAGGTCCTTATGGATCTGGGAAGTCTTTAGTTGCACAATCACTTCTTGAAAAGATTGTTAAATGCGCTGTGGTTCCAGTCCATGTGTATTTCATTATGTTCGATAAATGCAGTGGAGCTAGGATGGAAATGAAAAGATATTCCGAAAAGATCTCAAATGCCTATAGAAACGAAGAGCTTAAGCACAAAGTCATCTCCGGTAACCTGGAGGATATGCACGAATTACTAAAATGGGAGTTGGGTAACGTTGCCATATCACCATCTGGTTTATTAAGTGCATTGTTACAAAAGTATGAATACCGTAACATTCAGTTTCATGTTTTGTTTGACGAAGTGGATAAGGAGATGTTTGATGATGATGAATCAAGAAAATTGGGACGATTGTTGAAGAAAAATCGAACGAAATTGAGTAAAAGCCACGTGGTATTCTTTACCCGTCCTATGGAAAGACAGAGGGAGGTTATTGATTTTGGTAGAAAAGATTCCCGTTATTTACAAGACGAGAAATTGGAGGAGAATACTGGAATGAAAATCTATACCTTAACAACATGCATGAGAAATCCAAAGAGAGTGTTTGCGCTGACTCGTGTTGTTTTGAAAGCCTTTAATGGTAAGAGTAAATTGCTGTTGGCAGCTGCAAAAGAAGCCGATATGTCATCAGATCATGAATCAGAACCTGAGGCAGTCAAATCCATCTCTTCATTACAAAGTAAATTGTCTAGTCAATCAAGCAATCTAGATGACTCAGAATTAGGTCCACAGTCTGAAGCAATTGGGTCTGCCAGTCAATTCCTTAATGAATGGTGGCATCATGAACCAAGCAGTGATGGTTTAAATTCAATAGAACCTGATGTGTTATTAGATAACGAAGTAATCAAATCCAGAGATAGAGACAGAGAATCATCAACTCCTGAATTTGATGAATCTATTAGTCCATTAAAAAGTGAGGCATTCAATCCATCTATCAATCAATCATCAACCAGTCAAACTTCAACCATACGTCAAGCACAAGTTGATCGTCAAATTACCTTAAAATACAACGATCCCGCTGATTTTGATTCTTGTGGGAGGTTTGCAACAATGCATAAATCTAAAAGATACATCAAAACCACCTACCGCTTCCAACAAGCCAAAAAGATTGGCCATGGTTTTCACGGAGAAATACCATCTTTGATCTTATTGAATTATTCATCCAACTACATTGAATCATCTGAAAATCTGCTAACGGAAAGAAATGTGCAGAAGTTGTTTGAAGCATTGGAAGGATTTTTTTCAAGCGGTCGAAAGAAATCTCCTACTACTCTTGTGATTTGTAACAGGAAGGATGAACTACTTCTTCTTTTTAATGTTATGAGAATGTTAAACGTAACATTTCACCTCCATTTTCCTGGTTGGAAGGGAGTGGAGCAGTTACAAGAAGAATACCAGATACATGAAAATCAGGTGGAACAGATTGAAGTTACTATTACGAACTATGCTGGATCCAGGGGGAGGGAGGCTGACCAAGTGATTCTGTGCTTAGATCCTGGAGATCACTACCAACGACAAGATATGGTTGAGGGAATAACTCGCTGTACAGATAGATTAATTCTGTTAATTCCTTACCTTTACTCAAGGAACATGAAGGATCGTCGAGGACATCAAACGGTCAGAGACATTGTTGTACTAGTCTTTGTATCAAAAAAAAGAAAAGGTTTCCTTGATGTTGTTAAATGCCAAGATCCTTTGGAGCTGGAAAGTATTCAATTAGTACGTAAAAAGATTAGTGATGGAATCCATCCCGAGAGTTATAATCGGTATGAAAATATTGTGTACATTTAGTTGAAAAAATTTTGTAGCATCTGGACAATAATTTACAAACGTTTTGATATAATATAAAGCAAGAGCATATGGCACGTGACGGTAGCAGCATTTTAAAAGTAACTTGCCAATAGATCTATAGTTCTTCTTCTGAAATTGCACGTTTAATTTTGTTACCTTTTATTATCTCCTAGGCTTAATTTACACTGACACCAGTATATCTTTTGAAAAAGTGCAAATGAGGATTAACTGAGAAACACCAGAAATCATTCACTACAAGGAATATTCATAATGTTTGAACTGTAACCTGTAACTGTAAGAGTCAAAATGAAAAAACAAACTTCTTCGAAAAAGGAAATAACTAAAATACCGAACTTGTAGCATCATTTCAATTCAATATAATCACTTCAATAGTTCTTCTTCGGTAATTGAAGTTATTTTGTTTGGAATAAGTAGTAAAGCACCACCAAGAATACTTTCATAATGAATGTCTTTTTCAAGTTATTATCTCTATTTTTCCATTGCAATTTGCAAAGTCTCAATAAGGAATTTTGCAGACGGTAAAGCGTGGATTAAACTGCCATTTTAACAGAAGGAGGAGCAGTAGTCCAATTGTAACTTGATATGGTATTTGCTTCCGTTCTACCGTTAAGGTTTTTTGAAAAATTGAATTTAAATGAAATTAAAATCTTTGGAACATAGTCATTAACTTTAATGTTTTATGGAGAAGTCATTGCTTGCAGTATAATCAGCTGTTATTATTTTGATACCCCCAAAAATGGGATAAATAGTTTTGCTTTCTCCTCTATCTCGAGCATATTTGCGTGCCTACAATTAAATATTGCCTGAAGAACAATAACCTCTCAATATTATTAACCTTTATGGAAAGTAACTTATGAAGATCTTGGTTCGTAATAAACATACGATTGTGATATTGTGGTTACTCTATAACAACTAATTTTATTACAAGTAAATAGGCTGTCATCTGTTTGCTGTTCTTGTAAATAGTCTCAAGTTATGTGCTGCATAAGCTATGTGACTCTTAAAATGAAACATTACTGAAAAATCATTCCTTTTGCGCATGATTCTATATCTTAAATTTAGTTTTGTTAAACTTCTCTGCTACATGAAGATTAGAATCAAATCAGAAGCTCCTTTAACGCCCTACATTAAAAAACACCCATCTTTGAAAGTAACTAACGCTTTCAGAATATTTTGTTCAACTAAAAATGAAGAAATTGTAAGCCTTTACTTTGGCAAATACAAACGAATTTTCAACTTTGTTTATGGTAATTTTAGTATTTGTAGACCTCGCCCAGTGAAGAATCTTCAATTAACTCGAGATGCTGATGAAAAAATTCGCTTAACTTGGGAGAATGACGAAAAACAATTCGTTATCATTCGTATGAAGACGTTAGGACAGAGTGACTGGAAGGTGATCGCCAACCGCGTTCAAGATATGTCGATAACACTTGATGACGAACAGCAAGTCATGCGCAACGATTTTCAAGTTTGCAATCTGTCTTATGTGGGAAATATCGAGTCTGTACCAGTGCAGATCACTAAGCGTCCTAAGTAAGTTGTTTGTTTTTGTGACTTCTCATTTTGGCTTATCGATTCACACTATCAACTCTGAAAGTTATTCATGATCCTTTTAATGTACTTTTTCATCAATTTTGACATTCAAGACTATGTGCATCAGATCAGCAATAAATACATTGGAACCAGTGGATTTTCTTTTTCTTCCATTTTTTACCGTCCAAACATAGCGGTCTTTTGTATATTCTGCGTCATTTGTTCAAAAATTTTTCAGAGGGTTTGTTGAATATTTATTGTTAAGGGCTGATTATATGAGGCGGGCTGATGCAAAGTTACTTATGTGCAAACACCAGAATTAAAGTAGAAAAAAGAGATAAATTTGAAATTGTCGTACTAATAAGTGGTAAGCTGATATGATGTTGGCTGTTGGACCAAAAGGAAAATTTATGGAAAAAGAATTTTAGACTTTCTCGGACAGTATTTTGCCAACTCTGTCACGAATTAGGACCCTACATAGCTCGAAATCATAGGACATAATGTTGCGGCAGTATTGTACTTTTTAAAAGATACCAGCTGAGTGACGATAACAGCAAATGCGTTTAAAAAAGAACTTTCCCAAATTTCTGTTTAAACACCGTGTTATGGCGCAACCACCAAGTTTCACCTCTTTTTCAAACTCTTAATTGCGTCTAATCATTTCCCTGGGGATTGAAATAACATTTAGAAACGAGGCTAAACTTGATAACTAAGTATTAACGCGGCATTTAAACAGAAATTCGGGAAAGGTGTATTCATCAAAGCGCTTTAACTCAATTTGTAAATGAAGTATGTGGTAGTTATGGTCAGATAATATTTCTTAAATTCTTCTTTGAAAAATGTTTGATGCACAAACAGCAATAAGATGTGAGATGTCATCTACAAGATGGTAATTACATAAATTATCCTTTAGGTTAGACAAAGAATGTTTTGTATAATATCATTTCCATCAAAATATAAGATTTTCTCTTTGTTTTATAAGATAACATTAAACACTTCAAAATTCTATCCACAAGATAGAAAATGTGCTTAGCAAGATATTGTTGTATCTGATGGGAAGACTTCGAATGCGTGTTGTAAAAAAATATCTGACAGCTACAATTTGGAGCTATAACAGTTTGCCTCTCCACCACAACGTTCGGGACGTGTTGGCTCACCTTTTTTTAGAAAAAATCATAATTTTGGAAATGAGAAAAATGTGATGAATTTAGAAATATTCCTTGGTCTCCATGGAGTACAAACCTCAGTTATATGTACAATGACCAGCTTCCTTTTATGTAAATCCTTTTTCTTTTTCCGAAACTTTGATCAATCACACCAAGCAATGAAGTTAGCTTCGAACATTATGGAAAAAGAGAAATCCTTAAATTCCTAATACGCACTTAACAGTGGCATAGATATCTACTCAGTGGGATTAACTTATACCGAATGAGCACACTGTCATAAAACGTACAGCAGTTTAATCATTTCCTATTGGACGCACGTAGATATGTATTGAATACGCCTTTTCCAGACTGCTAAACACAAACTTCTCTGAACTCAAAGCCATACCATTTTCTACTTATCAAATTCTGTTTTATCCTGATTATCAGAAATTTCAATTCTCCCTGGCAGTTCAAGTTAAAAAATATTTTGGTGTTACGAACCTTTTGAGTTAGGAACTGACAAAATGCCAAGTTAAGAGCAGGCCAGAAAAATCAAAGAATCGAAGGTGTTCTTCAATCTCTCCAAAGACTTTTCAAAAAACATTTTGTTATCGAAATCTAACAGCCTTCTCACTTCATGGATCATAAAGTAAAGATTACTAATAAATACGTCACATGAATGGGACATGACAAGAGGTAGAAGCCAACACAAACAACCTTTATTCCTTACTTCTCTGGGCTCTTTAACAACACTGTTTATATTTCCTGCAAAAACCCAATACGATCTTTACATTAATCGTCATAATGTTTTCTTGTCGCCTCTTAAACAGCAAATTCACAAAAAATTGAATTGTTTCTGTGTCAGGCGACTTTTTCATTAATTCGTCATTTAGGCTTGATAAGTTTCGTTTACGGGATCTAGCCCGCAAACATCCTGGACTTCATTCAGAAGATTCTCATCTTCAAGCGGTTCGTTAGCTGCAGCAATCTACTCCACTTCCTTTTCTTAAACATTTGAAGCACCATTTGCAGTCGAAAACAGTTGCACCTTGTAGTACCTTGATCTTTGCGGCATCTTTATTTGTCGTTATTTGACTGGACGCACATTTTGAAATCGCCTCCTCATTTTCACAAAAAATGTTTCCTGAAAATAAGTAATTTCAAATGACGCTTTATAAGCACGGAAACAAACAGCTAAGAAAACAAATTCACTATACATACGCGATTATCATTTATTAATAAAGCCGGATATATTTGGCAAAGCTTCATTGCCATATCTTCTAATTCTCAAAAAATTGCTGAAGAGGCTGAAGATTTTGTGTCGTACTGATCACATTGGAAACTTTGCTCTGATACAGTCTTTGCTCCAATGCTTTCCTTAACGTTGGTTTACCAGCACATAACCTCAGTTCCCCATCACTGTATATTGAAAAGTCAGGCATACTGCATTTACTTTTGGCTCTTGGTTTAGCTGTTACAAAATCATCGGTTGGGGGCGTCGCATTTAGTGAAACCGGACTGTTGTCGGTTATAGTTGATAATGATCATGTAGATGATGTTGATGGTGACAAGCAAGATGATTCCTGCAAAAAAAATAAATTAAAATATCAAATGAATTAATTTCCAGATTTTGAAGGTTTGTGTTTATGTAAGACCAGTCACAATTCAGAAAGAAAGCTATTTTGTGAAGCATACATTCATACCAGGATATAAGGAATAGGCAGAATATTTTATGAGTATCTCGGAAAAGGGTTACACCCTTTCTTTTCCACGCAGTTCCGAAAATTCAGTGGCTTTTTCAGATTTTCCACTTCTTTTTTTAATTCAATGTCTTTCTCTTCTCATCAGCATACATCATGGTAGCATTTTTAATCTTTCTCAGGCGTTCTTTAGTAGCAAGCTCTTCCTCAATTTTTCCAGCCTCTTTCTTGACCTTCTACAATAAATCTACAATGTTGCATATCCGATGACACCATGACTCTATAGCATGTTTTTGTATCACAGAATCTTTGCATACTTGTAACATTTAGAAATATGGCTTGGAAAGAAATAAATAAGCAAAGACACAAGAGCATAAACTATTAGCTACAGTGAGCATTATATAAAAAAACTTAATATCTTGATTTAAATTTGCTGATTTTATGAAACTTACCAACAAATACACAACAGACACAAAAGTTCCCTGTTTATCAAAAATAAAGTCTATTTTAGAGGAAAAAGTGAAACAGGTCAGACCACTCAAGATGGTTGTCCTGACAACTGGCACCCAGCGTTCAGCGAGAGTACAGTTGTAAACGCTTTTCTGTAAATTTAGGAGGGCTTGAGAAAAAAAACTATACAAATACGAAATCTTAAAAAGAAGCATTTATAAACAAAAAATAAAAATGAATAAGGTGAAACAGGCCAGACCCTTTCAAGATGGTTGTCCTGACAACTGGCACCCAGCGTTCAGCGAGAACTCATTTGTTACCACCTTTTTGTAAATTAAGGAAGTTTTGAGAAAAAAATGTAAAAACACGTACATATATTTTAGAAAATAACAGCCAGTGAATAGTGATTTTATCGAAACACATGTTAAGCTTTAATACATAAATCTTAACATGTGTTACGTATAATATTTAAAACAAACATTTATAAAAAAGAAGAGAATGAAACCTTGTGGTTGTCCTAACAACTGGCACTCAACACTTATTTGTAACACAAAGGCTTGTTTTGAGACACAATAATTGGAACCCACATTATGGTACCGCAGATAACACATTGGTAAGCAAAATGGACCAATGTTCTCAAATATATACAGCAGTGATAGATGAAACCATTTACATATAACATGTTGTATATGAAAGTGTTAGTTATGGAAGCAGAATAGCCAATCCAAAATGGGAACTGACATGCATTATATAGAATGTTTTTTAACTAGCCATACAATCTGAAAACAACAAAAATGTATTTACATACATTTAATTTCATCAGTGAAATATTTTGATGGTCTTCAGGGGCGGACGCAGAAATATTTTGTAGGTACATTTCAACTTTTCGGATTTCAATAAGTGCTCCGATTCTCGATTTTTTTTTTCGGAACAACGCGATTTTCCGGAAAAATGCGTTGCGAAAATGGAGGATCATTTTGACAGACGAGAATTCTGTCGCAGTTAGTCACGGAGAACCCAAGACACTAAAATTACCTTTCACTAAGCATTGCAGCCACAGAGCCATACGGATAGAAGCAAACATTTAAAACTTTATTCAATATTAACACAACCAAAGTAAATACAACATATATAAAATGTCAACGTCTTTTAACGTAATAAAAATAGTCTTCTATATCTAATTGTACCATTATATGTTCATTCTGTTGTACAAAAAACTTTCCAGCATGCTCACTTTCAAGAAAGTTCTAGTTCCAGACTTAATTAATTTAATTTACTGTTTGTTGCTGCAGCTGTAGGTGATCATGCTATTGCTGTTATTGTTAATGTCTTGCTTTCTAAGTCATTCTTTAAACCATTCAATTAACTGATTTTTCAATCTCTAAATAAAATACAGTTCATAAAATCTTACTTGAATTCAAGAGATTTCATTTAACAGGGTACCAACGTGAAGGTAAGATATTGGATATTGGAACCACAAAAGGAGAAATGCAAATGCCAGCAAATTCAAATCAATCATATCATTTTTGGAGATACATAATAATCTTGATTTTGGATAATAATCATGACAAAACAAAATCATATGACAAAGTCTAGTCAACGTTCAAACTAGAAATCAGAAGTATTTCCATCTATTACTGTACATACACAGTCCATGCATACTAAAGCAGAACTGTACACACAACAAAATACTTCCTATTTCAAGCTATAATGAAGATGACTATAAACAAGACAACTGCAGCCATGCGACATGTTCAGTGAACATTTTTCATGATGTTGATCACAACTTATTAAGCACACAAAACAAACAGTTTATTACATTTATGCTGCCTCTCTTTTTTATGTTCATAGTACTTTGGTCCCCTGGGTATTTTTTTGCCAATTTTCATTTCTTTCATCTTAATTGTTTTATGTCTTTTTATTGTAAATACAAGCAATTATTGAGCTGTAAAGTAAGATTTTAATCGGAATATTTTTTAATATGAAGAAGCAGCATAGGCTATAGAAACAGAATATAAGCACTATCTGTACTTGGGGAATACGACAGAGAATCATCATCTAGGCTTATCAGCAGAAATGACTGTCCATATGTTTTTGGAAAAACACAGGATTTTTACAAAGAAACCCAAAGAACCAATGGAACATAGCGAACATAATGATTATGGGGAAAATAAAACATATTCAATGTTCATCGCGACAACTGAGAGATAAACCATCTGTTACCGTATTTAATAGTATGCAAAGTTTGGTGAGCTGTTAATTTGGTGATTGTCCGAGATGTTATTTTTGGGTCGAATTGGTGATCTAGATTTAGTGGACAAATTTATGTCTAGACGTGTTTTGTTTGTAGTCGATACATCGGTTTTGGTAGAAAAATTCTTCATGGAGATTTAGAAATACAGATAAAAAAGTTTAAAGCATTGTTGGAGAAATAAGTTCCTCCATAAAAGCAAGCTGGTATGTACTGACTAGGTGAAAACTCCCAGCGAAGTTAATTGTACCTTAAATTTGGTGGCTTACATTTTTTCTTTCATTAAAACATAATTTATTACAACATGTTTTACTTCTTCCTTTATGCCCTATCAAACTTCTCTGTTGTATCCATGCTACAAAACATGACGTGAGCAGTTCACCAGGATTTTCACGTTCGGAGGTTACTTTAGTCATGGGGCTCGAATGCCAATACCGAAATATTCTCCGGGTGGCATTTTCTCCCAATTTTTAAAATCCCTGTCAATATATGTTGTAGAGGACATTGAAATACCTTATCAAGTAGAGATAGTATATTGGGGATTCCAGCGTAAAAACGCGCACGCGCACACGCACACACACGCGCACACACGTTGCGCTACAATCCGCCTATATCTATCAGTCAGCAGTCAGCAGTCAGCAGCACCTATATCTATCAGTCAGCAGCACCTATATCTATTATTATTATTATTATTTACGAAATACAATTCGCAGGCTTCCAAAGCCTCTATGAATCGCTCATTGTTAGGTTAGGTCATACGTATCGTTGTTGCATCCAATGCTCGTCTAAATTGCGTTTGAATTCGCCAATGCTCTTTGCATGGGCAACAGATTTTGGTAGTTCGTTCCATGTTTTTACAGCACGGTGGTAAAACGAGTTGGTTTCTACCCCACGAATCCCGTCTTTCGGCCTCTGTCTTTCAATTTGATTTTCATGCTTCCTACTCGGTCGTGTTGTACGTTTGAATTTGCTAGACAATATTTCGGCGTCGTAATTGTGGAAGTGCTTAAAGAGCTCAATCATATCACCACAGGCTCGACGGTACTTCAGGGACGGAAGGTTCAAATTCCGGAGACGTGTTGCATAGTCAAGATAAGAGAACCCATCAATGAACCTTGTGGCGCGACGTTGAACGTTTTCTACAGTGTTGATATCTTTCAGCAAGTGTGGAATCCATACTGACTGCCCGTATTCGAGATGCGGTCTTACAAATGATGTGAAGAGTTTAACAAATAGATTGCCATCCAGAAAGCTAAAACTTCGCCGTATTAATCCCATCATTGCATTAGCCTTCTTTGTTTTCTCAGCCATATGCGCTTGAAAATTTAACTCACTGTCCAATAAAACTCCAAGATCTTTTTCTATGGACGTTGTTTCTAGTTTGTGACCATTTAGCGTGTAGGGGTAGGTACATTTAATGTTTCGAGGTTTACCAAGGTGGAGAACGTGGCACTTTTTGTTGTTAAATTGAAGGAGCCACTTTCTTGACCATTCTTCTAAGCAGTTGATATCATCTTGTAGTAGCTTCGCATCATCGTTTGAATTTACCTCTTTCATAAGCTTCGTGTCATCAGCGAATAAAAATATGTTGGATTTGACATTATCAGGTAGGTCATTGATATAAATGATAAAAAGTAAGGGACCGAGAACACTTCCTTGCGGTATTCCACTCAATACTTCTGCTGGCTCAGAATCAGTTCCATTAACTCTTACTACTTGTAGCCGATTTGAAAGAAACGCCTTTATCCATAGTAGCATGTTTCCTTGAATGCCATACGCTTCGAGTTTTTTTAACAGTCTTTTATGTGGGACGGTATCAAACGCTTTGGCGAAATCAAAGTATATAGCATCAACGATTCCCCCTTTTCCAATAATTTCGGTACATTTATCCAAGTATAATAACAACTAAGTTGTTGTTGAGCGTCCTTTTATGAAACCATGTTGGTATTTCGACACAAGATTCAAGTTCCTCAGATGACTAACGATGGAATTTTTTATCAAAGTTTCCATAATTTTGCAAACAATGGATGTTAAGCTTATCGGCCTGTAGTTTTCTGCAATATTTTTTGGTCCTTTTTTGTATATCGGGGAGACAATGGCTTTCTTCCAGTCGTGAGGTACGCGTCCTTCAGCAAGTGTCTTTCGGTAAAGAAGAGTGAGTGGGGATACGATGTAGTTTTTAAGTTCAATTAGCATCATTGGGTGTATTTCATCTGGTCCACAGGATTTGTTGGGGCTAAGTCAGCAGCAGTCACACACACGAAACCCCCACGACGTCATCAGATTTTGGCGCAACCGATGACCCCATCAATCAAACTCACCCCAGCCCTTCTGCGCATGCGTCGAAAAGTGTTGACGCCAGCACTATCGTCGAAAACCATCGCAGCACTATCGTTGAAAACCGTCGAAAACTGTTGACATCAGCACTATCGTCGAAAACCGTCGAAAAGTGTTGACGCCAGCACCCCAGCCCTTCTGCGCATGCGTCGAAAACTGTTGACATCAGCACTATCGTCGAAAACCAACGAAAACTGTTGACATCAGCACTATCGTCGAAAACCGTCGAAAACTGCTGACATCAGCGCTATTGTTGAATACTGCTAACATACATATTGAATGAGTCAGGGAATTCCCTGACTCATGCGTCAGTTCTGTCCACTCGTAAAAAATTTCCAAGTTGAAAAAGTCTATATAATAAAGGGTGTTGAGTTATTTCAGAAACGTTGTTACTTCTTTATATAACAAGACTAAGGAGAGACTAGGGTATGGACAGTCACATAATGTGAGTGATTTTAATAAGGCAATGCTAGCAGCAGCTTACAATGGTGACATCGAGGAGGTCAAGCTGTTAAAGGAATATGGTGCAACCAATTTTGATGAGGTAATGAGAGAGGCAACTTAGAAGGGTCACATCGAGATAGTTAAACTCTGCAAGGAGTGGGGTGCAACCAATTTTGACTGGGCAATGATAACGGCAGTTGCGAATCGTCACATCGAGATCGTTAAACTATGTAAGGAGTGGGGTGCGACGGATTTTGACTGGGCAATGGAAAATGCAGCTTACAATGGTCACATCGAGATAGTTAAACTCTGTAAGGAGTGGGGTGCGACAGATATTAATGAGGCAATGGGAGAGGCAGCTTTAAATGGTCACATCGAGATAGTTCGACTGCTTAAGGAGTGGGGTGCGACGGATTTTGACCATGCAATGGAAAATGCAGCTGAAAATGGTCACATCGAAATTGTTAAACCATGTAAGGAGTGGGGTGCGACGGGTTTTCACCTAGCAATATGGTTAGCAGCTTCCAATGGTCACATTGAGATCGTCAAATTATACAAGGAGTGGGCCGAGGATGATTTTGAAAGGGCAATGCTAGCAGCAGCTTTGTTTGGTCAGATTGAGATAGTTAAACTGCTAAAGGAGTGCGGTGAGGTGGATTTTAACCAGGCGATATATTTAGCAGCTTTAAATGGTCACTTTATGATTGTTGCACTCTGTCGAAGTTGGTTAGGTTATGACGCTATTCACGAGGAGCTCTTTTGCTATCATCACAAGCGTCGATTCGGAAAAGATCTCTATTACGAGTTGGTGGAAGTTACCATGCATCCAGATAGGGTGTGGGATTGGTACTATGATGAGGAAGATAAGAAATTTCTAACTGGCTATTTTCAATAAGTTTGTATACTTATTGAAGAACAACCTTGTAACTCCTTGGGAACCTACATCGTATGTAAAGATATGCGTGTTCTGAAGCATCCAATTCTTGCAAGATGTCACTCCAGTCGTTTTTGATGACATTGGTTTCATCATCGATAAGCTTAACATCACTCTTCTCTTTAGGATACCAAACGAATAGCATCTTTGCTTGCCGTCTGATAGTTTTTGGAAGAGCTGTGTAGACTTGGGTGAAAAGCCATAGACTATGTTTTTGATGACGTCCTGTGGTACTTAGATTGAGAAGTGGAGTCCTCTTCTTATCAAGTTTCTCATCAGCTATGGAATCATCGATGATGAATAAGGTTTCCTGCCCTGCCAATTGCTTGGTGAATATCTCAATCCAATATAGTAAGTCCTGTTGTGGTGTAGGTTCGATCAAAAAAACATCATCATCTTCCCAGAGAATCGTACAGTCTTTATAGGTTGTATTCCATCGGAGGGAAGGACAGAGAATGACGATGTAGTCAAAGTGGTGCTTGAAGTGGTTCTGTAGTAAGCGTAGAGCCAGTTCCGTCTTGCCACAGCCTGTCGGTCCTGAAAAAATGGTGGTACAAGGATCTTTAATAAGGTTCATTTATTTTAGTAGCCGACACTGTGGAAGCGCTCATTCATGAAGTTAACCTGTCCATCTTGTAGCACAAAGAGGTAACATTGGATGGCTCCCGCACCATCAGCTTTTTTGGTGATCTGCAGTGTGACACCATCTGAAGTGTTTTTGAGGCGCCTCCCCGCACCATGTAGAGTATTGTCAGCAACACTTCGAAAGTCGATAAAAAGACAGTAATTAGAATCAAAGAATTTAGAAGGACTAATGGCCGGCAGCAGTTCATTGGAAGTGAAATACTTCCATGCCGGGGCATACATTTCTTCTGGAAGTAAGCCCTGTGTATAGAGTTGATTAGGCTCTCCTTCGATGGTAATGTCTACCTTGCTGATTTTCGGGTTGTAGTAATGGGTGTTATCCATAGCGTATGCTTTTCGTTTGTCTGGATCAAGAAAGAATAGAACAAGAGCCTTTAAACTCTCGCTGGGAACGTTTACCTGTATATTCCAGGCGGTATCTTTCTTGTCCAAAGGGATTATTCTATGCCGTAAAACACGCGTGTAGGGTAGTCGCCTATTGGCAAGTTCATTGTAGACTTTTAGTTTGAAGTCAGAGTCTTCTACCTTGTCGAATTCTAGAGCAATGTTGGAGATAGTGTAGGTGCCGTCAGGATCTTTCTTCGAAGCACCTGATCCTGATCCTGCATCTCTGATGACCTTTCCATACTCTGCGAATTTAATTTTGAAGCTTAAACAATCGCGAAGCTGTACATAGGGGAGATGCTTGACGAGTTCAAAAAATTCCCATAGAGGAATGGCAAAACGGTTACCATAGACAGCTGCCAGGGCGGACTTACTCGTTGAAGTACTCGTTGCACCCGGTGTGACTCTGAGCTTGTTCACATCACCCTCCGGATCTATTCCCTGTTGGATACGTTCCACTTGCATTTCCTCAGGTAGCCATCTGTCCTTGTAAATTTCCATCACATCCGCATTTTGAATGTCTTGGATGATGTTTCCTTCGTAACTGATAGTCAACTGTTCGATCAAAGCCTTTCCCAAGTTGTTGACGATGTAGCGTCCTGTATCGGTGGAGTTGAGTTTGATATCAAACGTGAGCTTGAGCGATTCTGGTAGAATGACATCATTATCACCTAGATTCGGCAGCCTCACATCTAGCTTTTGAGTCTGGACAATGGTACTTGGTGTATTCGAGATCTTGACATGCTGACGCGGTGCGTTGAAGGCAAAGCGAGTCATATATTCCTTATGAGGGTTTGCAATACCATACATGTTTATTATAATAGAAATGGATCCAGTTGATTATGAAACACCTTTCCGTAAATTTGAAGATGTAGAAGAAGATGCCTATGATGACACTACACCGCTTATATCTGACACAGGTGATTCTTCTGAAATACCAAGCGCATCAATTCAGCAGGGAATAGAAATTAAAAGACAGACAATAGAAGATTTGTACGAGCATCTCGGTATAAAAGGAGATCCCAATTTGGTTTTGGATCGGTTTCGAGTAACTTCAACGAATACACCAGGTGTCGCAAAAGTTGAATTTTTAAAAAAGGGAAAATGGTACCGAATAACGAAAGAAGTAGGAGGATTTTTAGCTCCAAATACTATTTTAAAAACCATAGGTGGTGAGGATGCTATAAAAACCAGTTAGGTGTTGATAGTACACCAGAGTGGATGCATAAAGGAAGACGTAAACTAGCGAAACAACTAGAAAATATTGAAATGGATAGCTTAGATAACAGTCAAGTCCTCGACAACATCTCAAATGCGAGGGAGGTATTGGGTGAAATGCTGGAGCAAGGCACCCAAAAAACGTTAGAGGTGGGGGAGTTCTTACGCGAGCAAGGGATTGAATTTAATTTGCGTGAACTTAGAGGCTTAGACGATGCACTAAAACGAATAAGTGGGGAGCTGGAGAACAACTTAGCAAAATTAGGCGAACTCGATAGTGAAATAGCAAAAGAAGAACGTAAACTAGGTGAAACAAGTGATCGTGAAATACAAGAAGAGATTAAGCGACGACTCTCCAATTTGAAAGCGGAGCGTACATCTCGACTAGAGGTGCTCAGTGGTAACCGCAAGGAGTTGTCTAGCCAGTGGTCGCGCATCAAAGAGACTTCGCATCCTCTTTCGAGAGCAAGGCATCACAATCGTTTCAATCTTAACAGCGTTTTCGCTGGTAATATCAACGATAGCAACCTCTCTCACAGGTGGTGGTGGTGCTCCTCCAGGAAGTCCTCCTGCTGCTTCTGGAAGAGCTGGTATGCAGCAATGGGTGAAGAAGCAGCTCGAAGCACTTGGACGCCTTCTCGGAAAACTTGCAAGCAAACTTGGAGCTGCATTGCCGGGGATCATTGGAAGTGTTGTAAGCTGGCTCTTAAACTTTCTGAAGAAAGGTGTCATAGCTCTAACAAGCAACGCATGGCTAGTCGTAGTTTTGGGGGTTGGTCTGATAGGTAACTGGCTATGGTTTGAAATACAAAAGAACCGCAATTAAACCGACACCTACCCACATGAGAGCTTGCTTTTTTTCTTCATGCTGCTTAGCAGCGGAAGACGTTTGAGCTTGCTTAACGTAAGACGTTTGAGCTCGCTTAACGGAAGATGTTGGAGGATCGGAGGAAGCCATTCTGCGACCCTGAAATCCTCCCAAAGAGTGTTGTTTAGGTGGTGGTGGTAGTTTACCGATGTGAGTCGCAACGGTAAGCTTTGTCGAAAAATCAGAGATGTTGTCGAGATTCCCAAGCTTTAAATCGCTGGGTATTAGGTATGTACCGAGGGCAACGCCAAAATCAGGTTCCGATCTAGCGTAACTTAAGGCTTTCTGGAACTTGCCAATCTCTTCCGCTAAAGAGGTGTCTTTCCGGATCGCTTGCTCTACTGCGGTCATGAAGATCTTTTGAGCATCCAAGGCACGTCCAGTGTCACCCGCTATAACGGAACGTGCACTCGCCTGACTTTCTAAAAGCATTCGTGCGTACATCCGCGTACTCTGCGACAAGCGTTGTATACCAGCTCTACTTAACCCGGCATTAACATCATTTTGAACGTAGAATTCCCAACTCTTGCCAATTCTCCGCATGCGAGCAGGGCATCGCCAGAAGAACTTGTCAGCTGGTATGTCAAACTCTGCAGAGAGCGTCTTGAACGCACTTGAATTGTATTTGTTATCTCGCGGGTTTAAGCTTAGTTCACTTGGTAGAGGAATTTCAAGTTGCTTCAAGATCAGACGTATCTGAAAATAGACGTGAAAGCGGTAGATGCTCGCAATCATAGGGTTCTTATGGTGTAGATGTTGCGTTGATATGCCGCAACCAGTCGTAGCTAACCAGGTAGCAAAAGATAACTGTCCTGGGTACATGTCGATATCGAGCCATCTGTCATTTTCCATGGGTACAAACGGAAATGAGAAAATATCGCGAAACTTAGCGATGGAAAAGCGCCCTTGTTGATCCACAACGATCCTTTGCTCCCAGAGTTCCTTAGCAGCTTAGAGTGTACTGGGTTGCCCGAATTTTGGTATATACCGCACCTTGTCGTAGTTCATTTCTCTTATAACAAATGTATGAAACATATCTAAAAGTCAAGCATCTTGGAGAAACCAAGTTACCAATAGAGTTAAAAGAAGGCACAGAGATTGGGATAAAAAGTGCAATGTTATACGTAGGGTGGTTCAACCTAGTTCAACACGCTAGATTTACCATTGATCAAGTATCAAAAAAAGACCTCGTCGATTCAAGGTTCCCCCTGCATATAGACTTTCCACCTGGATTATATACGTCAAAGAGTATTCGTTCAAGAATAAATGCAAGATCACTTGGATGCGCAAATCTCGATCCAAGAGAGGATGGTAAGCTTCACTTATCAGTACAAAAAGGGTATTACGTCTCAATAAGTGAAAACTTAGGGGAACTTTTAGGATTAGATAAGAAGTATACTCAAGGTGAATATAGATCGTGCCAAACTTCTGTACGTTCAAGTCTATACGGCTGTACTGTGAGGAATTCGAAAACACAACGATGCTGATAGAGAACGGTAAAGGGTCGGGTATCTTGCACGAATTTGATCTTCAGAAACGAGAGTACGAGTATGGCGACATCATATCGTATCACTATGAACTTCCTATGTTCCCCAGCAAATTGAGGTTCTCAACGCGAACGTTGAATTTTTACGTCACCGACGATCAAGACAGGAAAGTTGATTTACAAGCTATCAATATGCTCGTCGTCTTCAAATAAACAGATGGCAATGTACGACGTGAATACGGAGAAGCTATATCCTGTTTTACCAGACCCAGAGAATGGATACGCAAAAAACTATAGAATTCAAGCGGTGAAGGAGACGGAAGCATACCTATCTCGGGAACTAGAAAGTCGAACATCTTTAGAGCGCAAATTTTCACACTACTCAGCAGTTGTGAAATATGCATGTTACTTTCTGATCGCGGTGAATGTTGTACTCTCTGGTGGTGAGATTGCATGCTTGGTATCAGAAATGGATACTTCGATGAGCATCGCGCTGTGTGTGACAGCTCTCGTGGTGGGTCTAATAATGAGCGGTATTCAAAAATGTGCCTCTATTTTCGATGTAAAAAGACAGAAAAATCATGATATCGCATTCGCTGCGCAGACCGTTCTAGACAGTCTGCGTGTGCTAATATCAAAAGTCTACGAAGACGGTACCATCGATCATCCTGAGTTTACTCGAATTATGGAGGAGAAACAGCTTTACGAACATCAGAAGCAAGAGCTGCGAAAACGATCAAGGAAGGTGATCAAACAGCTTTACGAACATCAGAAGCAAGAGCTTTTGGAACGTGGAAGGAAAGAAGGTCGCGAAGAAATCGCAAAAAAGCTCGTGAGCAGTTCAGATATCCCCGAGTGCACCTGCTATGTGATGTATGAGGCACCCCCTCCTTATGTTTTATAGCTTGGTAAAGCTACAAAACGACATCTGCCAAGGGGTCCCAACCATTGGGACCCCTCTTCAAGTTCTTATCCTCCGCTTCATAGTAGCTACAAAACGTTACATGTCGATATCGAACATACCCTCGAACAATTCCCGCGTATCAACATCGTGGGGGTTTCGCGACCTCCCAAGGGGGTCCAACCGTTGGACACCCTTTTCAAGTTCTGCTCTAGTGAGTTGCTGACGCTTCATAGTTGCACACGAGAGACTCACACGTATGGACGTCAAGTAAGTGGGAGACATTTACTTGAAGCTCTAGGCTTTGACATTTCGTTGAATATTTTAAGGAGTCAAATATTGGGTTTGAAAATAGATAAAATGAATATTATAGATCCGCTCAAGCAAGTCCTCGCTATAGATTTTACTAAGAAGAGAAATGATTCAGTTACATCCAGATTTAACAGGCTGCTGGGTTCAAAGATAATCATGTTGACAACTCTCATAACGGCATGGTGTTGGTACAAAGATGGCATGAATTGCAATATGTTAGGTTGGGATGTAGGGAACAAATTCATACAAAATGCTTGCTGGATGAAGGGTCTATATATATATGAGGAGCTCACAAAATATGAACTATCTCACGAGTACGGAATTCCTGATACTCTCGATATGACTGGAATTCTCCAGCAGCGAGATGGCAGTCATGTGCTATGTAAGTTGCCATATATGCTGTTCAAGTGGAACTTTGAGCGATTGGAAAAATTTAAGAGCTGTGTAGAATCTTCCTCTGCAGCAGCGATTTATAATGTGTACTTTTGTGATACTGTGACTTGTACGAAGAATGTGTACATTTTTTGCCAATTTATAGTGGAAATTTTGTACATCATCATGAACCTGTCGATTCTCCAGGCATGCAGACAACTCATAGGAGTGCCAGATATAACGAAGAAAGGTAATAATGTACTCTTTCCTACTATGGGTATGTGCACGATTGAGGGTAGTCTCACGGTTATATACACCAATACACTAACTTTATCATGTGAGATATCTTCACATGTCATATATGGCTACTGCTTCATTATAGTGTGGTTGGTTGCAGTGTTAGGAACTATAGTTTCTTGCATTGGTGTACTAATAACACTAGGCCGAATGTACCAAAACTACCATCGTTCCAATAGGAAAGGCTTCACTATGTATCAATTGGAACTTTATGAGGCTGTTCGAGAAAAAGATATCCAAAAATTTTATGAAATCAACAACATGATGACAAATTTCCCTGATGAACAACTTCCAACTTGCACACGTATGGACGTCAAGTAAGTGGGAGACATTTACTTGAAGTAATGCCTGGTACAGTCAACCTCATAGCCTACGATCTCTCCGGTTTCAACATCAGTCTCCTCACCTGCTGGCGATGTATAAATTTGTCTTTTGACAAACGCTTTTTTTGAGAGATTACAAAAAAGTCTATTCAGTGCACATTCGTGACACTCGGGGAACTCTGTCTGCACTCCTATAGAGCGCTGGTTCCGCTTGTACCTTATTTCACCACTCAAGACCCTCGTAAGTTCATTTCGGTTCATCGTAGAATAGCCTCGAAGACCTTCTTCTTTCGCTTTCAGCCTTAGTTGTTTCAGTGTTGCCATTTTCTTCAAAGTTACAACATTAACTTTGAAGTCTCTACTCATCGTCATCACTGAGAAGGCTCTCACGCATATCTGTTTCATGGTACTTGCACTCTTTCAGATGGACTTGGAGGTAGTGGTTGTGATGGGTCTGTGTGTACACGCTTCCGATCTTCAACACACCAGTGGCCTTGCAGGATTTGTTGAACGGCGGTGAATCGTTTATAAACTTTGTTTTGATGTTACCATCCCAGGAGATGAGCTTTGGGTTGATCCAGCCTGCAGTACTTATCACAGTACCTGTCAAGGTCTTGAAGAGAAGCTCTTGCACATGATCAGCAATCGCGTTGTAGGCATCACACCAAGCTTTATCATCCAACACGTTGAATCCCATCTTCCAGGCAGATTTCTCGTTATACCTCGATACCCCTGAAGAGTGGCAATTCTTTGGGGTCTTGATCAAGAGAGGAACAATTTTACTTGCTTCCTTCTCATACCCGATGTAGTACCTCAGATCGTTCTTGTTTGCTACGATAGGTTCTGCTATAGTGATCTTTGACATGTCGATAGTGTAAATGTCGGTAAGTTCTGCACTAGAGTTAAAGTCATTCCGTGAAACTTCGATTTGTCCAAAACGCAACATCTTTATTATATACAACAAAAACTCCAACTTTGAAATATTTTTGAGACTACCACTTTTTTACGTATTCTGGAGGTACTTCCGTATCCTCAGGAATAAGCATAAGTTCTTCACGTACAAAAGATCTCTCCGGCCCATCTTCTAGGTAGTACAAAACAAGTTGACCTTGGTATTGCAATATCTTATCGACCCGATACGTTTCCCGACTCCAGTTGCTGTCTGTTGCGCGTCGTTTTATGCCGTCATGTTCCTCACCCGGCGCTAGCAAATAGCGGTATAATCCCGCTTCAGGTAAAGTTTCTTCCTTCGGGTAAAACCCAACTTTTAACGGAACTTCCTCCAGTTTAATCGCCTTTGAGGGTTTCATCCCGGTTCTAGCAAGAACATTGTTGTTCAGTTGACTCACACTTTTCTGGTAGTGTTTTACCCAAGTGGTACTGTTTTTCTCTGGATCTTCCAACTCCTGCGCATCTTGTATAGGGAAAAGTTTCTCCGCGAGGAGTTTGTTGAAGTTTTCCACAAAGGCCTGCTTTCTGTGGTTATGCTTTGTTGTAGTTCTCACCACCTCGACATCGTGCTTCTGGAAGACCTTGGCTGTTTCCGACTTGAACTCTGATCCGTTATCTACATAGAGCTTCTCAGGCCACTTTAGTGGACCCTTTTTGTAAATGTCAGCAAACATCTCTGCAACGTCGCTCGCCTTCTTCGTTCTCAGAGGTCTACTCGCTTTATACCCTGAAGCAATATCGATCACATTCAAAGCGTACTTGTACGTATTCTGATAGACTTTGTCATGAGGAAGATACAAAAGATCGGCCTGGTGGATCTTGTTCACCTTGGTCACGTAAAAGTGAGGATAGTTGATGTGCTTAGGCCTTGGTAGATGTATCTGATATAAAGCTTGATGATTTAGCCACTTCAACACTTGTTTCTTAGTAACTCCAGCAGCCTTCTGAAGCTCTTGAATGGCTTTCTTCCCTTTCCACAGATTCTCTGGTTTGTAGTAGATGTCACGCAACGTTTCAGTCATTTATTACATACGGTAGAGCAGAAATCCAACAATACCTAGAGTTCCAGCGATCGCTACCAATTCACCAGTCTTTTGAGCTTCAGAAGGGTTATAAAAATCCGTTAATTCAGGCCTAGGGGGTAAAGGTGGGACACGCTGTTGTGTTGCCTCGTAGTACTCGTGCATACCTCGATCAAGATCAGAGATGTACGCAGAGGCGTTATTTTCTTGTCGAAGTCTGCTGTTGATAAAGTCAAGGCGTGTCGCGCGCTCTCGATCCCATTCGATTTGTGCTTGTCTCGTTTTTTCGGCTGCCATAGCACGTTCTTCTCGATCTGCTGCTGCTTCCTCATCACCAGAGAGAGCCCTCTCTGCATAGTTGCCAAACGTGAATAGTGCTGCACTTACTGCCCCTCCTATTAAGATGCTAACCATTTATCTAAACCAAAATTTTATCCTTGTACCACCCTTGCTTGAGTGCGTAATCATCTGACAAAATTGCCATCTCAAGGTATAGTCCAAGCTTTCCCACATCAGCTAAATCTAGCTTTGCGGATGGAGCTCCTACACTGAAGAATTTCTTTCCAGCGTACGCGTACAAGCTGGTGTAGCCTAGTAAACGTGCCGCCTGCCACATGCTATCCATGAATTCTTTCTCCATTTATATTAAGCAAAAATGATCTTGTTTTTGTGCTTGCACCTTTGAGCCAGTGTCAGCGGAAGGCTTAGTAGAAGATCGTGTGTAGAAGTAGCAGACTAACAACCCCACAGCTAAAACAGCTATTGCACCACCAGCTCCTCCAATCATATACGTCTTAGTAGGTACTTGCGTAGGTACTTGACTAGGTACTTGTGTAGGTACTTGACTAGCTATTTGTGTAGGTACTTGCGTAGGTACTTCTAAGTTCTTTTTATTCTTTCGGTTCCACTCTGCTAGCTTCTTCCCGCTCGCGACTCTCCCAGGGTCCTTCGATTTTACTATCTTCTTCTCGTCTTCGCTCATTTATTTGACGCTCTTCGGCGATTTTTGCGTACTTAATCCAATCAAGATTGCTAAAAATGATCGCAAACAGCGCCAAAGGACCGAGAAAAGTTTTACAATTTGAGTAGATAGTAGACCCTATCACATCCATAGGTGAAACGCCAGGTATAGATGCCGCCATATAACTCGTGATGGAATTAGTGATGAGTGGATTTCCGTTGATCTCCTTCATCATCTTTGAAACATCTCTCACACCTACCAAATTAGATATCAGCGCGTTGAAATCAGGCGTTTCTTGCTGGAACTCGTTCCCCTCCGTGTATGTTTTGTATAGCTTTTCGATGGTCTTGTCTTGCAACTTATTCACTCTTTCAACTGTCCAAGGTTTTTTACCGCCAAGATGTTGACCACTTTGTACAGCACGTATAAGTTCTGGTCTTTTCTGCGCTTCTACTGGAGTACCAACTACGTCTAGAGATCCATCGATATTCATGACTAGATTTATTATATGACGACACTTCCAGAAAACAAACATCCAAAGTCCTGTCTGAACGCAGAAACAGATGAGTAGTATTACTTCGTGCATTTTCTTTCATGTGGCGGTGATGAGCTACATGAAACGAATATTATTATTGAAAACAAAACTCCCTTAGGAGAACCCCCTAGGTTTTTTGTTGTTGATGATGATGTTGTTGTTGCGATACCCTAGAGGGTTTTTAATTCATTGTCTTCGATCTAACCGGCACTCCACCCTGGCTTCTCGAATCCACCAGCTCTGAGCTCTACCCCTAGATCTTAGACTATTTGTGTGTGACTACTTACGAGCTCCGACTACTACGCACGTAATGGCCGTTCATGTTCTGCTCGAGTATATTACATTTAGTCACAGTTTTTCCCGACAACTTTTGGCACATTTTGTGGTTAAAAAAGGGAGCGGACGGCACCATCCAGTTCCAATCTAGCCGCTCCACTAGACCTTCCCTTTCCGGCAGACTCTGTCGCCTGTTCACCACAATTTCAAATTATTCCGCTCTTAAGTTTTATACCATTCATTTACACTTCAATGTCTGCTTGTGGTGTCTCTCGGAAAAATTCGATAATTTTAGAAAACTCTATTTTAGAGAACCTTTAGGTTTTTGTACCGACAGCCACATGTTTAGCTTCATCCTAACACCTTCAAGCCCTGACGTTTATATCCCGACAGCCACATGTGATAGTAGTTTAGGTTCATGCTAACACCTTCAAGCCCTGACGTTCATGTTGAATTTCGATCGATTTGACGGTAACCTGAATGTCTCTGTGGACCAGTGAAACCTGACAGTGATTAATCACCCAGCCCGAAGTCTACCCAAACCGCGATATATCCAATGCAACTGCGGGGAAGTGCGCACTCATGCAAGTTTTTCAACCAGGACATGAGAGACCGAGTGGGGATCGAACTAGCGATCTCAAGATTACAAGTTTTACGTTGTAACCACCACACTACACATCACATTAATAAAACATGATTTCAGCTTATTTATGATAGCTTAAAATCACTCAAGCGTACAATTTCACCTCATTTGCGTCATGAGATCATGAGAAAAAACTTCTTATGAATTACTCACTATTCAGCATGAATCTTATGAATTTATGAATCCTCGAGCACGCGTTGTGATCAAATCTGTCTGTATGATGCGTTTATCATCGTCTCTGTTCAAAGCAATCTTGTTCACTTTTTGTGTATACATTTGATGCTTCTTATTTTGAAGCACTACCATTTCTCTATATAGATTTCCTCCATCTTCTAGACACTTCTTATAATCTTCGAATGTAATGGATTTTTTAACCACACACTTTTTCATGCCTTTGCATCGCTTGTCTTCCTTTTCTAGCGTCTTGTATGCATAGAGTTTAGCTCGTAAAGCCACAAACTCCGTCATGATCTTACCACCAAGTTCGTCCTTCATCAGACCAATAACCTTCTCATTCTTTAATGTGTATAATCTGTCTTTCTCTGAATAATTACTTGTGTCAAATCTCTTTTCTACATCTTCAGCTATATCTCGATAGAAATCTTCCGTCTTGATGTGGTACACGAAGCTGTCAGTGTCCATATAGCAGAGTTGCAGCTTACTACCATATTTCGGCTGCATGTAGTCATAGTGGAATTCATACATTAACATCTTACTCATATCAAGTATAGCCTGACCTATGTATACAGGCTTCATCATCTTGATACTTGTCTTACCCATCTCCACACCCATCAAGTTTGCGCTAAAGCGAACTCCACTTTTAAAGTTAGGTTTCATGACGTACCCCTTATACTTCTTTTCGTTCGTAACTAACTTCATATTGCGATGGTTCCGTATATTCTCCATCGTCTTACCAAACACGCTATTGTTCATAAGCTTGAAAAAGTCTTTTTCGAAGTCGTTCTTTGATTCTTTTCTCAGTCTTGTGTTTAAGTTTATGTAAGGCTTGAGCCAGGCAACCTGATGATACCTGATGACTCGGTGGACTTTCTTCAGAACTAAGCCATGAGTCAACGCTTGATGTAGCGCTCTTATATCTATGACATACTCATGCTTGTTGTGGAGATTTGGTACGAGTTTTTCCACCTTTGCAAGCGTCATTCTCTCAGGTAGAAAGGGTAAACTATTATGAGCATCATGTAGCCTCTTTGGATACTCGATATCCACCTCCAGCAGATAGCCATACTCATTCTTCTTAACTAACTTCGCAATACCTTCAGGTGTGAACTTCTCAACATTTTTTACCCATCTAAATCCATGTGTTGGCAAGTCTGATGCCATAGCCCAACCGTAAAGGTTGTTTGCGTCAAGGTACATTACATATGAGGATTCCTCCTTCGGATCATATTGATCATCCATATACTTATTGTTTGCTTTTACATAGCGATGTACAGCTTGTGTTATACCTCCTCGTATACCTCTCTCGAACATTAACAGCATGTCTATGTCTGTGAGCAGTTCTAACTCTATTCGGGTATACTTCAAGGCTGCTTTCCACGCCAAACCGGGTGCTGTGTAGAAATGGAGTGGATCCAATTGGTAGTGATGCAAGCATGTATCCCGAAACGTTTCAAACACATCTGCTAGCAGTAGAACGTCCGTTGCCAAGTACACATCGTGGTAATCTCCAAGTGTTGTCACGTCTCCTTTTGGAGACACTCTTCTCCACACCTGTTGTGCATGTTCGTAGTCTGTGTCACTTATACCACACATGTTCAGCTTGCTGTAAAAGGCTTCTTTGGGGGGTAGGTCTCTCTCAGCAAACTTTTCCCAACTATCCATATACTCGTATGGATATACACCTTTGCGGCGCATCAACTGAAAGATGCTATCTTCCTTGTAAAACCATCGAAGATTTCTGCACTGCTCATCGCTAAGATTAGAGGACAATTTATCCAAACTTGATGCCATGAATCTACAGCTGTCAATGAATCTCAGCTCGATCTTCTTGTACACTTGCGCACCATCAGAGTTGAAAACACCAGCAAGTGGTATTGCTATTTTGACATGGAAGGATATATACTTTTCCCTATTTTCCGCGATGCATCCTATATCTTCCATGTTGTACTTTTCCCCCAGTTCTCTAATGAAGAGGTGTGCATCATAGCCACTTAAGTTGTGAAAGATGATAGGGATATGATGTGGGATCTTGTATCTTAGGTTGCAATTGTTATGTGCGGCACCTCGATATAAACCTGTATAGTGACAGTGATCTCTGACTTTGCGATTTTGAGGATCTGAAAATGGCTGCATACATATGTGACAAGTTTCTGCATCCCAATGATCACGCTTCTGAACATCCGTCAGTTCCATCATCGACTGCTCTGGAAATGTCGCATACAACCGCTTAACTTCATCTTCCAGATGATCCACAAACTTCTTTACACAATCTTCACCTCTGTATACTTTTAGAGGATCTTGCACATCTCCATACGCAAACTTGCTGTACGTACACCATCCTGAAGGTATGTGCTTCGATATTGTTTTTGTGTTCTTCTCTCTCCCATCTTCCTTCATAGGTACTAAAAGACTCTCGAAATCTGCATAGATAGCAAAAGGTACTCTGAACTGCATCTCTCCATTGTTATAATACAGCCATTTTTCCTTCTCTCCAGGCATCTCCACTCTAACTTGTTCATTGCCAGAGCAGTAGATATAGTGCTTGTCTCGTGACTCTACATTGTGAAAACCATTTAGACAGTTGATGCAAAAGTGCTGTGCACATTTGTGATTTGTGTTTTCTTGACCCAACAACCTTGACAGATTCTTGATGGCTGGTATAGTGATTTTTCTCTCCATCACATACCATCAACAGATTGACTTGCTTCTTTGCGCTTATGTTACGATTAGATTCTCGTGTGGTGTTGATCCTCCTCTTTGTAGACTTTTCTTCGATATATAGTACGTTCACCCCAATGTTAGGATTATTCTTCTCGAACTTTCCTATCTTGTCTATTGCTACAGGAAATTCCAAACCATCCCAGTTGTACTCATTCTCATACTTCTGTAGCTTTGAAATGCGTTGTGGATCTTTTTCAATCTCTTCATGATGTAGTGCTGCTATTACAGCCCACTTGAAGCATTCTTCATCATCGTTTTTAGGGTTGATGATTGCCTTTTTCGACGCTATCCAGGATGGTAGTTCGATGTATGAAGATCCTCTTATCAGCTGCAGCTTGTGAAAGTCTACGTCCAGGTGCATGATGTGATCGATGGTGAAGCCGCTTTCTGGTAATGCAGGATGCTCTACTTGGGTTTTGATATATGCAAACATCTCATCCAATATCTCTTTCATGTCACTACCTTGGAACACTCTCATCATTAAGCTGTTAAAAGCTTTGTATATCCTTATATATCCATATTTATCTCCATCTTCAAGTTGAATTAAAAGCTTCTCTCGCTTCTTCCACATGATCCATAGAGAAAGTTGTACTTTAGCAGACCCCATGTCCTCAACCTGCTCTTCCATTAATTTCTCCACATTTGCTCTCACTAGTGTGAAGTATCCATCAACATCAGCTTTTGCTATACCAGCTATACGAAAGCTTCGGAAAGTTTTATGTAGTGCATGCTTATGCTTCATAGGTATAAAATCATCACTCATACTTGTGTTGTTGGTGTCTTCCATCGCCTGTTCTTCAACCATACTTTTTAGCCCAAGCTTTTCCTTTGTATTGTTGTACAACTTTAAAATATCACTTTTTGCTTTAGAGAAAGCGTTCTGTATAGGCTCTTTAATTGACTTTGGTACATAACTCACAAGCCAGTCATACCATTCGTTGAGTTTAGATTTTACAACTGACCGGTTCTTCATCATCTCTTCAACCCCAAAAATATCCATGTATTCAGGCTTCATGTATCTATGTATAGTGACTTGTCTAAGAGGTTTCCTTACTCCAGCTCTCCTAGGTGGTCTTACTGGAGCATCTAATAAATTGATGAGGTCAGCCTTCCTAAGCTTATAGTACCCTTTAAAGCCACGCTCTTTTGCTTGGGTTCTCAATTCTCGAACTGTTTTGTTATTCAACATCCTTTATTATATACTTTTTCAACTTGGAAATTTTTTACGAGTGGACAGAACTGACGCATGAGTCAGGGAATTCCCTGACTCATTCAATATGTATGTTAGCAGTATTCAACAATAGTGCTGATGTCAGCAGTTTTCGACGGTTTTCGACGATAGTGCTGATGTTTTCGTTGGTTTTCGACGAAAGTGCTGACGTCAACACTTTTCGACGGTTTTCGACGATAGTGCTGATGTCAACAGTTTTCGACGCATGCGCAGAAGGGGTTTGATTGATGGGGTCATCGGTTGCGCCAAAATCTGATGACGTCGTTTCGTGTGTGTGACTGCTGCTGACTGATAGATATAGGTGGTGCTGACTGATAGATATAGGCGGATTGTAGCGCAACGTGTGTGCGCGTGTGTGTGCGTGTGCGCGTGCGCGTTTTTGCGCTAGAACTCTCCTTTTATTATCTCTCGTTCCAACTTTGCATTACTGACAGGGATGGTGAAGAGTAACTCTGCAAGAATTAATAAATCCTTCCACGATTTACTCCTTCACAATAGAAAAATACGTCTCCAGCATACTCGCCTATTTCATGCGTGCAAGACGTCACACGCCTCCTTTTTTCATATTACAAAGCCTGTAACGTACATAAGGTAACGTTTATGAGGCCTGAGAAGTTGAAATTAGCATGCCGAAAAGATTTTATTCAGGCTTAATGTGATTTCTTATACGCTGTTAAATGATTACAGTAAAGTTTTTTCTTTTATGTATTAAATAAAACCTTTTTTCAACCACTTTTCAATAACTTGGGCACTTAGTTTGGGCGCCCAAACCGGTATACCAGTGTCTAAAACGCCACTGTTCTGCACAAAGCTGTTTATTGAAATCATAAAGTCAAATAAAATTTTTGAAGAGATATTTGTATTGCCTATATTTTGTGGATATAGCACAAGAAAAATACCTGGCTAGATTCGGCATGACATCATCAAATTTTTTGAGGCACTTTGTAAAAAAAATGAATGCCAGAAACGATTTTCTCACGTTAAAATTGCCATTTTACAGTGATTTTATACTGTAAAAATTAAAAACTTCAAGTTTTAATTAATGTAGCTTTTCACACATTTTGTCATGAAAATGTTAGTGTTTGCTAATTTTAGTGTAATAGGAATCTATTTCTGGTAGTAATTTTTTCATAGGATGTCTACAAAAGGTTGATGTCTCACTGAATTCATGAATTGCCAGTTATGCAGTGTGTATAAACAATACAGATTAAAGCTAGGGAAAACATTTGCGCTACTTATGCGGCGAACAGGAAGCAAATACAATTGAAATTATGTCTTATTATTTTTTTACAAATTTTTAGAAATAAATGAAGAGAATAAGAAGAATATTAATAAAAGAAAATAAGAAAATCTTCCATTAATAAAGATGAAATTTTCAAAGCTGACATTTGATGTTATAAAACGAATCATTGATACCAAAGTCAATACAGCTTATTATACAGATTTAAAAGATTGGATCAACAAAAGTGATGACAAAGTTCAAGCTGCACTCTTACCAAATGTTATTATCTTTAATCCTTTTGATTCCAATACAAACATTTATTGCCCTCTCTGTAAAGAAGATAAATTTGGAATATTCTATCTTGATGCTACTGGCCAATTTGAACATGGATCATCATCAGGTAGATATCCCAGACTCATCTGGGATTGCTTTTGGTATTGTGCATTGGTTGGCCAAATATGCACCTGTAAAAATGGCCATTCAGTTGCTTCTTATCATTCTGGCATTTTAAATCAGTTGAAGACATCAGACGAAGACATAAATTTCATTTTGTCACACAAATCAGGCATGACAAATTCACTTTTCAATGTCATCATAAGATTGGTTGAGCATGGAAATAATTTTAATGCCGTTGAAAGCATCTTTGCCACCTCTTTTATGGACAAAGCTTATGAGAAATTATGTGCCTATGGGATTAATGATAATAAAGCTGTGATTGAAGATTTGAAGAGATTTTTTCCTACACATGAATTGATATCTTGGTGTTTCATTTTTAATTATTTTGCTTATAAAGCAACTTATACATCTGAAATGGAAAAAATCCCTTTTCAATGGCTTTCTGGCGATCACACTTTTAAAGTAGCTGCAAACATTGGTAAGTCTCAGTTTATTTCATTTACATGTTTAACCCTATTAAAGTTGGCTTTTTTCACAGCTGGTTCGAAACCCAGGAACAGGCACACACTATAGGTACAGGTAGTTAAAATCCAGACCAGACCGAATTCACAATAAATAATAATATTCATCATCTAATTAAATAATAATTATTTAATTAGATGATGAATAAAAAAAGAAAACAATATTTAAAAATTGCACTATTAACATGCTGAATAAGACGATACCTTATAAGAATTAAGGGTAAC